>CM029628.1:26971506-27571506 GCA_017311315.1 Dendrocalamus latiflorus
ATAACAAGCAAGATTGCAAGACATCTCATAGCAATTCAGTTCTTCATGCCTGTGAAATTTGCTCATTGGGGTTATACTGCTGCCATACTCTTGCAGCCTGAACTTTTCAAATGCTCAATCAGTGTATGGAACATATACTTGCAACGAAGCAAGTAATTCTAGCTTCTAAATATCTCCATATCTAGTTTGTTATCATGTACTGTGAAGTTTAGTGTCTGATAACCAACCTGCCACTTATAGCAAGCACATCTAGACTAGTAATAAGCACACTAGAGAGGTTAAATATGTATTGCATTTCGCATTAATGTGGTCCTTCAGTACTAATTGGTGCAATATTCTGTAACTACCGAGCCCAATTGCTACAACATTACAATTAAACCTCTCCCACAGTGAAGCAAGGTTAAGCTTTGCTCATAATTTTAATTGCTTCACTGCTGCAATATTCTCAATTGAGCAGTATCTGGCCTGAAAATAACATGCTTGCATTTTTGAAAGGAGGTACTGCTTGCATTTCTGATTGAAACAAAAACTTGACAACATGTATCACTGATTGAAACAAAAACCTATCAGCAAGCATACTCTTCATGTGAACTGTTGCTGCTTCCAGGATACTGCCCAGTTAGATACATCCACAAATACATTCACAAATTTCTATGAGTTGTAATAACTCAATTCCACTGTATCATCCTATCAATTCAGAAATGCATTCACCACATTCTCACCACATTCTGGAAGGTGGTCGGAAACGAATATAGGTGATCTGATATCTGATAAATACAAATACGAATATAAATACGGATTATCCAGATAATACGGATACATATATCCGAGATTTCAGCCTAACATTGCCCAGCCCAAACCAGCCTCTCCCATCTCCCCTGCCACCAGTCCACTAGCAAATATTTATATTTATTAAAAATAAGTTTAGTATTGCGATAGATTAAAATTTGTACCGATTAAATTGATATACTGCCGTTTAAATCATTCTAATGCAAATTTAAATTCTTAATTAATTTATTAGTCACATGTAAATGGTAGAAATCCATTAATAATTATTTAGGACTTTAGAAAAAATTAACTGCCATTTGAAGATTTAAAATATGTACAATGGTATATTATTGTGGATAAAAATACTTATGTTTGTTTAGATTTCATTAATGTTTTGACAACATAAACTAGTTATGTGTTTTCATTGATTTTGGATGTATAGTTTAAGGGGTTTCCATGTTCCGATAAATATTCGTGACCATATTCATTTCGATTCGTATTTGCTCTGTATCTGTATTCGATATTATTCATATTTGTATTCAAATCCGAGGTATTCGTATTCGCATCCGAGAAAAAATATGAAAACAAATATAGTAAAGACATTATCCGTCCGTATTCGATCCGCTTACATCCCTACGCACATCCATACATATCAATACTCACCGCACACCACATGTATGTATGTGTGTGTATATATTATTAAAACACATATTAGAATTTAAACCGAGGTCGTTAGATAAATTCTGAAATTATTAAGTACCTTATGTTTGTATCGGTATGTGTCATTTTACTAAAGAAATATACATATACAAGGTAAGACACCCGAGACCGATCAGGAGAAACCCGGACGGGGAGCTCGCACAGACAGCGAGGCTTGCTTTGCTCGGCGCTCCTCTCTCCGATGTTGGTCCAAAGCACAATGCAGCGAGGGATATAATGCTTTTGCGGTCCCTGCACCTGTGCGAGAAGTGGAGTCGTTGGATGCAACGCACCGGGTACAAGGGACGGGTGAATGCAAATGCACGTACACCAAATCCCTGATGGACCCTGAGATCTACTCCCCAGATCCCTGATGGATGGGGTGGCGGTACTACATCCTCCGTGTTGTACGTCCCTGCTGTCCTCTACGTTTCGTACGTGGTGTAAACTTACAACATGTGATGTATAATCTCGTATCATGTGCTGAACAGTAATGATTGTATATATACTAGAGGCCAGATGGAAGTTTTCCTTTAACCTTAGATAAATGTTTGTGAAAGTAAGTAGCTCTGTTCTTGATATATGCATACATGATATATATATATATATATATATATATATATATATATATATATATATATATATATATATATATATATATATATATATATATATATATATATATATATATATATATATATATATATATATATATGCTTCCGAAAAATAGGCAGTGCTTCTGGACAGGAATGGTCAATGTACTAGTATGGAATAATGAGTTAAAGCTAGTTTTGACAGTGTTTCGTATCACATTTATAAAAATAGTCATATGTGAATCGTATTGACAAAAATGTCGTTTATGCCATCCGGTGAACGGGCGGCAGCGTGGAGGAGATGACGCGTGGCACCGGCCGCCCCGTGACCGGATGGCAGGCGCCTGCCGCCTGCCCACGGGATGGTAGGTGATTAAGCCGGCTTAATTACCTGTCTAAATTCATAATTTATAATTTTTTTAAATTTGTAAATATAGCAAATGAGCTTAAAAAATTATGAAATTTTTGGTGGAGCTTCCTGAGACATTGCAGTATGTTGTGTAATTATTTTGCAATTTTTTGAGGCCATTTGCTACCTCTAAAAATTCTTGAAACGACGCATAATTAACTAGACGGTTAAGAGCTATGCGCCACTCTAAGAATTTTTAGAGGTAGTAAATAGTTGTAACAAAATTACAAAATTGTTTACAGAGCTTCTGTATATAGTGTATTACATTGTATAATTTTACGTAATTTTTTGCACCACTTTGCTACCTCTAAAAATTATTTAAGCAACACATAATTAAATGGATAATTAAGAACTAATGGCCGGGCTAATGACCTGCCGTTTGGCCACTGTACAGCGGGCCTAGTGCCGCCCAGTGGCCGACGATAGGTCATTAGGCCCAGCTATTAGTGCTTAATCATCCGCTTTAATTACACGCTACTTAAATAATTTTTAGAGGTAGTAAAGTGCTGCAAACAATTACATAAAATTTATACAACATAGCACACTGTATTAGAAAGCTCCACAAAAAATTTTGTAATTTTCACAACTATTTGCTATCTCTAAAAATTCTTAGAGCGGCGCATAACTGCTTAATCGTCTGGTTAATTATGTGTCATTCTAAGAATTTTTAAATGTAGTAAATGATGTCAAAAAATTTCAAAACAATTACACAACATACCACGATACCTTAGGAAGCTCCGCCAAAAATATCAAAAAATTTTGAGCTCATTTACTATATTTACAAATTTTAAAATTATACATTATGAATTTAGGCAGATAATTAAGTCAGCTAATTACCTGGCTTAATCACTTGCTGTCCTGTGGGCAGGTGGAGCGGCGGGCGCCTGCCGTCTGCTCACAGGACGGTAGGTGCCACGCGTCGTCTCCTCCGTGCTGCTGCCCGCCTACCGGATGTCATAAACGATATTTTTGTCAATACGATGCACATATGGCTATTTTTGTAAATACGATGCAAAATAATGCCAAAAGTGGCTTTAACTTTAGAATAATTAGCAAGGGTATACACTAGCTTTGCTTTTATTCTATTAGAAACACGAATCAAGATTATAGTAGGAGGGTGTGTATCTAGTAGGAACTACTTCGCTGTCAAAATAGGATAATGAGAACTCTGGTCTTAACTACTAGATCAACTATGAATGGTATAGATCACGGTTGATTGTTTATACTACTAGAAGGTGAAAGAGTATAACTGTAAAGTGGAATAATTCAGGGGTTTTCTCGAAAGTGTCAGTCGCTTTTGGTGTTTGATCCAAGCCTTTTCAGACTCAATCCAATGGCTAAGGTTGCTGGTTGTCATTATCCTATTTTAGGGCTAGTTCTTGTTTGATATTTGACGTAGTTCTTGTGCAGTATTTTACGACTGGTTCTCGCTTGACATTGTATGACTAGTTCTCAACTTCTCATTTCATATGTTCCTGTGGCTGTAGTACCATGACCGAGGAGACACGCAACAATTGGTTAATATGTTCAGTCTGACAGGTCCAGCTTACCAAGTGATCTTCATTTGAAGCCAGTCCAGTGCGTGGACCAGATGTGGGCTCCCTTCTTTTGGGCTTAGGCTTAGACTTTAGCTTAGATTGCTACAATAACTGGTACAAATTTTTGAAGACTCTGTCTAGCATGATCCTAAAGACTATTTCAAAACAATCCTTGCACATTCGTTACTTCCTCCTGAAACACTCATGCTTTTCGGCTGTGGCTGAAGACTTTTAATCCGGTGCAAGCGTTTGTATTAACGAACCGAATGTTGATAAGCCGTTTTAAAAGACTATCTTAATAAACTATTCCGAAAAACGATGGAGAAGCGTTCCGTTTATTTATTTAAAGGAAGCTATAAAGTATAAACTGAAAAGTATGGAATATGTTTTGATGGTGGCAATAGATTCTCTTGCCTTCCATAGTCCTTACATAGTCCGTCTCGTTGTTTTCTGTCGCAGGAATTGGTTGATGGGTGGTCACTTTAGTGAAGCCCATCTCTGTGGCTTCCACTATGTTGTGGTCTACAGTTTGCATGCACATCGCCCATGTTATTACAGGTGTTGTGCCTTAAGGACCTTACCACTTCAGAGTCTTTATGGAGTCCTTTGTGTCACCATCTTTGCCACCAGCTGTAGTCGTTGATCTATCACCTCAATTAAGCTTGTGTGTTCATATGAGGATTAATTCAGAGGTCTAGATTCCACTCCATGTTGCTCCTTTCTCCTTTCAAGTTGAGATCCTGTTCCTGATTAACCGGTCAAGGCGATTGGTTTAGTACTCACTCACATCCATCAGTCAGCTCCATGAGTTTGCTTGTCTCCGTGTAGTTAGCCTTTCAGAGTTTGAACAGCGCCTTGTGGCCTGCATTGCACATGCATACATGGGGCCCCTGGGCCGGCGCTGGTTTGGTACTAAGCTCACATTGCACATGCAGGGCCACAGGTGGTCACCAGGACCCTCTGTTCATTGTCATGCTATCCTCTGTACCTCACCATACTAACTACATGCCATTTCGTCCTCATGAGCAGCGTACATTGCAAATTTTCTTGTTGTTGGTTTGGACAAGGCCCCGTGATCTTATCGCTCTGTCGATAACAGCTTTCACGACAAGCTTTGCTTCATCATCTCATCTGACGCGCCCATCTGGGATTATAGCCGTGCTTTGGGTCTCATTTTGTGGTAGCTTACCTCTGATTCAGTTTCTTCTCACACGTTCCAACGTCATTTTGAAGATATTTTGTGAAACCTCTTTTGAAATTGGGTGAGAACACAAATGTGTATTGCATTTGAATGATGTTTGAACTTATATTGCTATGCTGTAATTTATGTTGTAGTTTATAAAGAATGTTGGCAGCTGCTTCATTACACATGCATGGAATGTATCTGTCCCTGTCAATCTGAGTTCAGGCTCTCAGCTTCTTTTTTGTTTCTTCCCTTTGTCTGTTGAGGGGAAAGCTACATGCTAGTGAATGATCATCTGTTAGTTTCTGCGTGGGAAATTCCTAGTTTTGGATCATATGTGTTGTCATATTTCCATTAAATTAATACCTTCTTGTTCATGATCACTGATTCTGGATGTACATGCAAGGACTGACACAGAGATTCTGATTGCATCATTTACCTTGGATATAAGTAATTGTCATTTTTGCAGTGTAACAAGCACATCACTTAAAGAGTTGACTGGTAATGATCACTGAAAAGGCTGTCAGATTTTCCATTCCAACTTTGGTCAAGTGATGGCATTATATAAGGCGATATCTTTTGCCAAAACTTTGCCTATCCTCTTACTGCATTTTTACAACTGTACATGAAACATGGGAGCGGGCAGGACATAGTACATATCTGCAGTGGACATAGTACATATCTGCAGTACCATGTTATTGTTTGCTAGCTTGCGTAATTTCGTGCAGTATGTTAAAAGTAAGTTTTTGTGCTCTGAAAACTCAGCGTAATTAATTTGGTGCATTCTTTCAGGATAAAAAAATTTGTACTCTACAAGGCAAACTCACTATGGAGTGTAGGTTGTCTGGTTCCACAATGCTGTAGTTACCTTGGTGGAGAAACTTGCATTAATGATAAGGGCAATAATGCTGTTTATGCTTGGGGCCATGATTAAGCAATCTCTGTAGAGAAAGATGGGGATGAAAAGTCAAACAAAAAAATACAACATGGATGTGATTTCACAGTAGCATCATGATGTTTTCTTGACGTTAAACTGTGGTACCTCCTGAAAAAAGGATCTGGACTTGTGTCTTAGGAGCCAGGCTTGTGGGGAACTTATGTAATGAGAACCGGTAACTTTTATCTGGAGCTCCTTTCGTGGTAATGTCTGGGGAGCTCGTTAGTCCTAGGAGATGACCTATGGATGACCTAGTTCAATTCCTCTCTGAATTTTACTCTAAAGTGCAAATCCTAGATGCCGGACAAATACTGTCATCTAGCGATGAGGTATCGTGATTTGAAAGATATTTTTGGTTGTGCTATTCTTTCCTAATTTTAAGTGGACATTTACAGTATCTTGCAATTTGCATGCAGTTTTCAGTTGTCCTCCTGCAAGCCAAGATGGTGACAGTCAGTCATGGGACATTGGAACGGTTGCATCTATAAGCTGCAAACTGATTGGCCAAGGTTGCTGAGCAGTGAGAAGAGTACTGAAAATGCAAGAGCACATGGATACCTTGTACTAAGTTTTCACTCCCCTGCTAGTATTACTGTATGTGATTGATGTCTTTGATCAAAGTGTCGCATGATCAAAGCACCTGCTCCTGATTCCATCCATGATTCATTCGCCTCAATCATTTGCTGCTGCTGCTGCCATCTGTATTAAAAAAATTTACGGCACTTTATTCTTTCAGAAATCATGACCTCATTTATGGTACTGTACTGCGACACCATATTCTCGATCGATGATGGCTCAACGTCGTCGCCTGTGCAGGTAGGTATCTGAGATGGTACAATCCCTGCAGCGCTGCCGCAACTAATATCCTTTACCTGGCACTGTTCAGGCAGGCTACCTGGTCGCCCCTGCAATGCAGGTCTGTATACATATAAATATGATTTTGTCGTAGTATGGATCGAAGTTATTGCTTTCTTTCATTGCAGTGGTGTTGTTAATGTGAAAGTCCACTCCATCAGCTTGCATTTTTCCCCCTGATGTTAGTTCTTTCTTTATTTCTTCTACTGTTAATTGTTCAACCCCCCACCCCCACCCTAAAAACCATGCAAGAAGCTGTGCTACTACAGAAATTTGTAGAAATCCTCTCTGTCGACACGAGATCGATCGTTATGCTGGCAGAAATAGTGTGTAGTTGTAGATAACATCATTTCATTCTTCTCCCAAGTTGCAACTATTTAATTGTGACTGAGTAGCCATGTTTCAAGGTGACTGAGATTACCATTGTGAGATCAAGTGCGCAATCTGACGTCTTGAGCGGGTTCTTTTAGGTTTAAAGTTTACTTATACTTATACTGTCTACAGTAACTAACTTTTAAACGATAGTTTTTTAATGGTGGAGTCAATAGAAAAATTGTAGTAAAAAGTGTGCTGAGCTCAATTATACCTGCTAAAATCATATGTAACTATTTCTCTCTACATACTACCTCTTACAAACAGCCAAAATTCAAATATTTAAACCACCAGCCTAAAAAAACCTACCCTGTCTAATTTTCTCACTCGCCTAGTGGTCAGGCTCACCAAAACTTCATGGACCAATATTAATTTTGTCAGACTTCGCACTACAGTATAAGGGCTCCAATCTCTGTCTATCAAATAGAATAAAAAAATATGCAGTTTGTTTTTCCTGTAACCAGGTTTATTCAACACTTCGTTTTTCCTGTAAAAATAATTTGATTTCAGAAATCATCTGTCTTTTGTTTTTTGCTTGCTTGTTTGAGGCAGCCTGTAAATTAAGCGTGTACTCGAAAGAGAACAGAGAGGCGTTTCCTTGATGCATGCATCAACCAGATGATCATCATCAAACTGAACATTGACATGGCACTCACAGGAGGCTACGAAAGAGTTACAGCAATGGCGACGTCGGTCCATCGCTATGTGACGCAGTCGATCTACGGATGGATGCGCTGCATGCAGGCGTGGCAGGTGATCTCCAGCGCCGCGGCCGACGCGGCGGAGCCGAGCCGCCGCGCGGCGATCTCCTTCATCCGCTCTACCCGCTCCACCTCCTCGCGCGCGCGCTCCCAGATCATCCTGGCGCGCGAGAACTCCTTCTCGGCGAGCTCCAGCTCACGCTTCGCCAGCTCCCGGACGCGCTCCGCGTAGGCGCGCTCGGCCGACGCCAGCCGCACCTGCTCCGCCGTCTGCTGCTTCACCGCGCGCACGTCCACGACCACCTGCTGCTGCTGCCTCGCCGCGCTGACCGCCATCATCGCCGCGCCTCTCCTGTTCTCTTTTGCAGGCGGCGACGGCGCCGGCGGCGGTGGCAGCTGCTGCCTCGGCCCAATGCTCATCGACAGGTCCAGGTCGAGCTGCGGGTGGTGGCCGGCGGCGCTCGCCACCACCGCCGGCACGTCACGGAGGACTCGAGCCGCCCCTGCGGGGAGCAGCAGCAGATGGATCTCTCTCTCCCCTTGCTCCTGATCCATGGAAGAGAAGAGACCAAGAAAGCACGAGGTATTTCTTGCTTTCTTGTTGGCTTTGCTTGCTTAGCTGCTTTGGTTTAGCCTAGCCTAGCTTAGCACTGGTTGTGTGTGTTATGGGCTGTATAGTTACTATATATGAATGAGTGAGCAGCTAGCATGTGATTTTACAAGAATGCCCCTGGTATTATCTGCAAGACTAGCACTGCAACTAGCTAGTGCTTTTGTACTCGCATGGGATTGGGGGGCATATGTTTGTCTGTGCCAAGAGGACACCCTTGGTTTTAGGATGCAGCAGCAAGTCTGTGTGGACCAGAAGGAAATGCTTCACCGATCACTGGGGGTGTCAACGGATGGAACAGTACTTTTTTCATATTCCTATTTATATTTTAAATAGATACGAATTTGAATGTAATCGAATACGAATATAATACCTATTCAATTCGGTCGGATGTGAATATCCTAAGGTATACTAAAGTTTAGTAAATTGACACCGATTTTATAGTAATATTTATGCCCTTTTTTTCTCTAGTTTATCACGTAATCATTCATCATTGGTGTCATTTTACCATTAATTCTAACAATTTCTGGATATATTACAAATAAATCGGTTATAAACATATCGAATTAAGCTAAAAAGAGCATGCAAAAAGTTTTATTGGGGGATGTGCTAAAATGAAAGCATGAAATGCCAAATTAGAATCCACCATGACGATGGGCTTATCGAGATGGTTGAAATGCATATATAATATGTCCAATTTAGAGATCAAATGTTAAACATACATCAAGTATTCCGCATACCACATTCGAATTCATATTCGGAAAAAATGGGATACTATCCAGATCCGTATTCTTTTTATAATGCAAATGCATTTACACTTCTCACATTCGCGACCAACCGAATTTGGATAACGGATGATTCAGATTCGATTGATACCCCTACCAATCACCACACCTCGTGGATGCAGTTGCATCAAATCAAATTTATATTTACTTCTTAGGCAGTAATATAATATAATTAGTGGTAAGTTCTAGAAAACTTAGGCCATGTTCCAAAGTTTTGTGGCTTTTGACTGAAAAATATTGTAGCGGATATTAGCTTTTACTGAGGTATTCAATTAAAAGATGAGGAAAATAGAAAAAATATATAAAAAAACACCATTATATCTCCATAGATAATGCAAATGAAAAAAGAGAAGAAAAAAAAGTCATGTTAAGAAGCCAATATGTTTCAAACATCTTGTGACTTCTGAAAGCCAGAAACCATAACAGTTTGGAATAGGGCCATAACCATATGTATAACTTTGCGGTAGGTTTTATGCTACCTAAGTCACATTTTGCATACACATTTCGTTTTAGCTGGGTGCTTCAACGACTACATGCTTATTTTGATGAAAACAACATTGACACGTGGTCGAAGTACACAAGGAGTCGAGGGGTCAATGAGTACCAAACAATTGGTATTAATCGTAGGCGCTTTACAATCTGCTACTAGGGTTTTTTTCATCTCGATCAGCCGAGTTAGAAGAAGTAGAGTAATTGATCTGTAATCTTACACAAGGCACAAACAACAGTCGACGCCATTGATGTTTATTTATACAGAGGATCAGCAGAGGCCGTGGCCATGTCGGACGGCAACTGTAGCTGAACGAAAACACTGAATAGTACAACTCAGTTTCAGATTCTCTAGAACAGAGATATCTGAACCTTCTACGTTTACAGCTCTCTTTCTATCTGTTAGGATACATACTAAATACAGATGCATGTTTATCCAGGGTTTAATCTTTCGGGGGCATTTTTTTTCGTCCACAGGCGAAACCAACGAAATAGCGAGATTTCGTTTATTTCGTCCAAATTTCGGACGAAAAAATTCAAATTTTTGACGAAATTTAACCAAAATTTGAATACAATTTGACCAAATTTTAAATAGTACCAAATTCGGCCGAATTTTAACCGAATAGTAGGTATTTCGCTGGGGGACGAAAGAGGCGAAATTTCGTCCGAATGAGGCATTAACACGCCGGGACCGGATGAGTGCGTAGGAGTACACCCCTTTTCTCCCTCCCCCTTTGTGACCTCATAGCTCAAGGGATCTGCCGACCAAATCTCCAATGGGGCATAGGGGAGCTCAAGATGCTCTTTCATGGTCGCTTTTGCTCCACATGCTGCATGTCTCTCGCGCTTTACGGGTTGGCAATGGCGCAAATAATTCGACATGCATGCACATGTTTTCGAGCTGGGAGAGAAGTTTCATGGGGCGCTGGGTCTCTGTGATGTGAGAGCTTTATGGTAGGCCTAGCTTGTCCGCCCTGTAAAAAAAATAAATCAATCAGAAGGGGCCCAAACGAGAGAGAGAAAACTATTCGGCTACAGGGATCGAGCTTCTTCTTTGGACCTTCGTTCTCTTTTGCAGTTCTACGTACGTACTGCGTTGTGTATTGGGATTGTTAATCAATGCATGGTTACTGTGTACTCAATGATCTGCTGTACTAGCTTAATCATGCAGAACAGACCGATGATCTGCTCTACTAACTTAATCATGCAGAACAGACCAGCAAAAACTAACAGACTATGTGGAGTATCTATATATATGTATCATATAATTAAACACATGTTAGAAGGAGTCACTGTGTTCACTCTAAGAGGATGTAAATTCTCGTATCAATCGGAAGAATACGAGAAATATCCGTATCACTTATTCCAGTATGTGGTAAGTTTAAATTATAACGATGTCGGTTACAAGATGTAAGACTGAGGCATATATTAGAATTTCATGCTGAATACGAGAAATATCCGTATCACTTTTTCTAGTATATGGTAAGTTTAAATTATAACGGTGTGGGTTACAAGATGTAAGACTGAGGCACCTCTTCGTTGCGCTAAGAGCCCAAATTATCTTGTTTGTCCCACATCGTAATTTTTCAAAATTTCACCCATGGCTCGTTTTCACCTGAGATGTTGTTGGGGAATAAGACTTATCCCGTCACATCTTTAAAAAATAACAAGTACATTTCAGATACAAGAGCCCAAATTATAGACAATGATTCGACGAGTAGTGGTTAATGCTACGTTAACATGGTTGTCTCTTGTTGAATTCTTTATTGGTATTTAATTTGTTCAAACATAATTATCTTGTTTAGACTCGCATGTGCATTAATTATCTAGACACTCATCATATGTATATATGTATATGTTAGAGTTAGTAATCTTGTTTAGTTGTATTTAAGTAGGTTTAGCTGTTTAATATGTGTACGAGTTCGAGTTAGTTTTCGAGTAGGTTTCAGAGTCGTAGTTGTCTCTGTATCGTAGTCGTAGAGTCAGGTATAAAAGGAGAGTAATGTAACAAGAGGATAGAGAGATGCAGCGATCGGTGTGATTGAACGAGAGGAGAGAGAAATAAAGAAGAGAAGAAGGAGCAGTTTTGGCTACGGAAAAATTATCAAGTTCGACGGCGATTGAGCGGAGGTGTCCGTAGGAGCTGAAGATATGATCGTAAACGAATTACGACCACGGTCACAAAGCAGAAAACATGGTCGTAAGGGTTACTACCACGGAAGTCGATATAGCCTTCAACGTGGTCGTAAGTCACAGCGTGTTGTAATCGAGTTACGACTACGGTGATCAAGCGATACTACGTGGTCGAAGGAACTGAAGCACGGCAGAAGACGTGGTCGTAACTCTCGTCAGCAGAAGTTACAAGTACACGGTCGAACTACGAGGGCGTGGTCAAAGCAGTCAGAGCAGACTCAATACGTGGTCGTAATGTGCTGAATGGTCGTAGCGACTGCAAGGTGGTCGTAATAATTGCTGGGGTGGTTATAAGCTACAACATGTGGTCATAGACTGCAACAGTATATACTTCGTACAATGTTCTTGAAGCATTTGAGCTTACTTTGGAGGCGGCAAAGCATGTGGTTACCCAAACTGGTTGAGATTACATCGCCCCAAGCTGTTAACTCACTCAAGTCAGCTTTGCATCAAATCGAAGTGGCAAAAATCAAAGCCCTGAAGGCAGTGGCAGAGGCAGTGCACAAAAGATGCATGATTTTATTTTTCCTAGGGATCTCTGCTGCTGGCTGCATTGCATTCTCCTAGAGAACATACCTTAGTGGCGAGAAAAAGATGAGGTCAGTCATCGCTAGCTAACCGACTGCCACACATCTGCATGAAATCATCGCATAGCTTCTGCAATGCGATAAAGTTGCCCCCCTTCGCCGAGGAGCTGACATCACCAGGCGTAGGCCTTTGTCAGTAGGGTGCCAACCAAATTCAGATTATGTCTTTTATCCGGTATCAATCCGAACTATTTGTTTTACATTTGATGTATTAACATTTAATAAATACTAATTATATATGTATTACTAGTTTTATTCGGTAGTTATATTCAGACTATTAATTCGTATTCGATCCGTTAGCATCTCTGATCGCCAGTAATTGGATTCGAGAGGGATCCTAATGTTAGGAGCCGTACAAACCGCGCGTCCGCCGCACGGATTGACAGGTGAGGCCGACATTTACGTCCCTTGTGTGTTTGTGTATGTATGTCAAAGGTCTACGAGTGATTATTTGGTACCCAGAAAGAGGATTTCTTAATTTGTCAATGGCAGCATAATCACATACATTGACAAAATACGAGGAATCATCGAATGCTTGTTCAAGGTGGTGTCAATTGATCCACTGAGATAAACAAAGGAATATTTCAGCTCATGTCCTACCTTTGGCATATCTGACAGCCACATGAATGAGAGGTGTTTTGCACCGACAACCAGTGGCCCTAATTAAGCAGGGGCATAACCAGGGCTGAGCAAAGGTTATGGAGGATAACTGAGAATGGCATGCAAAATCACACTTTTGTGCAGTAGCTTTTGGTCAGGCATGGTGAGAAAAGAAGGAAAGAAAGAAAAATTGCACGAGATCCAACAAGTGCATCCAAGTGCTACATGGAGTTAGTGTGTGGGTTTGCTTTATGTGGGAGAAAAGCTGGGCGCAAAGCGGACATGGAGCATGTCAGGGAAGAGGCAGAGGCTGCCCACCCAAGCTTACATGTATGCATGCATGTAAGCTCTACCTAGGTCAGCTTTTTTTTCCCCTTTCTTTTTGGTCCTTGTGCTATCCACTTACTACTACTACTACAATACTGCCCTAAATCTCCAATGCATGCTGCTGCTACTAATACGTTTAATCTGGTTGGGACAAAGACACACTCCTTTTGGACAATGATTTATGCATCATGGTCTCCCACTAGTGCCCAGTAGCTCCCAATGGAAGAGAGAAGGCCTTTGGCCACCATGCACGATCAGCCTCAAGACAAGAGGATTTTGCATGCCCACCTCCATCTTGGGCTGTTCCTTTTTCCTTCTCTTGACCTGTTCTTTTTGGCTAAGCCTTATGGTTTTTGACTGCGACTTATGGTTTTTGAGCTGTTCGTGTGAGAGATTACAGAGTAACAGAAACTCACGTGCGTATGTACTATAATTAACTAGTAGACCATATCTTAAAAAGATATTTTGTTTAAAAGTTAGTTACTATAAAAAATTAAAAATAGAAACCAAAAGTTAAAAAATAACCGGCCTCTTTCACCCCTCTCTTTTGCTTTTGCCCTTTCATGCAAATCACTGCTCCAAAGCCACCACTTTGGGCACATCACACCAGTAAAATTTCCTGCATGGTTCATGTTTGGGTGATGTGCTGTCAAGCTTTGGAGGGTTTTGTAGAAAGGAGAGTCGCTGACCTTTACTATCTTTTCAAGCTTTTCGTGTATCTGAACCTAGAACTGGCCATGGGCAGCGGTACAATCTGTCAAGCGTAGCCCAACTTTTCTGGCTTTGGGCGGTCGGCTCGGAATTCAAGCCCCATTTGAGCCTGTTCTTTTTTATTGTGACTTGTAATTTTTAACTATAATTTTTTGTTTTTAGGCTATTTATACGAAAGATTACAGAGTAACAAAAATTCACTTGCGGTTTTTGCCGATATAAATGAAGTCAGTAAAGTATGTACTACAATTAACTAATAGACCCTATCTTTTTAAAAAATACTCCGTTTAAAATATAGTTACCGTAGATCGAAAAGCCGAAAAACAGCTTTTAGAAGCTGAAAAGAACATAACCGTAGATGAATTCAAGCCCCATACGTCGGAAAAGCGAAACCACATGTACATATGACCATTGTGCTTTGAGATTGGTGCGTATGGGAGGGGAAATACAGTCAAAAAAATCATGGGAGGCAAATACGGCGGACGAATACGGTGCAAAAAAAAATCCGAGTAAAGTTTGAATGGATGTGTGTCTTCTCTCTCCTCACATGGGGTTGATGGACTATTTCAAGTTTTGAAATTTGCATCTTTACTCTTCAATCGGGATGAGTTTGTAAATTTTCAGAGTTTGTGAATTTTTGACTTTGTACATTTTTGGAGTTTTGTACCTACTCAGATTTTGTACAAAATGATTTCATACAGATTTGTACATACTGCAATTAGTTCATGTTCATGTTCGGTTTTCATCTTCCATAAATTGCAAGTGAACAACACCTCAAAAACAAATCTCAACACAGCAGTTCATGTTTATGATCATGATCTAGTTAGTTTCCCACCTTCACGAAATCACAAGAAAAATCGTGACAAATTGCAAGGAAAAAATTGCTACATTTCCCAGCAGCAAGAATTACATAAGAAATTTCGATATTTGACACTGAATACGTGCGCCTCTCAACTTTTAACCCTCAATTCGTACGCCTTTGGAAATTTAACCCTGTCGCTGCGAATTCTTTTGATTCAGGGGATTCTTCTCATTTTCTCTCCTTTTATATTTTGACACTTGTCACTGCGAAAATGAAGAGAATCCCTTGAATCAAAAGAATTCGCAGTGACAGGGTTAAATTTTCAAAGGCGTGCGAATTGAGGGTTAAAAGTTGAGAGGCGCATGTATTCAGTGTCAAATATCGAAATTTCTCGAATTACATGAATAAATTCATAAAAGGGGAACATGAAGCCACGGCAAGAGGCGTCGAGGCGCCGACGCCGGAGGGGCGACCCCGACCAGACCGGCTACAAGAAATTTCAAAAAAGAAGTTGTTAAGAATTTCATCTTCACGAGAACTTCATCAGGTACAAGAAATTTCAACAAAAAAAATTGGAAAATTAGAAAAAAGAATGGAATTATCTCCATCTGGTACAAGAATTTTGGGGGGCATATTTCCACAAATTTTGGTGCAAGAAATTGCAAGAGAAAAAGTGAAAAATCACAAGAGAATGGGGAATTAAAGGTGCAAGAAATTGGAGGATCTTCACCAAAACCGGTGGCCAGAGCGGAGGACGCTACATCACTAAAAACCATCTATCATAGTGGACTATCACACACAGTTACGAGCTAATAACCATATGTGATATTCTTTTCTATTCCTAAATCTATTTCTGTTTGTTGGCTAGCCTCAGGAAATGCTAGCCGTGCCCTCTAAAACAAGCAGATCAACACAGTATACATCTAATTCACATTTATTCTTTTCAAAAACAAGAACATCCATATCACAAATAAATTAACTGAAATAAAATAAATTATTCATCTATGAACAAATACACACATATACAATTAAGCTCAATCTCATCCTAATCAAATTTATACTAGATTGTGAAACTCTCCATCTTCTTTTACGACTTTAGATATCAAGAAGTACACACACTGTCCTCGAATGTGTTTGAAGTCGGCCTGTTCCAACGGAGTTGTAGCAATGAACGCAACCTGTCGGTAGGAAGATCAATATCATGTATACATATATAAATTGATAAGTATGAAATAATTATTGTAAGATTGACAAACCTGATGATCATTGATATTCGTAGGACCGAGGAGTAGTTGTATATTGTGGCAAATATAGAATCCATAGGTGATGACCGGCGGCTGCTGGTGGCACTGCAAAAAATAGAATTTGTTAGTTCAAGAGACATTACTATGAAGTGTTACATAGAATTAATGTGTATTAGCGAATACCGAAAAATCTAGATCGTGTCATAGGGCATTGATCCCTCGTTTGGATTTTTGTACCTCTGCCATGTACGTGGCGAACGACCTACATGATTTTAAAAAGTTAGTCTTAGTTGTTGGGAAGGAAGGAAAGACTACAATAGAGTTATCTATAGAGGAAATGTATTTACCTGTTGATTAATTGTTGGACAACTGTGTAGTTGATTTTATTATTCTTTAGGGAATCAAGGTATATTACTTTGTTCCATTTGATATAATTACAATTAGAATCCAGTGAAACCTATACAAGTATGTAATCATGGTCATTAAACCTATGCTCATGTTGCTTATAAAGTACAAATCAACAAGTATAGCAACTAGTGCAGCACTTACCCCTGGTTGTATGGTATAAGTATGAATTCCTTGTTGCAGTGAGCCACCAATGCCGTCATCATGTAATGTTGGACGAAGGATGCATCCTCCTTGATGATATCCATTGAGACCAAGTGTGGGTCGAGGAAACTAACCAGTGATTTCATTAATCTAGATTCAGTCACCATGTGTATATATATACACAAAAGCAATAAGTTATATATGTCATTTTTTCAGTATTACATGAATGTAGACCTTGATTGTACACACTTATAGTATCCAGCATCGCATAAGTGAGGTGTCGAGGGCGTCGAGTGTGAAGAGAAAGAATAAGTCCTCGAAGGTCACCGTGAAGACACAGTTATGAATATCGTGTTGAAGATGATGCAGCCTGAACTTGACGGTGACATCCAAGCACCGTTGTTCCTTCGGCTTGTTGGCCTGTTCCATGTACCATATATACAATCTCTGGCAAGCCAATCCTAGGGTTAGGAGGCGCTCTATCGGGACGACCAACAACTCGTCTAGCATGAATTTACGAGCTAACAGCAAGTAGGAGATATCATCATCGGTCTTCTACAGTTTGCCCTTGCCATCTCGGCTGTAAGTCGACTTCACAGTAGTCAACCGAGCACGAGATGTAGATGCACCATACCCTTGCCGCGTTGGTGCAGGTAGCTCCAGTGCAAATAGCCCCCGTGGACTTGGCACCAGTATAGATAGCTTTGGTGTTGATAACCCTTGTGGACTTGGCACTAGTGCAGATAGCTCCTGTGGACTTGGCACTGGTGTAGATAGCTCCTATAGACTCAGCACCGGTGCAGATAGCTCGAGTGGACTTGGCACCAGTGCAGATAGCTCAAGTGGACTTGGCACCAGTATAGGAGCCTCCAAGAAGATGTCCCTCTTGGGCCACTGGATGAATGTTCTAATGGTTTACCCTAAATTCATGACCTCATCGTTTAGGGGCATCTACAGTGGGATGACTTCAAAATTGGTATGAACATCATCCACATTTACTTTTGCAAAACCTGAGGTTAGAGTTACACCATGCACCTAGCCCCAAGCAGTGCACAGGGCAAAGGAGGCATATTTCACTTGGAGCTTGCACTTTGTAGCCACCTACATAATAATACAAAATTAGCTACTCCAGCAAGCCTATCAATGGATCAAGCATTTCAGAGATAGTAATTATTACTAAGATGTCATCGACAGGAAATCTGTGGTCGCTTTCCGAGATAGGGTTGGACGCGCAGCTACTCCGATGGTTGGGGGCTGACTAGCACAGGAGCAACGAGAGCTTCCTACTGATTTTTCCTATATCTTTGCATCTCATCTCTGACATAATCGGTGATCTCCCCTCTAAGAGATGCCTTAATCTCCTCTCATAGCCATGCCCCGTGCTCGGTTTTGGCTCTCTTCCTACTCCAATATGCTTCAAAGTTCTCTGAGAAACCATGTTTTCAAGGAACATAAAGACCAAGGCCTCTAGTGCAACATGGGTGCTCCTTATTTCCCAGGACCGTGAATAGTATATCTCTCTCCCTGATTGCCTGGAATGAGCATTGGGAAGCTTCTACACTAAGCACTTCCTGCAATAGGCCAATATGTCATTTCACTTCCTATGAAGTTATGGAGTAATTATAAACTAGGTAGTTCGATATCTTACCAGACGGTGGGACACTTCCTCGTCTGCAGGGTTTTGAAAGGAGATGGCCATGACGACACGGTAGATGACCTCGCTCTTATCCAGTTTCAAGGGCGCTCATCAGAGATCCCAACAAATAGTAGGGAGGTCTCTCGCAGGATTATCTGCTCGTCCTCCTCCCTCTATTGCGGGATTTTACCCGCATACCTAACGATGCCGAGTCTGTGGGGGTGCGTGTTTTTTTCCTGGAGGGCCCTATGCGCTGCACTTTCACTCCTAAAATTATCTGTCGTCTTTATTGCATAAACTCTTGCTATTGTGGTTCTAAGAATGGATATTTGTGAAAGGGCGTCAGATCCATCTCCATGTATTGCTTGATAAGCAGGCTCTTGAAGTTTTTCCATGCTTTGCACGCAACTAACAATGCATGTCATTGCACGGAGGCCTTGTGTTCTTCTGGGATCTCGAATGATTGAAAAACTTCCATCACTAGCTTATTTTTCCAAACTTCGGGTACAATCTTCCGCGAATTGAACGTGATCTCAATTCGTTCCTGTGCAACTATTCCAACCATTCTCCAGAATGCAGAGACTACTCGGTGAGGATTGAGAGGGTCCCAAATGCACCGACATTCGTGATGGTACATTGGCCTTCAGGCCTTTTCAATAGTCCTCTTCCTTTTTAGGATTTCCAGAGGACAATGCATCACACGCATCTGACGACGATGACGAAGAATAAGCAGATGATATCTTCAAAAGATAATAGAAGTGACGAAGCCTAATTTAATGCTAAATCAAGACTATGTAGGGCCAATTCTTGAGCATTTGAAACAACAATTAATTAATATGTAAACAGAATTGAGCTGACTGGCGGTAAGAAATTAAGCAATTTTTCAGATTTAACTCTTCCATGTCATTTAAACAGGATAATATACTCGAAACATAGAGCAGTAAAATTAATAAAATCAGCATAATGCTCAGATTGTAATGTTTATTTTGCTCTCAGATGTAAAGTTGCTCAAGTCAAAGTCTTGGCCTTCTCAATACTTGTCTAAACTCTTCACAATTTAGATATGAGAAACAGAATTAAGTCTGAAATTTTGTTAAAACCGCATTATTTACAATCCTCCAAGACATTTAAACAGGACAATATACTCAAGACGTAGATCAAGTAAATAATGAAAACCAGCAAAAAGCTCATGTTTTAATGATTATTATTGCTCTCAGATGTAGAGTTGCTCAAGATTAGTTCTTGGCCTTCTCAATACTATGTCTACACTCTTCACAAATTAGATATGACCACTAGTCTTCACAAATTAGATATGACCACTATGCTTTACTGAATTATCAAAGGACTTTGCATTCACAAAAGAAGATAAATTTCTATCTATCAATAGAATATCAACAAAAAGGATTGATCTCACATAAACAGTACACCTACCAGCTTAAATAATTTGATCAATTCATAAGCAACATGATCATAGAATATCAAAGACAGCAAGGTCTCCTCCTAAAGAGCCGAAAACAAGCTACTGAGTACTAAAAATACTAGAGATCACAGCTTTTTGCGCCAATTGAACTGCGTAACCAAAGTCGCAGAAAGGTATCTATCCTGATACAGCACAGCCGACAGAGAATGTCTAATGGACTAAAGATCAATGACAACAGTAAGCATCAATCTTAGAGCTCAAATATAAACTAGATAATTAGACTAATTTCAGTAGTAGACAAGTATCTTCATTGAGAATTAAACCAAGCCCACAATCAATATTTGCAAAGTCTCCCAGTGCTAAGATAATTCACAGAAGTTAATTAACTAGCATGGCTCACAATACTTGCAAAGCAAAGAAGGAAAACCAAAAAACTCACAGAGCAGATGGTAATCGAAACAACCAAGAAGAACGAGGGCAAGGCACACCTAAAGGCGCCGGGCTTGGGGGACGAAGCGACGGGCTCAGGGGAGGTGGTGACGGGTTCGGTGGAGGCAGCGATGGGCATGGGGGAGGTGGCGTCGGGCTCAAGGGAGGTGGCATCGAGCTCTAGGGAGGCAGCATCGAGCTCGAGGAAAGCGGCATGCTCGGGAAAGGAGTGCCGCCGAAGTCGAGGGAGGAGGGGGAGGGTGTTGGGCTTGGGGAGAAGCGACAACGTTAGTGGGAGTGGTGCTTGTACAGTGGGGGCAAACTCTAGTGCACAATATATATAGGGGAATAATCATAGACGGTTCTAGTTAAGAACCATCTGTGCTATTTATCATTGCAAATGGTTATAAAGTAAAACTGTCTGTAATAATAAAACATCACAGATGGTTTTACTTTAGAACCATCTGTGATGATAAATATCACATACGGTTTTACTTTAAAATTGTCTGTGATGTTCCCTAGTCACATTCAAATATATATATTCTCATATACATAAATGCAAATTCATATATATATATATATATATATATATATATATATATATATATATATATATATATATATATATATATATATAACTCATTCTCGTATACATCAAATTCACATATATATCACACGTTCTCATATACATAAATGCAAATTCACATATATATCACAAATTCTTATATACATAAATGCAAATTCACATATACATCACACATTTTCATATACATATATAAATGCAAATACAGAACATATGACGCAAAAACATTTTTTTCATCATTTCACTTGCTTATTTCCTTTAAAAATTAGCCCTTCATGATGATTGACGCATATGTAGCTAGTTTCGTCATGTTGTTCTTCCTGAACCCTTATGCCATTTTTGAAAGGAGGCAACTCATCAAATTGATTATATTCTTCGTCGTCCACTACATTCTCAACTCCAACAATCCTCCTTTTTCTATGAAAAACTATGTGATGCTTTTTATTTGTCTGGTCAATTATATAGAAAACTTGAACGACTTGGTTAGCGAGTCCGAGTGGTTCATCTTTGTATTCGACACGTCTGAGGTCCACGGTAGTGACACCGTACTTGTCGATCTTCATCAGTGGGAGATGGACCCAACAGCACCGAAACAAGGGGATTTTGAAAAGCACATAATCGAGCTCTCAAATCTCCTCTATGAACCCATAGTAGGAGTTTCTCAACGAATCGATACTGAACGCATCTATGAGGACACCGTCGTTCTGGTTAGCACTCTTTACATCTTGAGCCTGCATATAGAATGTGTACCCATTTATGTCATATCCTTACCATATCACAATTGTAAATGTTGGCCCTTTTGCCAACCATGTCAGCATATCACTTGACGAGCTCCCAGCGAGTCACTCATTTAACCATTGGTTAAACCAACTGTTATGTTGTCTCATGATCCAAATATTTGGCCACTCCAGATTCTGTTGCCGAAGCACGTCCTTGTGCTGGTCGATATATAGAGACACTTCAGTCATGTGTTGCAAGATCATGAAATGCACTTAAGCATACGCATCTATATCTTGAGTGGCTGCTTTCCTTCCGATAGTCCTGATACCCATGAGCCTCCCCTCATGGCGAGATCGAGGCACACCTATCGGTTCGACCTGAGCCATGTAGTCGACATAGAACTCAATGATCTCTTCAGTTGTATAACCTTTGATTCAGCTGCCCTCTGGCCAAGATCAATTCAATACATAGAACTTCAGAATTCCCATAAACCTCTCGAACGGGTACATGCTACATAGGAACACAGGCCCGCACATTTTTATCTCCCACACAATGTGAACAATACATCTCAAGATGATATAGAGTCATCACCACCTCATCCTGCAGAGTATCTAGTTCTTCGGGATCGATCACCTTTTGAGAAATTGTGCTAAAGAAATAACACTGCCTCATGATTGTCCCTTGGACCTTGATTGACAAAATATTTCTAATTGCAATAGGGAGCATTTGTGTCATCAGCACATGACAATCATGAGACTTCATGCCAATTAATTTCAAATCTTCCATCGAAACAAATTCCTTCATGTTGGCGGAGTAACCAAACAGAACTTTCACACCATGCACACACTGGCACAGATCAGTTCTCTTAGCCTTAGATAGAGAGTAAAAAGTAGGGGGAATGTAAGTTCGTCCTTTATCAACCTTTGTTGGTGCTAACGCAGGCCTGATGTCCGTATCAACTAGGTCAAGATGTGCATTGACATCATCCTTTGTTTTGTCATGAATATTCAGTAAAAGACCAATCACGTTATCACATACATTCTTCTCTACGTGTATGATGTCAATACAGTAGCAAACTTCTAGGTGCTCCCAATAAGGTATGTCCTAAAATATTGATCTCTTCTTCTAGACGTTCTTCGCATGGGTCGTTAATTTACGTCCCTTTTTTAGCACAACATATAAATCTTTAACCATATCATAAACCTCTTTTTCGCTTAAATGCCTTGGAGCTAAACTGTCCTCCTTCTCACTGTCAAATTGTTTCTTCATCCTGAGGTATGGGTGAGCCCTCCGAAAGAACCTACGGTGACACATGTATATGGTTTTGCACGAGTGCTTCAGCCACTTTCTCGGTATCATCTAAGCAGTGAGTACAGGCTTTGTCCCCTTTTGTACTCTAGCCCGACAGGTTAGTGAGGACAGGATAATCATTTATGGTGCAAAACAATAAGGAGCATAAAGTGAAGTTCTCTCGTTTGTATGCATCTCATACATGTATCCCTTCAATCCATAGTATTTTTAGATCTTCCACTAATGGTGCTAGGTACACATCAATATTATTCCTAGGTTGCTTCAGCCCTTGGATAAGTATCGACACCAAAATATACTTCCCGTTTCATACACAACCAAAAAGGAAGGTTGTAGATGCAGAGTTACATGCCAAGTGCTATGTCGCCTGCTCATGTTATCAAAAAGATTCATTCCATCTATATTCAATCCAAACCTTATATTCCTCAGTTCTGTACTAAAATCTGCAAACCTCTTATCGATGTTTCTCCACTGGGTGAAATCAGCAAGATGTCTTAGCATTCCATCTTTCTTACACTCCTCTAAGTGCCAACACAGCAGTTTTGCACCCTTTGGGTTTGCAAGAAATCGCTTCAAACAGGGAATTATAGGAAGATACCATGCCATCTTAGCAGGATGTCATTTCTTCACCTCTATTCCCTCGTCGTCATTTAATTGATTCTTACGCTTGTATTAGGATACATTGCACACCGGACATACATGCATGTTTGCATACTCTTTACGGTAGAGGATACAGTCGTTCGGGCATACATATATTCTTTCTATTTCCATTCCCAATGGATAAAGAACCTTCTTGGCTATGTAGGTGGTTTTGGGCAACTCGTTTTCCTCCGAAAGTATGTTTGCTAAAAGACCTAATAGCGCCGTGAAACTCTTGTCAGACCAACCGTTACTTGCCTTCAATTTCAATAGTTCAAGCATGGCTGACAACCTCGAGTACTTTGACTTACAGCACATAAACAAAGGTTTCTCGAGTCCTCCATCAAGCCAAAATTTAACATACTCTCTCATCACAGTTTTCTTCTGTATCACGAAGTATCTGATCCAAGTTGTCATCATACATCCTATCCAAATCAGAACCACAATCGACATCATCCAGCGGCATATTATGGACTTCGTCAGTGATGTCATTATTACTACCTTCCTGTGTAATCTGCTCTTCACCATGACTGGTCGAACGTGTATACCCTTTTTAAACTCCTTCGAATCAAGTGCGATTCAATCTACGCTCGGTTCTTAAATATTTTTAGATTCTCGCAGTCAATGCATGGACAGTACATATATTCCACCCCGTCATTCAACATATCCTCCTCGGCAGCTCTTGTAAAAGCAAACATGCCATTAATGTACTCTTCACTCACATGATTCATAGCGTACATCCAGCTTCGATCCTACATTACACATATAACAATTTAGTATTAAATATTGAATTAATTAATTAGTATACTAGATATATACGACCTAAAGTAACTATATGTAGCAAGAATAATTAATTAAATTGAATTAAGTAGAAATAGACAATGAATTGACTAAACCCTAAACCATGCTATATGTGAATAATCTTCTCTCTACATCAAGCTACCTAAATCTAAACATCTTCAATTCTCTATTTACCAAAAGCTAGGTCTAAATTATAATGCAATTAGGAATAAATTACTAACAATATGTAGTCAGGAAATTAATGGATCCGCAATCACTCTTAACAAATAGTCTCCTTTCACCAAATGGTCGCCTCAAAGCCCTATTTCTAGCTCAAAGCAGCAGTCTAGATCTAGAATTTAAGACAGAGGGTCAACGGATCTGCATGTAATCAATATAGTGGAATTATCATAGACGATTTTTAATAAAAACCGTCTATGATGACTTACTTATCAAAGTATCACAGACGGTTCAAAGAAAAAACCGTCTGTGATATTTGGTAATATCACAGATGGTTCTTGTTAATAAATGTCTATGTTACTTCACAAACAGTTTTTACCATAAATTGTCTGTGGTATTACCTCTTTACAGATGGTTTTTAGCGTTGACAGCAACAAAGACGGTCTCTAAAATAAAACCATCTGTGATTGTATTTAATACTGATGATTTTGGGTAATCATCTGTGATATGGCATCTAGTATTAGGCTTTTTGTAGTAGTGACAACTGGTGTTCGCCCACGCCTCCTCCTGTTTCCTGAGGATGCACACTACCCCATCCATCTCGGACTACCACGCTGCCACTCCCCTCCGTCAGTGACCATCATGCGCTCGCTTCAGTCTATCGCCAAGTCTAGGGTTGGTACTTCGTCGCGGCTGCCCCGTCCATCATCGACCACTGTGCCACCACCTCCTTTGTCGCCGATCGTGCACTGCCACCTCCTCCATTGTCAACAGCCACACGGTCACCTCGGCCAATCGCCGGATCGGGTGGGAGAGATAGAGAGAGGTGGGGAAGAGAATAAGTTTGGGAGAGAGTAGAGATTATATGGTGTATGGGCTTGTATCATAACAGCCATATTAGCGGGGGACTTCCTGGCCAGCGAGCCGCGCCACATCGCCCACTGCGCTCGGCCGGCCGGCGCGTGGCAAGAGAATTTGCGTACGGCCGGCTGAGGCACTTTCCTCATACTTTCTGAAAATTACGTAAAGGTCCTTTTTCTCGCGAAAAGGTCCCTGCAAGTTTTTTCTTTAAAAACATTTTTGGATGGCACCCCGCGGGTTTCCAAAATTACGTATAGGTCCTTATTTACTTACGTACAAGTCCTTACAAGTCCTCAATTTTTTGCAAAAAAACCCTTTGATTTTTCCAAAATTACGCATTTGTCCTTGATTTTTTTTTATGAAACTCCCTGCGAATTATCGCCTCTTTTACTTTGGTCCGCACGGTAGCTAGCGCGGCGTGCGCCGCGCTTATGCAGCTAGTTATATACATTTGTGCACCACTTTACCAACATAAATCTCAAAGCAAATCAACCATGCACAATGTACATGGACATCCATGCATATGTGGAAAAGGTACTCTCCCATATGTAGATGATTTTTGCTTGAATTCTAGGGAAAATTTCTGTCTCTTGCAAAATCCTTGTGAAATTATCGCACTTCGAGCTAACCATAGAGAATTGTCATTGTATTAGCCAAATTAAGGAACATGCTACAATAATCGTGCAGTTGGTTGCTACCACGTTGGAACAAGAATAAACGGACGAGATGACTCTGGCTATAGGGAACACCGTAGCAGCATGGAAAAACTATAAACCATTGGATGTTAGATCGGATGGTGAGAAGCAGCATGGCCAACTGATCCCTCCGACACACTATTAATCTGTGGCTCCAGGGTATTTTTAGAAAACATATATGAGTTGCATTAACATTCGATCTAATCATGTAATCTAGAATGATAGTACTCAATTACGAAGAATTTTGGTTTTCTAGAAAGATCTTCTGTTTTATATTAGTAATAACAACTCACGGATAAAGTGCACAAGTACCTATCATTTTACGTTGAATAATCCAGATGAATAACATGTTATCGCAGAGTCCTTGATTCGACGAGCTCACTGGACTCCTTTTTTCTTATTTTTTAGACGAAAGCCTCATTCTTTTTGGCTTCTGATTTTACTAAAGTAACTAACTTTTAAACAAAATATCTTTTTAAGGTGGATTCTACTAGTTGATTGGAGTAAACAATATACCAACTTCAGCTATATCGACTAAAATTATATATGACTATCTTTTTTTCCATACGCTCTCTTACGAATAGTTAAAATTCAAAAACCGTCCTGAAAATTCTCTACACGTAATTATAAATAAACCCTATAAAGCCCAAACTGGTCTATGCTGGCCCTGTTATTTAACAGAAAAGCCCAACCAAACTCTGCAGAGCAGGCAAAGAAGCTAGAATAGGCTATGTTGGCTTCAATCAGCCCAGACTCCCACCAGAATAATGCCGCGTGCAGGCTAAATTGCTAGGGACCACCTATATGCCGCGCGCGTGGCCGATACCAGCACGCCACCCACCTGGGCCGTTGGCCGCGTGTGCGGCCCATAGTAGGTTATGCACGCACGCAACAAATCAAAATGCAAAAGAAGGAAATTGCCGTGCACCTCGCGCAGCACCTCTACCTATCCGAACTATTCACGTACTCGACACTGTAAATATGTTTTTCTAAAAATTAGCCCTTACATACATGTTTTTGTAAAAATAGCCTTGTCTCTAAACTTGAAAGACGCGGTAAGCAGCACCTATCACCTACTGCACTTGGGGAGCTCGGCAGAAGCGGGTGGGTGCAACAGGCGGAGCAAGCACGAGAGGTGAGGACGCAGGCGTGGCAGCAGGAGGGCTCGGGCGCTACTGAGCTCCAGCTGCTCGGTAGTTGCCTGCCAAGGCCCCCTTGATGGGTATGACGCTGCTGAGCAGCCTGGACTCAGCAGGTGGTCGAGGCAGGTGAGGCGCAAGCAGCGGGTGCGCGCACTGGGGTAGGGACACAGGGGGAGTGGGTAGTGAGCTGGCTAGCAGGTGCGCTGGCTAGCTTGGCTGCTGGCGTGGAGAGATTCTGTCTAGACTTTTGATTCATGTTTTATGCACGTGGGGATTTCATTGCCGTTCGCGCTCACATGTGCTTACGTGGGAATGTCGTCATGAACGCCTTCCCACACGTACAAAATGGGAGGCCTCGGTCTGCTCTCTCAACCAAACCACACCCGATTTCCTTTTTGCCAAGCGAGAGAGCAGCGAGGGAAGGGAAGAAAAGAGAGATTGAAAAACGAGTTGGTAATATATTTTGGAGGTGGTTTAGATGTGATTTATGATTACTCGTAGTTGAAAGCATTGTGGAGCGGGTGAAGACCTTCAGAAAAATGTATGCTTCATTCGCATGCGAGCAACGTGTTTAATATGTCGTTAGCGTTTCATTAGCGTAACGATGGTTTTGTATTGTGGAATACACTAGGTAGTCATGTTTAGTTGACAGATGTGTTTCTATAATTAGCCATGTTTTAAGACATATTAGTGGGGAGAATGATTATTTTATTGTAAATAGTTACAAAAATACGGACAAAAAATACATGAAATATTTCTACAAGATAAGGTGCACAAGAAGCAGCATAAGGCTTTTCACAAACTACGGAGTCTCTTGGAAGTCACTTCAGTTTGTTTTGGGATTTTGAAAACACGTAATATGATCTATTTGTAATCCATAGCAAAACACGAACATTGAACTAGTAAACCAAAAATCATAAGCTAAAACGTCAGAGAATATTTCCAGGAATAGCGCCGGTCGGCGGTATTGACAAAAATAGCACTTTTACCGCATGCCCACCAGGCGGTAGGGTGCCAGAGGCCAACACGTCAGAGAAATGCACGGCGCCCACGCGGCTAGGGCCTGTCACACGGCCATTGTGCGCCTGAGGTCAATGCCGCACAGTGGCCGTGCGACAGCCCATTAGTATTTTTCATTAGCATCATCGTTAGCTCCTGATTAGCACAAAACAATCCTTTGCCGCACGGTGGCCAAGACAGCCCATTAGCATTTTTCATTAGCACCGTCATTAGCTCCTGATTAGCAAAAAACAATCCTCTGCCGCACGGTGGCTAAGATGCATCACTTTTACCGTCTGCACCCTTCACACAAACTACCACTCCCTGTCAGTCATCTTAGTCTATGTCTAGAAAATTTCTTTTGACTAATATCATTCCATCTTGAAGCCTTCAATTCAACGTGTGGTGACGACCAGTTCATCGATGAGGATACGGGCCTCCCGGCTGCTTCCAGGGACCAATACACAGTGCCAGGGTTTGGAGTGCACGTAGGGCAGACCTCAGCATTCATACCATACGTAGGGTAAAGAGCGTACACAGGGCAGAGCTCCTCTGACTTCACTGGAACGTCGTACGGTGAAGGCTAAAGCTCCTCCGCACAACCAGGATATCTAGAGTCCCTCATTCAGGACTTCATCACAGGTGCCCCCCCAATTTGGCATGTCTCAACAAGAGGACATCGACGCTTACCAGACTAGCTTGCTGTAACTCAGCCTATTGGTGCGTCACCGGCCACTCAACATATAGGCAAGCTTGTTGGCCTTCTCCCCATTTTTAGCTTGGTAAATCGGATTATTAACCATACCATTCTTCTCAAGAGTGGGAATTATGATGCCATAAGAGACCATGCATGGAATCTAATTGACTATATTATGTAAGGTCGTAAATTTGATGTGATTGATCTTATTATCTGGGAAATAGCATCTTTCAAGAATGACAGGATCAAAAGGATAAATTATGCTCCATACATCATGGCTTTGATCATTTGGAAGATTGAATATCATAGTGATTTGGGAGGCGTCCACAAGGCTTAAAAGTCTCGAGCAGAACCTCTAATTTCTCCAGCTTCCCGTCTCGAGCTTGACAGCAAGAAGAACCTACAGGTGCACCACAAGAAGAAGAACAAGTCTCTCTCTCAGATATACTTGGCAATTCTCCAAATTCACGACAGTCAGGCAGGGGCGTTCGCTTCTCTTTCCTCCAGTATAGATGAGAGAGTCACTTCTATTGATCATGCCTTGGCTCGTCCTCCATCCCCAATCAGATTTGGTTGTCGTCGCTGTCATGACCCTTCTCCTCAAAGACCACAAGAGTAGCCTTTTTATTTATTTGATGCCAAAGAGGGAGAAAAGCACAAGAAAAGATAGAAAAAAGAAGATTGAAGAAGTCAAGAAGTCTATCTATCTTAGCTATTTTCTTAGCTACTATTTATGTGTCTTTGCGATAAAATGAACTTGTGATGTAATGATCTTCTTGTTGAAAATATGCTTTATGTTATGTTGAACTTGGAGTTATGGTCATCTTATAAAATTGCATCTTTTGTCCATCTATGGTATACTTTACAACATTGCAATTATCTATTCCCTCAAGCTCTCAATAAATAAAGGAAAAATCTAAAAATTTGTTTCAAAAAATATTTACATGTGCTTGCAAAGTATCTTCACTTCTATATGCATATGCTCAGGGGGAGCTTTCTTTAAATTGTTTTTCAAACTCACAAAGGAATATACAACTTGTTTTCAAGCAAGTGGTATATTCAAAACTTTATTCTTCTCACATAATATTTGTATTATCATCAATTACTAAAAGGGGGAGATTGAAAGCATCTAGGCCCCTAAAAATGGTTTTGGTAATTAATAACATTATGTGAATATGGGACTAACATGTTTACTGAGTGTTTAAAAGGTTTAGTTCCTAAAATAATTGTGAGATGCATGATAAGGGTCAATATGAAAATCAATGTGGCTCAAGACAAACGTATAAGTAGACTAGGATCCCTTTTTTGCTTTTATCAGTCTTAGGAGAAAAGGGTGGAAGACCGGATTATACGATGAACATCATACTATTAAGAGGGATCATTACTAGTAACTTGATTGCATATTCTTGTGCCATTTGGATCAATTTAGGATCATGCATTCACTTAAAACTAAAATTGATAGTCAATTTGTACTCTGCCTTTGTAATCGAAAATACCATAGTGTAAATGGTGGTACTTCCGCTTTTTGGAAGTTCCGACAAAATGAGCGATACGTTTTTCCAAAGAGCACCCTTGAAATCTCTTTGTCTATCTGGAAAACAGAAGTACCGGAGTTTGAACGGCAGAACTACCGCAGAGCGGTAGTACCGCAACCCTCGAACAGTACTTCCAAATCACGAAAGCTCCGAAAATCCGGGTAGTACATTTTTCCCACAGAGCGCCAACTTTTGGCCTCAAAGCAAATGGAAGTACCGCGCCGAAAATTCAGAACTCCCGAATATCGGAACTACTGCGATTACAATGGTGGTAATACCGCACCGACTTTCAACGGCTAGTTCAGAAGCTATGAAATAGCCGTTACTGTTGTGTCAGAACAAGCGCGGTAGTACCGGCCGATGAATGGCGGTACTTTCCCTCACCCTGATTTTTTCAAGGATTGTCTTGTAGCGACTAGTTTTGGTTGGTGGGGTATAAATACTCCCTCACCTACTCAAGGACAAATGCAAGAGACTCCATTGAACATCCTTGGGTATTGAGCATTCACTCCACACCTCAATTTCACATTATGTATTCATTTGAGATGGTTGAGCCAAAATCAAGTACATACATTTTTTATTGATTCTTTTGGCACTTGATCATCCTCAAGCGAAGTTGTAATTTATTACTCTTAGTGCTTATCAGCACCTATACGGCCTAACGGGAGCTTGCGCGATGACTTTTTCAAGAAGGTTATGAGGAAGCCCAGCATCGACTTGTGAGTGGTTTGGTGTCCACCATCTCTGGAGCCGATGAAGAACAACTACTAGCGGATTGAGGAGCTGAGACTTAATTCACTAAGCCGGTCCAAGTCACTTGGGCTTTCCTCAACATGGATTAGGGAAAACCGTTAAGCTTCCATACACTACGGTAAAAACATCATGTGTCAATTGGTCATTTCTTTGTCTTTTTATTCTGCCCTTATATTTCTAACATATGTGATTATTGTGATTGTTATATTTATTTGTGCTAGAGATATACTTGTAGAGACTTGAGCTTGTAGTGCTTTAGATATACTAGTATTGTGTAGGTCTGAATTGCTTTAAAATCTTGCTAGACTAAATTGTAGTAATTGTTTTAGAAGGCAAGATAATTTTAGAACCTCCTATTCACCCCCTCTAGTCGGTTATCCTTGATCCTACAATATCCCGTGTTATATGCTTTTTGTACTACTATATCTATACAAATTTAGACAATACAAAATTCTGTAAAAATTACACAATTAAGTTCACTGCGTAAGGATCCTTTAAAGAAATTTCATATATTTTTGTGCTCATGTTGTACATTAAAAAATTCCTACAAATAGTTTATTTAAATGATTTTTCAAGTAAAATTCAGAATGGATAAAATTACGAATAAATTACACAATGCAGTACGCTCCAAATTTTGTCAGTTTTTGTGCTCATTTGGTATATCTAAATATTTTTACATACAATATTGTAAATAAATTCTCTAATTACGCTAATTAAAGCAATTAATGTGGACGCTAATGGTGTGCCGCACGGTGGCCGTGCAGCACCAACCTCTGTTGGACCGAAATGGTGACAGAGGGGGGTGAATGTCGACTCTTTAAAAATTACGCCCCCGAAAGGAATCCACTAAAACTTCCTCTTCAGTAGCTATGAGAAGCTATGAAGTGGATAAAAAAGGTTCTCTGGAAGACCAAGAAAATAAGCATGCAAAAGGAACCCATCAAGAAAAATAGCAAGCAAGAACTCCTAAAAACCAACAGCCAAAACTGACTGGGCGGTCAGACCGGTGTTGATGGGCCGGTCAGACCGCTGCATACATGCCGGTCTGACCGGGCTTATGCCGCCGGTCTGACCGCCTTGATGGGTGCGGTCTGACCGCCAAGAGCCCTTCAGTCTGACCGCTCCTCGGGCTGACAGCCTGAACCTTCAAACACCAAAACTGAATTTTCTGGAAATTCTAACAGCAAAGAAATTTGAGGATGCTTATGGTTTTTCTCAGCCCAGAACTGCAAGAAGATAACCACAATAGCAAGAGGAGCTTAGGGATCAAGAGAATCCATCTCAAAACCAAGAATTGAGGAGATTCCCTAAAATCTGAAAATACACAGAGGGCTGCACTCAAATCCAAATTCCTCCCCAATCTTTGATCCTTTGGCCATGAAACTTTGGGGATAGCAAGATAATAGCCTCTGGACTATACATGCCAAATTTCAAGCCATCTCAAGGAGGGAAACAAGAATCACATCAAAACCCTAGAACTGAAAAGAGGAACAGAGGAGGGCAAAAAGCAAAAACAGGAATCTAGAATGAGTTCTTGGGATTTTAACTGATCCAATGATCTTGAGGCATCATCCCAACATAGAGCAACCCATTTTAGCCCTCCCCAGTAAGAATCAAGCCAAAACACAAATACTCAAAAATCAAGCATTGAGAGCATCGAAGGCAAAAACCAACAGAGAGACAGGAGCTCGATCAAACTTAAACAAAATCATCTCAGATTGATATTGAGGAAAGGACATACATGATTACATAGGAGAATCTACTCACATCCTCTCTACTTCCCCATACATGCTTGAATGATCAAGAACCCATCTCCCTATCTCTCAAGAACACACACAGGGAGAAGCTACGAAGGGGACATGAACTGCTGCCCTCAACTACTCTCCAACCACTAGGCATGTTCTTTTCGGCTACGGCTTATGGCTTTTGGCTGAAATTTTTGAATTTTGGCTGTTTACGGTACAGATTACGGAGAGATAGATACTCACTTGCGATTTTGGCTGATACAGATGTTGGGCTTTTAACGTGTAGATTGTTTAACTTGTAGACCCCGTCTTAAGAAAATACTCCGTTTGAAAGTTAGGTACTGTAGCAGAAGCCAAAAGCCGATTTCAAAAGCCCAAAAGAACAGGCCCTAAAGCCTCAAAGCAAAACAACCTCCCAAAGGCTCTTTTGACTCAAACAAAACCCTAACTCTCTCCCAAAGCCCTGTGAATACATGCAGCCACTCTCTCCTATTTATAGCCCTTGGCTAACGGGTCTCCAACCCGTTACACCCGCTAAATCCAACGGAACCCGCTCCCGCTTGTGCAGCCTCGCGAAATTACCAATTCGCCCCTCCTGCATCTTCCGGGAAGCTTCCGCGTCTCTTGTCGTGCAAGCCTCGCAACCACCTCGAGTCTCCGCCGTCTTCGACACATCCCGACCGTTCGGACCTCAGCGCCACCTGCGCCTAGTCCGGTCACCTCGTGTCTCGCCACGACTCCGCCTCGACGTCCTGCAGCCATCACAGATAAGAAAGACATCAAATAGCACCGCTCGACACAAGTAAGCATAAATAGCACCAATGAATCACATTAAGCATGAGATAGCCCAAACCTGACAAGTCAACATAATATGCATCCTAACCACTTTGACCAGGTTTGACCAAGTCCAACCGAACCCGGTTGCACCACGTAACGTTAAGGTCCGAATCATCCAAATCAAACTCGACTTTTCTAAACCGATGTCAATTGCTCATCACACACATGAGATGACCTCCACATGGTCTCTCAACCTCTACCGCACGGAGGTTGTACGGTAGACCCTAGCCATATGACGGACATGTATTCCTCTAACGTGTCAGTTTCTGGCATCTCACTGTCCAGTGGTTATGTGATAAAAATACTATTTTTACTAATGCTACGGAACCAATGCTATTCCTACAAAAACGCATACAAAAACGGGCAAAAACGCCAGAAACTCCTCAAATTTTTCGTCAATGTACATGTTCTGTCCCAACCGTATCCTCCACCTTCCGAGACTGCACTAACGTACCTGCCATTTGACATTTCGGGGCAGTTGGATCGGGTTCGTACGGTTTGGATCAAGCCCCGATCAATTCGACTTGAGCTTCTGGCTTCTGACTTATTTTTCACTATTCATTAATTTCGTCTTTTTCTGAACTTTTGGCTTTTTGTTGAGCTTTTTTTCCGGTTCTTTTTTTCCCATATTCGTTTGTATTATACGTAATGAGCTAACATATTTTTAAATTTTTTTAAATTTAATTATGCTAAATAAGCCTCTGTCAGCTACAGTGCTTTTTTCAGCTAGCTACAGTGTTTTCAGCCATAAGCCACGAGCTTTTCAGCCGAACCGATCACCACCCAATTTCTCCCTGCCTATGCTCTGGAGAGTCGATTTCCGATCGATCATTCTAGAGACCGTAAACTTCTAGGCCTGTTACAAACACCTGTGTGGCGAGGACGAAGCATGTCATCTATTCTTTTTGGCTTTTAAAAACTACTTTTTAATTTTTTATAGTAATTAACTTTTAAATGAAATATCTTTTCAAGATATGGTTTACTAGTTAATTATAGTATATACTATACCGACTTTATTTATATCGACAAAAACCGCACATAAGTTTCTATTACTTTGTAATCTATCACATAAACAGCCCAAAAGGCACAAGCCACAGCCAAAAGTCATAAGCTTCAGCCAAAAAGAACAGAAGTTCGATCGGTGCGATTGACTAGCAGGTAAGCAGTCCTCCCATTCAGACTTGAGTTCGGAGATGTCTCATTTTTAGATACTGTTTGCATGAACAATAATATCTTGATACTATTTATGTAAATAGTGTTCTCTGAGTACACGCATAAGTGGGTGTCCACGCTCCATGAAACTTTAGTGTCTCTGTCTTGTTTCAAACATGTACATTAGACACATCCATATGGGGGTGTGAGTGTGTATGGTTTCGTGAGTGCGTGCGTGCGTCTTTATTGTACATATTTAGAAAACAGTTGTGTGGCTGTTGGCTTTTGACTTTAGTTTAAATGTCACTATAGCAGCCGTTATTTTTTTTCTTAGGTATTTAATTAAAAAATAAAAAATTCATTATATCTCAATGAATAACGCAAAAGAAAAAAGAAAAAAGGTAAAAAAAACCCTATATTAAAAAATCAACACGTTTCGAGTAGTTTTTAATTTCTGAAAGACAGAAATCATTACTGTTTGGAATAATATTTCACGTGTACATACAACGAAAACGTAGCGTCAAGAGATGGTTTGGAACTTTAAAAAGATGTGTATGCGAATGCATTTGCCATAAGATACCATGGCGTGGAGGGGCTACTTGTAGAATTTTCTCCGATTCCTTTTCTACATTCCTTTATGCTTCCCTTTTTATTTTCTCAACATTTTATTTTTGCTTTGCTTGCCGCGTGCACCTTCCCTTGAAACCAGCACAGCATCTCTACTGGCTCTGGTGTATGCATGCACTTAATGGCGAAGCCAGAATGAAATTAGAGGGGAGGCTCGAAGGACTAAGCTATTTTTAAAATCGAGAAGGATTAAGATAAATTGAGACAAACATAATAAACTGAGCTTATACAATTCAAATTCATACATAAATAGAAGAGAAACAAATCCAAAAGAAAAAATAAATATAATAAAATATCTCGTGCAGGGTAACCGGTACCAGTGGAGGGTAGATTTGAGCCATTCGAAGCCTCACGGATGGCTACGCCTCTGCATGCACTCATTCATGGCGGAGACCTTCATGGCCATCTCTCTGTTGTCTGACTCCCTCTTTTCCTTTTCTTTTTCTCTATCGCCCTAAATGAAATGTTCTCCATTTTTCCTTTGGCAAAGGGGGTCCCATGCATGCCACTGTCGACGGATTACTTCGACGACGCTGATAAGCATCGAATGGGAATCCATTGCGATGTAAGAAAAGAAAGGGGAAGTAACCGATGGCAAGCAAAGGTTTTGTAAAAGATGATGCTGTAAATTAACATTCACTAGGTTTTGGCAAAGGAAAATTAAGAATCGGCTGTAAATTAAGAATGCAAATATTATCAAGCTGTTAATGGGCCGTAGGGTGGGCGGCGTGTATTTGCCGCGCGCTGCGTATAGGATTTTCTAAATTGCTAACTTATAAGACTTGTAGCTTTTGGTTGAAATGATGTTGTAATGTTTATTATTGTTTATATATTCAATAAAAATAATAATAATATAAAACATAATTATATCTCTATGTAATAAAAAAGAGAAACTATGTTAAAAAATCAACATGTTGTAAATAGCTTGTGGTTTGTGAAGCAAGAAGTTGTTAAACAGGGTCTATAGCACAAGAAAACCAAAGAAAATGAGCAGTGCTTAAATACTTTTCTATAATAAAAGTAGCACTAATCTTAAATCAAATGAAGAGATAAATAACATCTATCAATAATTTATTATATTTTAAAAATTATATAAATTATTATTGTGAGAGTATAGAAGCACATTTCAAATAAAATATAGCACAGAGAAAGAGATAGTATCTTGTAACGGCTCGTCGGCCTTCCACGAAAACAGTAGAAGATAAAAGAGAGCGTCCTTGGACGCAAACTGAACCAAGCGAAAATATCCATCGAATCATCTCGCGCTGCTCGCGGCCGCGGCGACCGGAAGAGGAAGGGAGGCAAAGGATCGTCGAATCGAAGGCGGCGATGGCGTCGTGCCGAGCCCTCGCGCTTCGCTCCCTGCTCCTCTCCGACCCCCTCCACCACCTGAACCTCCGCGCCGCCGCGTCGGCCCCAGCGGCGGCGCGGTCTCCTCCTCCTCGCCGCCTCCGCCTCCGCCGCTGCTCCTGCCCCAGCTCCGGCGGAGGCGCGGGCGGGGACCCTGACCAGCCGCCGCAGGAAGCCGTACTCGAGGCCATCTCAAGTGAGGAGCTCGCCCCAAGCCTTCTCCCATTTCATTCCTTACTATCTTGTGCTTTATTAACGGTTTCTTGGCTTCTGGTTCTTGTCTCGGTGCTTGCGGGCTCTCCAGCTCCTGGAGCTGGAGAGCCGGGATATGAATTGGTTCATTTGGTATGGTTGGATTTTTAGGGCTTATGGAAATAGACGACGATTGGGTGCTGTTCTTGATGGAATTAGAGGAAAATAGTATTCGCGTTGGTGACTTTGTTTGATATGCTATACCGCACTTGCTCACGAGCATACAAAGAATTCGACGTCTCCTAGAACGTCTTTATACTCGATAAAACTATTTCTTGGCTTACACTGTGATCATATAAATGTGGTGTATATACAGAAGAATCATGTTGCAACACCGTGTGCTCCTCTTGTCTATTCTTGTTCATTGTTCCTCTTACATATTCTTGTGATTGTTTTCATTCTGGACACATTGGATTCTAATCCTAGGCAACAAGGATTCATTATTTTGTCGGCCATGTCGTACCTCCTGTTTTCGAAGAGAATAACTTCATGACACAAGAAGAATGCACTAGGAAAATTATGTTGTGGTTGCCATCTTATACAAGGGCATAATTAAAGGCCACCAAAATGAAATTGATCAGTAGGGATGGGGATTGTCTTCTATTGATCGATGCAATGATGAATGGTTACATTCTCATTTTACCTAGTAGAATAGTGTGCGGTTATATTGCATACTAAGATCATGAAGATAGAATTTTCCCCTTGCTGTTTGCTTTGGCCTAAGGGATTATTTGCACTGAGTTCAAGGTTTTTGTCTTGAGGTTATCGGATTATTCCTTGTTTTAATCCAACTGATTTTTCTTTTGCTGAAACTAGAGGTAGCAAGGTCTAAAGGCAGGGTCGCACTCACAACAAATATGGTCCTTGGTGGTACTGTGGCAGATGATTCAGGAGATGAATGGCTTGTTTTGGATCAGAAGGTGTCCTCTTAAATCTTAATATCCAAGTTGTCCTATTTTTTTCTGCAGTTTCAGCGCTGGATATACCTACAATAGTATTATAGGGGGCAAGAAACCTTTGGATTTTGGAAAAAAATCAATGAGAACCCTTGATATATTATATATATGGATAGTTCTTTTGTGCCAACATTTTGTCAAGTAATGCTCCTTCTGGAAGTTAGAAATATTGGTTGGTCATGTTAAATCAATAGCTTTCGTATGCACGCCGATGTAGGATTTTGGGGTATGCTCCTGATTTCATGAAATGTTGGATTTGGGGAAACCAGATCATGTTGTCACTGTATGACATAGAGAGGGTAGCCATGCCAGACTTTCATTTGCTATACTCTTATACCATGACAATGAGTGCTGCATGCTAATGCTAATTCTATATCTGCACATAAGTACGTTGCTTTGGTCCATCCTCCTAGTTTTGAATTTAAATTTCGGAATGAACGTTGAAAGACCTAAACTCTTGATTTTTTTCATCATTTAAAATACTGCTATTTTGTATAGGTAAATTCATATCCCACAAACAGAGGATTTACAGCAATTGGTACTGGAGGTGATGATTTTGTCCAGTCAATGGTTGTTGCTGTTGAATCAGTTCTTCAGGAACCTATTCCTAAGGTTGGTGTTTGTATCTTTTGAATACATTCTTCTAAAACTATAATTATTGATAAATGGAGAAAATATGGGATTTAAGACTACAAATTGCACTTATTTGTCTGTTGTTTGCATACTTATTACTTTATTAGCATGGTGGTAGTTCTCTCTCAGAAAAGAACAAGGTTGTATTTCCATGATAACTTTGTTTCCCTGTATGACACGAAAGAAAGAATATGTGTTAGCATATTATAGGAGCTATGGGACTGTAAGATTGTAGCAATGGGTAACTTCATTGGATATTTTTCAAGTATACCTTGTACTACATACTACAAAGACTCTTTAGCTCAGCAATTTTTTTCTACCTTGTACCACATACTACAAAGACTCTTTAGCTCAGCAATTTTTTTCTTCCATTATTTCTTATTTCTTGAATTTCGTAACATAGATCTAAACTTGGTTTGTACAGGGTAGGGTATCGCAGAAATTATCTTCTAGGGGGAAATATGTTTCTGTAAAAATCGGGCCAATACGTGTGGTTTCCAGTGAGCAGGTAACCTGTTTTTCCTTAGTATTAAGCAACTGACATGTCTATTTACATGTTTTCTTTTTCGTCTCATCTCTTTTGCATGTACATAGTATATGACGAGGCTTCGACTGTTGTCTTTCAGGTTCAAGCTGTCTATCGTGCCATGAGAAGAGATAACAGGATGAAATACTTCTTATAAACTGCAATTACACGGCCTGTACTCCTGTTTGTTCCATAGTTCCTTCCATCTTGTAACACCAGCGTCCTGTTATGCATTTTATCACACTTGTCAGTACTGAGTCAAATGAAAAGATAGCACTGATTTCCAGTTTGTTGGCCCCTTGTGATGCGAAGTTTCCCGTTGCAGGCTGGAGCTTCTGTAAATTGAAGAGAATTGGGAAGAACCTTTTCTGTGCCATTCAAGCCGTAGAAGAAACTGCTCCAAAGTCCAAACCATGCGCTACGATGTAACTGAACGGTTTTAATAACAGTGCAGTGTAGCGATCACATTTAGCTGCTAATGTTTAAAGACGCATGTAATCGTTTTATAGTTTGTGGATGATTGTAAGAAATCTGTGTGCATAGCAGGTAAAACTGTCCTAAATCATCAATAGAAGTCCTGAATCCTGCTAGCTGCTAGACTAATTAGCAATGTGTCACCACTTGGGGACGATGATTGGGCTTGCGGGACAATTTTTCTTTGTAATAGCGGTTGAATCCTGAAAAGATGGCATGCTGCCAGGCAGTGGTGGATCCAAGATTTTTAAAATGAGTGTTCGAACTTCGAAACTAGGTTGCTCGGATATATCGATACCGATATGCTGATACCGTGATACATCATTTCTTCCAAAACACCGATACAATAGTACGTGTATATAGATACAAAAATACAAAAAAAATATAGAAATGAATTATTCTTATGAGGAAATGGGCAATGTATGATGGTTCATTGCATCAAGGGTAAATTAATTGACCTTTTTCTTTGATATGAGTTATTGGTTGTATGAATTTTGTAAAAACTTCATCCTTATCAATGTTATTTGCTTTTAACCTTAGCTAAACTAAACAGCAAATCACATTTGGATATTTCATAAAAGTGTTCATCTTGATAATGATTCTAGCAACTGGTATTATTATAAATTTGCACGGTAAATTTGCTATAGTTAGCTATCAAATCAATATCATATTACAGGGTCAACTGTCTACCTAAATCATATTTATGAACAATGGCTAATCTCCAATAGATCAAGATATAGCATTTGCAAAGGGAGAAGCTATAGTCCCATGCCAACTCCTAGTTTCCTAGCATAGGTAAAAGTCAATTAATTGGTCAACATACTATTTGTTGTTGAATCACCATACACAAATCTACCCCTGATGAGAGATCATGTTATTAAACAAATGTAACACCCTGAAATATAAAGTTTGTAGATAGGCATTCTATTTATTAAAATCATTGAAGTATCAAACCACCATATAACAAGATATGGACAAGCAACACATCTAAATTTACACGTTTAACATTTTCTGATCAAGTGATTATAAAATTAGTACCATCACTTGATATGGGCATATTGTGCCATAAGTGTAATAATTGGTCAACATATTAGCATAAGGTATATGAACTATGAAGAATAAAGTAGATAACTGCCTTCACAAATGAGCAGTTGGGCACAAAATTGTCATAACATGATGATTGAGTCTTATATATGTGTGTTTCAGAAATTTTTAGGATTATTTTTGGAATGCTCATTGCACTTCCGATCACGATACTCTATTATATTCTTAGGATATAGAGTGATCTTGAAGAAATTTGACAAAAAAAAACAATTGAGAAAAGAACTATATGGCATACGCAAAACAATGAAGCAAACAATGAATCAAGCACACCAACCTAAACTCCCTAATTCCCTGAAGGCAAATATGAAGAGTAAAGGCTGAAATCCGAAATTGGCAAATCACTGCTGGCCGACTGCCTTGCTCTTGCTAGCCGCTGCCCACCAGTAGTTGGCCTGGCGCCTGGCCCCACGCGGCCATGCCCCGTTGCCCGCGGCACTGCCCCGGTCCCGCCTTTCGCTGGCTTGCTGCACAGCCTACGCTACTACTGGCTGCTCACCGCTGCTGCTTGCCGTTGATGGTGCTGCGCTGGCTACGCCCTGGCCTGAAGCTGAATGCCCAGTGCCCCGCCGCCTGCCCGCCAAAAGCCCTCACCTCAACCCTTGTCGCTGACTACTATCTATTGGTCTGGACAATTGGACTGGTGTCTGGTGATTCTGATACATCATACATGGGATGATCAGCTAATGGACCAAAATATGGAACCAGCGCACGGGCTGTGACTATGGCCAGGGCCCAGGCGGGAATGTGCTGCGCTACACGGGTTGAGTTGAGCTGAACAAGAATATGAATACCGAACACCAAAGCATATACATAATACATGCATAATATACTCAATATATAATAGATTTTCTGTCAAAAAATTTAGGAGTTTAGCTGAACACCCATGACCTCAATAGGATCCGCCCATGCTGCCAGGTGGGGGTACGTGGCCACCTTTTATCACAAGTAGAGCATCCTGCAGACCAGATATTCATGCACTATGGATAAATAAGTAGTATTCTCACTCCCAACTGAACAGTTACTATGCTAACTACCGGCAGTCATACAATATCCTTTTCTTTTCAGCTTATAATTTATAGGTTCTCTCGAATAAATAAGTAGGATAGTTTATTCATCGTCTTTTTTAAATGATTTATCGGGATAGTTTTTTCGAAATGGTTTATAGGCATTCGGTTCATTTTTACAAACACTTGCGTTAAAGCCAAAGCTATCATTCGTAGCCGAAAACAACCCACCCAATGCCACATGAATATCTACATGCATTGAAAGATGCTAGGTTTCTCGCTTATGTGATTTCCCCTCGTACCGCTAAACAAAATCTACAAGGAACGTGTGATCGGCTCCCTCGTAGAGCACATCCAGGCATGGTTGGTCCACAGCCATAGCTATGAAGCACCGGACCCTGTCCAGAGGACTCACCGTAGCCCCTATCTGGGTGACCGTCATGGCCATCGTCCACATCGTCGGACAGCGAAGACGACCCATCAGGAGACGGAGAGCGAGATCGGAAATTCGCCACCTACACGACATGGAACTTAACGTTGTAGACCAAGCCTTCTTTCTCCCAGAGGAAGGTTCGACACCGGCGAAAATGGCCTACAGGTAGGGCTGGCAAAAAAGCTCGGGCTCGTGAGCCAGCTCGGGCTCGGCTCGGGCTCGTGAAGACTTGGCTCGGCTCGTGGATGAAACGAGCCGAGCCGAGCCAGCAAAAAAGCTCGGGATCTAAACGAGCCGAGCCCGAGCCAGCTCACGAGCCAGCTCGCGAGCCAGCTTGGCTCGGCCCAACTGCTCGAGCCAGCTCGCGAGCCAGCTTGGCTCGCGAGCCACTACATTCATCCATTCATCCATGGCAAAAAAGCTCGGGCTCGTGAAGGCTTGGCTCGGCTCGTGGAGGCTTGGCTCGGCTTGATTCGGGCTCGTGAAGGCTCGGGCTCGATTCGGACTCGTGGTTGTTGGCTCGCGAGCTGGCTCGAGCCGCATCACGAGCCGAGTCGAGCCTACAAAAAAGCTTGATATCCTAACCAAGCCGAGCCGAGCCGAAATTTTACCGAGCTTTCACGAGCCGAGCCGAGCCGGGCTCTCGGCTCGTTGCCACCCCTACCTGCAGGCCCGGGTCCTCGTGGTGGATCTCCTAGTGCCGGGCGGGAAGACCTTGGCCATTTTCGTCGACTGGTCAATGACATTTTTAGTTGTAAACATTGAAAATGGCTTCAAGAAAATGACCTCGGATTGACCGACGTCCGTCTCAATGGAAGACAGTTTACTTGGAGCAATGAGCGAGTGCTAACCTCAGCAGACTGGGAAGCCTTGTACCCACACTCTTTTCTGTCGTCGTTAGCAACTGCATGCTATGATCACACGTCGTTGCTTCTTGTTACCAACACGCATCTCAAGCAAGGTGGATGATTCCATTTTGAGTCAACACATTCCAAATAATTTTTTACTTCTAGAATCAGAAACCATCACTGTTTAGCATTCCAAATAATTTTTTGCTTCTAGAAATCAGAATCCGTCGATGTTTGGAACGAACTAAAATGTATTGCATTTGAAGGAACTCTAGGCGCTCCATGCTCATGTCGCAAGATACATGTGAGTTCTGTGACAAATTAAGGATCTGTTCGAAAACATCATAGCTTTTAACTTATTGAGAGTGTGTAAAGGATAGTTACTTTAAGAAACCATTTTATTTAAAATGAATCCCATAATCATCGCTATATTACAGATGGGGGAGTTCCCGGCCTCCCCCGCCACATCATTAGTTTTGCAAAAAGGTCCTCGGGATTTGCAAAATAGCGTAAGAGTCCTCGATTTTACGAAAAGGTCCCTACCATATCATCATATTCGTGAAAAGGCCCTCTATTTTTCAAAAATTACGTATGGATCCTTAGATTTTTTTTAGAGAAGCCCTCATTTTGCTTGATAGCGCCCCACAATTGTACCAAAATTACGTACAGATCCTTAGTTTTTAGAAAAAAGACCTTAGATTTTCTGAAATTACATATGGATTCTTGCTTTTTTTAAAAAAATACTCTTCACATATTGAGCTCTTTTATTTTGATCTACACGATAACTAGTGTGGCGCCACGCTACAGCTGCTAGTAACTCCTATACCCTAACATGTAGCTGCTGGCTACTAGAAGGACCTAGAATGCCACCTCTCTCTCCTACAGGACCATCCAGGCGGCAGCGTGCAGAGCCGTACTCAGACTCGATCGCGTGCATCGGAGAGAGGCGCTCAACCTAAAGCAAAAGCGCCACGCAGCCGGCCCGCGTGTCCTCCCCTCCACACGTGCCCCGCCGCATGCACGGACACGTGCCTTCCGGACGCAAGTCCGAACACCATAGAGCCTCTCTTCCGCACGAGTAAACAACCACGCGTATGCTCTTTTAACTTTCCCTTCGCTGCATCCTCGAAGTCACACTTGCTCTTGCTCTTCGATCTCGCGTTCTTCTGATCAAATCACGTACAGGCAGCGTTCCACCGGCGATCCATCGCGACAAGCTAGCTAGCTAGTAGCCATACTGCGCTGTTGCTTGGTCGTGTGGTAGTGGTTGCCATGTCGGGGATCTCGCTGGCGGTGGCGGCGCGGTCGGACCCTGTCCACGGAGCGGAGCGGCAGCCGGCGGCCATGCTCGGCGGCGTCATGGGATCGCTCCGCGTCATCGAGCTCCAGCTCGTCGCCTTCATCATGGTCTTCTCCGCCTCCGGCCTCGTCCCGCTCGCCGACCTCGCCTTCCCCGTCGCCACCACGCTCTACCTCCTCGCCATCTCCCGCCTCGCCTTCCCCCCGCTCCACGCCGCCACCTCCTCCCAAGAAATCTTCCGCGGCAACAAGTAACTAAATCACGAGCTCGCATCAAACATCAGCTAATTTCTTGATCAGTATTTTATTCTTGTTATGTACTTCCTAATCTGGAGGATGCGCGCGCGCGTCTTGGTAGGTTGTTCCAGGTGTACGTGGTGCTGGGCACCACGGTGGGGCTGTTCCTGCCGCTGGCGCACGTGCTGGGCGGGTTCGCCCGCGGGGACGACGCGGCGGTGCGGTCGGCCACGCCGCACCTCTTCCTGCTCTCGTGCCAGATCCTCACGGAGAACGTCGTGGGCTCGCTCGGGGTCTTCTCGCCGCCGGTCAGGGCGCTCGTGCCGCTGCTCTACACCGTGCGCCGCTTGTTCGTCATCGTCGACTGGGTCTACGACGCGTGGACCGACAAGGTCATCACCCGCAGCGCCACGGTGCAGGTGCGTTCCTGCAGTACAGACTTCACTTACTGACCTAGGTTTTCAGTTCAGTACTTCAGGTATGCAATCGTGTTACAGAAACAAGTAGAACGATCTGATTAAGGGAACCAGATGGTCTAAGTAGATTCCATGCTTCCGATTTTAACTTAGTATCTTGGATTGTAGATGAATGTAGATTGTAAATGTTTGTTCTATACCACCATCCAACTACAATAGTTTCCACACCACTGCTAGTGCTAGATCGAGGGCACATGGGAGTAGTGAGATTTTCCCGAAGTATATACGAACTCGGAAGTTTTCCTTTGTGAAAGCAATGAAAACTTTCCGGCTTAACAATTTCGATCTTATTGCAATCCCAAGTACTATGGCAGAACTACTACGTAGTGTGTGCTTTTCGTCCTTCCCTGTGTGTAAACGACTTCTTTTACTGTAGACACAACAATTTACTTGCTCATGATAATATATACGGTTTTGCTATTGCACAGGCGACTAAAATTATTTTATCTCTCGGTCATCTGGACTTGCACTCTTAATTAACTTCTCTTGCAGCTCTCCTGATTAAGAGTGCAATTTCAGATGATTGAGAGATAAGAAAATTTTTAATCGCGTGTGCAATAGTCACTCCCATATATATAGTTTTATGTGCCAGTACTTTGGTCGTCCAAGTGACTAGCGCTCGGTGAGATGTAGGATGCGGCCTGGATCTGGTTCGGAAGGTACCTCGCCGTCGTGAACCTGGTCTACTTCTCCATCAACCTGTTCGTCTTCCTGATCCCGAAATTCCTCCCGCGCGCATTCGACAAGTACTTCCATATGCGCGACGAGGTGTGCGCGAAGACCGCAGAGGACAAGCCGGCGAGGGACCTCTCCGCTGCAGAGCAGCCTACCTCGGCAGCTGGAGAACAAACCGCGGATGATTCTGCAGCAAAATCAGTGGATTCCAAGAAGGCTGACTAATTGTTCTGAACTTCTGAAATCCGGCGTAGCTGGTAGTGTTTAGTTCCTTGCTTGTGTGGACCTGTGTCTGTATGGTTATGGTTTGGCGATCGTACATGCACTGGGGATGCTGTGCGTTTGGGTCTTTCTACTACTGAATTTTCATCAAGTATCTTGCGTGTTTCTTGTGGTGGTTCAACACGGAAACATGACCATGATGATGAAGATGATCATGAACAGCAACGTAGTATCACACCATACAGTAGTTTGTGGGTTGAGAGTGATGATTTTTTTTTTTTTTGCGGTCGTTGCGATGAATGATTTCGAACCTAGACGATTACATTTACGCGGGTCACAAGCTCACCTGTGTCCTGCTTCTGCAATCCGTTTTCGCGAAATTTAGCCTGAAAAGAACAGGGGGACGTGGTTAGGCAAATCCTACATGCCGCGTGCAACCATCCGCTGCCCACCTCGTGCAGCTCACGGTCCACACGTGGCACAGGACTGAAAATTTTCCTAGCAGACAAATTTGATGATAGCAGCTCCCCTCAAAAGTGAATATAAGAACTGAAAATGCTAAACAGAATTTTTAATGTTGTATCTTAAACCGACTATTCGATCTTTGATCCATTCAAATGCTTGAGATCCGAAATAAGATCCACTTACATATATTTTGTTTGAGGTTTTTATTTGAGATTTGTTTCACTAATAGGTTTGAGTTTGCTCACATTTGTCTTATATTATCCATGAATTGTTGGAACACTGTCAATTAATTATGAAAATATTAAAACTAAAACCATGAAACATTGGTATATTCTTCCATAGAACTTAATACGTTGAACGTCGATAAATTGTCAGAACACTGAAACCAAACGTATGGAATATTTCGTTTTACTATTAAAACATCCAACTCCCACCTGGCCTATTCCCCAATCCCCATACCTAATTCAAAATATGCACATCGGAACATCGTCCATAAATTAATGGAACATTAGGATGAAATGCGTGGACATTTTGTCTTATCTATTGAAACATGTGTTATATGTTGTGGCTACGGACCAAACAATAAAAAAGGGAACTAGTCGAGTGAGTATAAGAAATGAATTAGCCTAGCCTTCTGCTTTGCGCAAATTGTCCATATATATGGCCTTAAGGCACATAACAATTATACCCCCTATAGTGCAGTACTATGCCAAGGCTATACATGTCTTTTTACATGCCTTATTAGGCCTTTAGGCCCAGTAGGCCAAATGGATCTAGGTGGGGACCACTCCTACAACAGTAGCCTCTCATGATAAAAGGCTTCATCTTCTGTATGCTGAAACCATGTCGCTAGGCCTTTTGGCCCCCTCCGTTCCTTCGGCCTACTGGACAGTAGGCCCATGGGCTAACTTATGACGACCGCAGCCGTTTGCTAGTGCTATATCGGAGGACACGTGTTTGCCCTTGGTTGGCGCGTCGTGCACTGTCATTTCACGCTTTGACAGTTCCCGAGACACGGCCGAAAAAGTTATGCACCTTTAAATCCGGCATTCTTGGTGAAACGTCCCAATAACTGCTCCTCATCCTTCTCTCTCTACATGCTAGTCTTTGTCGTCGTCTCTAGCATTCACTGTAGCAGCCACCTTAGTCACCGGTGCGCCTTACCCCGCGCTCTCATGCGTACCGCAGCCGCTCCGTCATTCCGCTAGGATGGGTCGTGGCAGCAACCAACATTCTCGGCGCAGCGGTGCCACCTCTAGTCGTGGTGGGTCGTTCGGTCGTGGGAGCTCATCGGTGACTGAGATGGAGTACGAGCTGGTGGAGTGTGCCGCCAACAAGCGGTGGAAGGCAGCGAAGAAGGTGAACGGCATCTGCACGAACGTCCTGGGACTGAATCTAGCGACAGAAGAGCTAATTCGGTTGCTGGTATGCGACGAGTTCGCCTGGCTGCCACTAGTGAAATAGATCCCCGTCCAATGGAGTTAGAGACCGTGGTGTTTGCCATGTATTTCGACATCGGGCTCCGCATCCCTACGGTAGCCTTCGTTGGTGAGCTTTTTTAATTGTATGGGTTAGAGCTTGCACAGCTAACACCCAACGTGATTGTCCAACTGGCTGTCTACAACTAGGCCTCCTCGGCGAAGACGATGTACCCAAGCCCAACGTTGTTCGCCTTCCTTCATGACACCCGGTGTCAGCCCAAGAGATTTGACGAGGGTGAATACTCCAACCTAGGGAGCATGAACTTTGTGCTTTGGACTACATGTATGAAGTTGTTCCCAGTGAACTCGACGAGGATGAAGTGGGAGTCGAGCTGGATACGACACTGGTTCTACCATCGGGTGGAGGAGAGCAGCCGTCTAAAGTGGTCAAGGTGGCTGATGGACTTTAATATGTCTCCATCGGTGGTGCTCGACCGTGGAGATGAGCAGCGCGCTCGTAGGCTATTCAGGGTTGCCCTTCGATTCAACATGCAGGACCTCACGGAGGAGTATTGCATGTTCGGTGTGTCACCATGGAGGATGCTGAGTGTGCTGCGGCCATCTTTCTCGAGCAGTACATTGCAAAGGAGCACAGTCTTCAGGCGTCGTTGACATCAAACTTCGCTCGGGTGAACCCAGCAGTGCTCGGCCACGTGCGCGCGACAGTGCCAGAGCGAAAGCATCCCTTTCGCGTCGTGGTGCTAGCTCTCCCCTCGCGGTCAAATCGTTAAGCTCGGTGCCCCCCGGATAGATGAATCAGGTGGGCCAGAGGAGACCACTGCGGCTAACGAGTTGGAGTACATACTATGCGAACTCGGACCTTGAGGCCGAGTAAGCTGGTTGAACGAGTGGCTTGGGCTCCCCCAATAGCGTGAGCCTGTAGAGGGCACGAGTGATGATGGTGATGAGGCAGGGGTTCCAAGAAAGCCATGGGAGATGATGTCGTAGATGCCCCCCTACTGTGGCTCCGGCTTTGCCGGTACGTGAGGCATCCCTAGCAGCGCAAGCATCAAAACGTGCTAGAGTGTCTCCTTCGGCCATAGGAGAGGGTGCTACGAACACCTCCCATCTTGCGGCTCCCGCTTCACCGATCCGCGAGGCATCCCCAGTAGCGCGAGCAGTGAAACGTACTCATGTGTCTCCTCCTCCCGTGTCTGGGGACGCGGGCTTCTTATTAGCTCTGGAGGCTCGCATCGAATACTCAGACTCTGATGTGGATCTCACGGTCCTATGGTGGGCTCCGACACCAGCGCTATTGGTGCCGCTCCGGCGAGCCCACATATGGGTTCCGTAGGTGCTGATGCCTCCCAACCGGCGTCTCCCCCTTGTGGTATAGGTACAGATAACACCTTCTCTTCTCACGACTTCGCGAAGCTCTCTCTAATTTGCTCCTGACCTTGTCCCCGGCGTCAGCGCCCACTCGATCTTCGGGGCGCACAGGGATCTAGCGATAGAGATGGCTGTAGCCTAGGTGGTGCTGCCAGCATGGACGTGTCGTCGAGCCTGTCCATCCTTGAGGCCACCAGTTCAGAGTCTCGGCAGCTCGCTGTGGTGGACTTCATCATCCCTCGCCCAGAGGCGCTGAGGGTATTCCAAGGGGCTGTGGACTACGCAAACACGGCTCTAGAGCAGCACGTGCTTTCTTCGTGTGGCTTGGAGCTCCTGGAGAGCATGCTCAAGGTGAAGGAGATGAAGGTACATGTGCAACAACGTGCTAATTACGCAGTTAGTTTGAGTGCTGACCGCGGGGTGTCTTGCCGGCCCTCGCTCTCGCTCGTGCTGTGCAAGCAGCAAGGTACCATGAACAGAGCGGTCTACAGGAGCAGATAACCACTGTAGAGGTGGAGGCCGTTGTCGCCCGACAATCCGCCGAGGATGCCCTTGCGGCGAGCGTGGTAAAGGATGAATGCATCCGCTTCCTTGAGATGGAAGGTGCGAAAGCCATCACTGATGCACGTGCCTAGGTGGAGCAGACCCGATGTGCAGCCACTGAGGAGCACGAGGGGTTGTTGCAGTAGATCGCCGGGCTGGAAGAAGAGAAGGTTTGGTTATCGTACGAGGTGGCGGTGAGGGATCACGTATTGGGTAACGCATCCGTATCGGCATAGAGTTTGGTAGAGGCCCTGGAGGGTGTTCTAACTGAGCTTGTGGTGGAGGTTCCTCCTCAAGCGCTTGGACTAGAAGACCTTCTATGCAGCCTTTGGAGGATTGGAGAGGCCTCATCACCTACGCTGAATGCCACGTGAGCATATGGCAACCATTGCTCGCTCGTGACTACATAGATGGTTCTTCGGCTACTCCATCTTCGGGGCTGCTTGCATGTGGGCGAACTGGCCAATCCCCACCTAGACCTTCTTGCGGAGAGCGGAGCGATGTCTGGGGTGCTACACAAGATACATCAATCCGCCCGTGCCTTCCACCAGCGGATATGAGAGTACATTGGCAAAGCTGCGGCAAAGATTGCTTTGAGGCGCACTCTGCATTGCGAGAGCATGGGCCTCGACACTTGGTTTGACGATGTGCCTCGATGGAGCGAAGACGGTGATCCCAATGCGAACGCTCCGACCGATCAGCAGGTGTGACGTTGAGGCCCTTTTGCTCTCGCATGTGGTCATTTACATGCGTGTGGACTTCGTCGCTTGTGTGTACATGGTACTGGGTGTCTGGGTGACTTGCAACTATCATTTTGCAATGAAAAATACAAGGTGCTTGTGTGATGACCTCATGTTTATGTTTGCATGGCAAACAAGTACTTGAGAAAGACCGTCCACTAATTCCAGACCGCCTTGTTTAGCATCGGCTACGACGGTGGGGATGGGCGGAGGAGTCATTACGATTTTGGGCATATCGGCCCGCCATGAGTGATGCCTCCATGAGAGAATACATAAAGATAGAAGATTCAGACAAAGAGTAGCCTCAGTGATGGCCTCCCTCCGTAATTATGTACTTTGAATGATGTATCATTGTAACAATTAATCCAGCGATAATACAAGAGTATTGTTTATTATGGCCACACCGTGCGCCTCGGCTTAGTGCAAATCACAATGATGCTCAAAGGCATTTGGACCTTCGAGCGCTACGAAGTAGCCAACACTAAGCGATTGGGGACGACATTGGGCCGACCGGAGAGGTGTGCCTGTAGTGAGGGGAAATCGATAACGGTCGTCTATAAGTAAAAAGAGTGCCCTTTGAAAAGCACGCTCCGTCCACCACCCTTCAGACTGGCATCAACGAAGTCAGCGACAAGACGAAGTTTTTTGGAAAGCGCGCTCCATCCCCCTTCGGACTTACATCGATGAAGTCGACGACGAGATGAAATCTTTTCAGAAACACACTTTGTCTCCCACCCTTTAGGCTGGCATCAACGAAGTCGGCGGTGGGACGAAGCCTTTAAAAATCATGCTAGCCTTTGAAAAGCGCGCTTTGTCCCTCACCCTTTGGACTGGTGTCAACGAAATTGGTTGCGGGATGAAGTCTTTGAAAAACGTGCTTCGTCCCTCACCCTTCAGACTGGTGTCGACAAGGTCGACGGCGGGACAAAGGCTATGAAAAGCGAACTTCGTCCCCTACCCTTTGGACTAGCATCAATGAATTCGATCGCAGGACGAAGTCTTTGAAAAGCGTGCTTTGTTCCTCACCCTTCGGACTAGCATCGATGAGGTTGGCGGCAAGATGAAGGCTTTGAAAAATGTGCTCCACCCCCACCCTTCGGACTGGCATCAACGACGTTGGTGGAAGGATGAAGACTTTGGAAAGCATGCTCCATCACTCACCCTTCGGAATGGCGTCAACGAGGTTGGCAACGGGACAAAGGCTTTGAAAACCATGCTCCGTTCCCTACCCTATCAAGGGACAGAGTCTTTGAAAAGCATGCTCCATCCCTCACCCTTTGGATTGACGTCAACGAGGTCAGTGATAGGACGAAGGCTTTGAAAAGCGTACTCTGTCCCCTACCCTCGGACTGGAGTCGACAAAGTCAATGACAGGACGAAGTCTTTAAAAAGCACGGTTTGTCCCTCACCCTTTGGACTGGCATTGACGAGGTCGGTAGCGGGGTGAAGGCTTTGAGAAGCGTGCTCCATCCCCCATCCTTCGAACTAGTGTCGACGAAGTCAGCGGTGGGATAAAGTTTTTGAAAAGCGTGCTCTGTCCCCACCCTTCGAACTGGAGTCGACGAAGTCGGTCGTAGGATGAAATCTTTGAAAAGCATGCTCCGTCCCTCACCCTTCGGATTGGCGTCAACAAGGTCGGCGGCGGGACGAAGACTTTAAAAAGCGTGCTCTATCCCCCGCCCTTCATACTGGCATCGACGAAGCCAGCGGTAGGATAAAGTCTTTTGAAAAAACGTGCTCCGTCCCCCACCCTTCGGACTTGCACCGATGAAGTCGGTAACAGGACGAAGTTTTTTCAGTAACGCGCTTTGTCCCCCACCCTTCGGGCTGGCATCAACGAAGTCAGCGGTGAGACAAAGCCTTTAAAAATCGTGCTAGCCATTGAAAAGCGTGTCTGTCTCTTACCCTTCAGACTAGTGTTGATGAAGTCAGTCGCAGGATGAAGTCTTTGAAAGTGCATTCCATCCCTCACCCTTCCGACTAGTGTCGACGAGGTCAGCGGCGGGACGAAGACTTTGGAAAGTGTGCTCTGTCCCCCACCCTTCGGACTGGCATCAACAAAGTCGGTCACGGGATGAAGTCTTTGAAAAGCGTGATCCATCCCTCACCCTTTGGACTGACATCGATGACGTCGATGACAGGACAAAGGCTTAGAAAAGTGCGCTCCATCCCCCACCCTTCCAATTGGCATCAACGAAGCTGGTGGCGGGATGAAGTCTTTGAAAAGCGCGCTCCGTCCCTCACCCTTTGGACTGGCGTTGATGAGGTCAACGGTGGGATGAAGGCTTTAAAAAGCATGCTCCGTCCCCCACCCTATCGTAGGATGAAGTCTATGAAAAGCGCGCTCCATCACCCTTCGGATTGGCGTCGACAAGGTCGACGGTGGAACGAAGGCTTTGAAAAGCACACTCCGTCCCCAACCCTTCGGACTAGCGTCAACGAAGTCGACAGTGGGATGAAGTCTTTGAAAAGCGTGCTCCATCCCTCACCCTTCAGACTAGCATCGACGAGGTCAACGGCAGGATGAAGGCTTTAAAAATCATGCTAGCCTTTGAAAAGCGTGCTCCATCCCTCATCCTTCGAACTTGTGTCGATGAAGTCAGTTGTGGGACAAAGTCTTTGAAAAGTATGCTCTATCCCTCAACCCTTCGGACTGGTATCGATGAGATCGACGGTGGGATGAAGGCTTTGAAAAGCACGCTCTGCCCCCACCCTTTGAACTGGCATCGACGAAGTAGGTGAAAAGACAAAATCTTTGAAAAGCGTGCTCTATCCCTCACCCTTCAAACTGGCGTCGACGAGATCAACGGAGGGACGAAGGCTTTGAAAAACGCAACTAGTAATAGATAGCTTCCTGCTCGAGGAACGCTCGTGCTGCACTATAAAGTCCGCCTAGTTTGCGTGTCCGGGATGACTATGTTCCCAGTGCTTTACACTCCGTAGAGTTCACGCGGAGGCTATAGGCTCTGTGCATTTATTTATACTCCGTAAAGTTGTCTGGGATGACTAAGTTCCCGGCACCTCATACTCCGAAGAGTTTGCGTAGAGGCTATAGGCTCCGCGCATTTATTTATACTCCGTAGAGTTGCTCGGGACGACTAAGTTTCTGACACTTTATACTCCGCAGAGTTCACACGGAGGCTATAGGCCCCGCACGTTTATTTATACTCTATAGAGTTGCCCGAGACAACTAAGTTCCCGACGCTTTATACTCCGCAGAGTTCGCGCGGAGGTTATAGGCTCCGCATGTTTATTTATACTCCGTAGAGTTGGCCAAGAAAACTAAGTTCCGAGCACTTTATACTCCAAAAAGTTTGTGCGGTAGCTATAGGCTCCGCGCGTTTATTTATACTCCGTAGAGTTGCCCAGAACAACTAAGTTTCCCGTGCTTTATACTCCACAAAGTTCACACATAGGTCCTCCAGGGCATGTGGTAGTGGGCCGACGACGTCGAGTCCCCGTCGTGCCTACGGCCAGATCGGCGAGATAGGTTGGAAGTGAGTGGGAGGCTTGTGAATAGTCCTTCCTATTCACTAGCATCCTTGACATATCCTGAAGAGGTCGTGAGCATCGACGGCCACTGTGGACCAGTAGAAGCCCTCTCTGAACACCTTGCTGATGAGAGCTCTTAGGCAATATGGGAGCCGACGAGTCCAACGTGAATTTGAAATAGGAGGTGTCATCCCTCATGGCGTGAAAGGCATCGGAGGAGCAGGGCACACACCCCATGCTTGTACAATATGCCGTCAAGCACATGGAAGGTTCAGGCACGCTGCTATAGCTACCTAGTGCAAGGAGGTCATCTGGTTCGGCCGTTCCTTAGAGGAATGCACAGATGAGCTCCCTCTAGTCACCCTTGATGGCGATTTGATGGACCAACACGGGTTCGCGCTGATCCTGTTGGATGGCCGCACTGGCTAGGGTCTCGATGAATACCCCCGCTGGTGGCTGGAATTGCTGACTGGCAGCTTTGGCCAGGGCATCAGCCTCCTCATTGTCTACCCACGGAGCAACCTTCATGGTGATGCCCAAAAAATGGTGCTCCTTCACTTTGACGGCAGCCAGGTACTTACTGAGGTTTGGGTCTTTAGCCTGGTAGGATTTGTCGACATGTCCCGTGAGCACGCAAGAGTCCGTATGCACCAACACCCTCCACATGCCTTGGGCCTTCTACGTGCCGAGGCCGAAAAGCAAGGCCTAGTATTCGGCTGTGTTGTTTGTCATTGGGAAATCCAGACGTGCGGAGTAGAGTACTTGATGTCCCTCTGACATAGTGACGGTCGCTCCCACACCCGCTCCAGAGGTGTTGTAAGCTCCGTCGGTGTGGAGACTCCAGACCAGCTCAGCAGGTGGCTGAATTTGTGGCTGGGCTGGTAAGGTCCACTCCGCGACGAAGTCGATGAGGATTTGGGATTTAGTCACTGTGCAGGAAGCATAGGTTAAGGAGAATGATGAGGGCACCATGATATGGTAGGTCAGGAAGAAATGGTGGAGCTTTCGCGAGGCCATGAGGAGTGAGTAGGCCAGCTTCTTCAGTTTGGTATATTATATCTTGGCTCCTTGAAGGGCCTCCAAAATGAATTACACCGGACGCTGGATGGAGCCCCCCTCCTAGACGAGGACCACGCTCACTACTGCTAGTGCGATCGCTGGATAGAGCAATAGCGGAGCCTCTGATGCTAGGGTGACCAGAGTTGGGAGGTTGGCTAAATGATTCTTAAGCTCGTCGAATGCCACCGTGTAGTCGTTGGTCCAGTGGAATCCGTCATAGCCTCGGAGTGTTTTAAAAAAATAGGAGGCCTCGCTCGGTCGCTCTAGATAGGAAACGACTCAGAGCGGCCAGCCGGCCTGTGACCCTCTGGACCTCCCTTGTCGTCCTGAGTGGCTCCATGGAGAGGATTGCGTCGACTTTTCTGGGTTGGCCTGTATTCCTCGTCCGAACATCAGAAATTCGAGCAGCTTCCCCGCTCACACTCTGAAGACACACTTGTCTGGATTTAGCTTGACGCCAGCGCGTCAGAGGATGTCAAAAGTTTCCTGAAGGTCTTGGTCGTGGGACACGACTCGCGTGCTTTTAACCACTACGCCGTCGATGTAAGCTTCGACGCTCCTCCTGAGCTAGGTGGTGAGAGCGATGGCAACTAGGTGGGCAAATGTGGCTCCCGCATTTTTTGGGCCGAAAGGCATTCGTATAAAGAAGTACGTGCCCCCGAGATTATGAAGCTCGTCTTTGCCTCGTCCTCTCTGACCATATAAATTTGGTGGTAGCTGGAGTATGTGTCTAAGAAGCTCATCAACTCGTACTCTGTCGTGGCATCCACTAGCTGGTCTATTCACAGAAGAGGTTAATTGTCTTTCGGGCAAGTCTTATTAAGAATCGTGAAATCGACACACATCATGAAAGGAGGATAGCATACATGGTCAAAATCATGAACAGGGGAGGGGGAGCATAGAAGTTCTTGATCAGAATCAAGGAACAACAAACATTAACAAAATCGGGATGTAATGAATTACCAGATCTAACAACAATTAGGGTCCTTCCTGTTTCCTAGGGACCTCCGCCACTTCTCCTCCTTCCCCCTCAGAGAGAGGAGCCAACTAATACCTCACGGAAACAAATTGCGGCGCCTGGGCCTAGAGAGGCGACGAGGAGAGCCGTCGGCATGTAGTTTCTCGCTAGCGAGGAGGTGAGGCGAGCCGTAAAAGGTACGAAAACGGAATGAGGCAGTGCAGGGCTGGAATGCAGCTTCTCTGTCTTCTTTTCTGTGTTTTCTCACACATGACAGCAGTCTAGAAAAGATGAGTGTTATTGTAGATTCTATAAAAAAATAAAGTAGAACGAATAAGATGATGTCATATGTATTGCAGAAGGCAGGGAAAGATGGAGCAGCTCAAGAAAGCAAGGGGAAGGAGGGGTAGCGCTATCACGGTAGCGGCACTGCGTTCGCATCCTTGTATCTTTGCACAAGTCAATTACCACTATTGAGAAAATAAACAAATAAATAAATTTTTGTTCTTTTCTACTAAATGACAACTAATAATGACTACTACCACTGATCAAATGCACTAAAAGCTAACAATACTGAGCTAATAGTAAGAACAAAACCATACACGATTACAACCAAAGCTAATAACTGATATCTAACCACATGGTTAAAAGTTTATTTTAACCTAGACCCATTTATTAACGTCCCTCTCCCTCGTCCTTCTTCCTCCAACACCAACAATCACAAATGATGCCATTGCGATCGATTACAAATATCCACAACCTTCCAGACAAGATAACAACAATCTTACCTTCGCCGCACTCCGAGATGCATTCACATGCGTATTTCGTTGACCATTTTCATGCGTAGAGGGTGTTTCTAATCAAAGGTCCGTTCTTTTTTGGCCAGAGCTTATGTTTTTGGCTGCGATTTTTAGACTGTTCGTACGAGAGATTACAGAGTAACAGAAATTTACGTACAATTTTTACCGATATAAATAAAGTCAGTACAGTATGTACTACAATTAACTAGTAGACCCTATCTTGAAAAATACTCCGTTTAAAAGCTAGTTACTGTAAAAAAAGCCGAAAAACAGTTTTTAGAAGCTGAAAAGAACATGCCCTAAAGTCACCACCCTCGTCACTTTTTTCGCATAACAGTAAATGAATTTTATTACATTCATGTAATATGTATATTCTAAAAGGTTAAAAATACTTAATATTGTTCGAAGTCACCACCCTCATCACTTTTCTCCGCATAACAAATGAATTTTATTACATTCATGTAATATTTATATTCTAAAAGGCTAAAAATACTTAATATTGTAACTATTTGATCTGTCGGCCCTGATCAATTCGGCTTAAGTTTCTGTCTTCCGGCTTATTTTCACTATTTATAAATTTCGTCTTTTTCTGAATTTTTGGCTTTTTTGTGCTTTTTTGCCGGTTCTTTTTTTCCCGTATTTGTTTGTATTATACGTAATAGGCTAACATATTTTTTAATTTTTTAAAATTTAATTATGCTAAATAAGCCTCTGTCAGCTATAGTTTTTTCCAGCCAGCTACAGTGCTTTCAGCCATAAGCCACCAAAAAATAGCCCAACTGATCACCACCATAGAAAGATGAAAAAAAGTGCTAGAGAAAGATGAAAAAAAGTGCTAATCAGTATCAAACTTGAGTTGAGTTGTCCAAAAAACAAGAGCTAGAACAAACGAGCAAAGCCTTGATCAATTGATCTAGGACACACTAAACGGTTGATACAAGCTTATTAGGTTAAGCCAAGGTCGGAGACTTTGGCCCAAATCAAACATTACCAATATATTACCTCAACTGAGGACCAAGCGTAACTCGGTTGGGCGACTGCCAAGTGAGCAGTCCACCCACCTAGGCTTGAGCCCGCGGCCGTCTCGTTCTCTAGGGATACTAGTACCCTCCCAGGTACTGTTCATGTGAAAGTGCCCATTGAATACATGCGTGGTGTATTCAATGGTCTGTGGTCAAAACGTTTGCCATTGCCCCATAAGACTATAAGATTTTTGTCTTATCTTAGCGTATGTATTAAACACACCTACATAAGTGTGAGTGTATGGTGTCATGTGTATGAGCGTGTCCATGTTGTACTAAAAAAATTATATCACCTCAACTCGATGGTACCGGCATGCATTCTGCCATCTGGCCTAGTTTCCCAATGGTCCAAAGGAATGAACGAACCTCAATTCGCCCTTAAAACTGATACCCCTGCTCATATAGCTTTTTACAAAAAATTTTGTTTCTGCCGATACACGTTGCGAGGCCGGAGGCCTATTGGCTGTTATTATTCCACATCAATCGCTAACAGCGTTGGACTCGTTCTATATTTGCATCGCAATCAGGGACGGAGCCACCTCCCGGCCAGCACGAACTCGCCGGAGATAAGCCATGAAGGTCCGCCGTCGCCAGGCAGGACAGAGAGGGGAGTGTCGTTGTGGCTAAGACACAACAAGGATCAAAATGGGTTTATCAAGGCTCTCTAAGGGCAGTCCCAATGGTGTATTGATGATGGTTTCTATCCTCATTAAATGACTTGCCACGTAGGCAAAATGCTGACATGGTAACGTAATTAATGATGAAAGAGAGCACAAATCCTAGAAACGGTTTCCTCATGAAGAAATCAGGTCTTCACTCCACCCAATGCACCAAGAAACTATGAAATCGCCATTGGGAAGAAACCACCAGTTCCTAGGGGGCTCGTGGCACACTCTCATTGGAGGAAGAAGATAGAGTTGGGAGAGAGAAAGAGAAAATAATTATTATTCGAAGACACCTCCACTGTGGAAGATAGTTTCTATAGATGATTTCTTGTGCTATGGAAATCGTGTCAGTTTCTTCCATTGGGACTGCCCTAACTTCGCTGGCTCCGCCACCGATTGCAATTAATGTCCTCGCTGTGAGCAGCAATGCAGCAACGGGACAAAATGCGACCCGTTCATATGTAGTAGCCCACAGCATTTCACATTGGCGTCTCGAGGCCACTCAAAGACTGCCTACTTTTCTTTCTTTATTCGAAAGAACATATATCTATTTATTTATTTATGAGAGTCTAAGATATCGTTTACTTGGGCTAAAATAAGTTAATTTATGATTAAAATTATACTATAACTGATTGAAATTACACTATAGCTAATGATGACTTATTTGACATAACTAAATTTAAAAAATTAAAAATAGAAAAAACAGATTAGTCCATCACGGACAATATAAACGAATACGAAAAAAAGAACCGAAAAAAAACTCAAAAAATAAAAATAATAAAATTTAGAAATAATTTAAAAAAATAAACTAAAAGTCATAATCTCAAGCCGAGCCTAAATGGCCGACGAGCGTAAAATGTTGCAGGCGGCGTGTCGGTCAGCCCGACGACCAGGTAGGCGTTAACCCGGCCCGCTTCAAACGGCACGTACCTGTTTCAAAATTCGAAACTGGCGCCGCCGCCGCCGCCGCCGCGCTCCCATGGCCACGGAACGTGGAGGCATGCACGCAGCCGCGGTCGGTTACCGCAACCACCCACCTCTATTTTAGCCCCCGTCCGTACCCATCCGCCTCGCGCTCTCTGTCTCCATCGAGCGCGTTCTCGCACGCGACGCGTGCAACCATGAGCACCTGTAGCACCGCCACTAGCGCCCACCATGGCCGCGCGCGGCGTCGGCCTAGCTGCGACCACGCCGTCCATGGCGGCGGCCGCCTGGAGAGGCGGCTGAGAGGCCTGGAGCAGGACTGGGACGCCTACAAGACCAGCCGCTCCGCCGCCCCGCGCCACCGCCGAAGCCGCTCCGCCACCGGCACGCCTTCCTCCGCCGTCGTCACCGCTGGCGCGGAAGTGCCGGGCCTCCTCCCTCTTCTCCGCGGCTCGCCGAGGAAGCTCGTCTCCTCGCTCCAGCAGACCGGCAGCACCGGCACTGATGACAGCGCCGGCGCCGTCACGGTCAAACAAGGCAAAGGCCAAATCCGCCGCTATGAGGAAGACTCGTCCAGTGTCTGCTCCTCGGATGCCGGGTCCGCGGCTATGGCGGCGTCCTCGTGCTCATGCTCCTGTGAATGCACCGTTCCTTGCTGTGCATGTGGCTACTCGTCCACCTCATCGTGCTCCGGATCCTCCGCCGCCGCGTCGTTGTTCTCTCCGGTGGAGGGAGGTTCTGTCGTTTGCGATCGTGCGATGCAGAAGAGGGGTGCGGTGGAGATGGGTAGGGTTGGGTGGTTCGCCGCCATTGCCGTGGTGGGAGTGGCGGTGGTGGGGATCATGGCCATGGCCATCTTGGAGTTCGGCATGGACGAGGGCTACGTGGAGTTTCTAGTGCCCACATGATCAAAAAAAAAAGTTTGCAATTGTAAGGTGCAACTTCTATTGAATCCTCTGTTCTTGATATGATCAATTCAACTTCCTGTACATTGTTTTGGATCTTCCCTAGATTATGCAGGACAGGATCATGCATGCATGTGTTCAGCTCCATCATGGGTTTATGACTAGGGTTGAACCTCGAAAAAGATGCAACGATGATCACGGGAAAAGGATCGAACAGCGCATGCAGAAATGTTATGTGCCGCAAAATCTACCATAACTAGGCACAACACCATATCAGTTCACTTCTCTCTCTCTCTCTCTCTCTCTCTCTCTCTCTCTCTCTCTCTCTCTCTCTCTCTCCCCCCTTGGTACATTGCATTGGTAATCAACTTCTAGATGCGGTTACCTGAAACAGTCGAGCCGTTTTGCCACAGTGCAAGCATAAGGGCTGCACTTCGCTGCATCCTTCCAACGGATTTGGGGGTGCCATTTGGCAAGTTGCCTTGGCCATGGTGCAATATTCTTGTAAGGTTATGTGATTCTCTTGTGTTCATTATTTCAGCATGTAGATCAGATGGACGACTCCCTTGCCTGTTCAAGCAATCAAATGAAAGAAATAAGAATGAAACTTTTAGTGCTCAACTCTATGGTAGGAAACCAGGGACTAGGAAGGTATCAAAAGCGTAGTTTACAAACTACAGGATATACAATGTACAAAAAAGGAACAAGGTTTCCCTTAAATAATAAACGTTTCCCTTAAACAATAAACGCAATCAGCAACCATGTGATTTATCCAATGAGATGTGTGGTTATTCATCAATAACTCAATATAAGAACTGTTAAGAAACCTGGGCCTGGGCCGGCAGCCCAGAGCCCATGGTGGGCACCTCATTGTAGTCTATAAATAGAGAGCCATACCTCCTCATTATGTACACATGAATGAAAGCAATAAAAAAAGATCAGGAGTTCTCTCTATCTCTCTGTGTGTTCAATCTATTATTCTGTGATTCTGTGATTGATTCGTTCTTGTTCTAAACAGAGGAATCGCTCGGACTGGTCGCCAGCGATGGTTCCTCAACACGTTATCAGCACGACTTCGCTCCGGTGAACGAGGTAATCATCGAAGCACAGATTGAATTTTCTAGATCGCTTTTGGATCTGTATTTTCTTTTCGCGTTCTAGATTGAAATTCTATGGTGCAAATCCGCCCTAATCTACCGCGAGCAGACTTGAAGTCGCCGGCACAATGCCGATCGATAGATTGTGAAACAGGGTAGATGTTGATTGCACTGTAGAACGATGCAAATCCGCCCCAAATCTACCGCGAGCAGATCTGAAATCGCCGGCACAATGTCGATCGGTAGATTACGAAAACGAGGTAGATGTTGATTGCATCGTAGATTAGAAACAAAATTTGCATGGTGTTGTCGGATCCTGCATGATCACAAGCACAAGAAAATATATGCATTGATTTCGTCCTGCACAGCATTGTAGATTGAAAAAAGAATTATATGCATCTACTCTGTTCATGCATCACACAGAAAGAAAAAAAGGGGGCCTCATGGCCGTGCATGTCTGATTGCGCGTAGGCCACCTCGCCGCCGGCCACCTTGTCGTCGGCCGCCAGCCGCATCCCCACCGCCCTGCATGGCGACGCCCTGCACGGCCGCCGGCTCGCGCGCTCTACGCCCCCGCACGGGCTCACCCGAAGCCAGCCCTTGCCGCTCGGCTGGGCCGCCTCGCGTCGCGCCCGACCGGCCGCCCGGGATAAGCCGCCGCCGTGCCTTGCTTCGGCCCGCAGCCGACCGCGCCTTCCACACCCGCCGGCGTTTCGCCTTCCGCGCCTTTGCAACTCGGCCGCCGCCTTGAAACCCCAGCTTGAAGCCGGCGCAGTCGCCCCGCATGGCGCCACCGTGGAAGCCTTCCTCGCGCTGCCCTGCATGGCACCGCCGTGCCCCCCCCCCCCCCGCCGGCCGCTGCAGCCCCGTATGGCGCCACCGGCCGCCGCGATCCCGCGCGACCGGCACCAACCGCACGGCCGCCGCTCACGCCATAGAAGCCCCCGCACGGGCCGATGAAGCCGTGCCTGCACGCTGGTTGCCCCGAGTCCGTCACCGACGCGCCTCGCCGGCTCCGTCCGTGCCCGAAGCGCCGTCGTCCGGCCCCATGTGCCAAGCGTCGCTGCTCGAAGCGCTGCCCGGTCTCCTTGCACGACCGCGCGCGAACCGCACTACCGCGTCGCCGCTCTCGCATGAACGGCCGCCGCCGTCGCCGGCTCTACACCCGCGCCCGCCGTCGGCACCGCTCGGGTGCGCTGCCGCCCGGCCCCGCCCGCAGGTAGCCGCGCCGCTACCGCGCTCCCCGAGGCCAGCCCGACCGGCAGCTGCCGGCCGCCGCCGCCGCCCGCACGGCGTAGCCCTGTCCGCAAGTGCCCGAGCTAGCAGCTCGGGTAGCCGCCGCCGCCAAGGATTTGGGGGTAGGGAAACCCTACCCCATGTGTATTACCGGCCGGCGGGCCTCATGGGCCAAACGGCCCGGCTGGCCGAAGAGGAATTGGACCGAAGGCCCAGCAGGCTTGAGTCACCGGCCAAATTGCAGAAAAAACCCCTTATTTTCCTGAAATTGCCGCTGAGCCCTAAAACTTGCAGATAAGTCCCGAATTTTGCATAAAAGGCCTCGTAGTTCTGAAAATTACGAATAAGCCCTCAAATTTACGAACGGGTTTAGAATTTTGCATAAAACCCCTCGGTAAATCAGAAATTTGCGTGAATTTTCCTCTGAACTGGAAATTTGCAAAGAAACCCCTAAAAATTTGCAGAATTTGCCGAAATTTCATATTTTAGCATAAAAGGGCCTCGGGAATCCGAATTTTGCATAAATTTTAGCATTTGAAGCTTATTTATTTATGTCATTATTATTCTCTGTATTTTCTGTATTTATTTACTGTTTTGGTTAATTGTAATTGTTTAAATTGCTTTTAATCACTGAAATTAGCAGTAAAATTTATAGAAAATGTACAGAAAATTATGAAACATTACGAGAATCTATTGTACCATTTATTTACCCGCAGTGAATTATTCCGTGCATGTCTACCAGCAGTAGACTTATACACATTTAGATGACTAGCATCACGAACTGGGAGTTCGAGGAGCTGGACCAGCATGGCCAAAACTATCTGATGTAGGCATCCGATGTCGAGATTATGCTTGGAGCCAGGAAGCTCCGCGCTGCTATTGGGATTGGCGGACTGAATGACGCTCAACCCAAATCTGAGGAGAATGATCACGCACTTCATTTTCTCAGGCACCACCTCTGCCTCACTCTCAAGAATGAGTATATGACGGAGAAAAACGCGCTAGCACTCTGGACCGCACTCCAGAAGCGGTTTGAGAGGCTAAAGTACACCATTCTTCCTCAAGCAGAGCGAGAGTGGATCAGACTGAGGTTTTGCCGACTTTAAGACGGTCAGGGAATACAATTCTGCCTTGCACAGGATTTGTACGCCACTACAGAAAATTGAGAAAAACCTTCCACCCCAATATAGCACAATCCGCACGCAACTATCGCCAACATGGCTATGAGGAATACGCCGAATTGACTGATATGATGCAAGTTGCGGAGGCTCAGGACAAAGTTCTCCGTAAGAACTACGTCACTCAGCCAACGCCGGGAGCTACAAGGTGCGAAAAGCTCTTAATGAGAGAAGGGGAAGGAAGGGTAAGGCCGCAGCCCAGAAAGGCGAATCAGATGCTCCACGAGAGAATAAGGCCAGCAAGCCAAAGCGGGATGGTCAAGGGCAGTATGAAGCCCACTCTGCATCGGCTGAGGGGGAGAATTCTGAGTAGCTGCCTACACCGATGGAAGTTGAAACCATCACGATAGCAGTAATCCCTCTCGACCTAGAAGTAGTTAACGCCATGATTTCTCTTGAAGAGAATGTCAACCCCGAGAAAATAGCAGAAGAAGTCTAGTGCACTGAATGCATTTCGACTTTAATTGTCATTTATTTTGTGTGGAAGAATATGTTAGAATTTGCATGGATGGTACTTAAGAATTGTTATTTTCTCGTGATGGTTGGATGATATTTGATGAATTCATTCATTTATTCAGTTTATGATGGCATGATATGTTCTGATATTGGTGTATTTTATCTATGTGTTGATTGCCTTCTCATGCATATTAATAAAATACCATATATTAGAACGCGTGTAGCGCCCTATGAAGGAAGTGTGCTTAGCTAGCAGCGGCACAACGCATATCATCTTAAGAGAGATTATGTATTTTCAGTCGATTTGTAAGAGCACTGGCAGCCTTACGACAATCGCCAGAAGCGATGGATGTATAATTGGTTCAGGAAGAGCCATAATGGACACAACTTTGGTTATTGAAGAAGCCTTATTGTACCCAGAATCGACTAGAACTCTCCTAAGTTTTAAGAATATCCGCGCAAATGGTTTCCACGTTGAGACTGAAGAAGAGTACGGTAAGAAATACCTGCTCATTATGAAGCGCGAAGAGAATGGCAAAAGAATATTAGAAAAACTTCCTTCACTGGGCTATATTATACCAACATTAAAGCGCCTGCAGCGTACACTGTTCTAAAAACAGTGTTTAGAAGCTCTTAACTCTTCTGTCTCTGACATGACAGATTAGGCCACCCAGGTCTTAGGATGATGAGAAACATAATAAATAACTCGCATGGGCATAATATTAATGTGAAGAATTTCTCGAATCATGAAGATTTTGTGTGCCCTGCATGTGCCACCGGGAAACTAATAACTAGACCCTCCACTCTGAAAGTGAAGGATGAAGTCCCTGCATTCCTGGAACGCATCCAGGGAGATATTTGTGGTCCCATTCAGCCCATCTTAGGGTCATTTAAGTATTTCATGGTGCTCATTGACGCTTCTTCGAAGTAGTCGTATGTGGGTTTGTTGTCCACAAGAAACCACGTCTTTGCACAAATTGATCTCGCAGATCATTCGCATCAGAAATGTGTCCCCTGATTATCACATCAAGTCCATCAGAATGGACAACGCCGGAGAATTTACTTCAAAGGCATTTGATAATCATTGCATGGCAATGGGAATTGCAGTTGAGCATTCGGTACCGCATGTCCATACCCAGAATGGTCTGGCAGAGACTTTAATTAAAAGAATTAAATTTATTGCCCGACCCCTTTTGTATAATTGAAATCTAGCAGCTACATGTTGGGGACACGCAGTCCTGCATGCAGCGAATCTCATCAACCTTAGACCTTCGGCCTACAACATCCATTCACCTATGCAACTAGCGCAATGGTCAGCACCGAAGATTTCCCAACATTAGGGGGAGGAAATCAACCCCTTGATGAAGAATGTCGGGAAATTATGTGGCAAGCCTGGGGAATCCATGTAGATGACCCACGCACTAGAGAAGTCCAGAAGACATTACATGGCAAGCCACGGGAATTCATGCAGATGACCCGCGCATTAGTCAAGCAAATAGAGAAGTCCAAAAGACAATAGAAGTCCAGAAGACAAGAGAAATCTAGAAGACAATAGATTTGCAAGCATTAGCAAATCAACTGCCTGATCACTTTAGTGATTTGAAGAGCGTGACTAAGTCGCATGTGCCTGCACGCACTGCACCGGAGAGGGTTGAAATACCAAAGAAAGCAGAAGGTATCCCTAATCTGGTCCAGAGGCCTCAGAAAAATAAAAAAGAGGACGAGAACTCCGGTTCCTCGAATCCTTAGTAACCGAGGACGCCTGGTGAAAAAAGATAAGAGGGATTTATCACAGCCGATCATTGAAGTCCCCTAGAATGAGAAGGGGAGCCAGTTGAGACCTGGCACAAATATGACACCTTCAGAAAAAGGGCATACCGGATTTGAACATCCCCATCGGCATGGATGTGTGCGCACACATCGGAGCCGAAAAACTAAAGGGACTTGCCACCGCAATTGAAAGAAGCGATGCGCAAGGTAAAGCTCTAGCAGAAGCAATCGCTCCAGAAGAAGCAACTCATGAAGAAAAATTATGTGCACACGGGAGAGTCCCTGAATAGGACAACAGCTAATATCGATATCTATTTCGCAAAGAAAATTGCCACCATCATCGATCTTGATCCCGAGCCTGCATCGCTCGCTGAATGTAAGAAAAGATCAGATTGGGAAGATTGGAAGAAGGCAATAGCAACTGAATTGCTATCTCTGAATAAAAGAGAGGTGTTTGGGCCCGTATGTCGCACACCTCCCCACATACACCCCGCTGGGCACAAGTGGGTATTTGTTCGAAAGAGAAATGAAAGAAATGAAGTAGTGAGATACAAAGCAAGGCTGGTAACCCAAAGTTTCACTCAACGTCCTGGAGTTGATTATGAAGAAACCTACTCCCCGGTCATGAGTGGAATTACCTTTAGATACTTGATCTCAATGGCAGTGAACTTGAACTTAGAAATAAAATTGATGGATGTTGTGATTGCATACCTCTACGGTAACTTGGATTCGGAGATTTATATGAAAGTCCCTGAAGGAATATCTCTCCCGAACCAAGACAGAGCAAATAGAAATCTGTACAGTGTGAAACTCAGAAAGTCACTATATGGATTGAAACAATCTGGAAGAATGTGGTATAATCGCTTAAGCGACTTTCTCTGCAAGAAAGGCTACACGAGCAATGAAGACTGTCCTTGTGTATTTATACGATGATCCCAGAATGGATTCTGTATAATCTCTGTGTATGTAGATGATCTGAATATCATCGGGACAGCCGAAGACATAAAAGAAGCAAGCTCCTACTTGGAGTCAGAATTTGAAATGAAAGATTTGGGCAAGACCAAGTTTTGCTTAGGCCTGCAGCTTGAGTATGTTCTTGAAGGAGTCTTGGTACATCAGTCGACCTACACCCAGAAGGTGCTTGAAAGGTTTGACTTCGAGAAGGCATTTCCCTCGAAAGTACCGATGATCGGTAGGTCTTTACAGCAAGAAAAAGATCCTTTCCGACCTAGGGAAGAGGGGGAGGAAGTCCTGGGATCAGAATTCCCATACTTGAGTGCAGTGGAAGCACTCATGTACTTAGCAAACTGCACTAGACCGGACATTGCATTTGTCGTGAACCTGTTAGCAAGGTACAGTGCAGAGCCCACCAAAAGGCATTGGCAGGGCATAAAGGACACCTTCCGATACCTCCAAGGAAGCAAAGACATTGGATTGTCTTACAGAAAGAATCAAGATCTGAACTTGATTGACTATGCAGATGCTGGGTACCTGTCTAACCCGCATACCGCTAAGTCGCAAACAGGCTATGTATTTCCATGTGGTGGAACTGCAGTTTCCTAGAAATCGTCTAAGCAAAGCCTTGTAGCTACTTCGATGAACCACTCAGAAATTATAGCGCTATATGAAGCTGCACGAGAGTGTGCTTGGTTCCGCTGAACGATTCACCACATCCAGCAGTCATGTGGAATGAACATTGTGCAAACCCCCACAATTATCCATGAAGATAATGCAGCTTGCGTACGGGCTATGTAAGCATATCAACCCCAAGTTCCTCTATGCTCATGAATTGCAGAGATGGACAAGATTAAAGTACTGTACACTAAGTCATGTAGACTTGTTCACTAAGTCACTCCCCGCATCTAGCTTTGAAAGGTGCGTGCGTGGAATTGGAATGACGAGACTTAGAGAAGTGCAGAATTCAGGGGGAGAATTCTCACAAGCCTGCTAATAAATCTTGATCATGAAGATTAAGTACCCAAAAAATAAAGTCCTGCAGACCAAATGAATTTGGGTGAATTGTACTCTTTTTCCCTTGACGAGTTTTCCATGAAGTTTCTCGACCAAGGTTTTTAATGAGGCATATCGTGCATCGCAGCATCACATGTATCATGTGCTCTTTCTCCAAATTTTTCCCACTGGGTTTTTATGGAGTTTTAGTGAGGCATGAACGTGTCGGATGAGTGCCCAAGGGGGAGTGTTAAGAAACCTGGGCCTGGGCCGGCAGCCCAGAGCCCATGGTGGGCACCTCATTGTAGTCTATAAATAGAGAGCCATACCTCCTCATTATGTACATATGAATGAAAGCAATAAAGAAAGATCAGGAGTTCTCTCTATCTCTCTGTGTGTTCAATCTATTATTCTGTGATTCTGTGATTGATTCGTTCTTGTTCTAAACAGAGGAATCGCTCGAACTGGTCGCCAGCGATGGTTCCTCAACAAGAACAACATCTAACAGGTTGCTACTGACAAATATCTCCTCCCATTGCAAACATGTGCCCACAGAATGTGAAATGCAATGGTATGTGTTGTGGCTACAGACCAAACAGAGAGAGGGATATGGTAGTAGAGAGTTAGGTGAGCAATGCTTAGGGTTTCTCCCATGACCTGGATGGTGTATATATCTTTACTATTATAAAAGAAGGGGTTGGTGGTTGGTCCGGCCTCCCTCACCCCTTCTCAGAAAAAAAACTGCGCTGACATGTGGGCCCAACCGACAAAACATCTGCGGATTGGCTTCTCTCCTTCCGCCCAATCTCCCCCGTTTCCCCACGTTCCCCCCGTTCTCCGCCCAATCTTCTGCCCCGTCTTCCCCACGTTCTCCGCCACTCCGCCCTTGCCTCCTCCTCCGCCGCCGCCTCCTCTCCACCCTGCATCGCCTCCCCGCTCCTCCGCTCCGCCGCCGCCTCCTCCCCCGCTCCTGGCTGTCGTTCGTCTCCCGCTCGTCGCTGGGCTGGGCTCCCGCGGGTGGCGTCAGCGGCGGCGAGGCCAAGGTCTCGTCAAAGATCGTTCCGGCAGACGCGGAGGGGGAGGAGGTCGACGAGGAGAGGTGGTCACGGCTGCTGCTGGAGCTGCTCACTGAGATCGTGCGGCGCGTAGACGCCAGTGCTGAGCGGTGGCCGCCATGCCGCGACGTGGTGTCCTGCGCGTGTGTCTACCGACGGTGGCGCGACGCCACCGTCTCAGTCGTGCGGGCGCCGCTCGAGTGCGGGAGGATCACCTTCCCTTCATCGCTCAAGCAGGTGAGGCCCCGCCAAACCCTAACGTCTTACCGTAAGTTGTCTCGATCTGGTTTTGTAGGTCACTTTTGGCTACTCTGCTCGTGAATCGATGTGTAGTTCGAGAATTTTGGGGGCAAATGGTTGTTGTGGTTGTGCCTTTTATAAGTGTCAATCCTATCAGTGGCGTCGATTTGCCGCTGTTGATTGAGGAAATGTTTTTAGCGTCCTTCACTTATGCAGTTTGATTCGATTTTAGGTGATTTATGGGGGCCAATTATTGGATGAATTCTTGTTCTATTTTATAGCCTACTGATGGTCAGAGTCTGATTTGTTACTGAAATTGAAAAAAATGGAAAATTTTGTCTTCAATTAGTACATGTGTCCGGATGTGTAAAAGGATCGAGCAGATCGATATTTGTGGCCTAATGATCTTTAAAGCTCTTTTTTGGTTGTAATGATCTCAATACAACGTAAGGATTTAGAAGTGAAAAACGCATGTTTATCTTATCCTCATTGTTTTCTTCATTTGGTTACATGACACTTTACTTTTGGTGACCAGTGCTAATAAAGTGAGGTAGTAGGGGAAGTTAGTACAAAAATACAGAACTTTCGTGTGTTCATACATGAAAGTTGCTAATTGTGACGATTGGTTTTTTATTCTGGCCTGTTAATAAGGGTATATTGATACCTAAAAGCTTTACTTTTGTTTGGTGATCTATATATTGATTTAGTGGATGCCTGTGTTTTTTGCACAGCCTGGACCAAGGGATGCACCGATGCACTGCTTCATCAGGAGGAACAAAAAGAACTCGACTTTTCATCTCTATCTCAGCTTAAAGCAGGGTAAGTCAATATGCATAATTTGTGCTGGTTCCTTCATGCTTATTACTTCATGGTATTATGGAATTGGTGCGGCTTCATGGACTATGATAGGGGTTCCACATCTTCCTTTTTCTTTAATAGGTAGTGCCAAGTAAGCAACTAAAAAGGCTACTAACTGACTTTGCCAACATCCCTGTTCGACCTGTGATATGTGGCATTGCAATCTTACAATTTTACCAAATCTTGTTTAGAAAATGGCAAATTTAGTAGGCATTGCAAATAAGCAGCAAATACATCTACTAACTTTGCTGAGGACTTGTGACATTGCAATTTTCTTACAACTGTATCCAGTCTTGTTTAGAAAACAAGGAGGTACTTTCTTCCTGCAATCAGGCATAACTTTCTTATACCATTGTGACAAAGAACCTTACAACTACTTTGCTGTCGCACCTACATTATATAAAGGGGACTTTCTAAAATCTAAATAGAATCCTATCAAGGAAGATTTGACTTGGGTAGTTGGTTGTTGACACCTAATTTCAATTGAATACATTCCTAATTCCCTGTAGTGACGACTTGTCACCTACTTGATATGATCTCAAGTTCTTCATGGCCAGCACAGGCTGGGTATCCATGGTGCATCTCCAATTATGTAATCAACTCAATGTATGGTCTGCCAAAGCATAAGGATGTAAACAGTGGCCATGTTTAGATCAGGTCATTCTTTTGGTTAGGTATATCGCCCCTCTATTGTTGTATTTCTTATTGTCCCTGGCTTCTCCTGTTGATTGTTGATAGGAGATTAGTAAGATGTTGGTGGATAAGCAACTAGAGACAAGGAATAAATGCATCATTGTTTGAGTTAATAGTTCTGAGAATTATTAATCAAGTTTCTAGGCTTCTAGCAAGACGGAAGATGATTAGCTAGCCTTCAGGGTTACATCTTATGGTATTGTTAAGTTGCATGTTTTTGAGGTATAATGTGTGTGTCAAACCATTTCGTATAAGTATAGTGTGTATGGTGTTGTTGAAAGACATGGTTCTTATTAGATGGATGCTTCTGAATATTCGAAGGTTATGGATGCCTATGTTTTATTGGTAGGTTCAAATTGTAGAATGAACCCAACAGGCATTCTTATTTTCCTCATTTATATTTTATTTCCTAGATTGTCAATCTTATGACATGCTTTAGATTATGGCAATGAAAATCGTAATGCAGTCCTGAGTCCTCTAATGTTGCTGGCTGCATGAACACTTTTTTTGTCGAATGCTTAAATACATATCAAAATGTTGTACTCTTTTGACAGCCCTAACGGATAAAGGGAAGTTTCTGTTGGCTGCTCAAAGATTCAGAAATGGGGCACATACAGAATATATCATCTCGTATGACTATGATGCTCTATTCCCAGGGAGCATTTCATGTGTTGGAAGATGAGGTGAGGTCTAAATTCCATAACTTCTTCAGTTTCTACTAGCTGATTGGTGGATTATGCATAATCATTTGGTTACTAAGTACAATTTTTTGATTAAATGTTACCTGAGGAGTCACTATAACTATGATGTGGGCAGACATAGAAAGCAGGCATTATGTAGACATGTTTTCTTTTTGTGTGTTGCTTGTTCATTCCTTTCAACCTTGTTTTATGCTGATATGTTCCTCCCAATAATCTTATTATTATTTGAATAGTATACTATTTTGGCACTTATGAAGCTTCGTTATGCATTAAAATCTATTTGCATCAAAGAGCTTTGCGATGACAACAATTAACTTCACATTTTATCAACATGTGATGTCCTTTTTCTTAGGAGGTTGTTATGGGCTCATTTACGTGAAAAACAAAAAACTGAGAATTGTATGAGCTGATGTGGTAATTTGTGTGTTATTGTATGCAAGTTCAGGTTGTATCACTGAATCAAGTTATGTCAAAAGGTGCATATATGCTATTCTACTTGAGGTACATCCAACCTGTGATATGTGCACATCTAAATTGGCAGTTCGAATTATTTCTGTGTTTGCAGCAGTCCCATATTTATAAAACCTTATTCAGCTCTTTTCCTCACCCACCGAGAATATACATTGAAAAAGGTTTGTTGCCTGTTCCAACATCTGCAAAGCGCCATTCATCAAAATCCTCCAAGGGCTCTAAACAAGAGCAGAAGCAGACAGAATTACTCTTTGCTTCCAATGATAAACCTATGGAATTTATGATTTTAGACTAGACGGGGATGGGTACATACATGATCAGCATGCTAAGTTGAGGTCCAAAAATTTCTATTATGTGGATGATGTTTTTGCAGACTAGGTTAGCAGAGACATCTCGGAAGCTACGCTATGTGAATGGTCGCTGTTTACCAGCTCTGATGAATCCTCATTTACCACTGAAAGCACTAGAGATTCATTCAGTGTCTTAGATTACGGTGACAACGCTGACCTTGATCCAATTTCCTCTATATTTGGGCCATGTTATGCTCCGGACCATCCTCCTGCCAATTTCACGTCATCTGCAAGGTCCTCACCTTCCAGTGCACAAACAAGGTACTTTTCAGAGAGAGCAGGCTTTGTCTCGGATTCTTCCTTGCCGACTCAACTGCACGGCAATGTACATAGAGGAAGATATCCGGACAGGGCTTGCGCGTCTTTAGCTGAACCTCTTGCTTCAGCAAGTAAGCGAAGCGTGTATGGTAGGCTTGGCCTTAATAGAGATGGTTTTGTTCAAACATCTGGATTTTGTCATATGTAATGGTCTATTTGATAGTTTTAGCTGGAGCACGGCAGCTGTGGTTAGCACTGCCGTTAATATCGCCTCATGTTCTTTTATTTCAGATGAGGCATATTTAATCATAGCCGCATATCCTAGAGGTAGTTTTGTGGTTCAGTGGAGCATAGTAACTAGATTCTTGATTTATTTATGTATTGGTTTGTTATTCTCCAAGACGGTCTGACAGTTATTTATATATTAAGTATACTACAAAAAAAATATTGTTTACTACTATTTTTGTACATATTATTGTATGTGGTGCTTATTCTATCTGCTTCACTAATATGATGCTTGATTTATTTACGAGTATGAACATGTATGTTTTGCTTGATACGTGATGACGTAAGATAAAATTGATGTTTATTATTTAATTTAAGATCATGTTTGATAGTATGTATCACTTTTATTTGGTACTCCGTTGCAACGCACGGGCACTTTACTAGTATATATATACACACCACATGGGGAGTGTTTTACAAGTATACCCTTACACTCAAGTATCCCTCTCAGAGGCATTTATGTCATCATACATGTCCTATTTTGGGTCTTACAACCTTCTAAAATGCTTGCTGGGCTTAGGTGGGAGCCACCCCTACAACAGTATGGTAGAGAAAAGAACATCGGTAAGGCATGCTGTAGTGATTAAACTTGCAATAATTTCGAGTTCAGGAAAAGGGCAGTGCAAAACACAGGAAGCTAGGAATTTAGACATTACCAGCCAAGTGACTGCAATAGCATTATTGCCTTCTAAATTAACGAAAATCATTATCGACACACCGGGAGAACATAATTGCCTTCTGAAATTCGAAAACAGGAACAAGAGATCCATTACTGGTTGATCATGAGGCTGCAGCTGATTTCAGAGTTGGCCTGGAAGACGACCACAGATATTGAACTTTGGACTACCATAGATCTTCAGTTCTTTGAGGGATGTGAGGCCATCGAGCCCATCACAGTATTGCAGATTTGGACAACTCAACCTTAGTGATGCAAGTGATGGAAGGTTTTGGGGCTCCAGAGAAAGGTGCACCATGGATTCAGAAACGATCAATACATTGTCCAAAGAAGTGTTGGAATTCAACAAACTGTACAGCAGCTCATGTCTGAATCCACCTTTGACATGGATGCTGGTAAGTAATGGGAAGCGAGCTACAGTAGTCAGGTTTGCACAATCTCGTAGCATCAGCATCCGAAGTGATGGGAGATCATGAAGTCGAATCAAACTGTTACACTGACCTATGTCCAGTCTGTGAAGTATTGGGAAAGCAGGAAGTTCAGTCAAACTGTTACACTGACGTAAATCTAGTTTACCGAGTGAAGGAAGATAAGGAATTCTAGCCAGACTTTTGCAATCCCGCAATTTTAATTCTGCCAAGGATGAAGAGAGCACAAATGGAAGGGACCTCAGTTCAGGGGCGTGCTGAATTCTAAGTGTGTGCAAGCAGGAAAAGTCACCATCCTCCACTCCGGACCACTGCAACCATCTGGGCATCCAGTCAAACTCCAAAGCCACCAATGATTTGAATCCTTTGATCCTTGGATTGAGGCTGCAAAACTCAGGTCCAATGTTTCCTAAAATAGACATCTCAATAATAGTAAGATACTTCAAGACAGGTAATTGACCAAGTGGTGGCAGACACTCAAAATCACAGTATTCCAGGCTTATCGTTGTTAGCTTTGAAAAGGAAGTGTCGCCTAACCAACTAGGATATCTACGAGATCTGCAAACTTCTACAGAAATTTCTCTGATGTTGTGATGTGGTCGCAAGCCCTCTAGTATTCCCTCGTGAGAAACAGTGGTTGCTGCAGGCTCCTGACCATGTTCACAATGATCCCAATCTCCATCAGGAAATGTCAAATTTAAAGCTTGGAGAAGTTGTTTCCTACACAAATTTGCTTCCTCTGCCTCATCAACACTAGACACGTTATCTAGTCCTTTTATACATAGCTTTCCACTGAGATTTTGCAATTCCTTCAGCTCTCTCAAATTACAATGCCAAGCACCTCTCTTAATCGTGATCACTGGCAGTGTGTGTAGATTAATTAGGCGTCCAATTCCATTTGGAATGCATGCTGGCTTCATGTTGCAGGAAGTTGTCACATCTATGGTCTGCAAATTGAAGAGATGACATACGGAGATAGGAAGCCTTAATCCACCGGTATCCCTTAGAACCAGATGACGCAGTTGCTTCAAGTTGCCCATTGAATCAGGCAGTGATGCTTTGGTGAGCGAAACCCCATCTAAAATGATAGTACGTAATTGTTTGGAGTTTAGAAATAATTCTTCAGGAATTTCAATTGTACCACCTGCTCCATCCTTGTAACTCAATATGACAGCCCTTAGAGCATTGGACCCATGCAAATGTTGTAATTTTGAAATTGTACCAGTCCATGGTAAAAATATGGCTACATTTCGGATATCCTGCGATATTTCAACTCGTATATCATTCTCTAGTCTAAGAAACTCTTCACCCGCAACACAGCATGCGAGATCATGGGTAAGATCATGCATGGTGTATGCATATTCATTATATTGAATAATTGACCGTTTAAGTAAATCAGAAAAATAGAGCCTTCCAATTTTGTCCTGGTCGCCAACACTATCTGTATGAAGAAGACCTAGTGACTTCCACAGGCAAATCACTTTATCTTGGGAAAAACGGTAATCTTTAGGAAACAAGGATAGGGCGATGAAACACTGTTTCAAGAAAACTGGCATGTGCTTGTAGCTCAGTTCCAATGCCGGCAAAATGTCGTTCCATGGCTGATCCAAGTCCCACAGATCACTCTCCAAGGCATCTTTCCATCTCTCTTCATTATCTTCATAACGCAGCATGCTTCCCAACATCTTGATTGCCAATGGCAGGCCCCTGCACTTTTCAACGATGCCCTCACCAATCTGTACGAAATCTGCACAAGCAGCAGGATCTTGGCCTTCAAATGCAATTTGCTCGAATAATGACCAACTCTCCCCAGGAGTTAAGCAATTCAAGGAGTAGAGAGGCATCGTTTGCACAAGTCTTGCAACAGTCTCACTGCGAGTGGTTACAATAATTCTACAGAGTTGTGTAGCCATTATCGGGGCAAAAAGTGAATCCCAGGGGGTTCTGTGCTCATTCCATACATCATCTAATACGAGTAAAATTTTCTTTCCCTCTATTTGCTTTATCAATGCTCCTTGAAGATCATTCAGTTCTACTAGATCACACTTCCGCTTTTGGAGTGAACAAATAATGTTCCTTGTTATGATCTTGACATCAAATTTCTCAGACACACAAATCCAGGCAAGCTTGTCAAAAGATTGGCATACCCTCGGATCATTGAATACCAGTTGAGCTAGTGTTGTCTTACCAAGCCCTCCCATGCCAACTATGGCCAGAACAGACATAGGTCTTTCTTCTGATAACAGCATTTCGATAACATTGTTCTTATCTATCTCTCTCCCATGAATGCTCGGTTTGTGTACAATAGAGCTAGTCTGGCGTTGCAGACTGCATGTAGCAAGCTCAATCTGTTGTTCTCCATCATTACTGGTCAAGTGAAGGTCATCATATTCCTTGATGATCTCATTAAATCTCTCTCTTATTTCCCTGCCTCTTACAGCCAAATGATGTAGAATAGGAAACACGGCATTATCACTGAAGCAGTCATCATTTACCTTTAAAAAGAACTCTAGTCAGCATACACAAAAAATAGAGTCATCCTTAGATTAGTTAATGAAGAGGAATATGAATTTAAAATATTTGCTAACTTAAGATTTCATAGTGCCAAAAATATCAATTTGCACTGGGCTGTAGGAATTGCAAATGTAGAAAGAAAAAAATTATGTCTAACCTCACCTGCTAGATACGACTATAAACAGATTTGGTGGTCATTGTTCAGTGTGCCTACTAATGGGTACTTGAGTAGACGGACTTACTTCTATGATTTATAATTTAGATAATCATTCTTCGTTTATCCATTTTGTTCGCGGTTGCAATTTGCCTATCCCGCCTGTTCGACCCTAACTTGCCACACTTTCTGTCCAACAACTGTGAGGTTGACAGATGGGCAAACTTGCAACTCAAACTCATCCAACTGTGTCTTTTGGGGGTCCTAAACTTTAGTTTTAGTTTGGTGTATTTGAATTTTAGTTCCATCCGTCAGTTTAAGTTATATGTTAAATCATTAGCACCCAATCTAGTTTGTACAGGCAATCCTGTGACGCATTTCGTCAAACAGGAAGCATACACAGCCAAGATGATCGTCACCTACCTCCCGGCGAATGCGCTTGCGGTGGCCGCCGCTGCTCCCTGCTCGCTCCAGCTCGAGGGCCTCGACCCTGCGGCGCGCCATCTCGTACTCCCACTCCCCGACCACATCCTCCGCGTCGTAGGCGACGTCCCTGAGCTCCCTCAGCCGGAGCCTGGCCGCCGCGGCGCCCGCACCGCGGGAGCCCAGGCGGCACCCGCCCTCGGCGTCCGCGTCCTCGAGCGCCGCGTGGATCCGCCGCATCGTCCTCTCCAGCCGCCTCAGCTCCTCCACGTCCTCGCGCCTCGCGGCCGGCCCCGTCGCCGACCATGACGAGGGCTCACCCGTGGAGCCCGGGAGCAGCGAGGAGAGCGCCCTGATTCCCCACTCCAGCGTCACAGAGGCAAACACCCCGGCCATCTCCTCTCCCTACCCTCCTAGATGCTCGTGGCCATTGTCAGGGGCGGATCTACAGTGATTCAAGGGTATTCAGTTGAATACCCAAATTTTTTGAACAAAAAACCAGGATATACAAAATATAATACATATATATACACTTAGTTGGGCCGAATTTAATGTTTTCAGCTCAAATAGCCCATCCCGAAAGAACTTAGGCTGGCCACCGCCAGCCCGCCACTGTGCTGGCCCATTCCGCGTTCTTTCTTTTCCAGTCACTCCCTGTCTCGCTCTCTCCAGTCACACGAGTCGCGACGCCGAGCGACGGACGCAACCCACTGTTACTGTAGCCCTAGCAAATATGCGAAAATTGAGACGGCGGTGGCGGCTCGCGCCGGTCGCCCAAGACGCGGGAGTCAGGAGGAGCTCGTTGAGGAGGAGCCGCTGCCGTGGATGTCACTGACGGCGTCCATGAAAGACAAATCTGCGATTGCGCGAAGCGAGGATTCAAGGTTGAGGTGGAGACGACGCGGCGCCGGTCGCCCAAGACGCGCGAGTCGGGAGGAGCGTGGGGAGGAGGACTGGAGGAGCCGCTGCAGCGGAAGGCGGAAGGCGCAGAGGTCGCCGTCGCCGACCTCGTCCACGAAACCACGACCACGCGAAGGAAAGATTTCGGCCTTTCCGTGTTCTTTAAGCCCGGTGAGTCACCACGTTGGTTTGCATTGGTGGTGGAATTAATTTTACACATGGTTGCTTACTTGCTTTAGCTAAGCTGATAGGAATCATAGGATAGGATATGGAAATGCCGAAATGGAATTTGGGGATGGACATGCCTTGATAAAATACAATTATTGTCTTCATTTGGGGGATATCAAATGTCATTAAAAATTTTCAGAGTCTGCTAGCTAGATTTCAGGATAGAACAAATTTTCAGAGTGTGCTAGCTAGATTTTAGAGTCTCTACATCCTAAATTTCAGAAAATTTCAGGATAGAACAATTTTTAGACTCAAATCATTTTACTCAAAGTTAAAGCTCCCAACTTTTGGATGGTATCAACTGTAATTTTCATGAACAATCTTCAGACTGCAAGATATCTTGTTGTGTATGCAGAGAAAACGTGTTCTTTAGTGTCCAGTAAACTTCATCCAGCGGTTCGATCTGCATCCCTAATAGTCCTGGTTTGGGACATGACTTTTGTATGCAGAGTTCTTGCTCCATAGGTGGTGTTCTTGGTGCTGAGGTTGGTGCTGATGGCAGCGGCGCGCACGCTTAGCGAGTCTGTTGTGTTCTGCTATGGTGGAGGCGTGGAGCAATGACGATTGCCATTTTCCTTGTTGTACTGATTATACTCTTTTAGGTAATTTATATTCTTCACACTGTTTTCTGTATATTATATAGTGCCAATTGATCTTATGAATGGCATTGGTAATTGCTATTCTTTCAATAGTTCAGTGAAGTTTTCTTATTGTCATATGTTTGATTTTGTAGATATTTGAGCATTAAAAAATGAAGGCATAATCAATGAGGTATGTAACTATTATTAATCTCTATAATTTGCTATTTAATTCGTGTCATTATGCTAGCCTTATGTCGCCTATTTTTTCGTAAGAAATTATTAATTTATATAATTCTTATATATTTGTTATATCTATATACACGCATCGGTGTTTTGGGGCAAAGGTGTGTCACGGTATTGACATATCGGTATCGATGTATCGATATCGACGTATCTAAACAATCTAGTTCTGAAGTCCGAATACCCATCCTAAAAATCCTGGATCCGCCACTGGCCATTGTTCATTGGTGATCTTTCGCTTCGTCTTTGGCACTCTGGTCTGTGCTCTCAAGTCTCAACCCTGAGCACAAAGGTCAACAAGATTGACGAGTTCCACGCGCAAATTAGGCCGTGGTTTTTATCTTTTCGCTGAAACAGATTTTTTTTCTCAGCTATTCCATTGAAGAGAAATAAAAATTAAAAACACCATTATATATTCACGAATAATATAAAACAAAAATCCATGAATAATGCAAAGGAAAAAATAAAATAGCTACATTAAGAAACGAACGCGTTTCAAACGGTTTTTGGTAAATCCAGAAGTCGTCGCTGTTTGGAATGGAGTGTTAAGTGTGAGTATGTGACCGTGACGTCATGCGGTGCCAGCACTGCACTCGCTTCGGCAAACAGCTGTGACCACTTACGTACTACATACAATACCAATTTGCAACCCTAAAACCGAGAGAAAATGGAAGCAAGCAAGCACTTCTCCCAGTTAACGATTAAACATTATTTTGCCAGTGATCCAGATGAAGATGGCCATGGCCATGGCCAGCCCAGTCCAAGTTCCAGTTCAACATTGCATAGCCACAGAGTGGCATAGGCTATGTATGTCGGTATTTTGCTGTGCAGTGAACATGAGGTGCATAGTTGAGGAGTGAACACATCCAAATCAAGGAAAAAGAACAATTTCAGACAACAAAACGGCGACAACCAAGTAATTTCTCCAAAAGATATACTAGTCAAAATGCACAAGCTGGTTCTCAGCTCAAAGATGTACAGAGGGCAGAGCCAGCAATCGGGCAATGTTGGGCGGCCACATGAGGTAATCAGCTCCGTTGGTACCCCCCCTCCTCTTCGCCCGCGAGGCTTGCGCCATTGGCATGGCATTCGGCCGTTCGCAGCAAGTGGCTTGGAGGAAGAAGCTAAGCAGCTTAGCCTTCATGGGCCGCGCGTGCGTGAGGAGGCAGGAGGCCCACTACTAGCCCATGAGTCATCGGTCACTGCGTCATCTTAGACTATTGGTCAAAGCTTGCCTACTCGGTCACTCCTAACTCCTAGTCCAACCTAGCGCGAGGCTGAGGTGGCAACGCGACGTGCGGCAAGCCGGTAGGTGGTGGCACTATGGTGAGGCGGCATGGAGCTACACACGGGCTGTTGGGCGGGAGGAAATCAGGCACGCCGCACACGCGAGGAGCCTAGGACGCGGGCCGCAAGCGATCGCTAGCCAATGGGCGCGCCGCAAGTGGACGGGTGAGCCGAGGGCCAACCAAGGCAGCAAGGTGGGCGGCGGGCGCGCACAGACATGGCTCCTCCTCAATGTCAAAACAAGAAGTCCATATCCAAAGGTAAGAGTGTAGTGAGGAAATCAGTTGAAATTTAAATAGGTTGTAAATCTGCAATTGGTTTTCATGTTTGATTAATTGATTTGCTATAGTTAAATAGATATTTTAGAACTGTGTCAAGCGGCAGCGACTCGAGACCAAGTATTCGTGCAAGTGAAGATGATGTGGTGACCAGAGAGGCGCAAGTTAATGTTGATGATGTTCAAGATGATGTAGCGGACTTGCGCGTTGATGTTGAAGATGCACAAACACAACCACTTGGTCCACTTCCACGAGAACAAACCGAATGCATTAAGGATTTCAACTCGGATGTTCACATTGTGGCTAATCCAGCACTGCGTATACCAGTTGAGAAACTTCATACTGGCATTAGAGATCAAGTGAGGAGGGCTTATTTATTGAAGGGGCTGACTCAAACTTTTGGTTGTAATTTTCCTCGCAAACAATATAGAAAGGATTTCAGGAGCGTATGTGAAACATGATTTAAGAGGCACGATTGGTTGAATATAGGGTGGAGAAGGATGCAGCTTATTGCTTCTATTGTTTTCTTTTTAGGAAGCAACCCTTAGATGAAAATTTTGGTCATGATGGCCAAACTTGAAGATACTAGATGGGACTCTCATTACACAACCTTACTCCGTATTGAGTAAATGTGGGATACCGTGGTGGAGGTGTTGAAATTTGTGATGAAGATGGGCGCCAACTAAGTCCAGTGGCAGGTTTGTTTCAACTAATGTAGAGCTTTAACTTTGTATTCATTTTGAAAATGATGTTGAAAGTGTTTGTATTACAAATGAGTTATCTCTCGTCTTGCAAAGAAAGAATCAAAACATTATGTATGCCATGTTATTGCTTGTTGATGTAAAAACACGTTTGATCGGCTTGAGGCACCATGGTTGGGAGCCATTATTTGTAGAAGTTAATGCATTTTGTGATGAAAACAAGATTCTGGTAACAAATATAGGTGTAGCCATACCAAGATCAAGGCTAGATGGGGCCACGGTCACCCAATACTATCTTTATCGTGTTGCTACTTCCTTTGTTGCTGTTGATGCTATTAACACAAAGATAGATCACCACTCAATGAGGTATCTTCGTAGTTGCTTATATATTTTCTTGTCTTAACCCAAGAGACTCCTCTAAGTTTGATGTAGGTAAACTTGTTGATCATACAACTATAAGGGATCAACTTGAAACCTTCATTGTCCATGTGTGAAGGATTGATGACTGTTGTTTATCATGATTTTGGAAGTTTGGCCGTGAAGATGATTGAAACTGAAAGACATTATTTTTACATTGGTTTACCGCCTCATTAAGTTAGCATTACTCCTACCGATGGCAACAGCTTCGGTTGAAAGAGTATTTTCGGCCATGAATATTATTAAGACCGATTAGTACAATAGATTATCCGATGAATGGCTAAATGATTTGATGGTGTGATACATTGAGCGAGAGATATTTAGAGGACTTGATCGTGATAGAATTAAGGAACGATTTCAAGCCATGAAACACCGGAGAATGAAATTGCCCCGGCCTCCTAGACGTGATTAGTGCTTTAGTGGTATGCTTTTTGGTTTGTCAATATTCAATTAACTTTTATTGATCAATTAATCTTAACATTCACTAATCCATCTACTTTTGATGGGTTGTCACTTCATCTTTTGTTCAAACTAGTGTATTAAACGATTTGATATTTTGGTAGGAAATTGCTATGTAAACTTCATTAATGAGGTACCATTTCTACCTCCACCTTTACATGTTTGCATGTGGATTATAATTTTGTATTTCAATTAGTGTCATATGCTCTTATTGTTATATTACAATGTGGATTATGTAGAAAAAAAAGTGTGGTAGAGGTGGCTGAGATGGCAGCGACAGTCGGTGGTAGAGATTTGTCGGTGGCACGGTTCTTGTGGTGTTGGAATCTCAGACGAAGATGATAGAAGGTGGCATGTGGAGTAGTAGTGGTGAAGGCGTTGGCTGAAAATGTTGGGTGGGTTTTGTCGGCTATAATTTTATGGTTTATGACTGCGGTATATGATTTTTGGTCATAGTGCAAACGCTCATATGAATGAACTGAATGTCGATAAACCAATAAGGTACTTCGAAAAAGGTTGTCCCAATACACCGTTTTGAAACAGCGGCGAAGAAATCGTCTCGTTTGTTTGTTTGAGGAAAGTCATAAGTCATAAGTTGAAAAGAACTAAGCCATTGCAGCAAGAAGTGGAGGATGGAGAGTACCTATAGCGTGGGGGTAGAAGTTGGGCTCGGGTGTGCACAAAGGAAGGAGAGAGAAGCATAGAGAGAGAGAGAGGAGGAGAAGGCAGGGAGCTAACTAGACACCTACATGTGTATTCTGTTGAGGTGGATTCTGAACAACTGCTGCGCCAAACCGAAATTAGGTTAGGTTAGTTAAGGGCCTGTTTGGATGGATTAGGACTAGTTGTTAGCTAGGACTAGTTGTTAGCTGACTAGTAGTTAGCTGGCTAAAGATTAGCCCAGTCCTGTTTGGATCCAAGGACTAATAAGTGCTACTATCTCAGTGCAAAGTCTGTTATACCCCTATGCATGGTGGTCTGGGAGGGTTGGCGTGGGTATCAACGTCTTTTTTCCATCAGGCTAGTCCTTTAGCCCTCATTAGCTGGGTTTGATGGACTAGTTGGCTAACAACTAGTTGGGGCTTTGGCTAAACTTTAGCCCACCCATTAGCCCTCCTGTTTGGATCCTCAAGGGCTAAAGTTTAGCAACTAGTTGTTAGCCCAAGGGATCTAAACAGGGCCTAAAATGGTACGATTTTGATAGTCAGAAGATGTAAAACGGTCGGTTTTTGAGTTGTTGGATCGAAAATGGATTTAGGGAATAGTTGGATAAGGAGCATGAACTTTTTAGCATATTAAACAAGAATGCCATGACGAATACAATAGTAGCGCATCACCCTCCAGGAAACCCAAACGTGCAACAACACACGGAGAATGTGTAGGGCCTAATATTTTTTTAGTTTGGTTTATGACTTTTGGTTACGGTTTATGATTTTTGAGCTACTCATGAGAGAAAATACGAAGTAATAGAAATTTATGTATAATTTTGGCCAATATAAATAAAGTTACTACAATATGTACTATAATTAATTTGTAAACTCTATTTTTAAAAAATATTTTATTTAAAAACTAATTACCAAAGAAAGACTGAAAGTAGATTTTAAAAACTAAAAAGACCTGGAATTTGCTACCGTCTGCGCGGCATATAGCAATCCGCCGTGCACCTCAGCCCACCGCTCATTAAGGGGAGAAGGGAAAAGTAGGCTGCTGGTGGTGGTTGGGCCGAAGGGAGAGGTGGGCTGCTGCCAATCGGGTCGGGCCGAAGGAGTGGAAGAGAAAAGAGAAGAGATGGGATAGCTGGTGGGCTCTGGTTTGGCGTCATGGCTGATTACTCCATACAGTACGATTTCCAAGCTCACAATTCCATACACAACCGATTCAGATGAACATTGCCATGGCCAATCCAGTCCAACTCTGTTTTTTTTGGGGAAGGCGTCCAGTTCTAATTTCAGTACATAGCCATATAGGTTCCAAATTCTTTTCGGCTTATATCTTACAGCCTATGACCTCTCCCAAATCAAAAAAAAAAGAACAATTTCTTAGCCACCGTTTTAAAACGGTTTATCATAATAGTTTTTCTCAAGCGGTTTATCGGCTTTTGATTTGTTTACATAAACATTGTCTAAAATCATAGGCCCCCGCAAAAACCTATAAGCAAAACTATAAGCAACCGCTACATATGTGGCTATGTGGTGGTGTTGCTGCTGCTGCTGCGTTCAGGTCAAATCGGCAATGGCGTGGCCACATAGGATAGGCTAGGCTAGTCTATCACGATGGGGCTGGACGAGGTGTACCCGCCGGCCCTCTCCCGGATCCTCGCCGGGATCTCGGCGTGGAGGACCTGCACCCTGAACACGACGCGCTCACCGTCCACAAGCTCGAACACGCACCCGTCGCCGAGCCTCAGGCTGTTGTCCACCGCGAAGCTCCGCCACCCGGCTTCCAGCCGCTGGATCAGGCGCCCGCCGGTGAACCGCATCTCCCACGACCGGTTCTGCATGGTCAGGGTCGCCGGCACCGACTTCGATGGGAGGAATGGTGCAAATGATCTCGGAACCACCTGTTCAGGCACAAGATACTAGTGTGTCATTTGCGCGGTACATATGCAAACTCAAAACACTTAATGCAACAAGTTTCTTTCAGCATCTAATTAAGCTGTAATTTGGAAGCAACAAAAAAAAGAGTGTTGAGTGTGTGCGCCTTCCTTTTACGAGGATCACTGGAAACATTTCCCCCCCAGAATTCAGATGTCATAAACCACCCAAAATTGTTTGGGTTTTGTTAAACATCATCCGGATGTTTTCTTCTTAACTATTATCTAGATTTAGGACTGTTAGATTAGAAATTCAATGGTCATGAATTATCCCTCCTCTCTCTTGAATTCTACCTCTCTTTTTTGAAAAAAAAAATCTCCCTCCTTAAAAAACAAGATGCTCTTGATTTCTAATCCAAGAATCAAAAATTTGGATGGTAGTTGAGAAGAAAACATCCGGGTGATACCTAGACACTCCCAAATTATTCTATGCCTAACCACCAAAAAGTTACTCCATTTCGATGTTTAAGTTTATTCTCCAGTGGAGAACAGCAAGACTATGAGAGACATTAGGCATAACCATCTTGAGGAAATCGTCTGGTTTTATTTGTAATAGCCATGTATGGCATGCACCTGACAGCAGACTACTACTGCCTCTGGAATTGCACCAGATTTCAGCTGAAATCGAGCTGTGAGTAGCAGCATTACCACTTGAAACGGCGGCTGGACATGAGATTTGCACATGATGCATGCAAAGTGTGGTTTCCCCAAAAGAGGGAGGATCCTAGGCTGCATCTTCTCCACGCATGGCTTCTCCGGCATCGATTGCGCAAGAGGTTTATCTGGATGGCATACAATAGTAGCATCACTGCTCTTCTCGGAAGTGTTTAGCACCGCCACTGCCTGATCTTTTGCGCCTGCATTACCGGAACAAGTCAAGATACACGCTGTTATTTTGAGGAATGCAGAGTGCTTAAAGGTAGCAAAGAAAAATGATGCAGAACGTATCAAGATTCCCTACCTGCAACTGCAATGCCGCATGGTTCCTGGGAGGGATGGCTCGGGTCAGAGGGAGGGGTCGCGATGTTAGAACCACTTGGCATTGGCTCCGTCTGAAGATCACAACAGCAAACAGAAATCAGAAGCTGGAAAGTGTTCCACTGAGAACATCTTAGATTCTGCAGGCATGCATGTTCCTGTCGTTCTAGTTGAGACAAAAAAAAATAGAGAACAAAATCTCAGCAAAGAGACCGAACCCTTGCTGGCCTTTTCATGCCTGTGCACGAGAGATTCAACAAATGCTCGAATTCGACAGATAATAAAGGAGCAAGGTGTCAAGGACACCGAAAAGCAGAAACTTCGGGTTTAGGAACCAAGAAGGCGCATCAAATCTTGCGCAGAAAAATGGAAAGGATGATAAGGATGGAGATTGGGTGTGACGGAATCTTACCATCGCTGGGATTTGGGAGGAGGACGGGGCGGAGGAGATGAGAAACCAACCAAAGCCTCTTGCACAGTCGCAGCTCGCATGATTGGTCATTGGGGCCTTGGGGCTATAAATGGCTCTTCCGTCTTTTTTACTTACTCCATCCATTGATTTTTATAAGACACTGTTTGATTTGGCAGTGTCTCCAAAACTGAACTTTAATCGTTAATACCTTGTACGATGTATTCTGGATAACTGCAAAATCATAATGATACAAAAGTACATTAAACTACAAATCTAACGGTACCATTTTTATGATAGTTTGTGGAATTTAGTTTTTAAAACAAGATACAAGTTTTGCTCATTTCCCAAGATTTGTCCGTATAAATGGCAACCACGATCTTAGCTACGAACTCGCAAGGCTCGAAACTATGCAATCGCTGAACTGTTCAACAAGTCGTTGTTAACCGTACACAAATACCCAGATGACCTAATTACGAAGATTAATTCCTACATACACCAAAGAAGCGTGCAAGAATAAGATAAATAAGCAATCTGAAATTGCAAATATGAATTAAAATTGTATTTGTAAGTGAGGTTCCAAAGAACGATGTCGCTGTTGATCTCGCTGAATAAGAGGACTAAGTATAAAATAGAAAGCTAAACTTCAATCAACAACCCCCCCCCCCAAAAAAACTAGAGGGGTGGCGGCCACTATGTACAGGAGAAGGGAGGGCGACCATGGATACTGTTTATGCATGAATAATGCCATGTGAACAATACCAAAAAACCATAGGTGACCAGTCATATGGCTCAAATCAGCCTATTCATTGCAAAGCTCACGGACCAACAATTGGTGACGCAGTACCATGGCATATAGACGTAGGTCAGCTCGTACGAGTAGAATTAGCTCGGTCCAATTAGATAATATAGCAGTGCAGTAGCCTAAAGTCCTATAGGAGAAGATGTAGTTAAAGTAGAGGATGCAGTCCAGTGGGCCAAAGTAGTGGTTGCATCCTTAGGGTTGATGTCTTCATCAACTATTGCCACTTTTTTCAATTTTAGCTTTTAAACGTCCGTTTTTACAAATTTAACCCATTTTATAGACCTACTGCGTTCGACAGGTACTTACTAAACTAGAGGAGCTCAAATATGGACTATAAGAAGTAATCAGCAACACTCCATGCGATCTAGAGCATGCGAACAGGCTTGCCGCCTTCTTCTTCATTGGCCTTTTCTCCATCTACATCTACCAATATAGCTATATCAACTTCATACATATCTTGGAAGTAAGCCCCTTTTGGCCCCCCTGCGGCAGCTTAATTCCAGACGTGGCCCCGTGTGGCAGGCTTTTCCGTTTTTGGCTCCTAGGCGTGACGAGGAAGCGCGCAAGATGTGGTGGCGCGCCCATGCGGTGCGCGAGAGGGCTAGCGCGATCGTACGCCGCCTGAGGAAGGGCGGCCCAGGCGCCGCACGATGTCACCGCGGGGAAAAAAATTAAAGGAAAGAAATTACGCCAATTTTGCAAGAAAATAAATAGAATTTTTTTTGTAGAGATTGAGAGATTGTTAGGTATACAAAATCAGCTGGAGAAAATAAAACATTATTTGTGGAGGGCCATAACATGAAAATTTTGAAATAATTTTAATTTTGTTTGAAATAACAGTAATGTACCTTTGTTGAACCTAGAGATGGCAACGGGTAAATACCCATCGGGTATTGCCATTCCATACCCGTACCCGCTAGGTGTAAATTTACCCGTCGGGTTACCCGTATCCGCACGCGGGTAGGAAAATTTACCCATACCCGTACCCGCGCGGGTATTACTACCCGACGGGTAACCCGTACCCGCAAGCATACCCGGTTCAACACATAAGAATATCATCAATTTAGACATTCATTAATCATACATGCCAAGCACAAAAGCGTCTAATGATCAAAATTAGTACATCACATAAACATACTTGACATGACCATATCAACATATGACAAACAAATAAACAATCAACAACAAGTAGATAATAAAATTAACAGTTGAGTGGGATGTCTAGTTGTCTAATGCGGGTATTCATTACCCGCGGGTAGGCGGGTATGGGTAGTATATACCCACACCCGCACCCGCCTACCCGGCGGGTAGAGGATTTCGCCCAATAACGTACCCATGGGTACATAAAATCTTCCATACCCGTCTCTTTATCGGGTAAAACCCGTCGGGTATTCGGGTATCGGGTACCCATTGCCATCTCTAGTTGAACCCTTCCTTGCGCAGTGTACGACCACGCCAGCCCTCTCACGCACGTGCCACCATGTCTTGCATGCTTCCTCGACGCGCTTGGGAGCCAAAAACTGAAAATCCTACCACACGGGGCCACGTCTGGAATTAAGCTACCATAGGGGGGGGGGGCAAAAGGGGCTTGAATTATGCGACATGGAAAGCAATTGGAATTCAATTACTCTCATCACTATAGAGCTCACAACTTTCTTTTTCAATCGAAACCAATTTAATTTTAATTTTGAACATTTTACAATGGTGTTGATGGTCGATGGATGCACAGATGGGCACAAGTCGCAGGGTGGAGACAGAGACCTTCACCTTCTCATTTCAGTATCCACATCAACGACACTGAAAGTATTAATGCCACGTCGATGCCTTGTCAGCCTTGCAAACCTCTTTTGCATCTAATTTGCACGGTTTAACAAGTTCAGTAATCAAAATGCACGATTTCATAGGTTAGTGACCTAAATGGATCCCACCTCACAAAGTTTGTGCACATGTGGTGTAATCTATTCTAGAATTAATTATACTCCTTATATCTCGAACAAACTAGGCCCCAAACATAGGGGCATATTGGCTTTTGCTAATAGTTTTTGGCTGACAATAAATAGTAATGGCTGAAAGAAGTAACTTTTAAAAGGAGAAGGCTAGCGGTGAAAAAAGTGAGTGAGAGGTGCATGCGCGTGACAAGAGTGAGAGAAGTAGGATGGATATCAAGCCGGCTCGGCTCGGCTCAGTAAGGAGGCAACTTGGTTCGTTAGGCTCGCTTGAACTTGAATTGCCTGTGAGAAGATACTCAGCTGCAGGCTGCTCCAAAACATCTAAACTAAGACAGTACAATGCAATCCACCATTTCTACTGCATTGCATAGTAACATTTCAATTATGTTCCGGATTGGGGAATGCTTCTACTAAAATTTATTTAGAATTTTATAGCTTTTTGTATAGGCACAGTTGTGAAAAAACTTTTAATTCTCCCTTGTTTCCACAACACAATATCCCTCAGTATAAAACTAATTACATACAAGCAGATCCAAAAATAGTACTAATAGAGTTAGAAGATTACATTTACCACACTGGGAGACATTCCATGGCAGGGTGACTGTGTGAGCTTGACGACACACATGGGCGAGGAGTGCCACCATGAGTATCTTACTGAGGTAACGTGGCTTGTGCTTTGTATCGAAAAAATTCTTTTATGGGAATCACATGAGTTCAGCAACAGGTACAAACTCAAAATGTCTAACAATCGAAGAGCCACAAGAAATGACACATACTATTATGACCACAAAATCGAATTTTTTTAATTGCACAAACTACAACATGACCCAATTGGGTTGGGCTGAACGAGCCACCGAGTCTAACGAGCGGCTCGTGAGGCGGCTCGGCTCGTTAGTGGACCGAGTTGAAATCCTAGCTCGGCTCATTTATGCCACGAGTCGAGCTGAGCCTTCAACGAGTCAATCCAGATCGTGAGTCTCAAGCTTTTTTGTCACCCTTAGAGAGAAGTGGGGTATGTGATGTGCTCGTGATCTATTTCTTATCTTTAAAACGAGACGGTAATAAAAAAGTGAAAAAACCAAATATTCATATTAGTTTTTAACTCTTTTAAAGACAAGGCCAAAACAGAATCCAATCCCAACGTCCATAAAACGGCCTGGGCCGAGCCTATTCGGGCACGGAGATTATTGCATCGGGCCAACTCAAGTCGGCCTCCGGTCCAGCCGCGGGAAAAGCACACCCATTTCCCGCCAAACCCCGAAAAATCCCCAATTCTTTACTCCAATCTCCCGCCGTGCCGCCGCACGCGCGCGCGCGCACAGAGCGAGGGGGCTCACTTCCGCGGCGACTCGAACCAAATCCTCGCCGCCATGGAGATCGTGCGATCCCAACGGCAGCTCGCGGCCGCCGCCGCCGGTGGCGGCGGCGGTGGCACGGGGGGCCTGCCGACGTACCGGGTGGCGCCGCAGCTGGAGGTGCGGCTGGAGGAGTTCGAGCTCTTCGCCATCGACCGCCTCCGAGGTGCGGCTGCCCGCCTCTGTTTCCTAGGGTTTCTGGTTTCCTCTCCCCTTTGCTTTTTTAGATCCGGTTAACGATTAGAGTATGACGCGATTTTTCCCTGTGTTGTGTTGGTCAGTTCTGAAGGGGATCTCGGATGGGCTCTCGCGGGGGAAGAGGCCGGAGGAGATGGAGACATTGGTGAGCGATTCGGTTCTCTCTCGCTGCTTTGTGACGTTGAGCGAATTTGGCGAGGAAGCTATATCTTGTGCAATTTTAGTGATGGTTTTATGGAAAAGTACGTGAAAACGAAGTGAATTTGTTGGTGTTGCGTAGACCTCAGTCAGAGTTTGATTTGATTAGAGAAAGGGATAATCTCCAAGTTGAACTCATCAGGCTTGTTGGATGTGTACATGATGTTACTTTTACAAATTGCTACCATTTTTATTTTTATTTGACAATTTTGTCATGCACATGCGGACTACCTCCATAAGGGGTACATGTAGTTTCTTGTGACTTTACCGTGATTTAATTTTCGAGCCGTAGGTGTTGCTTTCTCCTTAGACTGAATACAGGTCAAAGTGAAAGTTTTCAGAAGTCTAGTTATGGATTTAGCGTATGTACGTGGATGACAACTAAAATTTTTAATTGAAACTGAAAATGTCTGCTTCTCCTTGCGCTTTAGGTTATCGAGCTTTGGAAGACACACATGAGGCACCAGGATCCAGCAGAGACTTTGAACAAGGACATAATATCTCACTTTGTGCTCCGCCTTGTCTACTGCAGAACGTAAAATTAACATTCTTGCATTTACATTGAATATTCATAAGCTTGTTGGTTTGTTTCTGGTGCTTTGACCAACTTATAGAAAAGCTGTATTTTGTATCCACCATCTAGGGAAGAATTGCGAAAGTGGTTTCTCTCCATGGAGACTTCACTTTTTCGGTATCGCTTTCGGCTCGAGAGTCTTGAATCGCAGGTGACTTCCTGTCTATTTATCATATAATTGACAAGGAAAATAATTATGTTTTAACCATTGCTTGTTGCACACTGCCTTTTTCAGAGGATGCTTATGAGTGAGTTTCAGCTTCCATACAAAGCATTGTCACACTCAGAATTTGAGGTATGGACTATGGACACTAACAAAACTGTTGAGCACTTGGATATTGATGCTTTACAGTGATGAAATGTTCTTGATTTCTTGTTTTAGGCTGTGAAAGACAAATTAAGCCAAGTTGCACGTTCCATTGGTCAATCTGCAAATGGTATGGAACACTTCTTGCCGGGTCTATTTTGGCTAGTACTTAGACAATTTAAAATAAGCGACATGCATGCAGAAATATTCAGCTCAGATATCCAATTCTTTGTCACTGCTTTTCCCTTAATTTGTTGCAGATTGCCATTCCAGCAAGATGTTAGAATGAATTACATAATAGGTTGCTTTAGATGTTTGCCTTTTCATAATTCATATTGTTGTGAATCATGCCTAGGTGGTTAATAGACTGAAACAGTGGCTGGACTACTGGAACTGAACTTTGGGTGTCACGGCCTGTGCCTGAGCGCAGGCCGTACTCGTGGTAGATGGGAGGCTTCGGCCTGGGGCACCGGCCTGGCGCCGTGGTAGCGGGATGAGGAAGTGCCGGGAGATGTGCAAGGGGTAGAGAGGGAGAAACAGGGGAAGGGAAGATAAAGATTGGTTATTCCTTGATTGCATTGATAACTCATGCTTAGCCTTATATGGCCGGCGTAAGCAGTAGTTTTGGAAACAATAGCTAATTCCATCTATAAGAGATTGGAATATAATAAAATCATACTTCCATCTATAAGAGATTGGAATCTAATCAAATATCCTTAAGGGATTTACTTCTAATTACTTCTAATCAAATCCTAACCGCACACTACCTAAGCAGCCGGTGTCCTAGATGTCCTGCGGACATAGTGCTTGCCCCACATGACATTGGGAATCTGTCAAAACTCAAAAGAAAATGTATTTGTACATTATAATGTGAAACTGTTAATATTTCAATCTTTGTTACCATTTTTCTTGGCATTTTTGTTATCTGCATTTGTGTTCTTTCACTTAGCTCCTAACTTTTAATTTCTTTTTTGCAGTTGAATCTGTGTTCTTCAAGGTATGCACACAAATCTATTTTAGTTTTTAAATTCCATATTCAGTTGAAAATTTTGTTCCTGTGATTAATCAATCTAAATAAATTATATTGAAATCCAATTAAGGTACCTTTTCAAGAAGTTCCAGATCTTGTTGCCAGCCGTCGAGTTTATCTTTCAAAAGGCTATGCTTATGTTGCGATGAGTCAGGTTCGCTGTGAACATGAGAACGAAAAAATATATATATTTTTGGCTGATGACCACTCTAAACATATCTATATAATTTGCTAGGTGGTTTCGCTTGTGGCTACCCAATTCCGCTGCAATATCTCGAAGGCACTTGTTTTGACTAATAGGTAACGTTGTACACATGTTTTACTTTGCTCAGGTAGCTTGTAATGTGTTTCAAAAGTGTACTTGCCTGCTTGCTTACTTCTTAGGAGAGATTTCTTGTGGCTTTAGATGACATACTTAACCATATTGTTTGTTGTTTGACAATAATTTAATTCAGCATAAAACAAAATCACAAGTTGATGTGTGCCCTGTGGGTATGGACATATACAAATTGTGATGTGTGTCTTGTCAACTAGTCTTTGTTCATGTTTAGGCAAATGGAAAGCTTGAGTTCATAGTTGTTTGCATGATTGCATCTTTTCGTTGTTTAAAATTTCCAGTCCTGTTCTGCTATGTTTCCCCCTGGCACTTGGCATGTTGGCGTTAATTTCTGAACTGAGCACCTCATTAGTATAAGTTATATTAAGCTATAATGCGTGAAATCATTTAACATACAGGAAATGGACGGCAACCATTAAAGAACAAGAAAAGGACAGGTTGACTCCTGTGAGTATCAGTGTACCCCACCTTTCTTACAGACTAATCTTTTATTAACTTTTATAATGCATTTTTTTGGACAGATTGTTGAGGCATTAAGCAATGCATATTTTGGACCTGATTACTCTCAGGTACAATGTTTCACCTATACTTGCTTTTCCAGATATTGTTAGTTAGATTTGCTTCCAATGCTACTGTTTACTATATTGCTTAATTTTTTGGCTTATAATCAATATTTCATACAGCCAAAGGATGCTGTTGAGGTTTCTCTGAAGGATATTGACCAGCTGGCTAGAAATTCTTTCCCTCTTTGTATGCGCCACATGCTAGAGAAGGTAAGGCACCTTAAAAGTTACATACATAGTTATGCACATTTACTTACCTTGTGATCAGATTACTTAGTGTTTGCTTTTATTTTGCAGCTGAGAGAAAACCATCATCTGAAGCACGGGGGTAGAATGCAGTTGGGCCTTTTCCTTAAGGTGATTATTAAATGAATTAGACCACATCTTAGTTTTGTAAGCACCGAACATTTATTCTATTTATGTCACATTGATGTACTTCTGAAAATTATGATTTAGGGCGCTGGACTAAAGTTGGAGGATGCTCTTGCATTTTGGAGGGCGGAATTTTCTCAGAAGGTACCTAACTTGTCCTAGAGAATATAATTTGCAACTTTTTTCTTTGAGAAAGCATATGTTGCATGCTGTGAGTCATCACAATTTCTATTGCTTCACTAATGTTGGATCTTCTCTGAATAAGGTCGGCTCTGAGCGATTTGACAAGGAATATGCATATAATATCAGATATAATTATGGTAAAGAAGGAAAGCGAACGGTAAGCCCCTTGTTCTATGTCCGTAACTTAAAAGGGTACTGGAGTTATTAATTACTCTAACAAATGGCTGCTTCAGGATTACACTCCATATTCATGTCAAAAGATCATCTCTGCAACACCTGGTGTTGGTGATCATCATGGTTGCCCTTATCGACATTTTGGGTATAATCTCATTCCTATAGTCTCCTTTTAGACAATAATTAACAGAGTAGATAAGCAATTCTCTTTTTTGTGGTTACTCTGAACTTTCTGTTAGCATAAGTTGCCTAACAGTGTCTCTTGCAAGGTTCGGAAAACCCGGTCGCAACCGGGAAATGAAAAACCGATGGTTTTTATTTAATTTAAATTTAAAATTTTGAATGTAAAAAATAGTTTTTCTAATGATGTTTACATTGTTTAACATTAATGGAATATATTAGGAAGATGTAAGCACCTCCTATACTTGATTTCATGCTTTTTACCATGAATGTATTAGTCCGGCGGTTTTTTATTTAATTCAAATTTAAAATTTCGAATGTAACAGTTAGTTTCCCTAATGATATTTACATTGTTTAATAATAATAGAATGTATTACAAAGATGTATGCGCCTCCCGTGCTTGACTTCATGTTTTTTTTGCCATGAATGTATTAGACGACGGTTTTTTATTTAATGCAAATTTAAAATTTTGAATGTAAAAGTTAGTTTTCTAATGATGTTTACATTGTTTAACCATAATGGAATGTATTAGGAAGATGCATTCACCTCCTATGCTTGACTTCATGTTTTTCTTGCCATGAATGTATTAGGAATTTCCAATTTTAAATTTGAAAACTCGGTTTTTAGCGGTTTTGTCCGGTTTTTTGGGCGGTAACCAGCCGATTTTTTCGGTTACTGATTTCAAATTCAACTTTTGAAACTTAAAATTTGACTGGTTTTTTTCGGTTACCGGCCGGTAACTGGTGCCGGCCCTTGGCTGGGATTTATCCCGGTAGCAGTTTTCCGAACCCTGGTCTCTAGTATGTGATAATATGGTGGCCCTGGACTTTACATGTTGAAGTTCTTGGGCTGACCTGAATGGAAGCATGTTGAATCCAAAGGAATTCAGGAAGGTTACTAGATTACTCATGAACTTTGAGGTATGGGTTTGCTCTCGTTTGAAGCCCAAAAGTTTGAATGGAACAATAGCATTCCAACTTGCAATTTGTCTGATTACAAAAATGGTCCCAACCACGTTTGTTACGGCGTCGCCTAGGCGTCCTGGCGGCCGGAGGAGGACGCCGTGGCTGCTCGCCTCGCCTGATCCCGCTGTTGACGCCGGCTAGGGTTAGAGATCGGGCGCGGGGAGCCGGAGGCGGCGAGGAGAGGAACCGGACGCGGGAGGCGGCGGCCGGGAGAGGAGGCGGACGCGGGAGGCGGCGGCGGGGAGACGGGAGAGGCGGAGACGTCGGGCGGCGGCGGGGAGACGGCCAGACGGGAGAGGCGGAGAGGTCGGGAGAGAGAGACGGGAGCGGAGAGGTCGGGAGAGACGAGAGCGAGCGAGAGACGGGGGAAGCTGCGGCGTATGAGAGGAGGCGGAGGGGCCGAGGGGGTACTAGTTGATTTCATATACGCCGAGGGGTATGAGATACCTCTCTGGAATACCGGAAACGGCGCTCGCCTGGCGTCGCCTAGGCGTCCAGGCGCTTCTCACTCGCCGTGGTCGCCGATGTCGCCGTAACAACCATGGTCCCAACAATAAATGGAAAACAACCGGAAGTACATTTTTATCAAGTACAAATGCAATTTAACATTTTGTTAACTCATTAAAGCCCATATTGTTGGGGTGTCCTAGGAAACCTATGTAAAATCACTTTAAAATGCCAATTGTGGCTTTGCAGAGAAAACCAATTTGTAATAATATCTATTTCATGCATTTTTTACCTTTTGGTACTGTATTTGTAGTGAAGATAACTTGAGAGCAGCTCTCAACAAAATGGGAGTAGGTGGATATGCATTGGAAGATATAATGGATAAAGTAAAGAACAGGCATTATCAGGTACTGTTCCTCATGGTCCCTGGCTTTATTAAGCAATCTTAGGCATTATCAGGTACTGTTCCTCATGGTCCCTGGCTTTATTAAGCAATTTTCCGTTCTTCTACTGACCAAATCATCTGACGTATGAAATATGCAGCTAGCTTGCACGTTGACTTTTGAGGCAACACACGGTGTCTCATGTGATGCTGGAATCAATCATCCTAATCAGTATTTCAGTGAAAGCCAGAAAGTCTTGCAAGCGAAGGTGAGTTAAATAGTTGATTATACATGGTACTATGTTTCTTTTTTATTGCAAGTATACGAGTTAATTCAAATTAACAGTAAATTTGGTTCATTCTGCAGAACCAAACAGCACAGAGCCAATCAGCGACCTAAGTTGTAATGCTGCTGCAGAAAGTAGTCATCCACAAAAGAATCTCAGGTTTTCAGTTGTCGCTTTACATTCTGTGCTTCATTGTTAACTGCAACTGGTTTATGACTCAAACACATTTCTAATGTGCAATGATAATTACGATAGACATGCTGCTCTTCATTTGCCTTTTTATGGTCGTGTTGACTCATACCTGTGCTGGCATTCCCCTGTGAGTTTCTCAAGTAAATAATGCACATGTTACTTAGCTTTTCCCTGTCAGAAATGTTACTTAGCTTTAATGGATGGGTAGCAATTCATCATTCAAAAACAATGATTGAAGCATACAATTTCCGACAATTACAATTTCCAACAATTCCAACAGCTATGTTACCCCGATACGTTGCCAAGGTGTCGTATGTGTATTGTGATACATATCTTTTTTTAGGGAACACACATAAGATTTGCACGCCGTTGTATTAAGAAGGCAAATAGTTTAGCACTGAATTGCGAATAGTTTACAAGGTAGCTGCTAGCGACTGAGAGGAAAAAACGGAAGACCCAGCACTTAGGGCCGGGGTATTGTGTCGACGCTGTGAAAATGCAGCACTAACGAACTAAAAGGGCACTCTCTGATCAACTGGTAGCGACCCCACGCCGGCTCGGTGCCAGCATGATAATTCATCGAGAAGCTTGGTCAGGATGGCTGCGATGTCCCGTTTCAAGTTGTCGAAGACATGGGCATTTCGTTCCCTCCAGATGGTCCAGCAGAAAAGGATGACTAGTGAATCAAAACCCTTTTTGTGGTCCTTTGGTAAACTCTTCCACCATGCCGTCCAGCAGTCTATCAATCTTTCATGCGAGGTGCCAACTACCTGGTATGAAGTGAGACTCAAGAGTTTGGCTCACACTTGTTTCACCCATTGGCAGTGCACAAGGAGATGGTCGATGTTTTCGTGGTGTTGTTTGCAGAAGGCGCATATTGGCTGCATTGGCAATCCTCGACACGCAAGACGGTTGGCCATCCAGCAGAGATCATTGGCCGTGAACCACATGAAGAATTTGCATTTCAACAGCGTTGTACTCTTCCAAATCTGTTTGTAGCCTAGAAAAAGGGTCCCCCCAATAAAAACGCGTTGTAGGCTGACTTGGTTGAGTATTCCTCTGAAGAGTTAAATTTCCAAACCATCATGTTTGCAGTTTGTGGTTGTAAGATCACGGAGCGAACTTTGATCCACAGCTGAAAGTATTCGGCAAGAGCCTTAACAGTGAGGGCATCACGAATGTCGGTGACCCAAGTGTTTAGGTTGATGGCCTAAGCCACAGTGGTCGACCTCCTGACTCTCGGTGGAATGAGCTTCCAGAGATAAGGCCCATGAAATTCAATAGTATTTCCATCTATCCATTTGTCCATCCAGAAGAGTGTATTGTTTCCATCTCTCACCCTCATTTCCGTTGCGAAGTGGAACATTGCTTGGATGGCTAGTTTGTGGGATGATCGAAGATTAGCCCATGTACAAGAGGGGTTTGTCGCAATCTCAGTGCGTACCCCATGAGCTTAAGGTCTAAGATGCCTAAACCCCCAAGAGGGAGTGGTCTGCGGACCGTTTTCCACGCGACCAAGCAATGATCACCATGAACTACATCTGTTCCTTTCCACATAAAAGCCTGTCGCCGCTTGTCAATGGCCCTAATTGCCCATGTTGGTAGGTCAAGCGATAGAAGGTGATAAAGAGGTGTGGCAGAGAGCACATGTTTCACCAAGATGAGGGACCTGCCCGAGGAGAGCAGTTTGCCCTTCCAACTTGGTAGCTTGCCAACGAATCTTTCTACCAACGGCTGCAGTTGCACTTTGGTCAGTTTAGACAACGACAGTGGCAGCCCCAAGTATTTTATGGGGAAGGAGGAGAGCTCGCAAGGAAGCTCTTGGCGAGCCACATTTAAATGGGACTCTTCATAGGCAATAGGGGTCACAGAGCTCTTCTGGATGTTGGCACAAAGGCCAGAAGCCTCCCTGAATGCATGGAAGATATGTTTGAACACCCACAGGTCCTGCTGCAGCGGTGCAATGATGCAAATTACATCGTCGGCATATAAGGATATGTTTTTTTTCTCGAACACGCAGGAGAACTGCGTATCTTTTGCATTAAGAAGGGAAAATAAACTTACAAACACCTTACAAACCCACAAACACACACCACACCTGCTCTAGGAAACTAGCCTATGAAACAGAAACAAGATCGACCTCGACCAGAGGGGATCTAAGCCAAGATCTGTGGCGGGCCAGTTAGGTAAGAGATACCCTTTGCTCCGGCTAGACCCCAAATCCTCATCTCCTCAATGACAAAAGACAAGAGGGTCCTAACGTCTGTCACAACCCCATCAAAGATGCAGCGATTGCGAAGATTCCACAGAGACCAAGCCCCCAAAATGATGATGGAGTTAAGGCCTTGCTGGACTTGGCCATGAACTGCGTTGTGTGATCTGGACCACCAATCTTCAAAGGAGAGCTCACCCAGCTGAGGGGAAAGATTTTGTAGTCTGACCTTTAGAAGCAAAACAAACCAAAATTGGCGGGCAACCACACATGAGATCAAGAGGTGGTTGATGGTTTCCTCCTCTTGGTCACAAAGCAGGCAGCGGGGGGGGGGGGGGGGTGTTGCAATCCTCGGCGCGCCAGACGGTCCGCAGTCCAACATTTATCATGTGCAGCCAGCCACATAAAGAAACGACATTTATTTGGGGCCCAAGTTCTCCAAATTCGCTCCCAGGGTCTAAATTCAATGCCTCCCTGAAAAAAACCTTCATAAGCTGATTTTGCTGAATAAATTCCATTGGCAGTGAAACGCCAAATGTGTTTATCTTCTAAAGCGGGCTGCAGCTCCACCTGAGAGAGGAGATCCCAGAGATCCAAAAAATCAACAATGGCTCCAACCGTCATTGCTCCTATCAAATCCGCAGTCCAGTTGTGACCCGTGAGTGCCTCCCTCACTGTGCGCTTATTGGCATGTCTCTTGGGAACCAAAGCAAAAATACGGGGTGCCAGATCAACGATCCTTTTCCCATGGATCCATCTATCTGTCCAGAAGAGGGTGCGAACGCCATTACCGACCTCAGTGTAAGTTGCAATGGAGAAGGACCGGACACAGTGGTGAACTTGGATCGGAAAGGAGGCCCAAGACCTGTCAGGATCAACCTTCTGAAGCCAAAGCCATCTCATTCTAAGGGCCCATCCCATCCGCTGGAGGTCAGAGATACCAAGACCCCCGAGCTGAAAAGGCCGACAAGTTTTGTCCCATGCCACAAGACAATGTCCTCCCTTAGTTTCTTTTCTTCCTCTCCACAGAAAACTTCTACGGATTTTGTCTATTTGTTTAATAGCCCACTGGGGGAGATCAACTGCCATGGCCAAGTAGACCACCATAGAGGTTAACACAAATTGCACCAAAGTTTTTCTGCCCATCCTTGTTAGTAGCTCTGCTTTCCAACCCGGAAGACGATCGGCGATCTTATCAATAATAGGCTGCACATCAGCCCTTGTTAGCTTCCGAAGGGAGAGGGGCACTGCCATGGCCAAGGAGGCCATATAAGGATATGTGTTCTTGAAGGCCTAGGACTCCAAGAGGGGTTAGAGTTTGCAAGGTACTAGCTCTACGGAAAAGTGCGTTCAGCACCTTCATGACTACTAGGAATAGCATTGGTGACAACGGGTCTCCTTGGCGAAGACCCCTACACAGGACGATCTTGTTACCCGGCTTTCCATTGATAAGAGTTCTAGAGGATGAACTGGCTAGCAGGAGCGATATCCATTCACGCCATTTCAAACCAATCCCCACATGCATGAGGACTTGCAATAGGAGTGGCCAGGAAACCGAATCGAAAGCCTTAGGTATGTCCACCTTAAGCAGCAGTGCTGGTTTTTGTTTTGCGCGTAGGTTCTGCGTGGCTAGTTGGACGTAGCGAAAGTTGTCATGGATGCTTCGGCCGGCAACAAACACGCTTTGATTCGGACTCACCAGGCTCGGTAGAATCATCTTGAGTCTGTTTGCCAACACTTTAGAGAAAAGCTTGGCGAAGCTGTGTACCAAGCTGATTGGCTTGTAGTCTGTAACGCTTGCTGCGTCCTTTTTCTTTGGTAGAAGAGTTATCAAGGCGCCGTTTAAGCAATGTAAGTATTGGCCCTTAAATTCGAAGAGAGCTTGGAACGCTGCCAGGATGCTCGGTTTGATCATTGGCCAAGCACTCTTAAAGAAAGCCCCTGTGAACCCATCAGGTCCGGGTGATTTTGCGGATAGAATTTCTTTAATCACTCCCCAAACCTCTTTGGAAAAAGGAGCATCCAAGTGGTGCAGGTTCGCAGTGGGCAGCTGAAGGAAGTTGAGATCAAGGGTGTGCTCTCTGTCAACACAATTACCCATGAGGTGTGAGTAGAAATCATGGAACTGCTCTGCTATTTGGGTCTCGTGTGTGTACGTTGTACCGTCATTCGAAATGGAGGAAATGAAGGTTTTTTTCCCGCTGGTGAGAAGCATGGAAATGGAAGAATTGGGTGTTGGCATCCCCTCTTTGAGCCAGTTAATGTGAGAACGCTGTTTGGCCAGCATTCTTTCAAGGGACACCAAACCCAGGCATTTTAATTCCAGGTTCTTGCTGAGCCAGACCTCTTGAGGGGATAGTGTACAATTGTCTTGATCACGTTCAACCTGAAAAATGAGTTCTCTGGTGATTTGGGTGCGCGCTGAATTCCTAAGAAGGATGTCCAGGCGTTTCAACAGGTCTGAGATTGAGGGGTGACACACATCCTGAACCGCATGTCAAAACCCCTCTTGTTTTGTCCAGAATGATTCAAAGTGATACATATCCAATTCCGATACCACTGATACAGCTTGGGTGAAGGAAATCACTTGATTGGAAGGATCAGTGGCGCCGATATTGGTCGAGGCCAACAGTGGAGCAGAGCTGTAGAGATCTTGGCACTTTTTGAGGCCAATGAAGTAGCAGTGGTGCCGGTGCTACAGTCTACCTGATCTGGTTGGTGGTGGAGCGAAGGGAAGGGAGGGAAATGAGGAGGAAGGAGGCTTTTAGAAATGAGTTTTAGAAAGAGGAGAGAGGGGACGGAAAAAGAAGCATACGAGATGGAGAAAGAACGGGTTAAAGAAATCAAAGTGTACATAAGAAAAGTGCATTACTTTATCATTCTCAAACTGCATCGCCATATCTTGTTTTTTTGGAAATATCGTTGCTGTATCGTCGTATTTGTATTGCCTTACCTGGATCGCATATAGGGTTACCTAGTCCAACAGTTCTTTTCCCTGTTCTTTTTCTTCTTTCTGGAGTATTCTGACTTAACCTTGACTTGCAAAACTCCAAGGATGAGGCTTTGCTTATTGTATGTGTTGATTTGCCTAAACATGTTCCGTTCCGTTACAGGAATTCGTCCATGCTAAATGTCAGCAGCTCCTCTGTTAGTCCTTAAGACTAAAGACTCTTCACTGGAAATTTGTGGATACTAAATGATAGCACTCCTCTATCAACTTTTAGAATAAGAATCATGCTGGTTTTTCAAGGGTTTCCCAAGGTTCTTCGTGAGGGTTTCAACTCCTTGGTCGTGTTGATGGCTTGGTGGATTTGGAAGCATAGGAATAGTTGTGTTTTCGAGGGCGCTTCTCCTAACCATAATGTTATCTTGCGGGACATTAGAGAGGAGGCCAGTGCGTGGTGTATGGCGGGAGCAAAGGGGCTCTGTAGATTATGGCATTGATGCCTCCTTGTTTTTTGTTTTTCCCCTAGGGGGGTTTGTCGAGTCGTCTAGACTCGTTTGTATCAACCTTTTCTTCTTCTTAATTCAATGATGCGCAGTTCTCCTGCGGGTTCGAGAAAAAAAAAGAATCATGCTGGTTTCTTGCCGACAATATTGTAATGTCTCTACACAAGATTTTAATCAAAATGTAACTTTTGATTTCGAGCATCACATTAAATTTTATTTTACCAAATTTTCATGTATACATTTAAATTTTCAGGTATTTTCAACCAGATGTGCTACAACTAATTCCCGATTATCTTATTCAGTCCCTACAGCAGCTCGGTGTCAAATGAAGGCCGGCGATGGTTGCCAATAATGTGATCACAATGGCTGATGCCTTGAGGCAATGCTGTTGCTCACTGGGGTTTAAGAATTCCAACTGTAGGCTGTCATTCCTCTCAAATTTATGGCGCCACATCGTGTACAACTTGTAAAAAAGTAATTTATTGTTGCACAACAGTAGGTATGGACATGTACTTGATATTGAATTTGTAGTTCCGTCTAACTTGCCAATGTATCTTGTTATACCACAGAGTTGTAAACACCTTGATTAGCTGTAATGTTCTCTTAGTCGCAAGCGTCTTCTAGTGGAACAGAATTACTCTGATTTGCCCAAGTTTGCAGGTGTGCATTGTGTGCAATGCAAAGTGAAGTATTTGTCTTAGCTTGTCTGCTTGAAATATCCAATCTGGTTTTTTTGACCTCTCTGCAGGGGGGTTACAGCTTCTGGCCGGTTGAGTAAGACAACTTCACACGATTATGGAGTATTTTCCTTCGTTCTTACATATGGCAACTCCTAATGTTTTTTAAAAAAAGCAAAATATTTTGATGCTGACACTACTTCGCAAGGTACACAAAGTGCATGTTTAATTTGGAAAACACTTGAAACAATAATTTTCTGCCGGTGTCTGGTCAAAGATAAGAATACAGTCTTTCTCCACGAAAAGGAAGTGAAAGATGAGAATATCCTTTTGTATCCACTTGCTTGTTGCTGCCATCAAAGTCCCAAAAACTACAAATTTGTGAACGCTGAAATGATCAAAATAGGTTTCTACATTCAAAAATCAAAAGCATACGTAGAATAAGAAGCAGCCCATACTAAAAGAAGAATTATCCATCCATTTCTCTGAATGGTTGCAACTTTTTTTTTGGAAACAAATAACTAGGATTCCCTCTTGCCCTTTTCATTTGTATCCGAACTTAAAATTCATTTTTGGCTTTATTAACGTATAACTTTGATTTGTGTCTACAATTCTATTGGAACGAGCGATTTCAACTCATGGCCAACTAGCTGAGCCGCTTTTAGTCTCTGGGTGTTTGATTACTGCTTATTTTATAATCAAGTTGTAATCAGATATATTATTACATTTCAAAACATATGAGATGGAATGCGAGAGGATATCCATTGGATACCAAAAATATCTAAAACTTAAATAATTTTTATCAAACAGATTAATAAACTTTTAATAATTTGCTTTCTACAACAGCTTCAAAAATAAGCATAGCACAACAACCGCAGACGAGTGAATATTTGAAGAAATTGGGCAGTAATTTGTTAACATAATCCTGAATTTCTGTTGCAACATTCTTGAATATTATCCTGTCTAAGGCCCTATTTGGATCAAATGGATTTCGAAGGAGTTACACTGTTTCATACAAAATATTTGTAAAATTTTTGCATTCTAAGCTGGGCCTGAATAGAGCTCATTCAAATAAAGAGCTTCTTGCAGTCCAGCGAATTTTCTGAAGGACCATGTGAGAAGGTCCATGGTATTGCTGTGATAAACCATTGCAAGTTTTGTGGAGTTGTCAAGTGATTTTGGAAATATCGCACTTTGTCTGAATTAGTTTTAGGTAGAAATTAAGGATTTTGGGATTTGAGTCATGGATTGAATTGGGGGTGACCTGAGTCATTGCATTAAGGTTGCATGATGCATATTTTAACTAACGTGGGTTAAGTTGTGAAGAATTTATGCCCGAAAACGATTTCTTTGTCTTTGGATTTGCACGGTCGCTTGGAGTCAACTGTGGTCAACGATGAGGATCAGGGCTATGCTCAAGGAGGAGCTGAGGCCCAGAACGATCAATGATGTCGAGTGAGATGATGAGCTCAAGTATGGCATGAGAAAGGTAGGAAATGCTGAAAATGAGATTCTACAATAGGATTGCACCATGTGGTTTGGATGGTCCAAGTAAGCTGTGGTTCGATGGAACCGGGATAGGAGAGACTTGGCGGCATGTAGCAATCTAGTGGTACACCTACACGTGGCAAGCATGACGATTGATTGCAAAGGATGGTGATGACCGGATTAACAAAGGGTATTTTGGTAGTTTAGCCAAAATATCAGAAACTATCTTGAATCAAAACCGCAGTACATGTGTGGTGCTTGAGAGAGTGATTTAGATCAAGGTGGATCAATACTAAGGATTTAGCGAATTCGAGCTTATGCGCTTTGAAAAGCATGTGTAAGTGAATATGTGTGAGTAAAACTTGTATGTGTGGGATTACCAGGTTTTCTCCATTGTGCTAAGTGAATAGTATTTACTAAGGAGTAGATGTGGCTGGTTAGCCCATCTATAAAAGGGGGTTGGAATAGAAACTTGTGGTTAACTATTCAATCTATCTCTCTTGTGCTTTCATGTTTAGGATCAGGATTTAAGAGTAGAGTGCTTGGTGTGCTATTTGTTCTTCAAGGTAGAGTGGCTGTAAAACATTCCATCTCAAGTAAGCAATGCATCAATTTTTGTGTTTCTTCATGGATCTATCATGTTTTGATTGATTTGCTCTTGATTTGATTAATTTTGATCCCCTCCCTTCCCTTTTCTTGATCTTGCTGTGCCAAGGATGTATAAGAGATGGAGATAATCTTAGGAAATCAATCTTCACCCATTTAGGACTTTGGTAGCAAGTTCATTAAGAAACTCGGTTTTTGCATGTTTTTAATCTTTCAAGTGATTTCTTGATCTATGTTTTTGGCTTGATTTCGTTGGTGTTTTAACTTGTTGTGATATGTGGGAATACATCTAGAGCCATTTTGGTCATCATCCACCCACGAACAAGTCGTATTCACTGTTTTAGGTTTTCGATCAGGTTTTGGTGCAATCTATTTTAAAACTGAAAAATGTCTCAACTTTAATAATGTTTTTCATGATCGTTTGTTAAAATATGTTCATGATATCCTAGAGAAAATTCATGCAAATTTTCATGTCATTTAGATCCACGAATTAAAAGTTATATGGATTTTTCGTTCGTTAAACAATGCTGAAATCTCTATTCATCCCTTGATCACTATGGTCTTATTTTGATCATATTGGTTTTCGCCCACTCACAGGTTTTCGATCATATTGGTTTTCGACCATTTACTGGTCATTGACCACTCTAGCCTTATTTCGACCACTCACAGGTTTTTGCTCACATTAATTTTCAATCACTTATTGGTTGTCGACCACTTTGCTCTATTTTAGCCGCATTGGTTTTTCGACCACATTGGTTCTCGATCACCCACTAGTTGTCGCTCACTCTGGTCTTATTTCAACTATATTGGTTTTTGACCACTCACAGGTTTTCAACCACATTGATTTTTGACCACTCACTAGTTATCAACCACTCTGGTCTTATTTCGACCACATTAGTTTTCGACCACTCACAGGTTTTCGATCACATTGGTTTTTGACCACTCTGGTCTTTTCGACCACACTAGTTTTTCTCTGTCAAATGAGTATCTGTTAATTTATTCATTGCTCTTGATCTTCATAACTTCTCATAGCTATTAAAATAAAGATTATGAAATACTTAAAATAAATTTTGAGTTACCATTCATCACTCTCTATTACCATTTTCAGTCCTACATTTTCATTCCAAATGAATGTAGGAGAACTACACAAGCACCGGCCTAAGATGGAGCTTGTGCTAGACAAATCACTACTATTTATACCCGGTAGAGTTTCGGGACGCTCGCGTGTGCCACATCAGCTTTTATGAGAAAAAACCGCAGCATTTTTCAAAATTACGTAAAGGTCCTCCGTTCTCGCAAAAAGGTCCCGTCCAGTTTTTTTTCCGGAAAGCACCCTCCACTTCACCAAAATTGCGTATCCTTTGCAGGATAGCACCTCGCGGCTTTCCAAAATTACGTACGGGTCCTCATTTAGTTACGTACAGGTCCTTAATTTTTTGCGAAAAAACCCTTTGGTTTTCTCGAAATTACGCACGTGCCCTCGATTTTTTTTTAAAAAACTTCACGAATTGCAGTCTTTTTTACTTCGGTCAACACGGTAGGTAGCGCGGCGTGACGCCGCACTTATGTTGCTAGTCATAATCATCTGGAAAAGTTTGTCTACATCACCAGAGAAGTTGGCAAAAGGATAAGATTTATTCGGCATTTGTATCTTTATTCTTATGGATCAACACTCGTGTATCTACCTGATAATTACACGAGTGAGTACATAAAGCAGCCTCCTCAACAGTACCACATAGTTTGCTCAATTATCTCACCACACATACACTATACACACATCATCTTACATAGCACACGGCATCACTCAACTAACGCACGCTTAAAACTAAAACCGCAGCAGGTCAAAAGCTATCAACCTGTATGTATCAGTAGTACTTCCTCCAGTCATCGTTCATGCGCTCGCGCCTGAGCCGCTCCTGCACCCTCGATATGTACGCGCGCGCGCGGTCGTCGACGTCGGCGTCGCCCCCGCCGGGTCCACCGTTATACACGGCACTGCCAACCTCCACGGTGACCGCCGACGGCGGTGGAGCTGGCGTCGGCCATGGTGCTGAGGCAGTGGGTTTCGCCTTGTTGCCTGCCTGGGCCGGCGCGGCGGGGGTCGCCGCCGGCGACCGGGGGTAGAAGGGCACCGCCGTCTTGTGCTTGATCCCTCTGGAACGCTTGTAGAAACGAATGTCCATTGCACAAGAGCAGAGGGTTGGGCTGTGTGCGGACTGCGGTGTGTAGGCTCGAGGTTTCATGTTCCTGACTATTTATAGTGGTTTCCACCTTGCAAATGGTGCGTAGACGTAGTGTACCACCTGTACCATAGACATGTATTATCATTGAATCAGATCTAGCCTGGACCATCCACGTCGGCACAGCCCGGCCTGGCACAAGTTCAAAAAAGGTATGACATGATTAGGACTTGCATGACTAATCTGAATAAGTTACCGTGTCGTATCGTATCGATTTATATACTTCCTATCCGACCAAGTCACAGCACGAAGAGGGGTCGAACTATGCTGGACCGGCCCATGTCGGCTTGGGCACACTTAGCCAAATGGATCATTGATAACCCATTGATTTTACTGCTAGTTACAAATAATTTTACTGTCAATCACAAGTAAGTTTACTAATAGTCGTAAGTAGTTTTATTGCTAAGTTACCCGTCCACGCTTAGAAAAATACAATAACCCTAACATTACTAATTTCACTGTCAATTGCAAACAATTTTACTGTATATGCCGTACCAAGGTGCCGGTCCAAACACGACACAACTAGTGGGGCTGGACTGGCATAACCTATTTACTATTTGTACCATATTGTATATAGACTGGACCAACAATACTATACCTAGAATGGACACGATTGCTCCGACCTGTTTGGCCATGTCTGCATCTAATGATAGAGACAACTCTACATCTAAGCTGGATTAACTACTGTTGGCGATGAACTGGCCCCTCCTTGTCTTGGGTCTCCCGTAACTCTCCTTCACAAGGTCGCTTAGATAACACCTTCACTGTGCATGAAAATATCTTGCTAGTTCACTAATTTGTACATGCTGTCAAGAGATCTCATATCTTTGAATGAAATATCTACATGCATTCTCCTTTTGAGATGTGCAGGTTCCTTTCCAAGCCACATGCACTATGAAGTCGACTCCACGCAGGCTTTTTTTACACTGGCCATGTTGCAATGTTCTAAAATGTTTTTGCACCTTCATGTATATACAAGCAATATTCTGGCCTGTCGATCTGATCAAGATTTTCTTTCGAACGTAACTAAATTACACGATTTAAAGTACCAACAATATACTCCGATCGAGCTAGAACCAGGCCACTGCTTAATCACTAGAGTTTATCGCAGAACAGTCACTTGCATATCATCACACTTCAACAGGCTCAAATGTGGCTGGCCTGATCGCTGTGCAAAAGTATCAAGATCCATCCAGAAAGAACCGAATCTGTTTGTGCACCATCATTTCAGCTTTGGCATGCAGTGCAGAATTAATCCCTCCTTAAATAGGACCTCCAATATGCCAATATTCTCCGTAATCATTGACGATCTCCTTTACACATACTCTCGAGTTGCTCGCCTAATCTAATTCAGATTTGGAGAGAAGTTTGTGTAATCAACGAGTGCCATCGTGCGTGATCTCTACCTACAAACTAATCGGACTGGTTAGGGAGTTAATTGGCAAGAACATGAGGATAAGAATGATGTCCTTGTAGAGAATAAAGAGAGGAGATTGACAGGAACAACTCTACAAATGGATGATCTTTCTGCCTGAAGGAAGTTGGCCAAAAGCACGGTATCATTCCCAACCAAACTGCATCTACCTCGTTTCTTTCTCTTTCATTTCCACATTTGCCAAAGTAGAGAATCTGCAAAAGAAAAGCTGGGCAAGTGTTGCATATCCTATCCTATTGGTGTGTCCAAGAATGTTTTATCTTTTGCTTGCGTGAGCTTTTGCTAGTGCAATTAAATAAGTCTATTTTACACTCTCAACTATCTCATAAGTTCAATTTTCAGTCTACGGACTTACACTATCAAAATTAGCAAAACCGGATCAAATAACCCCTATTCCCAAAACTGGATCAAAACCATCCGGTCAACTTGTGTCCATGTTGGCATAGTCAACCTATTAGGCATTGCTCGCCGGCCGTCATTGTGGCCGTCTCATGGGAACCGCAAGTCCTTACGATGGAGACGCTTGCCGCCATGATTTGGAGACCGCAGCCGTCCACCTATACCTATGCCGACCTTGCCACCTCCGTTGGTTGCAGAGGACAGATGGAGAGACATCAGTTATGAGTATGGGGGGACGTTGCCGCACCTCCATCGCCGGCAATATCAACTAGCGGCAACGCAGAATGAATAGGATGGCGGTGCTGGCAGAGTGTAACCTAGAGTGATGGGACTATGAGAGTGTGAACTAGGGAAGATAGGGAGAGAGACAGTCATGAGTGATGCGTGGAAGAGTGAGCCTGTTCATATGCTTCTATTTTTGCTAATACGAATCCTCTATTTTCTATAAGCCGCCTTTATTAGTCACTATTATTCATTAGTCATTACTTTCCGCTTTCATATATTGTAACGTACTTTGTATTTTATTATATCATAATTCCGTAAGTCACATGACATACCGAATATTGTAGTGCCTTTTGTTGCACCGTCTTTCTTATATAATGCATTACTATTTATCAGTCACTTCTATCAGCCACTACTATTCATCAGTTACTACTATTCATTAACTGCAGCTAAAAACTATCAGCAAAAATAATATAAATAGGCCCTAGTTGTTGACCCAACAATGGAGAGAGAGGAGTATGTGCTAAGTACTTCAGCTAAAAAAAAGTTAGAACCTGAGTGACGTGGTAGCCTAAGCGACTGTACATTTTGGATATAGAAGCATAGGCTGGTTCATTAGTGCTTACGACTTATGGCTTATTATTATTACAGAAAGCCTAATACTAGACGTCAAATCACAGACGATTTTGTGAAACCGTTTATGATGTACACTATTACAGACGGTTTTAATTCGGAGGCCGTCTGTGGTATTTGTGGCGGGAAAAAGGAGTTTCACAGACGGTTCTTACCGCTGCACCGTCTGTGATACTGGAATATCACAGACGGTTTTATAATAAAAACCGTCTGTGATACTCCAGATTATCACAGACGGTTTTTATTATAAAACCATCTGTGATACTGGAATATCACAGACGGTTTGAGTTTAGTTTTTAAGAGTTTGAAAAATTGTCAAATTTTTAGCATCTCTGCAGATTAACCAGCAGTCAGGCCGGTCTTACTGGCCAAGTCGTGGCGGTAAGACCAGAGCTCCTGAGAGGTCAGACCGGTGGTAATTCCGGTCGAACCAGACAGTGGCAGTGGTCTGAACGGTGGTGAGGTCCGATCAAACCGGCCGAGTAGGGTTGCCTCTCTCGTGAATAGTCAAAATTTATTACTTTTTACTCTTCAACCGTCTATCGTGAATAGTCAAAATTTAAAAATTATAAACCAAAGGCAAATCCATAGTCCTAAAAAACTACTCATTAGCTTCTCAACTTTAGGCCTGTTTGGAACAAAGAAATTTTCTTTCCGTGAAATTTCTACATCCCAAACAGTGCCTTAGCCTTCGTACAGGTGTTCTGGTACGGAGTATGCGATTTATTGATTCCTAATTTTTCATGCGTGTTTCTTTGTTCCATCAGATTGTTCCCATTCTTCGAGCTGGTCGTGCTCTAGCAGGCAGGCAAAATCAATTCTGCCGTCAACAAAGACTATTCATCTAGGTGCGAGAAAAAAAAGATTTTATTGGTATTTTGGAGCATTCAATATTCACTATTCAGTCCAAATACTGAAATCCAATTGTATGTATAATTCAATATTTGTTGACAGTTGTGTTAGAAAGTGTCATGACGAAGCAAAATTCAAAGCTTTTCGTTTTCTGAAGTTGTCAAATCTTCGTATGTATAGTTGTATATTTGATGCGAGTTGTGTTAGAAAGTGTCGCGACGAAGCAAAATTGAAAGCTTTTCGTTTTTTTCAAGTTGTCAAATCTTTCACTTCAGGATTGGCCTAATTCTTTCCCTCCTTTACAAGTAAATAATGTTTTGTGTTTTTCGTCTTGCTTTCATATATTAATGATGATATTCTGTTAATATTTACCTTATCCTTAATGAAGGTCCGAGCAGGGATGAGGAAACGCTACAACCATCTGTTTACTTGAACAAGTGAGTGCCAATCATTTCTCCATTGACCATTGCTATTTGTACTGAATAATATCATATCATCTGTTCTACTGGATCTTTAGTTCTTCACCCTCTATATTATCACCACGCAGGCCATGTTACATATGTATTCATGTAATTGAGGCTGAGTAAAAGAAAATAGTGACAATTCTTTTAGAGGAGCATATGTCTGTTGCAAAGCACCAAAATGGATATATTGTAAGTTATTGCACTGCCTATTCTTGGAAGATCATCTTAGGCGCACAGTTTCTTTCAACAAGATAATTAGCAATAACAGCAATTAGTCACTACTACAGAAAGAGTCATTACAGACGGTTCAAAACCGTCATCACAGACGGTTTCTGAACCGTCTGAATTCTTATGTCTGTGATAAGTTACAACACAGACGATTTTTCAAAAAAAAAAATCTGTGAAATATGATATATCACAGACCCCTAGTTGAAGGATACCAGGATGTACTCCTTGTCAGTGTGAGCAAACAATCCCATCGTTATGCATTCTTCAACAAAGGATGCATTTACGTTGATGGATTACTAAGAGTCCGAGTGTGGGCTGAGGAAACCCACCTGTTGTCACCGTCACTAGACTCGTTGCATCATGGATCTATACATAAGTAATGAGTTATAATATTTATTGATATTATATAAATGTAGAACTTCATTGTATAGTACACTTACAGTATCCAGCATTGTAGAAGCGAGGTTTTGAGTTCGTCAAGGTTGAATAGTAAAATTAAGTTTTCGAAGGTCATGATGATGTAGCCCGAGTTGTTGAGGAAATGTGACTCCATGTATCTTACGGTGAATCCATTTTGCCGGTTTGGCTTCTTGTTGGACATTTGCATGTACCAGGTATACAAAGACCTATAAGTCAGTCCAAGGCTAGGTAATTGTGACTCAGGGACCAACGACAGTCTGAGCTGGTACTTCTAGGATTCGAGAGGCGGCTTGGTCTTCTTTGGTTGGGCCTTAGCGCCTTACTTGCTATACATTTTTGGCGTTATCTCCACGAGAGCCGATGCGATGGACTTGTAAAGTTGAGCTTGAGGTGGAGTCATAGAGGGTGCTGTTTGACAGGAATGGTTGTGTGGAGATCACGGCACGGAAGGGTCCAAGGTGATGTCCCTCTTGGTCCATTGGACGAATGTATGGATGACATCCGCTAGTGTCATGATTTCTCTATTTGGAGGCCTCTCCAGCGGGACGGCCCTGAAAACATCATTAATACTGTCCACCTAGACCTTCGCAAAATCGGTCCCTAACTGGGCACCACGCACCAACATCTCTAACATGCATGGATACGCCAACCCCCGCCCAACGTCAATGGGAATGGAGCAAACAACCCCGATTCTGAGGATGCATGGCGTGGCCTCCTACAAAACGATACACGATGAGCTAAGACGTCCACCAGGTCTATCTATATAGCATTCTAGAGATGTACATTACCTGTATGTCATTGACAGGTAAATAGGCATCGCTATATTTAGAAAGTGGCGAGGATGCGCAGCTACTCCAACGTTGAGGGGGATTGGGTACCGCAATAATGGGAGTGGCTTGTGACTGGTTGCATACTTCTCTCAGTTCTTTCCTCAATGCTTCTATCTCTCATCAAAGTGAGGCAGTTATTTCTCAAGTTTTGCATCAAAATCTAGTTTCATATATTCCTCGTGCTCGGCCTTGGATCTCTTCCTATTCCTACACGCCTTAGAGTCGTTTAGAAATCCGTACCTACAAGATACGTAAACCCCTAGGTCTCACATGCAACCTGGGTGCTCCTTGTTTCCCAGGGCTGTGAATAGTATATCTCTCTCGCTGACTACTTGGAAGGAGCCTTCGGAAGATTCAGTAGTCAATATTTGTTGCAAGAGACAATTTGTTATTTTAGACCCCATAAAGTTATAGACTTATTAACAACTAGATAGTTTAACATATCTTATCAGGCATTGGGACACTTCCTCATCTGTGGGGGTTTTTTGAAGAGGCGATGCCTGAAGACATGGTTAATGACCTCACTCTTAACGAATTTCGGGCGTGCTCATTTGTGATCCCAGCAAATAGTGAGGAGGTCTCTAATCAGATTGCGAGCTTGCCCTCCATCCTCTATTGTGGGATTTTAACTGTGTACCCAGTAGTGTTGAGTTTGTGTGTGTGTGGGGTGAGTGTTTTGTGCTTGGAGAGCCTTGTGCACCGCACTTTCCTGTTGAAATGCGGTCATCGTCTTCATCCGCACAAATACCTCCCATATTTTTGGCAACACGAAAGGATACCTCATGGAGGGTGTGTGATCCTTGGTTACGTACTTCATGACAAGCGTACTCTTAAAGGTCTTCCATGCTTTCCCATCACGAGGAGCGCCTACCGTCGCACGAGTCCCTGGACTTCTGCTAGGATCTCAAACATGTCTGAAATTTCCGTCCATAGTGCACTTTTCTCATCGTTTGTCAAACCTTTCTAGCTAGCTATGGTGATATAGACCCGTTGCCTTTCAAATATCCTGTAGGTAGTCCAAAATGCTGCCGCTGCTTTCTTCGGTTGCAGATGGACCCCATCCGAACAGACCTTTGTGATGGTCATTTGGCCCTCTGGCCTTTTTGATATTTCTCTGCCATGCCTTACACTGGTCTTTGGAGCGCCAGTCCCATTCAGTGACATCGATGACGACATTATCTTTTTTATAGGAAAAAACTAATTACACTGAGTTATGAGCGTAAACATTGGCACATGGTTGATCTTACAATAAATTGAATTTTTTGTACGGATAATCCATTTTTTTATTCGAAAATACATAAATATACCCGCGGGAATTTTTTTTACAAAAATAGGCTTCAGTCGCCCCCATTGGGCGACTGCCACTTTTCGCCCAACCGGGAGGCGACAAAATTTCTGTCGCTCTACGTTCGAGCGACTGCAATCAGTCGCTTTCCTATTGGGCGACTGTCATGCAGTCGCCCAATGGATGGGCGACTAAAAGTGCAGTCGCCCAATGGAGGGGCGACTTTACCCAGTCCCCGTGATTTTTTCGAGTTTTGTCAATTTTGTAGTTTTAAACTGGGAAAAAATTTGGTATAGTTGTAATAAAAGTTTATGTTTATTGTATGTTGTAGGTGCATTAAAAAGTTTGGGAATTTTTTTAAGAACAATTGACTATAGAACGTTTGATATATACATTGGTAAGTGATATTTTCATGTTACTGAGAATTAGTTTACGAAGAGAACTGGTATGTTAATATTGTTAAATGACTTGCTATCTGAATCATTGAATGCGAACAGACAAGATAATAACCTTATGTGAATAGAAATAAACTTCATAATACAGATGGGAGTAACATGCCGCGTACAATTTTATTACTTGCATAACATATAGCATGATATGCGACTAACCCACCCAACTGCTCGTACCACCTATTGTGTGGACCGGGGCCACTTTCCCTTCCTCACCCGCTCGGCATTGAACTCCTCCGCGACCTCTTTTGCCTTAGCCGCAATTTCCCTCTTTCTCTCGCGTTCCCTCTCGCGAGCCTCCCGCTCCCTACGGGTGCACGCTTCGAGATGAGCTTGCGTCTCGCGTTGTATACGCAGGGTGTGCTCGTTCTTGCGGCGCTCCTCCTCCAGCAACTCCTTCTCCTTTGTGATATTCCACTCCTCGAAGTCGAGGGTCCATTGGTCCGCAGGGTGGATCTCAAGATCTATCCATTTGCGGTAGTCACATAGGGGCTCCGGAGACTGTAAATAAAGGAGAGATATTGTTAGTGCATGTTGTGAAGGAGAAAAGGTAGGGGAAAATGATGCATGTGGTCGTTACCGGCTGCCGATAGGTTGCGGTGTCAAAATGGCGGTTGGGGTAGTCACTAGAGTAGTTTGCGCAACCCCGGTAACGCATACCTAGACTGATGCGGTGTTTAGACTTGAAGAACTTGCACACGTCCCCGCACCAACAAAGGGGAGGTGTCTCCCCCTCAGGTGGTAGTTGTGGCGAACGCTCGGTGGGGACGTCCGGGATGGGGTTGTTGCTACGCGGGCGCTCTTTGGGGGGACCTTTCATCGTAGCACGATGGGCTTGTTCTACCCGGGCCTGTATAGCCCTTATTTTCTCATCGCGGGCAGCAGCTGACCGTGCTATGTCACGGGTCTCCTCCCAATCCTTCACCATCTTGTCCCATTGCTTCTTCTTGCCTTTGTCCATCCCGGTGGGGTGAGGGAAGCGCGGTGTAGTATGGGGTTTGGATGTGCAATGTTTCCTAGGAAATGGAATGCACACCAGCTTATAGGGTCTGTTTTCTCTCTGCTCCTACGTGTAAAGCTGGTCCGCGTGGTCGTAGCAGTGAGCAAAGCTGCCCTATTTTGTCATCTCACTGAGCAAAGCTGACATCTTTTTGTCATGTCATGTCACTGAGCAAAGCTGGCCTCTTTTGTCATGTGTGTGCACAAAACAGCCATGTTTTGTCATCTCTCTGCGCAAAGCTGCCCTCCCTTGTCATCTCACTGAGCAAAGCTGCTGTCGGAACCCGGAGTAATGACTCCTGGATCCTCTGTGTAAATCGCACTAGTCCAGGATCAGCTAGTGCACACAGTACAACAAAGATAAATACCAAGCACAAATGACATTTATTTAATTTAAAGAGTACGACCTTATGGCTAGCGTTTACATCATCGCACATTGGCGAATATAACTGCAAAAGAAACTGCGGAAGCGAAGCTGAAAAGGCGAAGCCCAAGCCTGCCCACAGGCAAACGACAGTAAGACGCGACCTACTCGTCCAGATCTTCACCGTAGTTGACATCTTCCTTCTCTGTGTGGAAAAAGCAAGGTGAGTACAAACTTGTACTCCGCAAGTCACACGGAAAATGCACCATAATGATAAAGGCTTCAATGGAAGGCTTATAGGGTTAGTTTGCATAAAACAACATTTAAGAAATACAATAAGTAGATTGAAATTGCTGAATTTAATACAGTAAATAAAACAATACTTATGATAGAAAATAATACCGTCAGTGCCGGCTCCGACCAAACACCAACCTATCCACATGCATCCCACCCGGACCATCTTTTCCAAAAGATCACGTATGGATTCCATCCATCCACACGCTTTCACTGCGCAACTCTGATGAATTCCATCCGTTCACCAGATCTCAATCTCTCACGGATTCCATCCATCCGCAAGGTTTTTATCTCTCGTGGATTCCATCCACCCACAAGGTTTTCGAAATCATTTTTGAAAAGCAAAGTCTAATCCATGAAAAACTTTTACTCAGCATGCCTATGACCGTGGGCACGGCTATCCAGGATAGATTATACACTCTGCAGAGGTTGTACAGCTTTACCCACAAGACACGATCAACCTTTTGTGCCACGCGAGTTACACACTTCCTTAGGTGTGCGGCAAGGAGTCGTGACAAGGCCTTTACAATGCAAAGCCTTCAACCTGGTCGAGCCAACTCTAAGGTTTCACCCCAGTAAGGAATCCACCAGACCGGGACCCCCTCTTGAGCCTAGACGAGACTTCTCATGGCTTAACCACGCTCGCCCAAGTGAGACTTCACATGGCACCAACCACGCTCACTTTCAACCTACGACTTGACTCAGGTTGGGACTTCACAAATTATTCAGCCAGGGCTGTCCCATACCAGCCATGTGGTAGTACGATTAGGGCTTTGCAACAGTAGCTCACAGATCAGTCCTTAATTTGACTTAGGCCCAGCCACATACCCCTGTGCACGATAATCAACCACTGCGGCTCCAACCAACAGGGCATGCCTGCACCCACCAATCTAACCAATTGCCTAAGTCTAAACCAGGTTTGATATTTTGTTTTCAAAATATTTCATAACACCCCTTGACTCACCAAAGTCAAGAGTACATATCAAAAGCATATCATTTTATGTGAAAAGGTTCGTCATTTTATGTGAAAGACATCCCAAAACAAAATTATATGACTATGCAGGGCTAAGCATTTGATTAAATTCTCTAGCCAACACTAATGTACTAACTAGAGTTTGATTCTAGGGTGACAAGGTATTGAGGAATTCAAATTCAATGGAGGAATTAACAAGTAGGCAATAACTAAATTTAAAACTGAATTGAAATACGTTGAATAAAAATATGCATGCAATATAATTTAAATAAACATAATTTTATTTTGAAAACTGGGATCAACATGATCAAGGAGTGTGACTTGCCTTGCTCTTCAACTTGGCTTGAATCTTCGTCGAAGAATTTTCCCGAATCGTCGAAGTCTACACGCGAAAATAACCCACCAAATTCAAATAAATTCAAATTAAATTCAAATTTACTTCAAATATTTGAATTGAGACTAGAAATGGATAGAGGGGAATTTTTGATGAATTTAAAAATTTTAATGGGCTAAATCGGAGTTAGGACGAAGGAGAACGGACTCCGGGAAGTTTGAAAAGAGGGAAAATGAAAAATCAGGATTTTTGGAATTATTTTCCTAAAGGAAAATCTGAATTATTGCGTCAGCAGGGAATTTCTTTTTCGGCCGGTTTATTTTTCTACGGGAAATTCAGGCTTATTGCGCCAGCTGACGTCAGCCCGAGGGGGGTTTGACTGACAGTGGGCCCTTGGTCCACAGATCGTGTCCACGGGCCATTTGGGGAGCTGAGGTGGCACGGCCACCTGCGTGGCGCCGACGGGGCACGGATAGGGCGAGGTGGCGCTGGCGTGGCGCCATGTCAGCCGCCACGCAAGCACGCGAAGCCGACGTGGACAGGCTGGCGAGGGGGGGTGCTGGGTACAGCGTGCTTGCTGGCGCTCCGGCGGGCGACGCCCGGCGGCGAGGGCGGGAACGGGAAGAGGGGGCCAAGGGGAAGTCGGGGGTGGGCGCGACCTTACCGAAGGTGGCCGGGAAGAGGCCGGCGGCGAGGAGGGCGGCGGCGGCTCTCGGGCGCTTCGGCGCGGCGGCGGTGGAGCGGCCGGGAGGGAGAGGGAAGTGGAGGGGGAGGTGGGGCGAGTTGAGACGGAGGTCGGGGTGGGCTTATATAGGGGCGAGGGGGAGGGGCGGAGCGGGGATTCCTCGCCGGAGAGATCGGGAGTGGCGGCGGTTACGAGCGAAATTAGGGGGGACACGGCGCGGGGATGGCGGGATTCGGGCGCGGGGATGGCGGCGGGAGTTGGCGCGTGGTTTGGGGGAGAAGAAAGGGGGACGGGGCATGCGGGTGCGGGAAGGCTGGCGGGAAAGACGGGGGCGGCGCGGCGCGGTTGCGGGAGGAGGAAGAAGGCGCAGGGAGGGAGATGTCCCTGATCAGTGGGGCCGGGCGGCAGAGAGAGAGGGAGGCGGGGCGGCTGACGGGCGGGGCCTACGGGCAGAGAGACGGAGGCGGGGGGGGGGGGGGGGGAAGGTGCGCCGACAGGGGGGGCCGGAGGCGCAGAGAGAGGGAGGGGAAGAGAGGGCGCGGGCGGTGAGGATGGACCCGCGTGGCAGAAGCACGCATCGGGCGGCCGAGAGAGGGGCAAGGCGGGGACGGCCAGATGGGCCAGGCGCGAGGGGTACGGGCCATCTGGGCCGGCCAGGCGGCGCGCGGGGGAAGGGGAGAGGCGGGATCGGCCGGGCTGGCGTGGGTGGAATCCGGCCGTCCACGTGGTGGCCGGAGGAGAGGGATGGGGCTTTAATTTTTGATTGCAGTTTTTCAGAAATTGCCAGAAAATTCAATAATGCTCAGAAAAATACCAAATGACCTCCAAAAATTCCAGACAAATTCCTAGAACCTCCTGGAGACATTTGGAACTTAATAAAAATACTTCCAACTAATGTTGGTATTTAATTTTCATACTTAAAATACTTTTTAATTTTAAAAATGCATTTTGAACCCCTGAAAACTCAGAAAACTCAAATAAAAACCAAATAACTCCAAATATTTAATTTGACATAGAATATTTATGTAAAATCAAAATATCATATTATTTAATATTGTTTTGGGTTTTACTTGAAATACTTTTCAAATACAATTTTTTTTCAAAACAGAAATCCAGGGCAAATTCAAAATTTAAAATTTAGGCACAAAAATACATATTTTGATTTAGATTTATTTTAATCAATTTTTAATTACTTATTTATTTGTTTTTATTTTCAGAAAAACCTGGGCTGCTACAGCTGCCCTCTCTTGTCATGTCACTACGCAAAGCTGCCCTCTTTTATCATCTCACTGAGCAAAGCTGCCCTTTCTTATCATGTGTGTGCAGAAAGTAGCCCTGTTTTGTCATCTCTCTGCGCAAAGCTGCCCTCTCTTGTTATCTCACTGAGCAAAGCTGCCCTCTCTTGTCATGTCACTGCGCAAAGCTGTCCTCTTTTATCATATCACGGAGCAAAGCTGCTCTCTCTTGTCATGTGTGTGCAGAAAGCAGCCCTGTTTTGTCATCTCTTTGCGCAAAGCTGCCCTCTCTTGTCATCTCACTGAGCAAAGCTGTCCTCTCTTGTCATGTCACTGCGCAAAGCTGCCCTCTTTTGTCATCTCTCTGTTCAAAGCTGTCCTCTTATGGCACATCACTGCGCAAGTTCTCTCGTTTGGCATAAATAGCACGGTTGGGGTCTCATGACATTGTAGACATAGAACCCCGTAAATCGAACAAAGAAATACCATCTCTTTCGTGGTGGAAAGTACCATGTCAGAAGCTGAGGGGCCAGTCGATTTTGGGTCACCGAAGGAAGACCTTCCCTTGGAAAGGAGGGAGATCTTTGGTCCACACTACCGCCTGATACTAAGCCGGCGTACTCAACCAGCGTGGCCGAAATGCAGACACAATGAGTACGCGGTCGTGCAGGCCCTGGATGGCCCGTTCGATGGCGGGCGCCGTTTCTTCCGATGCCCACGCTCCGGGGTACAAATTAGTAATAGTACATTTGTTGTTATTGCTTATGGACCCTCCATGTTTACTGTCCTTTCCCGCAGATGGTGAAATGCGACTTCTCCCGGTGGATCGACCCTCCTCATGAATGGTATATTTGCCATTATGTGGATACATTATGGGATCAAGTCTTGGAGTTGCAGGACCGAATGGAGACTCTCAGTGAGGAGAACAACGACCTCCGCCAACAGATTCAACGCGAGAGGGGCAACGAGGAGGTCGTGAACATAGGAAGCTCTTATGATCCCACATGTTGCTGTGCGAACCCGAGCTGCATATGTGCGTGCCACTACCACGACAGCCAGCCACGTCCGAGGCGGCCCCCTCAGCAATTCTCCATGTGGGTGCCACGAGGCTCTTTTGGCATATAGGCAACGAGGGGTATGGTTGTGTCGTATTTTAGTTCTTGGTTGTCGTGTTGTGTTGATGGTGTGGCGCTGGGCCTGTTGTCATGATTTAAATTCTTGGTTGTAGTACTTCCATATGTTCTGTATGTGCAATGTATGTGTTGTTCTCCATGTGGGTGCTATCGCATTTTAACGAACAGCAAATACATCTAGTAAGTAAGCAATACTAAGCTACTAGCACAACACTAACTACATTACAGAAAAGGGATGTAACATACAAGTTTTACAAATGGTACATGAAATTTAGCATGCATTGCAACTACTGATCAGGACATGTATTGCATCGTCTAGCTGTGTGCCCCTCCTGACCGCATCGCCCACAACGTACACCAGATGTTCCAGCTTGTGATTCGTCCATGTCATTTCTAATACGTCGGCTCTGTCGCCGACCCTTCCCACCCTTCATCATGTTAATATCCGGAACCCAGGTCCTCGCTGAAATGTCCAAAGTGGAAAAGTTTCCCACCACCCTGAACCCCCGGAGCTCCCCACACCAAGCTTACAGTATTCTCTCCTTGAAAAAGTACTCGGACATGAAGTTGGAAGGATCCATACCCACGGTCCCGCATGTAGCGAGGACATGAGAGCATGGCTTGTGTAACAACTTAAGCTTGTTGCATGTGCAACTAGGTTCGTTTGTATGATCTCCAAGGCATACCTCGTGAGTAATAAGTGAACGAGATGTCCCAAATCCGGCTCTATCACGGAGTATCACCTCGAAACGATGCTCCCTGTTGCCCATGACATACACTGTGTGCAATTGACCCTTCTGTGCCTTCGTCTCCATGTACGCAGTAATTTTTGACGAATACAGGGCTCCGGGATTGGCCGCATGAAGTGCGACACTTGCGTAACTCTCCCTGAAGTAGCGGATTGTGCTGTGAAGAACACCTTCCACGATGGCGACAAGGGGCTGAGAACGGAGACCCCTGAGAACCCAATTGTAGACCTCGGCAAGGTTAGTTGTCATTATTCCGTACCTTGCGCCATCCGTGTCGTGCAACAGCGACCACTTCTCCAATGGTTCCCCCTCGATCCAGTGCGAGAAGCACTTAATGTTTCGTGAGCTCCTCCTTCTTAGACCACTTTGGTTAGGCTTATCGATTGCTGGCAAGCATTGCGGTTGTGCCGCCCCAGGAGTGACCGGCCCCTTGCTCCTCTCTTCGACGTTCTTCCTGGTGTGCTCATCCAACAATCCCCATAAAGCATCAAATTTCCTCTGCTAGTTCTGCCTAGCCAGCTTCTTGAATAGCTTCATCAAAGATTGTTTCGGGAATTGCTTGAAAAAGTTTGCCCCTAAGTGACGACTGCACCACCGGTTCCTCATGTCCGGCCAATGAAAGGTCTCCTCAGGGTCTTCTTGAAGTTTTCGTATCGCCTTTATAATACCGGCGTGGCGATCATGGATTATGCACACACCAGGACAGGTGCTTACAACTCCAGCCCTCACATGTCTGAGAAACCACAGCCAGCTCTCATAATTCTCACTCTCAACAAATGCAATGGCCAGCGGCAGTATTTGATTGTTACCGTCAACGCCTATGGCCGTCAGGAGCTGCCCTTTGTATTTGCCTGTCAAGAAGGTCCCATCTACTGAGATCATTGGCAACATGTGCTTGAATGCTTCAATGCTCACACCAAATGCAAACAATGCTCTCTGCAACACTGCAAATCCCGGTGGACTTATGGACGGCTTGTCGTGCACAGCGATGTACGTGCCCGGGTTCCTTTGCTGCAACACCTTAAGCATACGAGGAAGGTTGTCGTACGCCGCCTCGAAAGTGCCAAAACGTTTTTCCAACGCCTTTTGCTTTGCACGCCACGCCTTCGCGTAGTTAATCTTATACTTGAATTTATTCTCGACAGCTACCACAATATGCGTGGCCGCAATATCTTTCTTCTCCACTATCTCCCCATACATCACATTGGCTATAAATCCGGACGTCAGGTTACGATGCCTCGCCAAGACAATGTTTAAAATGCAGGAGTGCGGCTCCACCTTGGACACAATCTAGTGAGTCTTATACTTGGGTCTACGTGCGTGCACCCTCCAAGGACAACCATCCTGCTCGCACTTCACAGTGTACTGCTCCTGGCTTGATTTGACGACGCGAAATGTCCGCTGCATTGAAAGGACCCAAAGCTTGATGGCATCCTGCAGCGCTTCCTTGTCAGCAAACATAGCATGCAACCGAACCTCTGTCTCATGATACTCCCATGGTGATTCATGCTCATCATGTGCGGAAACACCCTCCGCATTAAACCGGTTCCATTCCTGGGGGATAGGAACTTCTTCATCATCGGAACTGTCCTCCTCCTCGTCCTCTACAGCTTGCTCTTCATCCCATGCCCTCTGGTCATCAGATTCCATCTGCTGCACGATATACTCATTATGCTCTCCTTCATCAGCTTGCCCAGTTCCCTCTCTATAGCTTGACGGCTGTAACTCTCCTCCATGTACTGCATCGGCTTGCCCAGTTCCCTCTCTATAGCTTGACGGCTGTAACTCTCCTCTATGTACCGCATTGCCTTCATCACAAGCAACTTCATCAGCTCCGCCAACGTGTGGCCCGCCCGAGCTGCTAGCACCTCCCGAAGCAGCATAGGCGGACGCACGAGCTTGCGCAGTTGCTTGTAGTGAGCACGGTTGCACAAGCAGGACACACTCGTATCTACGGCGCCGGCACCCTTGCACAAAGCCCTTCCATGAAGCAGAGCGCACCAATGTCTTCAACTCCCATCTGATGTCCGTGGGAGACCGGCTCCAAAGCCCTTGCACAATGACGCTGCACACCTCGGGGTCCAATGAAAAACTCTGGGTCAGCCAATGCTACACATATGTCATTCGAGCATTCTTGTCATCCGAAAGTACGAGAGTTACTTGCGGAAAATCGCTCAAATCCACACCATTCGGACCTTCACGAATAATTCCAGCACCATAATACACTCTCAATGTAGTGGCCATTGATGATGTAGGCCTGCATGTATGATTGAAATTTACGACATGTCAAATAACATCGTACAACACTAAACTACACTTTCCATACTAAAAAGGGTGATAATATTTCTATACTACAAAATGTTCCATACTACAAAATGTATACTACAACTTTTTGATACTAATATTTCCATACTAAAATTGTACTACATTTTCTACATCTACAATTTTTACTAACATCAATATTTCATCTAAATAATAGTGCAAATACAACATAATCAAAAAAATACCTGGATCCAAATGGATGGAATAGCTTCTTGTCGGACCTCGGGTTAGCAAACCCAGATCCTCTGTGATTCCACCGCACTATTCCCTGGATCAGTAGATAGTGCTCACAGATACATTACTGTATATCGAAAACATACCATGCGAAAGTGTAAATAATACAGTAATACTTACTCATGGGCCGATTGGGCCGAAAACAATAAAATGCAGCAGCGGAAACTTCACACAGGTGGGACCCGCAGGACTTGCCCACAGGCAGCCAACTGGGGTTCGCGACCTAGTCCATGGCATCTCCGTCTTCCAGCTCTGTCGACTCTTTTCAGGCATCGCAGGGCTTGTATTTCCTTTCTGACTGAATGATGGCAATTAAGCCAGAATGAGTACGATGATACTCAGCAAGCCACCACACAGGATGCAGTAATAATAGATGCAAGCTGTCAAGGGAGGCTTGAGTTTCTTTTATTTGCTAAAAGCATTGTTTTGGAATTACAATAAGTAAGAAAAATCTCCTGAGACATAGCAATTTTAACTGAAACATGTTTTATGAAATTGATAGTGAGAATGCGATTATAATTGTAGTGTAGGTTACATCCACCTTTTAAAGTGCATGGCTACCTCCACCAATGCTAGTTTTCGTCGCTGGAGTACATCTCTCCAGGAAAAGTTCATGGTCAGAGTACATCTCTCTGACAGGTTTTATCCCACCCACAAATGTTTTTGGAAATAGAACTAACTCGAGGAGAATCCCATGTCCGCCCTTGACCGTGGGCACGGCTATTCGAATAGTTTTGACTCTGCAGAGTTTGTACACTTTCACCACAAGAGACGATCCGCTCGTTTCCCCACACGATTCCTTAGTCATGCGGTTGAGTGGATCATCACAATAACTGTTCAAAATATCGAGCCCCTTTTGTCATCTCACTTTATGGGCTGCTCCCACTTGCGGTGGGTCCCATACTTTGCACGGGATGTAACCACAGAAACTAGCGCATTCGGACTGCAACTCTCCACAACGCTAGCACGGTTGGAAACTTCACCCTGCACTCGGTGTCCCTTTAGGCCTTCTCTTGCCCTTATAGCATCCTCCTTTCCCCTACCAGTGAGATGAGTTCCGGGGGTCCGATAGATTTACTTAGCCAAGTTGCACTTTGCAGACTTGTGGCTGTACTATTTTACACGGAGAAGTCATCACAGGATTAAGTCCTTAGTGCGTCCGGGCGGTTCCGTCCACAACCCAATGTGCTACTTCCACACCAACCACTCTTACCACCCACCCAAACAGGTATAGCATGTTTTGAGGGTTTTGAAAAGCATAAAATAAGTAGTCACAAAGTATTTAGCCACGTACATCCCGTGACTGCCCAAAACAAGTTCTCATGTTTATGAAGATTGATGATCAGGGCAACTAGCGCCCTGGACTTGACAAGACTAGCATGGCATTTAATATGACTTATAGCTAGTAAAGTTATCATGAATATCTATGGTGACAAGGATCAGGTGATTCAAGTATCAAAGGATGGCATAATAATTTTAATACAACATCAAGTGGGCATGTAGCTACCTTAAGCTTTAACATATATTTGTATAACAAATTAAGCATGCAAGTTGATAGCTTTAAAGAACATAGTTTTGCAATAAAGATGGGATCAATATGATCAAAGTGATGACTTGCCTTGCTTGGAGTATCATGGCCTTGATTGACCTAGGTCAAAGCCTGCTCAGTCAGCGATCTTAACTTCCTAGTCGTCGCTTTTACCCGAGTCTTGATCTTGTTCAAATCTGTCGCCTCGTTGAGCCTTCAGATTCTAATACGCGGCAAAGAAAAGAAAGACCAAATAAATCCAAACACTTTAAATGCCCAATTTAATTTAAATTATACATTTGTTATGATTTGAGAATAGAAGGATGATTCGGATTAATGTGCTGTAAGCACAGCGGTAGATGAATTGGGCAGGAGAACGAACTGTCTAAGCAACTTTACCGTGAGGGAAAATTTTAGAATAGCAAGGGGTCAAAAGGGAAGGTGTATCTTATCAGAGATAGTAAAGAGGAACAGAACTTTGAAATTCTTGGATGCGGAAGCTTTACAGGAGATGAGTAATTTTAATTATTTAATGAAATTTGATATTTCATGAGGCGAGATTTATCTGAGATTGCAGTAGCCATCTTAACAAATCATTATGTTAATGGCTGAATCAAATGATGGGGTTAGCCATTTCAGTCTAGTCGTTATTTAGGAGCAAAGTTAATCAGCCGGCTTATTAACAATTATTATTAGATATGGCCAACGATTATGTTTTACTAAAAAGAGATGTTGTTACATTATAGGGATCTTCTTAATAAAGCTATTCCTTTTATTATTATTATTTAATTTCGATCCTTAAAGTTAAATCCCGAGGTAATGATTGGGGATTTGGGTGCGATACAAAGACTAAGGATTGTTCTTTCTGGTTTAGGACTTTCTTAATCGTATTTTATTTATCGTCTTAATTTCAGTATTTTAAGATAATGTTAAAGCCTTTCTACAAATATTTTAAGCACTAATAAGAGAGATGACATGATTTTAGAGATGGGCAATTTTATGGTCAATATTTTATGTGGCAAAATCTTGTTAAATCGGTTCACTTGGTTTGCATAAATAGATTTAGATCGACAGATGAAAGGTAGTATCTAGACCGCTCGAGTTTTTGATATGATTAAAGTTGTTGATCGAGTTTTTCCCAAGTAGAGTTTGGGAGTGTTACAATTATCTTTATAAGGTTTCAAACATGCATCTTGACATGTTTAGGATTAACTTCTCGTACCTTAGATTTATAAAAGATAATCTTTTACTTAGTTTCACCTATTTGATTTTTAACATCAATACCCATTAAATCCATGTAAATTTTCTTGTCATATGGAAATAGATCATACACAATCTTGTTTTAGTCATTAATCTTGTTTGGCCAATGTTAAGTTTTTAGCTCATATACATAAATATTCTCATTATGAATTTATAAGTAGTGTTCTTATTCTTATTATCATCCATAATATGTTTTAATATATGCATGAATATTTGCACAAGGATTCATCACTTAGCCAGATTCATCACTTAGCCAAAGGGGAGAGGAGTTATGCAATTAGTTAGCTTGGGCCCACATGTCATACCAAGGGAGACAGAGAGTAAACTGTCTTCGGCTCAGCTGACAGAGGGAGCAGAAGCAGAGGGACCAGGGGAGGGAGGGCGGTGCCAGGGATGGGTGGCGGTGTCGCCGATGGAGAGGGGCCGCGGAGGAGACGGCGACCGGGAAAAGGGGTTGCCTCGGCGTCAACGAAGCTCATGGAGGCGGCAGCTTCGGCCAAGGTGGCTCCAAGGCGTGCCGACAACAGGGGGATGTGGACGGCGGAGCACAGCCGGTTGGCGCCGGTGGCCGGAGAGGAAGGAGTGTGGAAAAGGGGGGGGGGGAGCACGAGTATGAGTAGAGCTTAAGGAACTCACCGGAGTGGCCGGGCTGGCCGGAGGGTGGCGGAGGCGAGCCGGCGCCGTGCGCAAGCGGCGACGCTAGAGGGCTCCCGTGGACGGGGAGTTCGGGCGGCGGGGAGCTCCGGCCGACGGTGGGAAAGGCTTTCGGGTGATGTGGTGCTGCTCCCACAGCGCGCAATCGGCCTGGAGTTGACCGAGGTGGCGGGTCGGCGGCGGAAATGGGGATGGCCGGCCGGAGGTGGAGAAGGCGCGCGCACGGCGTCCTCGGGCGATGGCGCTCCGATTGACGGTGAGGGAAGGCGGTGGACGCCCGGGCGCACGCCGTGACGCGCTCAAATTGGGGCGAGCTTGCCGGAGGTGGCCGGAACGGGGAGAGGCGACGGCGGCGCGGCAATGAGCTCAGGAGGAGGAAGCGGGGAATGGGGAGGAGGCGAGCTCGGTTCTTATAGCTGCGGAAAGGGGTTCTGTGGCGGAGCTGTTGCCGCAGACCCGGGAGCAGTGCACGGCATGGCGAGGCGTCCTTCGGCATGGGCGTGGGGTACTACCGGCATGGCGCCGTGCGCGGGTAGGGGAGTGGCGCGGGGAGTAGGCCGGTGGTAGGGGCGTGGAGGCGCGTACGGGGTGGGGTCGCGGCGGCTGTAGCCGGTGGGCTGGCCGAAGCAAGGGTCCGTCGGCCTGGGCGGCGACGCCATGAACAGAGGAGGGAGGAGGAACAAGGAAGAAGGAGGGAGGAGGATGCCGCTCGGGCCAACGCCAGAAGAAAGAGAAGTGGGCCGGGAAAAAGAAAAACGGCCCGGGGAGAAGTGGGCTGGGAAAAAAACAATGGGCCGGGCCCAAGATAGATTTTTGGTGATGTTTGAATTTCCAACTTTCCTTTGGATTTCAGATTTGGTTTGGTGAGTAGATTTGGAATTTAAACAGTTGGTTCAAATTTTCATATTCAACAGTTTAATTGTTAAGATTGATGAATTTGAGAGATATTTTCTTAATTCTCTGGATTTGAATTTTCAGATATGAAAATTGGATGGGAAAGACTTTATATGATTTTCAATTTCCCTTCTTGGTTTTGAGTTTCCATATTTTACTTTAAATTTGAAATTAAGACTTCCATGGAGTTTTGGATCTTCTCAATTGTAAACTTTAATTTCTAGATCTTGATTCCAAGGTTTGGATTTTTATTAATCGGGCTTTTGGCAAGAAATCCAACTCGAGAAATTTGAACTTTGCCAAAGACTTTTTGAGAAGCACAAGGAAAACGATTAAAAGATTTTTTTTTGAAATTTCATTAGCTCCCTATTTGGGATGTTACAGATCGTACCCCCCTTAACATGAATCTCGTCCCCGAGATTCGAGTGGAGAAGAAAGAAGTAGGTGGGAACAAGCTGGCTAGCAAAATAAGGTTCTAGGGTATTGCTTGATACTACGCACTTTCCTTGGAGCCATTCGAAGAGAGGACATCCAAACAAAAGCGGATCAACACTTTGGAGAAAACACCACACAGGAGACCTTGTTCTTCTGGATTGGTTGCAACTGGCTTCACTCCATTGCTTGACAATTCTGGGGCTTGTGGTTTCTTCAATGCTGATTGCTAACTGCTATTTATGCTAGAGTGGTAACAAGGCTAAACAATTAAAGTGTGCTGATACTTCTTGAGTACTCAGGCTACCCCTCTTAACATGACGGGCGGCCGGTACTAATTGCTCTTGTCAGCTTTAGTCATGACGAGTCTGATGGCGGCTTGGAGACTCAGCCTTTGTATCTCGGCAGCCTTGGTCAGCAACAAATTCATGGAACAATCTTTGGGGCAGTGGTCTTGTCCTTCACAGAGAAAACATGTGACCTTGCTCGTTGGACAATCTCCAGGTTGATTGTTTTTCTCACAATTGGGGCAGCTTGCAGTGCATTGACCTTTTTGGTGTCCTTTTTCTCCACAGCTTGTACATGCCACTAGGTTCTTAGGACAGCCTTCTGGTAGATGATGTTTCTTGCAGTAAGGACAGTACAGAGCTAGGCAATTGTAACTGTAGTGTCCTGGTTGTCCACAGGCAAAGCATGTAGCCTGTCGTAGTGGAGGGCCGGATTGGGCGTCATGTCCTATCTTGCCACATTCAGCGCACACGGTAGCTGGCAATTCTTCTGGACCTGGTAGTAGGGCTTCGTTAGGTCCTGTTGGTTCCTGGATGGCACACTTGGAGCTAACACACTTCCCTTTGCCAAGACCAAGGTTGATGGCGACGACATCCTTTTCTTGCTTGTTCGATTTCCGTTGAGGGCAGTCTCTCACATAATGCCCTGGGTCACTGCATTTGAAGCAGTTGAACCCATGGCCTGGCTTCCTCTGAGGACCTTGATTGGTGGTGATAGCACCCCAGGCTAATCCTTCCAGATTCCATTGGGGACCTTTGTTCACGCAGCCTCCAGTGTTACTGCAAATGGGATGAGCACCCTTACCATTCTTTTTTTCAGGGCACCTACGGACGTCATGTCCTTTTTCTCCGCAATAAAAGCAGATAGTATTCTTTCGGGGTCCGCTTGATGTAGTGGTACGATTGCCTATCAGATGGCGATTCTTTTGAGGTTTACTTGATGTAGGGCTACTGTTATCTTCATTGTGATGGCTTCTCTTTGACTTTCCTTGCAGAGTGGGGTCATGTGATGGCTTGTACGTATGGTTGGGGTTATTGCGAGCATCAACTATTATTCTTCCTCTCTTACGTCTGACTGTGTTAGTTGTCTTGCTTCCATCCATTGAGCCTGATCGTTAATGATTTGACCTACAGGTCCTTCGGGTAGGTACGGAGAGAATAACAACAAATCAGTGACCTGAATCTTGAATCTTGATGTGAGTTGAGGCTTCTAGTTGTTATATTCTTAGCGAGGTTGTTTTCTCTGATTATTGGAAGGTTGAGAGGTCTTCACTCGTCCTTGATTGCTTTTGTTTTGGCTATTTGCGGCTTCAATATGTGGGCCTGGTAGGGTTTCCAGAAAAGGTGAGAAGGGAAAAGCATGAGACGAGCAAGAATCACAGAGATGAGATATTCAAACCCAATCTAAGGAGTGCACACCCAGAAGCTGGGGTAGTACACAAGCCACACAGAATAACCAAGCTTTTGAAAACAAACTTTTCCTGTGACTACGAAATACAACGCCCAAGGGCAAGAAGGCAGTGCACAGGGCCAAATAAAATCTTTTTGACCAAGCAACGTCTATGCACGGAGACACGCACAAGAGAACACAGGGTTCCGAATGCTAGGTTTGTTGAAGTGAGGCCACCAAATCTTCACAAGCATCCTTGACGTCTTCGAACTTAAGCCTTGGAAGTAAGGGAGAGAGAATAGGAAAAATCAAACTTTTTGCAGACAGAAGTAGCAGAAGGAAAGGGTTAAGAAGTGCTTTGGCAGCGAAGCTCATGCTTCTTATTATTATTTTGGAACAGAGCTTTTTAGAAAACAGTTTTCAGAAATACTGTTATTGAAAACATTTGTTTTTTTAAAATAAATATCCTAATATCCTCCAAGGTCACCATATTGACAGACTAATTACTCCCAAACTATTTCCATTTGTAGGCTTAGAATCCAAGGCCTTGTTAATCTTGCGTACACTTGATTGAATCTAAAAGGAAACTCCCTTTATCAATTAGTCCCAGCACGATTGTCGTCAAATACACCAAATAGTGAGTATTATCATTTATCCGATCCACAATCATATAACTTCCAAGGTATCATCTTATGGTTTCATTCACCAAACCAGAGTTACCTATTCCTCAAATGGATCTCACTTTCCTACATAAAATCATAAATCCATTATTGGGTTCATTAATCAACAATCCCTTTCAACTTTTTGCCTGAACATTACTCCAAATTCTTTACCTTTAAATCCACTAATATTTGCTTGCATCATGGTTTCAAGATTTCTATATTTTAAATCCACCAATACCATTCACATCTTTTACATTTTAAATCTACCAGTATCACTCGTATTATGGTTCCGATATTTCAATCCACCAGTAACCTTTGTATTATAATCCAACCTTTTCCACCATTGATGTATACTCATAATCTGTTTATCAAGTGATCAGTCCTACTATCCGCAAATTTCCTTCCAAGCGACTTCATTGTCATAAACGTCCATCGAGAATAAGATTATTACTCAAATCTATAAATCAAGGTTTATTATTACTTCTCCTAATTTCCTCAGAATTTCCAACAATCCATCCAGTAGTCAAGCTATATTCCATTATCCCACCAGGGTAAACATTCACCGGGAGCCATACTGTTTATTAAAACTGCAAACCAACAATTGTTATTAGATTCCCCATTTTTCTAAAATTCCATCGATCTACTCATTTGAGCCAATCCAAACTTTTTGAGTTGGTCTACTCATTTGATTAATTCAATCATGAATATCGCTCTATTTATTTAACCAATCCGATTATTTAGCCAATCCAGTCCTTTTTACATGGGTTGACTTATTTAACCATTCTAATCATTTAAATTGGTCCACCCATTTTAACCAATTCAATCATGTAAACTGGTCTATCCACTCAGTCAATCCGATTATCAAGTTGGTTCACCCACATAACTAATCCAGTCCTTCAAATTGATCTGCCTATTTTTCATCCAAACATTCACACCATTGATTCTCTCTTACGATTGACAAGAATCCACCAGGATTTACACTTATGTCTGGGAAATCAAAGCGAATCCTTAAAATAAACTGGCAGGGAGTTAAATTTTTGGAAAACTTTCCTTGGAAGCTTAAGTTAGTTGAAATAAGCTTGAAAATAAGCTTTGCAAATAAAATTTGGCAATTTAATCTTCCAAGGATAAACAACTTTTGTAAATAAAACTCAATATAGGTTTTATGATTTTGGCCCAAGGTAATTTTTCAGAAAAGAACTCAGGCACGCGTTAGTTTGGATTCGGGATAAGAGAGCCTTGGAGCTAAAAATGGCCATGGCAGCAAATAGATGAGAGGGAATCATCTAAGAGGGATAAGAGTAGTAATACTACTTATATTTTGTAGTTAGATTTTGAAGAAATAATTCTAGTCATAAAGCTAACGGCCATGCTAACTAAGGTTACGACCTACAGTCGATATGCTCTGATACCAGCTCTGTCGGACCTCGGGTTAGCAAACCCAGATCCTCTGTGATTCCACCGCACTATTCCCTGGATCAGTAGATAGTGCTCACAGATACATTACTGTATATCGAAAACATACCATGCGAAAGTGTAAATAATACAGTAATACTTACTCATGGGCCGATTGGGCCGAAAACAATAAAATGCAGCAGCGGAAACTTCACACAGGTGGGACCCGCAGGAATTGCCCACAGGCAGCCAACTGGGGTTCGCGACCTAGTCCATGGCATCTCCGTCTTCCAGCTCTGTCGACTCTTTTCAGGCATCGCAGGGCTTGTATTTCCTTTCTGACTGAATGATGGCAATTAAACCAAAATGAGTACGATGATACTCAGCAAGCCACCACACAGGATGCAGTAATAATAGATGCAAGCTGTCAAGGAAGGCTTGAGTTTCTTTTATTTGCTAAAAGCATTGTTTTGGAATTACAATAAGTAAGAAAAATCTCCTGAGACATAGCAATTTTAACTGAAACATGTTTTATGAAATTGATAGTGAGAATGCGATTATAATTGTAGTGTAGGTTACATCCACCTTTTAAAGTGCATGGCTACCTCCACCAATGCTAGTTTTCGTCGCTGGAGTACATCTCTCCAGGAAAAGTTCATGGTCAGAGTACATCTCTCTGACAGGTTTTATCCCACCCACAAATGTTTTTGGAAATAGAACTAACTCGAGGAGAATCCCATGTCCGCCCTTGACCGTGGGCACGGCTATTCGAATAGTTTTGACTCTGCAGAGTTTGTACACTTTCACCACAAGAGACGATCCGCTCGTTTCCCCACACGATTCCTTAGTCATGCGGTTGAGTGGATCATCACAATAACTGTTCAAAATATCGAGCCCCTTTTGTCATCTCACTTTATGGGCTGCTCCCACTTGCGGTGGGTCCCATACTTTGCACGGGATGTAACCACGGAAACTAGCGCATTCGGACTGCAACTCTCCACAACGCTAGCACGGTTGGAAACTTCACCCTGCACTCGGTTTCCCTTTAGGCCTTCTCTTGCCCTTATAGCATCCTCCTTTCCCCTACCAGTGAGATGAGTTCCGGGGGTCCGATAGATTTACTTAGCCAAGTTGCACTTTGCAGACTTGTGGCTGTACTATTTTACACGGAGAAGTCATCACAGGATTAAGTCCTTAGTGCGTCCGGGCGGTTCCGTCCACAACCCAATGTGCTACTTCCACACCAACCACTCTTACCACCCACCCAAACAGGTATAGCATGTTTTGAGGGTTTTGAGAAGCATAAAATAAGTAGTCACAAAGTATTTAGCCACGTACATCCCGTGACTGCCCAAAACAAGTTCTCATGTTTATGAAGATTGATGATCAGGGCAACTAGCGCCCTGGACTTGACAAGACTAGCATGGCATTTAATATGACTTATAGCTAGTAAAGTTATCATGAATATCTATGGTGACAAGGATCAGGTGATTCAAGTATCAAAGGATGGCATAATAATTTTAATACAACATCAAGTGGGCATGTAGCTACCTTAAGCTTTAACATATATTTGTATAACAAATTAAGCATGCAAGTTGATAGCTTTAAAGAACATAGTTTTGCAATAAAGATGGGATCAATATGATCAAAGTGATGACTTGCCTTGCTTGGAGTATCATGGCCTTGATTGACCTAGGTCAAAGCCTGCTCAGTCAGCGATCTTAACTTCCTAGTCGTCGCTTTTACCCGAGTCTTGATCTTGTTCAAATCTGTCGCCTCGTTGAGCCTTCAGATTCTAATACGCGGCAAAGAAAAGAAAGACCAAATAAATCCAAACACTTTAAATGCCCAATTTAATTTAAATTATACATTTGTTATGATTTGAGAATAGAAGGATGATTCGGATTAATGTGCTGTAAGCACAGCGGTAGATGAATTGGGCAGGAGAACGAACTGTCTAATCAACTTTACCGTGAGGGAAAATTTTAGAATAGCAAGGGGTCAAAAGGGAAGGTGTATCTTATCAGAGATAGTAAAGAGGAACAGAACTTTGAAATTCTTGGATGCGGAAGCTTTACAGGAGATGAGTAATTTTAATTATTTAATGAAATTTGATATTTCATGAGGCGAGATTTATCTGAGATTGCAGTAGCCATCTTAACAAATCATTATGTTAATGGCTGAATCAAATGATGGGGTTAGCCATTTCAGTCTAGTCGTTATTTAGGAGCAAAGTTAATCAGCCGGCTTATTAACAATTATTATTAGATATGGCCAACGATTATGTTTTACTAAAAAGAGATGTTGTTACATTATAGGGATCTTCTTAATAAAGCTATTCCTTTTATTATTATTTAATTTCGATCCTTAAAGTTAAATCCCGAGGTAATGATTGGGGATTTGGGTGCGATACAAAGACTAAGGACTGTTCTTTCTGGTTTAGGACTTTCTTAATCGTATTTTATTTATCGTCTTAATTTCAGTATTTTAAGATAATGTTAAAGCCTTTCTACAAATATTTTAAGCACTAATAAGAGAGATGACATGATTTTAGAGATGGGCAATTTTATGGTCAATATTTTATGTGGCAAAATCTTGTTAAATCGGTTCACTTGGTTTGCATAAATAGATTTAGATCGACAGATGAAAGGTAGTATCTAGACCGCTCGAGTTTTTGATATGATTAAAGTTGTTGATCGAGTTTTTCCCAAGTAGAGTTTGGGAGTGTTACAATTATCTTTATAAGGTTTCAAACATGCATCTTGACATGTTTAGGATTAACTTCTCGTACCTTAGATTTATAAAAGATAATCTTTTACTTAGTTTCACCTATTTGATTTTTAACATCAATACCCATTAAATCCATGTAAATTTTCTTGTCATATGGAAATAGATCATACACAATCTTGTTTTAGTCATTAATCTTGTTTGGCCAATGTTAAGTTTTTAGCTCATATACATAAATATTCTCATTATGAATTTATAAGTAGTGTTCTTATTCTTATTATCATCCATAATATGTTTTAATATATGCATGAATATTTGCACAAGGATTCATCACTTAGCCAGATTCATCACTTAGCCAAAGGGGAGAGGAGTTATGCAATTAGTTAGCTTGGGCCCACATGTCATACCAAGGGAGACAGAGAGTAAACTGTCTTCGGCTCAGCTGACAGAGGGAGCAGAAGCAGAGGGACCAGGGGAGGGAGGGCGGTGCCAGGGATGGGTGGCGGTGTCGCCGATGGAGAGGGGCCGCGGAGGAGACGGCGACCGGGAAAAGGGGTTGCCTCGGCGTCAACGAAGCTCATGGAGGCAGCAGCTTCGGCCGAGGTGGCTCCAAGGCGTGCCGACAGCGGGGGGATGTGGACGGCGGAGCACAGCCGGTTGGGCGCCGGTGGCCGGAGAGGAAGGAGTGTGGAAAAAGGGGGGGGAGCACGAGTATGAGTAGAGCTTAAGGAACTCACCGGAGTGGCCGGGCTGGCCGGAGGGTGGCGGAGGCGAGCCGGCGCCGTGCGCAAGCGGCGACGCTAGAGGGCTCCCGTGGCCGGGGAGTTCGGGCGGCGGGGAGCTCCGGCCGACGGTGGGAAAGGCTTCCGGGTGATGTGGTGCTGCTCCCACAGCGCGCAATCGGCCTGGAGTTGACCGAGGTGGCGGGTCGGCGGCGGAAATGGGGATGGCCGGCCGGAGGTGGAGAAGGCGCGCGCACGGCGTCCTCGGGCGATGGCGCTCCGATTGACGGTGAGGGAAGGCGGTGGACGCCCGGGCGCACGCCGTGACGCGCTCAAATTGGAGCGAGCTCGCCGGAGGTGGCCGGAACGGGGAGAGGCGACGGCGGCGCGGCAATGAGCTCAGGAGGAGGAAGCGGGGAATGGGGAGGAGGCGAGCTCGGTTCTTATAGCTGCGGAAAGGGGTTCTGTGGCGGAGCTGTTGCCGGAGACCCGGGAGCAGTGCACGGCATGGCGAGGCGTCCTTCGGCATGGGCGTGGGGTACTACCGGCATGGCGCCGTGCACGGGTAGGGGAGTGGCGCGGGGAGTAGGCCGGTGGTAGGGGCGTGGAGGCGCGTACGGGGTGGGGTCGTGGCGGCTGTAGCCGGTGGGCTGGCCGAAGCAAGGGGCCGTCGGCCTGGGCGGCGACGCCATGAACAGAGGAGGGAGGAGGAACAAGGAAGAAGGAGGGAGGAGGATGCCGGTCGGGCCAGCGCCAGAAGAAAGAGAAGTGGGCCGGGAAAAAGAAAAAACGGCCCGGGGAGGAGAAGTGGGCTGGGAAAAAAACAATGGGCCGGGCCCAAGATAGATTTTTGGTGATGTTTGAATTTCCAACTTTCCTTTGGACTTCAGATTTGGTTTGGTGAGTAGATTTGGAATTTAAACAGTTGGTTCAAATTTTCATATTCAACAGTTTAATTGTTAAGATTGATGAATTTGAGAGATATTTTCTTAATTCTCCGGATTTGAATTTTCAGATATGAAAATTGGATGGAAAGACTTTATATGATTTTCAATTTCCCTTCTTGGTTTTGAGTTTCCATATTTTACTTTAAATTTGAAATTAAGACTTCCATGGAGTTTTGGATCTTCTCAATTGTAAACTTTAATTTCTAGATCTTGATTCCAAGGTTTGGATTTTTATTAATCGGGCTTTTGGCAAGAAATCCAACTCAAGAAATTTGAACTTTGCCAAAGACTTTTTGAGAAGCACAAGGAAAACGATTAAAAGATTTTTTTTTGAAATTTCATTAGCTCCCTACTTGGGATGTTACACTTCTACTCTTCCTTCCTCCCTCACCTCCTCCTCCAACCCTGTCCTCCTCTCTTTCTCTTATCCCCTCCTGTTCTTCCCCTCCTCCCTCTCTTCTACCCCTCCTTTTCTTCCCCTTCCTCCTTTCCTCTTCTCTCGCACAATGAGTGCCCCTTCCTCCTCTCCTTTTCTTCTCTCGCACAATGAGTGCCCCTTCCTCCTCTCCTCTTCTTCTCTCGCACAATGAGTGCCCCTTCTTCCTCTCCTCTTCTTCTCTCGTTTCTTCTCTGTGCGCAGAATGAGGGCAAAAAGTGGTAGTGGTAGTGGGCGGCCGACTGCGGTGGAATAAAGTACCCCCCGTCGCCCTACCGTTGGGCGACTGGAATTCCAGTCGCCCAACCGTACAGCGACTAAAATGAGTCGCCCAACGCTCAGGCGATACCATTGATTCGCTCAACGGTTCCCACATTCCCTAAATGTCGCCTCCCGGTTGGGCGAAAGGTGGCAGTCGCCCAATGGGGGGCGACTGAAGCCTATTTTTGTAAAAAAAATTTCCCGCGGGTATATTTATGTATTTTCGAATAAAAAATGGATTATCCGCACAAAAAATTCCAATAAATTAGAACATTTGGTGACGTATATTATTGTTACAAGATCTCTTTGCAATACGAACAATAAAGCACCGTACACATGAGTTTGAAAAGGGTTGAAGCAAATTAATTTGCTTCAACCCTTTTGAAGCTCAAGTGTATAGTACTGTAATGTTCCTTTTGTACAACTACTACCTGACTCCCAGTGTTTCATGCTCTTTTTTTACTTGAACCAGCAGTCTACCCATAGGAGAGTCGGAGGAGAAGACATGTACTTCTCAACAACTAAAAGATGAACAGTAAAGCACTGTAGACATGAGCTTGGAAAGGGCTGAAGCAAATTAGTTTGCTTCCACCCTTTTGAAGCTCAAGTGTATAGTATTATAATATTTCTCTTGTACAACTACTACTTCGACACACAGTGTTTTATGCCCTTTGGCTCCTTTCGCACTCAACCCCGACAAGTTTCCAAGGGTAGAAAAATTATTGATAGTGCAGAACAACATGGTGCGTAGAGTAAAGTTCTCTTGTTTGTCCGCATCCCATACCTGTACTTCTTCGTTCCCTAGTGTCACAAGATTTTCCACCAATGGTGCTAGTTACACATCAATATCGTTTCTAAGTTGCTTCAGCCTTTAGATAAGTAGTGATATCAAAATGTACTTCCACTTCATACGCGGCCAAGGAGGAAGGTTGTATATGCATACATTCAAGGGCCAGGTGCTGTGTCGTCTACTTATGTTACCGAAAGGATTAATTCCATCTGTACTCAACCTAAACCTTGTATTCCTCGGTTCCGCACTGAAGTCTATAAACATCATACTGATGTTCCTCTACTAGACAGACTCAGCTACATGTCTTATCATTCCATCTTTCTTATGCTCTTCCGAGTGCCAACGCAGCATTCTTTCATCATTTCGGTTCACAAATAAACATTTCAAATAGCGAATTACAGGCAAATAGTACATCTTAGAGGAGGTCCTTGCTTTACCTCGATGCTAGCACCATCATCGGAGTCGTTCTTATGCTTGTATCGGAATGCTTTGCACAATGGACAAATATGTAATTTTGCATACTCTTTACGGTAGAGGATACAATCATTTGGATATGCATATATTCTTTCTACTTCCATTTCCAATGGACAAAAACCTTCTTGGCTTGGTAGGTGGTTCTCGGCAACACATTTCCCTTTAGAAGGATGTTCGCTAGGAGACCTAACAATACCGTGAAACTCTTGTCGGACTAACCATTGCTTATCTTCAAATTCAGTAGTTCAAGAACAGATGACAACCTTGTATATTGCGGCTTGTAACCCGGGAATAATGGTTTCTCTGAGTTCTCCATCAAGCCCTTGTATTTACAAAAATCTCTCTCACTATAGTTCCCTTCTGCATTGTGTAGCATTTGATCTAGGTTGTCATCATACGACCTATCCTCATTGAAAGCACAGTCCACAATCGGCATATTGTTGTCTTCTTCGACGATATTACAATTAACAACATATATAATATTCTTCTCTTCACCGTAACTGGTCCAACATATATACCCCCTTTTGAAATCCCTTCGAATCAAGTGAGTTTCGATCTGCGATAAGTTATTAAATATTTTTAGATTATCACAATCAATGTATGGATAGAACATATATTACGTTCCCTTTTTCAACATATCCTGCTCGGCCACTCTTCTAAAAGTAGATATGCCATTAATGTACTCTGCACTCACATAGTTCTCAACGTGCATCTAACTTCGGTCCATTTACACCACGCATGTAACAAATTAGTGTCAAATTGGATTATTAATGCTACTATATAGCTAGCCAGCCTAATACTTACACATAATTGATATTCACGTTATAATAAATTGTCCATATCTAAAATTAAGTAGCTAGCTATGTACTATTTATGAAGCAATGTATATATCAAGCAAAAATATATTAAAGTAAACTAGAAGTAGTGACTCATTCTTAAATTCAAACAAACTACCAATTAAGCTAGATCTAAATCTAGCTATCACTTCTCTTTATTACAAGGCATATAATTAGAAGCAAATACGTACTAACCTCTAATAACCAAGAATAAATAAATATACAAGAGCTAGATCTGCAAGCATTATGCTTGCACCAAACTCCCTAAAGCTAGCCGACTCCTTCAATGCAGCGCAATGAAGACAGATCTATCGGGTCCTCGCTGGCTAGCCATTTAATAATGCGGCATATCCCAGACACGCCCAACCACGAACCATCAGTGGTCTTGCACTATCATAGACGGTTGTTGTTAAGAACCGTCTATGATAATGGAGATTTTACAAATGTTTATTATTATGAACCGTCTGTGATAATTACTTATCACAGACGGTTTGTATTAATAATCGTCTATGAATAAATATCATAGACAGTTCTAAAGTAGAACCATTTGTGATAAATACGGTTCTAAAATCTAAATGATATACATAAATGCAAATTCAGTAATGACTCAGGAGTAAATATGTATTATTTAATTGCTTTTTACCAGTCAGTAATGCCATCATGTCATTATACCGAGACTGTTTATGAGAGACCATGTGGAGGTATCCTCATATTTGTGATGAGTAATTGACGCTTGTGTTAGAGAGAGTGAGTTTGTTTTAGGTATTTCATGCTTGAGTACCTTCTACTGATACTGATGTATGTTTATGCTGTTTCAAGCGGTGATATGTGACGGTTTGCTTGTCTGTGTGACTACAGGACTTCAGAGCTAGGTCATGGTGAGGCGAGGACCGAGACTTGGCACAGAAGGTGTTGAGGTCCAGATGGTCGGAGACGTCGAAGATGATCGAGGCTGCTGAGGTGGTTGCAAGTCGGAAGACGAGGAACTGGAGCCGGAGCTACCGGAGGTGAACACGACGGGCAACGACGAGGAGGACCAGGACTAGGCTCAGGGAGGAGCTGAGGTCCAGATGGTCAGGATGTCGGGTGCGGTCGTGCGAGGACAGGAAGCTTCCAAGAAGGTGTGGCAGGGGCATTTCGGTAAAATGCGCAAGGCTACAAAATAGAAGCAGATTCAGGTGAAGATAACGGGTTGGAGACCCGTTAGTGGATGGCAGAAGAGAGGTTAGGGTTTGGAGTGGAGTGGCTATTTTCCCTCCATTTCCTGTGTTGACTTGTTGACTCTTTTGTGTGAAGCAAGTAGTGAGATGTGGCTGCCTCTTCTTGATTTGCTAATTGAGAGGGTGAGCTCATTCTTTATATGGAGTAGAGAGTTCAGGGAAGCAAGTAGTCTGTGTGTTCTACTATGCTCTGCGTGTGTTCTTCTCTGTTGAGAAGCATGTAGTGAGTGACAGACACCTCTTGTTATCTCAATTGCGTATGGGGCCGCAGTGGAATGGCTGTAGAACACTTTATGTAATCATTCATCTTTTTGATTCAATGTGAGAATCTGTGTGGATGAAATGCCTTGATTTCCTTCTTTCTCTGTTATGCCTCTTTTGGTTGCTCAAGCCATTTCTTGATGTTTGTTGATTTTCTTGGCTCTGAGATAAGTTCTTGAGAAGAGTATCCTCTGTTTGCTGCTCTGTGATGGGAATCTGCCTCAAGGTCATTTGACCAGTTAACTCCCAAGAGCAAAAATCAGATTCTATGGGTAGTCTCTTCTCTCAGGCATGCGCCTCACTTCCTTTGTTGTGTCAAAACTAGGGTTTGATGGCAGGGGATTCTAGCTCTTGTGGATTTAGGAGAAAGTTTGTACCAGACTCTTGTGCTTTCTCATTGTGAGAACATTTCCTGCTGAAATGCAAAATCTCACGAGCAAAGAATCTGAAAATCTTGAGTATTTTTGGTTTTGCCTCATTTTGCTGTATTCTTCTTGGCAAATTTCAGTAATTACTGTTTGCCCTTGCTGATTGTCTGCATCTTCTCTCATTAAGGTTGGTTTGTTGTTTGGGATGAAGTTCAGTTGAACTGACCTGAGAAGAATTGCAAATACTCGACAAATTCCCCTGTGCTCTGCAGGTTTCAGTAAAAACTGTGCAAATGTCTTCAGTCGGCTGCTCTGTTTTCAGGGGGCCGGTCTGACCTCTAGGGTTTCGACCGGTCAGACCGCTACCTGACCTGCGGTCAAACCGGATATGTGTTGGCGGTCAGATCGGCGTTGTGTGGGCGGTCAGACCGCAAGCAGACCGGCGGTCAGACCGGTGACCAACCGGCGGTTAGACCGGTTTTATACCGGCGGTCTGACCGGCCTAGCCTGTCTCCTCTGACCTATTTTTCTGCAGCTTGCTTCTTCTTGTTGCCTGGTTTGCCAATTCTTCTCTGGATGCCATAAGCATGAACATGCCTTCTTCATAGCTTCTATAGCTATCGGAGAAAAAGTTTGTGGATACTTTGGGGGCGATTTTTAAAAGGCACCATTCACCCCCCCTCTGTTGCCGTTTCCGATCCTACAATTTACATATATAAAAGAGAGGAATGCAAATTCAACTGGTTGATTTTATACACACACAAAAGATAACAAAAAAAGGTAGAAGCCTAACTACTTCGATGTTTTTTCAAGTGCCGAAGATAGCATGCAATCTCCGTCTTCAAAACTTCGTAGGCGATGTGGTCGACATCGGACTGTTCAAGATCATTAGTGAACGAAGCCCAAAATGCGTCCACCCGTTGACATGCTTGTTCAAGTGTCTCCTGAACACCCTCCGACTGAACAATCAAGTGGAATTGAGTGCATAGGCTTTCTTCCCTTTCTTGAGGGGTCTTGGTACGGTTGACTCGGTCGCCCGCTGCCTCGACTGAACACTCCAAGCGACGGCAAGCCTCGTGGAGATATGCAACGTCGTTGTGAAGGACCACGTCAATGGCGAGGTTACCTCGCTAGAAGCAGGAGACCAACCAAAAGACGCAGCGAAGGAGGATGTCAAGACGGTGGAAGGTGGCCTTCAACTGCTTTGGCAAATCGTCGAGCATAGGAGGAAGGACATTGTTAACATAGTGTCCTTCCGTAGCATCCGCCAACATACAGCCGGTAAGGTGCTCGTCTAAGATAGCCAGGTTGGTCATCAATGTCGGTGACAAGGAAGAATAGGAAGCCACTTATTTGTACTTGAGAGACAAGGAAGACAAGAAAGTTAGCCGGTAGGCGAGGTGCTCGTACAGGATTAATCTCCAGTGGCGAACGATCATTTTTATATAACAAGGAATACATCCGGCTCGTGAGATGAAGAGACGCATCTGGGAGTTGAAACGGTCAAAGGGAGCCAAACGATTGAAGGCGCGCATTGGGGAGATGAAGCTTATCACAGACAATTCCAATCACAAGTCGTCTGTGATTAGGGATGGCAATCGGGCATGGTGGGTACGAGTAGTGCTCGCCCATACCCATACCCGTGACCCCGATTTACACCCACGGGTATACCCGCGAAGGACGACGGGCGAAAAACCTCGCCCATACCCGTCGCCTGTGGGTATACCCGTTTACCCGCGAACTGAGAGTCACAATTTGAGAGTTGAACTAATAACAGATACATATAAGCAACAGCTGTTTCTAGAAAATATAATAGCTATCAAAAAAAGTTTATAACAATTAATAGCAATTAGAGATATAGAAAAGTTTATAACAATCAATAGTAATTAGAGATATTGCTATGACTGCGCCACCTATCAATCTATATCGCGGGTAAATGGGGGGCGGGTACGGGTGGAGCTTACCCATACCCATGCCCGTTTACCCGACGGGTAGAGTGTTCTCCCCATTTCCATACTCGTGGGTGAAGAAAATATCGCATACCCAGCTCCATTAGAGTATTTACCCACGGGTAGACGGGTAAACGGGCACAATTGTCATCCCTATCTGTGATACACAACTAACACATATGATTTATATTAATGATCGTCTGTGAACAATCATATACGGTTTAATTAAAAACTGGCTGTGATGTCTCAATTATCACAGACGGTTTGTATTAATAACCGTCTATGAAATAGTATAGACGGTTATTAATAAGAACCGTCTGTGATAATTATAACACAGACAATTCGAGGAAACTGTCTGTGATGAGACGTCTAGTATAAACTTTTTTTGTAGTAGTGAGTGGAGACCAATTGTACAATATTTTTTTCAACTACAAGGAAGACGTGCAAGCGCACACACAGCACTACACGCACAACACATGCGAGTGCATCCTTTAGCTTATGTCTAGAAAGACGGATGTCGAAGATAAATCCACAACCTCACAAAATTTATACTGAAGTACACTCACGTGTGCGTAAAGGTGAACACCATGATTTGAATCTTGATAGGTGGAGTCCTCACCACCCTACTAAAAATGGTTCCCAATTGCATAGTATTATAGGATTTATTTTAACATCTTTTTCCCTGATCATGAATGCAGTCGACCCGATAAATTCCCAGAAGGATGCCGTATCCTGGTTATGGATCTTATGCTTGCAACTGGTATTTCTTCTTATTCCTTGTACATGCGTGGAAGCATTCCACAGTATGCATGGAACTATTATTTGTTGCCTTCATCATTCATCTGTTTTTTTTGTCTTCCTCCTGCATCAATGGGATTTGCGAGAAAAAAGATACAAATTTGCAATATATGTTGTATTCAGTATCCACTCGTATGGATATTACTTAGGGTGCCTTTGGTTGAGCTTTTGGGAGCTGCTTTTGTTTCCAAAAAGCCAAAAGCCAACCAAAAGGGTGGAAATCAGAAGCTGCTTTTTCAGAAGCAGCTACTTTTGAGTAGTACAGTTTTGAAAGCACCTTGGACCCTGCTTTTGGCTTTTGACTTTCTGCTTTTTGAAATGGTGAAAATAGAGAGCTGTTTCACAGTTGTTTCAAGGAAAATAGAGATAGGAGGTAAGTTTTATACTTGTTTGAACCAAACAGCTTACAGCTTTTCCACAGCTCACAACCTACAGTAGCTTTTCCACAGCACACAGCTCACAGCAGCTTTTTCAAAAGCCACAGCTCAACCAAACACACCCTTAAGCGACATCTTAGTTTCATTGTAATGCGACACACTGAAATTTGTGTTCTTTGAGCTCGTTAAAAATTTGTCTATCTGTTGGGCGGAACAATGACAGCAACGGTTGATCTGATCAAGGATCGCGGTGCTAAGATCGGTCAAATAAGAGTCTTGAGTTCATTTCTTTTTGCCAAATATGTGTTAATCATTTTCTTTGATCATGATCTCGCATTCTCATCCAAGCTATGTTTGCCATTTTCAGATATTTGCTTGCCCTCCTGCCCTCGAGAAGCTGAGGCAAAAGTTCCCCTGGTAAAACTGAAAATTTGTACAAATCACTTGGTTCATCATTGCTGAATGCTGATTCCAATGTCGTTGTAACCCTGCAACTGCAGTTGATCCGGACCTGGATGAGAGTGGGAAGTTGCACACACCATTCTCGTTTCCATATCGACGAAATTATCGCGCAAATGTTCATGCTAAGATCGATCGTTTGTGTGCATCATAGGCTCATGACTCCAGGCCTAGGGTATGCTGGAGATCGCAGCTTTGGGACATGATTGAGCTTCAGAGATGCAGCTGGGGCTTGCTTCTTCAGAGCTGAAGGAAACTGAAGATGCAGTAGTAGAAAGTCTTGAGAGGCCAGTTACTAGTTGTGTAAACCACCTCAAGAAAAGATCAGAATCTCATTGTGAGATACCAAATAAACTGTTTTTAATGGGAAATACATTCTTGCAACTAGATGCACGCAAGAATTAAGTGGATTGTCAGAAAATGAATAAAGGTGGTCAAGATGAAGTGATAGACAGCAATCTGCATGTGATAAGATCATTTGTGTTGTTTTGCTGGTTGCATAATGGACGAAGTACAGATACTCCAGTAAACAGGCAAAAAATATATGGGAAAAACAACTCATGTCTGAGCCCAGGTTCGAGAACTGGGGAGCACTAGTGTGTGAGACTAGCGTGATAACCAACTACACCACCCAGACATGGCGCTTTACAGAACTATCAATCTCTTAGGGAAAATTGCTCTCATACCACAAAGTTCAGAGCCATCCTCCCATTTGCCACAAACTTGAGTGACTTTGTTATTATGCCACACAGTTGAGTGTTTTGTCTTTGTTTTGCCATTTTAATTTCATTTTGCATTTTCAGGGACGGGAAATGACCCTTTTGCCCTCGTCAACAGTGGAGGCGGCCAGGCGGGCTCGTCGGAGCGCAAGCACGGCCGGCGGTGGCGCGCGGCTTCCTCCACCCGCTCCTCGCCCCCGCCGTGTCGGCTTCTCTCGCCGGGCCCTCCCCGACTCCCCGCGCCCGGCAACCCCGCCCTCCCCTCCCCTCCTCGCCGGCATCCTCGCCGACCTCGCCGGCTCCCTCCGCGGCGGCTTCTCCCGTCGGGCCCTCCCCGACCACCCGCAGCACCTGCCCCTCCCCCCGCCGCCGCGGATCCGCGCGGCTTCCTCCACCCGCTCCTCGCCGGGATCTCCGTAGGGGCAGACTTCTCCGGCGGGGCGAGTCTCCGTTCTGCGGGTGGTCGGGGAGGGCCCGGCGGTAGAAGCCGCCGCGGAGGGAGCCGCTGAGCTCGGCGAGGTCGGCGAGGATGCCGGCGAGGAGGGGAGGGGAGGGCGGGGTTGCCGGGCGCGGGGAGTCGGGGAGGGCCCGGCGGGAGAAGCCGACGCGGCGGGGGCGAGGAGCGGGTGGAGGAAGCCGCGCGCCACCGCCGGCCGCGCTTGCGCTCCGACGAGCCCGCCTGGCCGCCTCCACTGTTGACGAGGGCAAAAGGGTCATTTCCCGTCCCTGAAAATGCAAAATGAAATTAAAATGGCAAAACAAAGACAAAACACTCAACTGTGTGGCATAATAACAAAGTCACTCAAGTTTGTGGCAAATGGGAAGATGGCTCTGAACTTTGTGGCATGAGAGCAATTTTCCCATCTCTTTAACACTATTCTCCCTTTGGTGCGCATGCCACCAACTAAAGCTTCATACACTGTCACTGCATCAAATCACCCTTCTGAATTCGATGAGCACGAACCAATTGGATGAAACACGCACCGAAGTAAGTAGCCCATGAATCACGGATCACCTCCAGCATCACAGCATCACAAGAGAAAAAAACAATCGATCAAACATGCTCCAGTATCACAGCATCAGCACACGCAGTACAATAAACTGCACATTCTTGATCGATTGGAACCACGGATCCATCATCGTATTACAAGGCCATCACTCGACACGACACACGACCGGATCTGCACTACTTTTAATCGACGAGGGCCGTCGGAGCCGCGCCCGCACGGCCCGATCTGGTCGGGCCGGCTAGCCGGTGTAGATGTGGACGCCGACGGCGATGAGGAAGATGGTGACGAGGGCGAAGTAGAGGATGGCGTGGACGAGGATGGCGAGGGCGCTGGTGTGCATGGTGCCGAACTCCGCCACCCGCCCGCGCCCCGGCAGCGTGCACAGCAGCCCCGGCGTCAGCACCACGAACAGCACCGTCGCCACGATCACCGGGCCCCAGTCCGCCATTACCCCCCCTCCTCTCCCTCTCCAAGATCTCTTGCCTCTCTCTCTCTCTAAAACCTCGGCGACGGCGCCTTTCGGGCTTCCTGGAGCTCTCTGGGAAGCGCATTTGTACCGCACTACTGCTCCAGCTAAGCCACCAGGGAAAGCGTGGTGGGGCACACCTACGTGGGTGGGTTCCAGCTCAGCTTCGCGAGCCCGCTGGATTTGCCTACGACAGGTGGGTCCGAGAGTAATCAGTGGTTGGGGCCGCACCAGCGGTTGGGTTCTTTAGTCCTGATTTTTTTTGTTTTTGCTACCATAATTAGGTTTTAAATAGTACATCTTTTTTTAGAATAAATCTATAAATTGATTGTAGTAAATACTATACTAATTTTAGTTATATTAGCTAAGATCATATATGACTGTCTATCTCTTCAAACTCTCTTGCGAACAGACAGAATTCAAAAGCCATAAGTTGTGGCTTAAAAGAACCCACCCGACGCCGTGAGCACGGGGAAGGCACTAGAAGGAGCGTTCTAGGCCTATTCTTTTGAGTTGTGGTTTATAGATTATGGTTGTTATTTATACCTTTTATCTCTAATGTGAGTGCTCATGTGAACGAAGCAAAAATCAATAAACCGTTTCTGAAAAACTATCCCGATAAATTGTTTTAAAAATACGATAAAAAACTGTTCCATTTATTTATTTAGATAAAACTATAAAGTATGAGCTAAAATAAATCGAAAAGATCAGCTCCACCGCCGCAAAAAAGCGCACGCACGGCGGAGGCAGGCCGGTGGAACACGGATGCTGCGGCTGCCTGTGGGCTGTGGCACTATGTACGTACGGACCCGGCTAAGGACCCAGGAACTAGGAAGCCAGCTGCAGCAACGGTCATTGGGTTCACCTACCCATTGCCTACAGGCAGCCGTACTGAGGCTATAGTAATCAATCACATCTAGTTTAACCCGTAAAGTAGTTCAGTATCGTGATATCACCACAAAGTATTATTATAAATTGATGTCTACAGTAACGATATTGTGCCCTATAGTAACCTCAATGATTTTTTTCTCCTGTATCCGCTCCTGCTGGCTTACTAGTCAAACTAGATAATGTGTCCCATTAAATTTAGTCCGAATTCGCATGGTATCTATATAAGACACTTTATCACTTTATGTTAGACATAGAATGATAGGTATCTAGGCTATGCACAAATTGTATTACACGTGGTGTTAATCTATAGCAACCGACTCTGATTCGATTTCCTTTTTGTGCGGGAGTCATTTCTTTCACACTATATATGTACTCCGGTAGCCTATAAGAAGAGCAAGCGTTTCATTGTAATATCTTTTCTTTACTCCTTAAAAAGAAAGAGTTGGTGGTTGGTGCCTTCTCTACTTTGCTGTCCGTCTAAAAAACTTGCGCCGACGCGTGGGCTTCCTCCTCTCCCCCCACCTCGCGAAACTTCCACCCGAGACGCTGCTCCCCCATTCTCCCCTCCTCACGCGCCGCACTCCTCCTTCCACCCCGCGCCGCCACCCCCTCTTCCCCACCCCGTGCCACCGCCTCTTCTTCCCCCCACACCTCCGCTCCGCTCCGCCTCCTCCTCCCCCTCCCCGCCCCGCGCCGCCGCCTCCTCTCCCGCCACTCCTCCCGCTCTCCTCTCTCTGATCTCCCACCCCCTACCTCGCGAAACTTCCGCCTGAGACGCTGCTCCCCCCCTCCCCTCCTCACGCGCCGCCCTCCTCCTTCTCCCACCCCGCGCCACCGCCACCGCCTCCTCCTCCCCCACCCCTCCGCTCCACCCGTCGCCGCCTCCTCCCCACCCCGTGCCACCGCCTCCTCCTCCCCCCACTCCTCTGCTCCGCTTCGCCTCCTCCTCCTCCCCGCCCCACGCCGCCACCTCCTCTCCCCCCACTCCTCCGCCACCGATGCGAAATAGTACCCAGGCCCTTCGAGAAATGTCCAAATATCCCCACACCGCCGCGTCGTCGTCCTCCTTCCGTTCGGATTAGGCGCCTAGGGTTTTGCGGGTTTTGGTGGAGAGGGAGAGGGGAAGCGAGGCGAGATGCTGCGGCGTAACACACGGCTGCGGCGGGAGTACCTGTACCGGAAGAGCCTCGAAGGGAAGGAGCGGCAGCATTACGAGAAGAAGTGCCGCGTCCGGGAGGCGCTCGAGGAGGGCAAGCCCATCCCCATCGAGCTCCGCAACGAGGAGCTCGCCCTGTGCCACGAGATCGACCTTGATGACTAGGACAGGGCAGGTTCCAACTGATCCGATCCCTCCCCTTCATTCCATGCAGTTCTTGCTGTGTGGCTCTGCTGGTACAAGTACATGTTTCTTTGTGTTTTCCCCTCTCTTCTCATGATTTGTGGTGAATTGGTAAAGTTCCAAAAAGCCTCATAGATGATGAGTACGCCGGCGCCGCACTCCGTGAACCCAAGATCCTCCTGGCCACGTCTCGCAACCCGAGCGCGCCCTTGACTCAATTTGTTAAGGTGTGTTTGTATCGTGACTTTGATGATTGTTTCCACAAGTTGGAATTGTAATTTGCATGAAGCTAACCGACCTTTCGTGTTCGTTTTGTAGGAGCTGAAGGTCGTGTTTCCCAACTCACAAAGGATGAACTGTGGTGGTCAGGTATGATATGACAACACTCAATGTTTCTAATGTTTACTTTGGTTATCAGATATGCATGCACACAATGTTTTGGTGATTAAAAAGCGAGCAAAATGCGCTAAAAAATGTATTTTCTTGGAACGTAAAATTCACTCACAACTTCTTGTTCTTATTGATCTGGATTTTCATTTCGGCAGGTGATATCGGAGATTGTTCCTGCCGCTCACATGAGATCACTGATCTTATTTTGGTGCATGAACATCGTGGTCAGCCCGATGGTTTGATTGTCTGCCATAATATGTTGTGTGTAGAAGTGCTCACACTGTAGTTAGTATGCTTATTATATTTTGTCTGCCATAATATGTTGTGTGCAGAAGTGCTCACATTGCAGTTAGTATGCTTATTATATTTGGTGGCTGCGATGATGGTCTTCTCGTTAACTGAGACTCTTACTTTGAGGATAATATCATCCATTCAAACTATATAACTGAGCAGCTTTGGTATTATGCTGGGTGTACCACATTTCTGTATTAATTTTTTCCTTCTTTTTTTCTCTTTTGATGCCTTGCATCTTAGCATGTGTGTCGGGACCCCGGATTTCCAAACCTGGACCCTCTGTGTATTACTGCACTAGTCCCAGATCAAAGCTAGTGCACACAGTTAAACAGAAATGATTCATGATCAACAACGCATTTATTACAATTATAAAGAGTACTGACCGTCAGGTCTCATTATTACATTGGAGGTTTCAAGACCTCGCACAATCAAAACACAGCGGAAGCAAAGTGAATTCAAAGTAGACCCATCAAGATGCCACAGGCAGTTGACTGGGGAAGCGCGACCTAGTCCTCCGGGAAGAATCCATCACAGCCACAAGCGAAGCAGTAGTCGTAAACACCTTCTTGAGCTTCATGTTCTTCTGAGGTTTATTTTAAGTGTAGCATGTGAGTACATAAAGTACTCCGCAAGTCTTGGGAAAAATGCATAGATGCAAGGCTTGACAAAGGAAGGCTATATGGTTCTTTTGCACAAAGCAACATTTTAAAATTCAATTACTACTAATTATTTTCGAAGGCATCAAGTTAATAAAGTAAATGTTTTAGCAGAAACTATCATTAACTTTCTAGTGAAGGTTCCATCTACCAACACTAGCTAACAACTTGAACAAGTTTAATACTGCGGGTTACATCCACCCTCTCTGGCTTCAACCGCCAGGATACCCTTCCGAGAGTTCCCTCCACTCTCGGAATACAAAACTTTTGATTTTAAAACAAAACCAGAAATCTACCATGTGCATGCATTCCTTGCCCGCGCTTGACCGTGGGCACAGCTATTCGAATAGTTTTACACTCTGCAGAGGTTGTACAACTTTACCCACAAGAGATAAATTATCCTAAAGGTCAACACGCTTCCTTTGGTATGAGACCCAGATAAAATATCACAAAGCCTTTACCTTACTCTAATCTAGCTAGACACCACCCGCTGAGGTTTCACCGCAGGTAGGCTAACTGCCCGAACCGAAGCCCCCTCTTGCGCCATATGAGTACAGTAAATCCCTGTCCCTCACTGTTAATAACCAGTCCATCCCTGGCATCCACTTTCCACTGGTGGCACCTAAACTAGACTATCATAAGTTAGTCAGCTAGGTCGTACCCATATAGACTTGTGGTTGTACGGTTAATGCTCAGTCTGGACAAACACAAGCGTCGGTCCTTAATTGACTAGGGTGGAACATACACTTAACAAGATCTCGTGCTTGCTGCACCAATCCAAACTAACCATCCACCCTAATCTAAACCAATTTTTCACATTTTAGTTTATTTTAAAACAACAGTGGCAACTCCAATTACCACTAATTTTCATAAACACATGGGTATTACAATAAATCATAATTTCCCATTTTCAAGATTTCAAAGGTATTAAATAGCGAGACTAAGCATTATACTACCATTCCACTATTCACAAAGATTCAGTAATAATCTCATTATTGAGACAAATGAAATTCTAGGGTGACAAAGGTACATGGCATTCAATTTCAATGGAGGGTATAACAAGGTTGGTTTAACTAACCCTTAAGATTTGAACTAATATTTTATATAATTAGCAATGCACATAATTTGAAATAATTAAAACATTTCAAAATCATAGGTTCAAGATGATCAAAGGAGACTTGCCTTCTTGAGTGCTGTTTGGGTCTTCTTGCTGCGACTCGATGAATTCCTCGGCGACGGCGGAATCCACGCGCGAAAAGACAGACAAACAAAACAAATAAAATCAAACAAAATTTAAATAAAATTCAAAAATTCAAAAAGAGTCCATATTTGGATAGTTTATGATTTTAAAAATTTTTAGAAATTTGAACGGCTCAAATCGGAGTTAAAATGAAGAAGTTATGGCTTTCGGAAGATTAACAGGAGGGAAAAAGGAAAAGGCTGACTTGCGGGAATTATTTTTGCACTGGAAAATGCCATTTATGACATCAGCCATTTTCGAATTTTCTGAGCGGGAGATATTATTTGGAATGACCGGTGGGTCCGGTCTACCGTGAACCGGATCCACGGACCACGGGATTCGCCGACGTGGCGCATCGGCCACATGGCGCCATGCGGGCGCTAGGTGGCGGCCACGCGGGTGGCCACACGGACAAGGCCGGTCGACGTGGAGGCCACGCGGGCGCACGCGCATGGCCGGCTCGGGAGATGGCCGGCCGGTGGCCTTGCCGTGGCCGGCGGCCGGTGGGAGGGCGGCGAACGGCGGCGGCGGCACTCACCGGCGGCGGCGGATGAGGTGCGGGCGGCCGGTGGCGGCGCTAGGAGGCGGCGGCGGTGAGGCCGGTTGGGGGCGGCGAAGAGGCGACGGGAGGCGGGGGTGGAGCGCCGGGAGACGGCCGGGAAGAGGAGGAGGAGGGCGGTGGGAGGCGGGGTGAAGGAGGGCGAGGGGAGGGCGGTATTTATAGGCAAGGGGAGGAGGGGTGGCCGGATTTTTGGAGCTTCGCCGGAGTTAATGCAAACCGCGAATAAGGGAAATAAAAGAGGGGAAACGGCCGGAGGAATGGCCTTGATTGAGCATCCGTTTCCACTTTTTATTCGGGAATTAAAGCGAGTAAAACGGCCGGAATCAAAGCTTGATTTTCGGTTTAATGGAGGTGGAGAGAGGGTGGGAGGAGGAAGAAGGTGAGGTTGAAGAAGGATATGACATATGGGTCCCATGTGTCATAGACAGTGAGAGATAGTGAAGGGGTACGGGCCGTTGGATTCTTGACACGTGGCAAGTGAGTGGATGATGACCTTTAGATTTTATGAAGGGGTAAGTTGTGGTGGATGGCTAGGATTAAAACGTGGAGAGAGATGGATTTAATCTGAGAGCGACACGTGGCGGAATAGGATTAATTTGATTTTTATTTTCGGAATAAATTTCAGCAAATACTAGAAACTTTATAAAAGCTTGGAAAATTAATATTTAATGTCTAAAAATTCCAGACAAATCATAAAATATTCCTGGAAGCATTTTAGACTTATTAAAAATATTTTTAATTTCAGCTTTGCATTTTAATAATTTATAAAATACTTTTTAACTTTGAAAATTGATTTTAAATTTCAGAAAATTCTCAAATATTATTTAAAAATTTAGAAAAGGCTAGGAAAAAAAATAATTTTCCCTTTTTGGCTTTAATGAAATATTTAAAATGCATTTTCTTTCTTTAAATTTTGAAATAAAATCCAGAAAATCAAATAAAAGCCAAGTAAAACCCAATTACTTTAAAATAGTTGATTTGAATTTAAATTTTTCCAGAAAGCCAAATTTTGGGATGTTACAATGTGCATACGTGTGTTATAAAGTTGGAGGCTACGATGATGTCTTTCTTGTTAACCTGAGAATTGCTTCTTCTATGAAAGACACTTCAATCCATTCAAAACTAGGATTGAGCGTCTGCACTTTTACTTTCTACATGTCCTTTTTCTTTCTTTATTTTTTGGGGGTGGGGGTTCAAATTCCTTTTTGTTCTGTTCCTTGCTGCTTCTGATTTAGAATTTTAAAATTTGGAGGCTGCGGTGATGTTTTCCACGTTAACCTGAGATGCGCTTACTACTATGAAGACAAATATCAATCCATTCAAAACTACTAAACTGAGCACCTCCTTTTACTTTTGCTTGATTTAGGTTGAAGTCCATTTTTTTACTATTGTATTTGGTTTTGACACTTCTAATTGTGTCAGATAACTATCTCTGCTTGATAGAGCCTACAGAAGTTAAGTTTGGCTACTGGCAATACTAGATATAATCAGTTTATCTTCCTCAGGGATTCCTTGTCCTGGTTGCCTTAGTATTTTAGATTGAAGCAAATCAAACTCTCATTAGAGTTTCACTGGAGAGTAGCTTGTTTATCAACTGTCTTTGCCATCTTTCAATTTGTACTTTCTGGAGCAATGCGTGTTCTCTGTGCATCACCACAACTGTTTGATTACCTTCAATTATTGCAGACTGGTGAAAGGACTGCTAATATAATAAAGCATCTATTTCCTGTGTCAAAGCCAGACTCAAAGCGAATAATCACTTTTGCCAATAGAGATGACTACATCTCTTTCAGGTTCACATCTCACCGTGTTTATATTGCTTTGTTGGTATTTTGTTGATGTCAATAGTTTCTTCCATAGGTAAATAGTACGAGGCATGAAACACAGCTAGTTGATTTGAGTCCGGTTGTTCAAAAAATACACTCTCCTCTTTTCCCTGAACTTTCTTTCTACGATACATACTGTGATTAACACTATTATGATGTTTTTTTTATCATTTTGATATGGAAGGTGTCGTGGTTACAGACCAAACAGAGAGAGAGAGTATGGTAGTGGAGAGTTACGTGAGCAATGGCTTAGGGTTTCTCCCCATGGCCTGTGTTGTATATATATATATATATATATATATATATATATATATATATATATATATATATATATATCCATACGGGGAGTGCTTTTACAATTATACCCTTACATCCGAGTACTCCCCTGTTGTGGTTACAGACCAAACAGAGAGAGAGAGTATGGTAGTGGAGAGATAGGTGAGCAATGGTGATGTGACCACGCCACAAACACACACGACAATAGCGCCCAATATCAAGATTGAACTAAAGGTGAATTCGTTTCTTCAGCTTAAACATATTTTAAATGAGAATATGATGCTACCTAATGATGAAAATATATATTTTGACAGCACCACGTTATTTTTACATCAATTCAAGCAAGTGTTCAAGTTGGACACGTTTTGAAATCCAATTCGGCCTCCAGATCAATTCGGATTCAGCCTGACAAGCCCAACTTCAAATGTGCATAACTTTCATATACAAAGTCCGTTTGAGGTCCATGAGTACTTGTTGGAAAGCTTTGCTTATCCTCTTTCCAATGGATCTAGTATCACCTCTAAATTCCTTCTGTGTGCACCGCAATCATCAAAAGAGTTCGTGTTGGACACGTACTGGAATTGGATTCGGACTGCTGCAATGGTGCAAATTTAAATGGGCATAACTTCTTCATACGGACTCCGTTTGGGACGTTCGTGTACTTCATGGAAAGCTTATAAGTCTACTTTCCAATGGATCCAACCTCATCTTCAAATTCCATCCGAGCCGGCCGGAATCATCAAAACAATCCACATAGGTTTCTGAGTCCGAGTCAAAAGGGTGCTGCGCCACCTCCACTTGGGCCCATGGGCCTTGTAACCCTAGGGTGTACCCTTTGGGACGCCTCCCCTGGTTGTTTTCACTATATAGGAGCCGCCGCCTCCCTTTCTAGGACTTAGGTTTTGTTTAGATCAGTTTAGCCCCATGTGCAAACTCCACGTTGTCTCTTGTGTCGGCTAGACCAACAGATTCGTGTTACAGAACCTCAACTATCCTTGTGCGACTTTTATATCTAGCAAGTTTCAGGTTGCTCACTATCCTTGTTCTTGCGTGTTCTTCGGTTGCATGCAGGAATAGACCTTCGTGGTTAGGTCAACCGCGTTCTTGGCACGGTTGATAACGACTTGGAGTGTGGTTCAGCGATTGCTAAGGCGCAAGCGACGTCGTACGGTTGTAGTCGGGTCGTGAGAGTCACCTCCACCAAAAATCGAAGTTATCATCCTATCAGAAGATCGGGACCCCATCGCCTCGTCAGTTGGTATCAGAGCTTCAGTTGACCGGTAGGAATTCTTTGTATCCCTAGTTAGTAGATTGATTTTTATTTCCCATAGTCCAGAAAAATTGCCCCACAAAAAGAGTTAATTTCCGCTGTCCAAACCCCGTTGTGCCTTTCAATCTGTTAGTTTCGGTTTGTTAAATTTAATTTGTGTCTGTGTTAGCATTGTCTAGTTGCTGGTCATATCTTTTTTCCATTAAAAAAATCCAAAGAAAAAAAATTCCCCCCCAAACCCTAATTCCAATTCGGCTGATTTTTCCCTTCTCTGCAGCCGCCACCAAAAACGCCATATCTTTTGATTCCGAGATTATGTTTGAGTGAGACCACTGCCATTAGATTCAAAAATTAATCATCCATCTATCTGCAAAATTTCACGTCATTCCAGAAAGGCATTCAAGAGATATAAGCGGTGAAAGTTGACCCAAAATTCCAGATTGAATCTGCAACAGTCGGCACTTGTGAATTTTGTGCGGATTTGTCGGTCGGTTTCCAGAACTTGGCTCCAAAACAAAAGTTGTAGAAAAAGCCGTCAGAAAACGGATAAAAAAAGAATAATTGAAAAAAAGGCAATTGACAAAAAGTTACGGCCGAAATACCGACATGCTGTCCAGTGGACAGAAATCTTCAGTTTCCAAGTTTTGGGTCAATCCTTGTGCTCTTCAATTCCAGATTGCATTCAATTGAATTATCTTGCATTTACCACTCCTATACATTACCATACACATATATTAGCCTTTTTCCATCCTTGGTTGATCAACAACATAGGCTAAGTGCTAGATACGAACTATAATTCAATTCTGTGCAATTTCTGAAATTAATTGATTGTTTTCCTTTGCTACAAAATACATAGCCTATCCAAGCTCCACTTTTCTACTAACCGAACAGGTCTCGCTGTACCTTGCAATCGCTTTACTCATCACTTGAGTTAGGTTTATCACGAACCAGCCACCGGTTGCACCACCTGTTTGCTTTGGTAAGAACTTGTAAGAATTTGGTAAGAGCTTGAGAGATGCGTGACTTGATTTGAGCCTCCATAACCTAGTAGTGGATAGGAGCATTTACTTGTGATTTGTTTCCTTGTTTTCTACTAACAATGACAGGCTTGAGAAAATTGGTAGATTATGATGTCATCGCGGGCAGATTTGAACTTGAAGGGAAACAATTACCGGTATATATCTTCCCACTCACCGCTGAGAGTACGTCGTCGGACTACTTCTTGTGGGTTACTATGATGGATAGCTACTTTGAAAGACAAGATCTTGATCCTTATGAGAAGATGAGCATGGCAAGGACAGCGTTGATTGGTGATGTTCAACATTGGTGGTCAAATCTCGAGTTCCATTATATATACACATGGGAGGAGATGCAAAAGAAATTGCGACATCGTTTTGTACTCCATCTACAGATACCACCGAGATACTTGAAGAGGTGAAGGATGATCTAGTGCATCTTATGCCATTAGAGGAGAAGTTTGAGGTACCTACAGTATCTGATGAGGACGATAAAAGCAAAAGTACTGATTTGGTGCTACAACAAGACATAGGGCAACCTTGTGAGTATATACCTGCTGTAGTGCCATCTTTTGATATTCCTTGTGTTGACTTGAACGAACCATGTGCTGATCTAAATTCTCATAATTTTGCACATGTCGAATTAATTACACATAAGGAAGTATTTGATAGAATATCCCCTGCTGATGCATTGTGCTATATCATGCTTAATGAGGCCGTTACTTTGGATTGTGCTATGGAGAAAGTTTCTGAACTTGTATGTTCGAAATTCTTGTTTAGTGCCTACACCTCTGGGTATAAGTTTAATTTGATTGGAGATTATGGTGTAGAAAATCAATTTCTTGTATATCGAATATGCATAACCTGTGATCACATGGATGAATTGAAGCTTGTTGTTTTCAACAACAACTCTTGTATGCTCAATCTTGTTCATTATGAAAGAAAAATAAAATTTAGTGATCATTCAATGCCTATGTGTTCTTCTCTTGTTAAACCATCTAAGATTGACAATCTGAATAATGAAATTGATGTATGGAAGAATTTGCAAATCTTTTCTCCCTTACTAGATGAATTTGCTATTGCTCAATTCAAATCTGATTATATGGATAAACTTTGCTTGATTCCAAAAGTTGTAGCTTTGCCCATATGGGCCACCACTACAAGTTTACAACTTCAGAGATTTGAATTGCATAAATGCTTCACTTACATTTGCAAAACTAGTTGCAATAATTGCTATGTGAGAAATTATAATTGGCTCATTAACATATATGATTACTTTTGGGTTAATAATACAATGAGCTTTTATGATTGCTGCTGTGTTATAGCATTAATTGTGCAACAACGAAGAACCGTTAAAACGGATGACATATACATATACCAGGCATACACCTTGGCTTCTTTGTTACCATACTTTCAGCTTATCAAAAGCCGAGGACGACTTTATTTTCAAGAAGGGGAGAATGATAAGAACATGTACCCTATGGATATAATCATATTTGCTATACTTGTTGTTCAAATTACAAGAGCTCCTACGCACCACTTAAATTATCAGGTGAGTTCGTTTCAAACAGATTTCACTTTGTTTGACAAAGAACTTATGATATTACATAATGAGAGTTTGTTACGTTTGTTATCATGTACCGAGATTTATGATCAAGATCATACAATACGTGAGGCTACACAAATTTTAAAACCGAGGACGATTTTCTGTCAAGAAGGGGAGGATGATGTGACCACGCCACAAACACACACGACAATAGCGCCCAATATCAAGATTGAACTAAAGGTGAATTCGTTTCTTCAGCTTAAACATATTTTAAATGAGAATATGATGCTACCTAATGATGAAAATATATATTTTGACAGCACCACGTTATTTTTACATCAATTCAAGCAAGTGTTCAAGTTGGACACGTTTTGGAATCCAATTCGGCCTCCAGATCAATTCGGATTCAGCCTGACAAGCCCAACTTCAAATGTGCATAACTTTCATATACAAAGTCCGTTTGAGGTCCATGAGTACTTGTTGGAAAGCGTTGCTTATCCTCTTTCCAATGGATCTAGTATCACCTCTAAATTCCTTCTGTGTGCACCGCAATCATCAAAAGAGTTCGTGTTGGACACGTACTGGAATTGGATTCGGACTGCTGCAATGGTGCAAATTTAAATGGGCATAACTTCTTCATACGGACTCCGTTTGGGACGTTCGTGTACTTCATGGAAAGCGTATAAGTCTACTTTCCAATGGATCCAACCTCATCTTCAAATTCCATCCGGGCCGGCCGGAATCATCAAAACAATCCACATAGGTTTCTGAGTCCGAGTCAAAAGGGTGCTGCGCCACCTCCACTTGGGCCCATGGGCCTTGTAACCCTAGGGTGTACCCTTTGGGACGCCTCCCTTGGTTGTTTTCACTATATAGGAGCCGCCGCCTCCCTTTCTAGGACTTAGGTTTTGTTTAGATCAGTTTAGCCCCATGTGCAAACTCCACGTTGTCTCTTGTGTCGGCTAGACCAACAGATTCGTGTTACAGAACCTCAACTATCCTTGTTCGACTTTTATATCTAGCAAGTTTCAGGTTGCTCACTATCCTTGTTCTTGCGTGTTCTTCGGTTGCATGCAGGAATAGACCTTCGTGTTTAGGTCAACCGCGTTCTTGGCACGGTTGATAACGACTTGGAGTGTGGTTCAGCGATTGCTAAGGCGCAAGCGACGTCGTACGGTTGTAGTCGGGTCGTGAGAGTCACCTCCACCAAAAATCGAAGTTATCATCCTATCGGAAGATCAGGACCCCATCGCCTCATCAAATGGCTTAGGGTTTCTCCCCATGGCCTGTGTTGTATATATGTATATATCCATATGGGGAGTGCTTTTACAATTATACCCTTACATCCGAGTACTCCCCTCAGGGGTACCCATGTCATTACACATATCCCATTTTGGGCCTTACATTCTTCTACCAGGCCTGCTGGGCTTAGGTGGGGGCCACCCCTACAACAGAAGGCATCACGTCTATGAAAAACATGGCGGCCCCAAGTCTATTGACCTGAAGGAGGTTGGTCCCCGTTTTGAGTTACGACTTTACCAGGTGAAGAAAGGCCTCTATCCAGCCATTATTGTTACACTGTTTGAAACTTTTTTATTGGCCTTGTTATGCTTACTTCATCGGATTCCTTGCTGTTTGTCAGGTAGATCAAATGAGAAACCGTGGACCAAAGCGAAGCACAAAACGAGTTTGTGCTTCGGCCATACATTAACACCGCTAAGAAGCAAAAGGCTCTTGGGGTTTGAATTGAATTGATTGGGCTGCACTGTAGTACAGCAATGCCTGCTGTATCTGTAACATTTTAGCCTGATGTTTTTGGTGCATCCTTGATATATTCTTCAAATTTAGAGGGTGTCCAAAGCTATTATTGGTCTTTTCCTAGATTATTGTTCAGTTCGCTGCAATAACTTTTCTAATTTATGCAGTATAGGCTACAGATGGATCCGACAGTTCCTAGCCCTCTGCTATTATACTCTCTTGCTCATGCCGAGTTTTATTCAAGGTAGGTGTTGTGAGTTTTGACACCACTTTTTTAGTTCTGCATGTAAGGGGCTCCCTATTCTTGTCACCATAGTAGGATATTGGGTGATATACTTGGTGCCGCCATTGCCTCGAAAGAATGTTTGATATAATACATTAGATATCATACAGTAAAATTGACTCTTGTTTTGCTCCATTTGTATATTATTACTTCTCAAGCCAAGTTCATAGAAGTGTTGTATATGGAGAACAACCAAGAAACATGTATTTCTTTCATTTTTTACATGTTTTACCATGCAGATAATATCTCTATTCAATAAACCAATAGTTTGTCTCGGACTCTCGGTGTACTTGGTATAGTTAGTTTAGTTGTTGATATTGTTGGATCGAGATCGGCAACAGAGGGGGGGGGGGGTGAATGGTACCCTTTTAAAAAATTACACCCCTAAAAAGTACTTACATGCGAGTCTCCTCTCCTATGGCTACAAGAAGCTATGAAGAGGAGGACTCAAGCTCTCTGGAACCTTAAGAGACCATAAAAAGAGAATGGAGATCGATACCCAAGAGAAAAACCAAGAGTCAGCACAAAACGCAGAGGGGCCGGTCTGACCTGAATGTGCTGGGCGGTTAGACCGCAGTAGCCAGGCCGATCTGACCGGTCATTTGCCGCCGGTTAGATCGTCGGCTATATACCGGTCTGACCGCCCAAAAGATCTGGTCTGACCGGCCTTCGAAGTTCAGACAGGGGCAGAGAGCAGAAGCGCACGATAGAAGTTCTGAAATTACTGAGTCTTGCAGATTTTAGAGAAATTAGTAGAATCCTTCTTGTCTCCTCAGGTAAAAAGATCAAGAGCATAAACTAAATACCCATAAGACCTTAGGAATCAAAAGGATTCATTAATTGAACATGAAATGGAGATTTGAGCCAACACCTGATAAAATACAGAGAGCAGCACCAAAACTCCAATTGCCCTCTAATTGATCCTTTGACCAGGAAATTAAGAGATTATGTAAGCAATAGTCTTAGGACTCAAATGCTCATCTCAGTGCACCAACTTTAAAGGAGAAAATCAAAACATCACCAAACCCTAGATTTTCAAGAACAGGGGAAATTTCTGACGAAGCTCAGGAAAAGACGATACAACCTTGAATCCATCATTTGCTCTAGGAAATGGAGTGACCAAGAGGTCTAGAGTCTCTGCCTATCCCAGAGCAATCCATTTTGCACCTTCTCAACAAGAAACAACACCAAATCACAAAACCGAGAAATCACACAGAGCAAAAATGCACGAAGAAGGAAACAGGAGGCAGGAGCATCTCAATAAAACCATCTCAGATTGATATTGAGGAAGAGAGATGAATGATTACATAGAGTATCAACTCATACCATCCCTACAACCCCATACACACTTGGATTGAGAGCACAAACTACATGCCTCTCCTGGACATCCTCACATAGGGGAGACAAGAACAACAAAAGCTCTGCACTCTCTCAACAACTCTCACCAACTAAAGAAAAGAGATGCAAAGCAAAACAACCTCCCAAAGCTTAGAGACTACATGCAGGAACCCTCCTCCTTTTATAGCCTCCCACTAATGGGTTTGATGTTCTCTTTACCCACTAAGCCTCCAACAACTCTTGTGCTTTACCCAAATCCACTTCCTTTAGTGCAGCTTTGCGTATTTACCAAAACGCCCCTCCTGCGCCTTCCGGGAAGCTTCCTCATTCCTTGCTTTCCAAACCTCGCAGCTACCTCGAGTCCTCGTCGTCTTCAGCACACCTCGACCGCTTTGACCTCGGCACCGCCCGCGCCTAGTCCGGTCATCCCGTGCCTCGCCATGACTCCACCTCGACGTCCTGCAGCCATCACAGACAAGAAATACATTACATAGCACCGCTCGAAACACATAATCCTCATTAGCATCAACGAATCGAACTCAAGCAAGAAATTGCCCAAACGACCAATCGGGAAGAAGAATATACCTCAAGTCCGACTAACCAAACCCGACTGAGCCAAATGCCATCATGGCACGAAACGCACAAGCCAAACTCAATCTTTCCAAAACCATTGTCAATTACTCATCACAATCATGGGGTCACAACCACATGGTCTCTCCGATATCTTGTGCCTTGACATTTGTTTCTACAGATTGGATCTCTATATACCTACTGGCACAACAGGGTTGAAGTCAGTTGTGGCATTTGCCACTGGTGGAGCATGGATCATAGGGTGAGTAGAAGAATGTACTATCTTGGAACCCAACTTTTTTATTTTGCATTTTCTAGAATTCTAGTAAGATTTAGATTTTGTCTTGACTTTGTATGGCGAATTGTATATCTCTCAGGTACAAAGGGTGGTGTGCCCTTTTAGGCAGATGCTTGGCAGAAAGGGGCATCATAGTTGCATGCATTGATTACAGGTACTGAGGATAGATTCCAAATATGTAAAGCAGCATGCTTTTCATATAATACTCATGGAGCATAGCAATGGTTTGTTTGCAGAAACTTTCCTCAGGGGACTATTGGTGACATGGTAGAAGATGCATCCCCAGGAATCTCTTTTTGGTGTGTTTTGCGCACAGCTTGGCGCATTTAGTGTTTGGAACGAAATAAGCAAGTTGCAATGGTTTTTTTTGGTGTTTGATAAAAAATCGCATAGCCTGTGTAGTGTGTAATTGGGAGGTTCTATGCTCACAAGTTTCAAAAAGTTTGTGCTAAACTTTCTCTGATTTGGTGCTTTTTTGCCCTTTTTCGGGAAGCTAATTTTTCAGTAGTTTCACTCCTGTATGTAATGTTCGTATCAGATCACTCTTGTGTTTTATAGCGCAGATTATATTTAGTTGATGGCGTATGTTTCTAACCATAATAGCGAATATGGGATAACAAAGTGGAAAGAAAAGAAAGATCTTTGTTGTAGAACATTGTGTGATCTTGCTCTCTTCGTCGAGTGAATTCATTGTACAAGATCATTTTTTTTGTGCGTACCGTAGAAGTAATTCAAGGGTTTAATGAATCAATACAATGCCGTGTAATGGTTTGTTCGCATATATAGACTCTGCTTTCAATCAAACTTTGAGAGACCATGTGGTTGTAACCCCATGTGTTGTGATGAGTAATTGACATCGGTTTAGGAGAGTCGAGTTTGGTTTGTGTGGTTCGGACCATGTCGTTGCGTGGTGCAATGGGTTCGGTCGGACTTGGTCAAACCTAGTCAAAGTGGTTAGAATGCAGATTTTGTCGATTTGACAGGTTTGGGCTACTTCTTGCATAATGAGGTTCATTGATGCATTTATGCTTTAATGTATCGAGCGGTGCTATGTGACGTGTTTCTTGTCTGTGTGACTACAGGACGTGGAGGCGGAGTCGAGGTGAGACACGAGGTGACTGGACTAGACACAGGGAGGTGTCGAGGTCAGAACGGTCGGATGTGTCGAACACGACGGAGATTCGATGTGGTTGCGAGTCGTGGACGACAAGGAGCGCGGAAACTTCCCGGAATGTCTAGAAGGGGCGTATTGGGAATTTCACGAGGCTGCACAGGCGGGAGACGGTTCCGTTCGGGTTTAGCCGGCGTAACGGGTTGGAGACCCGTTAGCAAAGGGCTATAAATAGGTTGGAGGGGCTGCATGCCTCCATATGGCTTTGGGAGAGAGTTAGGGTTTGCTAGAGTCAAAAGAGGCTTTGAGAGTTTGTTTTGGCTTTAGGCTTTAGTTGTTGAGGGTTGGTAGGAGAGGCAGAGAGGTGTCTGTACTCATGTCTCCTTCGTAGTTCCTTCTCTGTGTTGTGTTCCTCCCAAGAAGCATGTGAAGCTCTTGGTGATCTTGAGGATGGAGAGGGAGAGTGAGGAGATGGATTGAGAGTCTTGTAATCATTCCTCTTGTTCTAATGTCCATGCGTATCGGGACTCCTCTGTAATTCTTTTGCTTCAATGAATGGAAATCTGAAGTTTTCTCCCGTGCTCTCTGTTCTTCCTTCGTTCTCCTTTTTGGCTTGATTTTGAAGTTTCGTGATTTCTTGTTGTTTGTTGTTGGAGAGTGCCAACATGAGTTGCTATGACATGGGGATGCTCAAAAGTCATTTGTCTATTTAATCCCAAGAGCAAACCGAGTTTGATTCCAGATTTAGTTCTTGAGCCCTCTCTGTTCTTCTTTTCTTCCTCCTAGGGTTTAATGCAAATCTTGATTCCCTTCGCGAGATGGCTTGAAATTTGGCATGGAGAGTCCAGAGGCTATTGAGTAGCTATCCTCAAAGTTTCATAGCCACAAGATCAAAGGTTGAGGAGTAAATTAGTTTTTGGCTCGGTTCTTGCAAGATTTCATATTTTTACTCAAAATCTGAAATTCTTGTTTCTTGGAGTGGTTTCTCGATTTTGGTTCTTGGCTTATTCTTCTGGGAGTGTTCCCTAGTTATCCTCAAAGTTTCCCAAGCCAAGAATCCAATAATCTTTGCGATTTTATCAGATTTCTGAAAATCCTGTTTGCTGATTTTCTCGAGAGGTACTACCGCTCAGCGGTACTACCGCTCGTCCCAGCGGTACTACCGCTTGCAGTCAGACTTGCTCTAAATTTATTTTTCTTGACTGTTTCTTTCTGGATCTGGTTTAGCCTTGTTGTTGTGACTTCCAGTAGTGCATTTCTTCTTTCTTCATAGCTTCCATAGATATTGGAGACGAAGCATAAGCGTGGATACTTGAGGGGCGGATTTAATTTTTGAAGGCGCCATTCACCAATTGGTGTCAGAGCCGGTTAGCTCTAATTCATAGATCTTAACTGGTCTCTAGAGCCATGGCGACGGACAAGTACTCCACACCAAGCCGCCCATTTCCGATGGCATCGATTACCCTTTCTGGAAGAGCCGAATGGAGACATACATCCAAGCTCAGGGGTATGCCATCTGGCGGAAGGTGAATGTGCGATTTGTTGTTCCTGCCGATTAGAACATCAATGCCGGGAACATGGTTGATGTTGAGGCAAATGCGAAGGCAAGGAACATCATTATCCAGGGCTTGAGCAGAAGCAAATTCGATCGCATCTCTCACCTGTCGTCCGCCTACGATATCTGGGTGACCCTCGACGCATACCATGAGGGCACCACCCAGATCAAGATGGTTCGACAGGACCAGTTCAAGCGAGAATACAACAAATTCGAGATGCTTGCTAGTGAGTCCCTCGATAAGTGCTTTGCGCATTTCCACAAGATCTTGAGCAACCTCCGAGCGGTCGGTCTCACATACCCCGACTCGGACAACGCTCGTCAGATGCTCGTGACACTTGATCTGCGTGCTTGGGAGATGAAAGTGACTACCATCAAAGACACGACAGACCTCTCGACCTTGACTCTTGACGCGCTGTACTCGCGCCTCAAGACTCACGAGATTGACGTTGTCTCTCGTAGGACGAAGTCACAGTCGATGGCTTTGGTCACCGATCCTGTTTCTTCTTTTGGTCTTTCTTCTGAGTCTTCTTGCGGTTTCTCCCTTACTGCTCTCTGTGACATAACTGATGATCAGTTAGAGCAGCTCGCGGATGAGCAACTGGCCCTCTTTGCTCGAAGATTCTCCCATGCTTACAAGGGGAGGAGGGATAGAAAGAGAGGAGGACCCGTGATTTGCTTCGAGTGTGGTGGCTCCAACCACATTCGTGCAAACTGCCCCAAGCTGGAGAAGGGCAAGAATGACTACGGTGGTTCGGGCAAGAATGACTACACCGACAAGAACCGCAACAAGAAGCCTCCAGCGCACCCTCAAGGCAAGAAGAAGTTCCGCGACTTTGGGAAGGCTAAGAAGCTCTTCCACCGCGTCCTCATCGCCTTCGACGACCTCAACCTCAGCGAGGTGGAGGGATGGAGCGACGACGATGGGACGGGTGACCAAGAACCCAAGAGCGGCGACGACTTCTCCGACATGTACTTCATGGCCCTTGAGGGTGAGCTGAGCGACAGCGGGCTGTACTCCGACTTGGACGAGGTATGCCCCACCTACGACCAGCTCAATCATGCTTTTCTTAAGCTAGGTGGATTTCATGCTAGAGCTAGGGCTAGGTGTACTGGGTTAGAGAAGGAAGTAGATAGATTATCACTAGAGATTATTGCTCTTACATCTGCTCCCTCTAGTGATGATTGTGATACATGATGTGCTCTTTTGGGTGACATGGAGAAACTAAGGACCTCGCATGATAGTTTATCTTCTGAGCTTGATACGCTTAAGGTGGAGAACATTAGTCTTCTTGCTGAGCTTGAGATGAGTAGGGTAGTTCCTATTTTATCTACTACTGTTGAGACTAGTGCTTGCACCTCATGTGAGGATAAGGACAACGCATTTAGAGGTCTTTATACCATATTGCTCGATCTGCCCGAGACTTGTGAAAACTGCAATAATTTGAAGATGAACCTAAAACGGGCAGATCTTAAAGTTGCTGAATTGCATGCTTCTTTACTTGAGCCTGTTGTTTCTTGCACCAACTGTCCAAAATTGACGCTTGAGCTTGAGTCCGTTTCTAAGCAATTTCTGACAATAAACTAAGCTCAGTTTGTGACTAAGGATCCTGTTAGCTCACCATGCATTAGTTGTGATAAACTAAAACTTGAACTCGTTGCTTTGAATGAACAATGTGTGAAGCTAACTAAGAATTTACTAGAGAAGCCATCAACTCATTGTGATGTGACTGCTGAGGTGGGGAAGGAGAATCCCAAGGGTAAGGTTGAGACGCTTAGCGACGTGAACCAACCGGCTAGTAGTAGGACTGTCCCCTCAGAGTCGGCTGTGCGTGCACAAGCCATTCTTTCCTCTACTGTTGGTTATTCATCTGCTCCCTTACCTTCTGCTACTCCTTCTTCCCCCTACTCTTCTTGCACCTCTCTTTTTCGGGAGTGTCAGTATCTTATGAACACTCTCGAGAGGTTTGTAGGTGGCAAGAAGGAGCTGAATCTTATTCTAGACCAGTCCAAGATTTACAAGTTTAATCAAGGTCTAGGATATGATTTCTATGAGGACATTAAGAATCATCCACCTGCTATTCTCAGACCCATAATAGGAGGTGTGATCGAGGTTGAGCCCAGATCTGATGAAGTTAAATTCAAGTCTGCGGGCTTTGTCCAAGGGATTTCTGACGGCAAGGTGAGTCCACCTGCAGCTTCGGCCTCTCAGAAGGCGAAGCCATCTCATGCTACTTCTGCCCCTCAGAAGGTGAAGTATCATTGCACCTTCTGTCAGAAGGATGGACATCTAATCGATCGATGCTTCAGGTGCGCCAAGATCGCGCGTAGAGACCGTGTTGAGTCTCTTAGGCGTATTCAGGGTCAGCCCCAGACCTTGAGTGCACCTAAGACCAACACGAGGTCTAGGGTTGCTTCAGCTGATGGATTTGGGCAGCATCGAGGACTTGTTTTTTCTGAGTTTTCTGGTTTCGTCCTCATGCTCCCTTTAGTCGTGACTTCCGCCGTCCTAAGGGTAGATCTCGTTTCCCCCGTCAAGATAGCTACCCGCGGCGTGATCAGCATGTTGCCGGTATCTTGATTCGCTCTTCTGTAGCAGTCAAGCTAACAACAGCTTCAGGTCTGCTCACAGACCTTCTGCTTCTTTGAGTGACAGAGAGTGTAGGGTAGATAGAGGTCAGTCGTGTTTGACTACTTCATCTGCTCGACGTGTTACTCAGTATTGGGTGCCAAAATCACTCTTAATTTACCCCAGTACTGAGACTTTACTCTCTATTTGACTCAGGTTCACCGGGAAGGGAAGGGAAAGGTTTGGCTTGTAGACTCCGGGTGTTCACATCATATGACCGGAGACTCCCGTTGGTTTTCTTCCCTTGCCCGTGCTCTAGGTGATGAGACGATCACCTTCGGAAACGCTTCATCTGGGCGCGTCGTCGCCAAAGGTACAGTGCGCGTAAATGACTCTTTTATTTTGAGAGATGTTGCCTCGGTTAGTAAGCTGCAGTATAATTTGCTTTCTGTTTCTCAGCTTACCGATGACGGTTTCGAGGTGAGCTTTAAGAAAAACGCTTGCAAAATTCTTGATTCTTCGGGTAGTCTGGTTTGCGGGATTTCTCGTTTTGGGAGGATCTTTCGTGCTGATTTTTCTGAGTCTTCTGGTGATCCTCTGCGGTGTTTGGTTGCTTCTGAGTCCCGCGACCTTTCCTTCTGGCATAGGAGACTTGGTCATATTGGATTTGACCATTTGACCCGAGTTAGCGGCCAAGACCTCATTCGTGGTCGCCGAAGCTCAAGATGGTCAAAGATCTAGTTTGTGCTCCTTGCCGGCACGGCAAGATGGTTGCCGCCTCCCATCCTCCGGTCACAGTTACTATGATCGATGCACCAGGACAGCTGCTCCATATGGACACAGTTGGACCAGCTCGAGTGCAGTCAGCAGGAGGGAAGTGGTATGTTCTTGTCGTGGTCGATGACTTCTCGAGGTATTCTTGGGTGTTTTTCTTAGCCTCGAAGGATGAGACGTTTACACATTTCTGAGGTCTTTTCAGTAGGCTTTCTGTTGAGCTCCTGGGTGCCTTACGAGCAATCCGCAGTGACAATGGCACAGAGTTCAAGAATTCCTACTTTGAGAGGTTCTGTGTTGAGACAGGTGTAGAGCACCAGTTCTCTTCTCCGCACGTCCCACAGCAGAGTGGCGTCGTGGAAAGGAAGAACCGTACCTTGGTCGAGATGGCCAGGACGATGCTTGATGAGTACTCTACACCGCGAAAGTTTTGGGCTGAGGCTATAGCCACCGCGTGCCATGTCTCAAATCGAGTTTTTCTTCGGGCACACTTGCATCGCACTTCTTATGAGTTGAGATATGGGCGAAAGCCCAGTGTATCTCATTTTCGTGTATTTGGTTGCAAGTGCTTTATTTTGAAGTCCGGGAACCTAGACAAGTTCGAGTCACGTTCTTGTGATGGGATCTTTCTAGGCTACTCGACTTCTTCGCGGGCTTATCGGGTTTGGAACTGCGAGTCTAGCAAAATGGTAGAGACCTGTGAAGTGACTTTCGACGAGGCCAGTCCGGGGACTAGGCCTGATATCTCAGGTTCCTTAGAGTAGTCCGAGCCCATCTTTGTGGATGATGAGGACGATGGAGATGAGGGTTGTCTACCCGATCCAGTCCCTCATCCACCCCTTGAGGTGCCTTCCTCCACCGCACCTCGAGGTGATCAGCCCATGCCTTCTGCTTCTTCTGAAGCTAGTGGCTCTGTTCCTACCTCATCTGCTCATGAGGTAGAGGCCACTTCTTCATCTCATCCTGGACCTCCTAGACATATCCAGAAAGCCCATCCTTCTGAGCAGATTATTGGAGACCTCTTGAGCGTGTCACACGCTCAAAGTCTGCCACGTCACTCTTCTGTCTCCATTCTGCCTTTGTTGCCTCTTTTGAGCCCAAGGACGTTTGTCATGCTCTGTCTGACGAGTCTTGGTCAATGCCATGCATGAGGAGCTAGAAAATTTCGAGAGGAATAAGGTCTGGTCGCTTGTTGAGCCCCCGCGTGGTCACAATATCATTGGGACCAAGTGGGTGTTCAAGAACAAGCAGAGTGAGGATGGGGTGGTTGTTCGAAACAAGGCTAGACTGGTAGCTCAGGGGTTCTCCCAGGTTGAGGGTCTAGATTTCGAGGAGACCTTTGCCCCTGTAGCTAGACTTGAAGCCATTAGAATCCTGCTGGCCTTTGCAGCTTATAAGGGTTTCAAGCTTTATCAGATGGATGTCAAGAGTGCCTTCCTCAATGGCTTTATTGAGGAAGAAGTCTATGTCCGACAGCCTCCAGGTTTCGAGAACCCCAAATACCCAAACCATGTCTTCAAGCTTTCCAAAGCTTTGTATGGACTTAAGCAGGCCCCTAGAGCTTGGTATGAGAGGCTTAAGTCCTACTTGTTGAGTCATGGTTTCGAGATGGGTAAAGTAGACAAGACCTTGTTCATCCGTCGGCATGGCACTGATATTCTGCTCGTCCATATTTATGTGGATGACATCAATTTTGGCGGCTCTTCTCATGCTCTGGTTTCACAGTTCTCGGATGTCATGAGCACCGAGTTTGAGATGAGCATGATGGGTGAGTTGACCTTTTTCCTCGACTTCCAAATCAAGCAGACTCGGGAGGGTACTTTCTTGCAACAAGGCAAGTACACTCGTGGCCTCCTGAGACGCTTCGACATGAGTGATGGTAAGCTTTTCAAATCAAACTCAACTTCATACTTTTTCTGGGTTTGTCAATATACTCATCAAGGGGGAGATTGAGAGACCGTGTGGTTGTAACCCCATGTGTGTGATGAGTAATTGACATCGGTTTAGGAGAGTCGAGTTTGGTTTGTGTGGTTCGGACCATGTCGTTGCGTGGTGCAATGGGTTCGGTCGAACTTGGTCAAACCTAGTCAAAGTGGTTAGAATGCAGATTTTGTCGATTTGACAAGTTTGGGCTACTTCTTGGATAATGAGGTTCATTGATGCATTTATGCTTTAATGTATCGAGCGGTGCTATGTGACGTATTTCTTGTCTGTGTGACTGCAGGACGTCGAGGTGGAGTCGTGGTGAGACACGAGGTGACCGGACTAGACACAGGGAGGTGTCGAGGTCAGAACGGTCGGATGTGTCGAAGACGGCGGAGATTCGATGTGGTTGCGAGTCGTGGACGACAAGGAGCGCGAAAACTTCCCGGAAGGTGCAGGAGGGGCGAATTGGGAATTTCGCGAGGCTGCACAGGTGGGAGACGGTTCCGTTCGGGTTTAGCCGGCGTAATGGGTTGGAGACCCGTTAGCAAAGGGCTATAAATTGGTTGGAGGGGCTGCATGCCTCCATATGGCTTTGGGAGAGAGTTAGGGTTTGCTAGAGTCAAAAAAGGCTTTGAGAGTTTGTTTTGGTTTTAGGCTTTAGTCGTTGAGGGTTGGTCGGAGAGGCAGAGAGGTGTCTGTACTCATGTCTCCTTCGTAGTTCTTTCTCTGTGTTGTGTTCCTTCCAAGAAGCATGTGAAGCTTTTGGTGATCTTGAGGATGGAGAGGGAGAGTGAGGAGATGGATTGAGAGTCTTGTAATCATTCCTCTTGTTCTAATGTCCATGCGTATCGGGACTCCTCTGTAATTCTTTTGCTTCAATGAATGGAAATCTGAAGTTTTCTCCCGTGCGCTCTGTTCTTCCTTCGTTCTCCTTTTTGGCTTGATTTTGAAGTTTCGTGATTTCTTATTGTTTGTTGTTGGAGAGTGCCAAAATGGGTTGCTATGACATGGGGGATGCTCAAAAGTAATTTGGCTATTTAATCCCAAGCGCAAACCGAGTTTGATTCCAGATTTAGTTCTTGAGCCCTCTCTGTTCTTCTTTTCTTCCTCCTAGGGTTTAATGAAAATCTTGATTCCCTTCGCGAGATGGCTTGAAATTTGGTATGGAGAGTCCAGAGGCTATTGAGTAGCTATCCTCAAAGTTTCATAGCCAAAGGATCAAAGGTTGAGGAGTAAATTGGTTTTTGGCTCGATTCTTGCAAGATTTCAGATTTTTACTCAAAATCTGAAATTCTTGTTTCTTGGAGTGGTTTCTCGATTTTGGTTCTTGGCTTATTCTTCTGGGAGTGTTCCCTAGCTATCCTCAAAGTTTCCCAAGCCAAGAATCCAAGAATCTTTGCGATTTTCTGAGATTTCTGAAAATCCTGTTTGCTGATTTTCTCGAGAGGTACTACCGCTCCTCGAGAGGTACTACCGCTCGTCCCAGCGGTACTGAAAGCATCTAGGCCCCTAAGATTATTGGTTTTGATAATTAATGACGTTATGTGAACATGGGACTAATATGTGCGTTAAGTGTTTAAAAGGATAAGTCCAAAATGGTGAAGAAAGATGCTCATAAAATATTTCACGAAGATTCAAAGATCTCAAGGGCGACAAGGTAAATAGTTTAGGTATCTTTTTCATTTTTTCCGGTCTTGGTGAAAGGTTGAAAGACCGGATTATAGGATAGATGCCGTACAATTAAGAGAGATCATGGTGATTTGCTTGATCATATTCAAATGTGCCCTATGGATCAATTTAGGATCATGCATGCACTTAGAAATTCAATTTAAATCAAAACTGTGCATTGTCAGAATTTTCGGAAGTACCGCCGTTTAAAGGGTGGAACTACCGCTGGCCGGTAGTACCGGGCGCCCAGGCGGAACGTTTTTTTCCAGAGAGCGCCCGGAGTTTAAGTTAGTCTCTCAGAAATCAGAAGTACCGCTTGGTGAACGGCGGAACTACCGCAAGCGCGGAAGTTCCGATCTCCAGAGCGGAACTTTATTTCCAGAGAGCGCCCTGAATTGAAGTTAACCTCGCTGAGATCGGAAGTACCGGGGCAAGGAACGGAACTTCCGGGATTCCGGAAGTACCGCAATTTCAACGGCGGTAGTTCCGCACTCATTGACCAACGGTTACTTCTGACTCTCTGACATAGCCGTTCTGACCGGGCGGTGGAAATCCGGAAGTACCGCTCATATAATGGCGGTAGTTCCGTTTTCCCTGATTTTTCAGGATTGTTTAATGCAACGGCTATTTGAGATTGGTGGGGGTATAAATACATCCCCACCAGAACTTGTACCTGTGGTTGACCCCATATTGAACATCTTTGAGCTTAGTGCAACCTCTCACACCTCACTTTCACTCTTGTGCATTCAATTGAGGTAGTTGAGCCAAAATTCAAGTGCATTGCATATTAGATTGATCCATTAGCCACTTGAGTGTGATCTAGCCGCTGTGTTTCATTCTCTTGGTGCTTACCGGCACCTAGACGGCTTGGAGGAGGTTCCGATGATCTTCTCAAGAAGATTGTGAGAAGGCCCGGAAGATTGTGAAGGCTCGGAGCTCGCCTACCCGGAGAGGGAAAGGGCTACCGCTAGTGATCGAGGTGATTAGGCTCAATTTGTGGAGCCGGTCCGATTTGTTCGGGCTTACCTCAACGTGGACTAGGGGAGACCGGCAAGTCTCCGATCACCACGGTAAAAAGTAATTGTGTCAATTGTGGTTTGCTCTCTTGTGCTTACTTTCATTCAAGCAACCCTCTTAATTCATATTTGATTGCTTGTTAGTTAGAGTAGCAAACTTTGACCTAGACTATTGGATATTGCTCTTAGTCAATTACTTGTACTAGTGATCACTTGAGCCTTTCTAGGTTTTTAGTTGTTCTATTGTTAACTTGCTCTAGTCAATTCATTAAGTTTAAAATTGTTAATTGAAATTAGACGAAAATTTTAAAACCGCCTATTCACCCCCCCTCTAGTCGGCCTCCTCGATCTTACAGGTACTACCGCTTGCAGTCAGACTTGTTCTGAATTTATTTTTCTTGACTGTTTTTATTTCTGGATCTGGTTTAGCCTTGTTGTTGTGACTTCCAGTAGTGCCTTTCTTTTTTCTTCATAGCTTCCATAGCTACTGGAGACGAAGCATAAGCGTGGATACTTGAGGGGCGAATTTAATTTTTGAAGGCGCCATTCGCCCCCCCCCCCCTCTGTCGCCATTTCGGTCCAACAAACTTTGAGTTGGCTTTCAATGGTTGAAATCTCAAAATTGAGGGAGTCAATAGAATTTGTTCTATAATTATGATCTAATCAATGTTCAGTTTGAGATCATGTTTAATAGTATGTATCACCTTTATTTGATACTTCGTTGTAACGCACGGGCACTTTACTAGTTATTATAGTGATTTGACTTCGACGTCCATGGTTTTTTCTCGCAAGAGTTTTTCACGTAAAAATTTGTGTCTCTTGTCTCTATTTTTCTATGTATTATTCGCAATAAGTGGCATCAAAGCACATGAAATTAGGATTTGAGAGATGAAAAAAATTCCATCGAGTCGGTGTCCGTGCGTCTCGCGTGTGCGCTTGATCCGCATCAAATCCGAAGTGTATCACGTTCCGTCTCCGAGCGTCGTCGTTGAGTTGCATCAAATGCGAGGCGTGTCTCCAAGTTAGCGTCGACTTCATCTGAGCTGGAGTTCAATAGGCAGAGGAAAAGGAGCAACACAATAGCACACATCAAAAGAAAAGTCATTGTGATCAAAGACCAAAGCAAAAGCCAGCAGCAACGTGAGTCGTCTCCAGCCTCGGTCCGAGCGGCATCTGACAGTACAATCACGTAAGCAGTCCGGTCAAGCTCTTCGATCGATGCCAAATTCAAGCCAGCAAAATGCAAAGCAATCATAAACAATAAAAAGCGGCACAGAAAATGAAGTCAAGAAAAAGGAGAGCAGCAAGCTACGGTTTGGTATTTGTGTAGTAGGAGTTTGAGATTGCGAGAATTTTGCTAGGTATACACAAACTCGTACTAGCAATTTGGATTTCTTTCGCATGACAACTCTGAAGTATGATCTTCTACTATTGGATCGTGACACAAGATTTTGTCTATCAAATCCATATTCATCTATCAAATAATATTTTACAGGAGGTTATGAAGGAGACATCCACTGCTGCATTATAGCTGAAGTTGAAGCAGATTTGCATGACCAAAGACTTGACCAACAAGATGCATTTGAAGCAGAAGTTTTATTCCCACAAGATGGTGGAGGGAGCCTCGTTGTTACCTGTTGTAGGGGTGGCCCCCACCTAAGCCCAGCCGGCCTGTTAGAAGGCTGTAAGGCCCAAAGTGGGACATGTATAATAACATAAGTACCCCCGAGAGGGATACTCAAATGTAAGGGTACTATTGTAAAAACACTCCCTCCCCATGTGGGTATATATATGTGTATCGTCCAGGCCATGGAAAAACCCTAAGCATTGCTCACCTAACTCTCTACTACCATACTCTCTCTCTGTTTGGTCTGTAACCACACCATTACCACTTGACAGATTTCAAGAAAGTAGTTGCAGACCTCAAGTCTATAGAGGTAAAGTGTGATGATGAAGATTTGAGTCTTCTTTTGCTATGCTCTCTGCCCAATTTGTACTCTACTTTTAAAGATATTATTCTATATAGCCGAGATAGTCTTATTCTCAGTGAAGTTTATGAAGCTCTATATACTAAAGAAAACATAAAACTTATGGTTCCCGGTGAAAGTTTAATTACGCATGACGAAATGGAATCTCTTGATAGATAAGAATGACACTTGGGAGCTGGTCAATTTGCCAATTGAGAAAAAGCCTATTCACTGCAAATGGATCTTTAAGTAAAAAGAAGACGTTTCACCAATTGAAGAGGATAGGTACAAAGCAAGGCTAGTTGCCAAAGGATACATCCAAATTTTAGGTATTGATTTTTTATGTCTTTTCGCTTGTTGTGAAGTCTAATTCTATTCGCACTTTACCCAGCATTGTGGCTATACATGATTATGAGCTTGAACATTGGATGTGAGAATCGTATTCTTACATAGAGAATTAGAAGAAGACATTTATATGGAGCAACTGGAAGGTTTTGTCGTTCCGGGAAAGAAAAATTCTGTTTGCAACTTGAAGAAATCTCTTTGTAGTTTGAAACAATCACCTAGACAATGGTACAAGAGATTTGGCTCCTATATGATATCTTAGGATTTTAAAAGATCCGATTATGGTAGCTACGTTTATTTGAAGACTATTAATGATTCAGCTATTTATTTGCTCCTATATGTTGATGATATGTTGATTGCTACAAAAGACAAGGCTGAAATTTCAAATTTGAAGGCACAAGTAAGTAGTGAATTTGAGATGAAAGATCTTGGTGCAACAAAGAAGATTCATGATATAAAAATCATCAGAGATATACAGTTTGGCAAATCATTCCTAAGTCAAAAAGGGTATATTAATAATATTCTTCGTCACTTCAATATGGATAAGGCCAAATCTATGAGTACTCCCTTGGCTGCACATTTCAGACTTTCTTCAGCGTCATGTTCACAATCAAATGATGAAGTTGAGTACATATCTAAAGTTCATATGCGAGTGCAGTTGGTTTATTTATGTATGCCATGGTACGTTCTCGTCCCGATTTATCTTAATCATTAAGTGTGGTTAGTAGATACATGGCTAATCCTGAAAAAGAGCATTAGAAAGCAGTTCAATGGATTTTAGATATTTGCGGGTCACATCTAATGCTTGTTTACAGTTTGGAAAGACTAGAGATAGACTCGTTGGTTATGTGGATTTTGATTTTGCTGAAGATTTGGATAAAAGAAGATCTCTCACCGGTTATGTGTTCACTGATAGAGGGTGTGCTGTTAGCTGGAAAGCAAGTTTGCACGTTACCGTTGCCTTGTGTACTAAGAAGTTGAGTATATGGCTATTTCTGAAGCTTGCAAAGAAGCCATTTGGTTAAGAGGTTTATTTACTGAGTTTTGTGGAAGTACATCTTGCACAACAATATTTTGTGATAGTCAGAGTGCTATTTGCCTCACAAAAGATCAAATGTTTCACGAGAGAACAAAACACATTGATATCAGGTATCACTAAATTCGAGGTGTCATTACTCAAGATGATATTAAAGTCTGCAAGATAAGTACTTATGATAATCTAGCTGATATGTTTACAAAGCTAGTTTCTACATCTAAGTCTGAGCTTTTACTCAGACTTTGTTTCTATTACTTACTAGTCCTTTAGACATTTGGCACTTAAGGTGTATATGCTAATTTTATTGGAGGAATTTATCACATTCTTCATCTACGGGAGGGAATTCGGCTCAATGTGGAGATTGTTGAAGTTGATCCAAATTCGTACCATGTTCATGTAAGACACTTCGTCACCTCATGTCAGATGTGGCATGATAGGTGTCTGGGCCATGCACAGGTTGTATCAGACGTGATGTCAATCTGTAGCAACTGACTCTAATTCGGTTTTCTCTCCGTGTGGGACTCGTTTTCTTTGGGTGTAATCTCTCCTTATTGTAGTGATTTGCCTTTGGGTGTCTCGGGTTTTTTCTGTAAGGATTTTTCACATAAAAATTCATATCTCTTGTCTCTATTTTTGAATGCATTATTTGCAACATGTCCTATAGTAACCTTAATGATTTTTTTTCCTGAATCCGCCCTGCTGGCTTACTAGTTAAACTAGATAATGTGCCCGATAGTAACCTCAATGATTTTTTTTTTCTCCTGTATCCGCCCCTGCTGGCTTACTACTTTATCATCACAAAGTATTATTCTCGTGACATCATCACGAGAATTAACTTTTTTACGTGTTAAACTGGATGTGATTGGGTCACTTGACCCATTCATCTCTGAGCCGCTGAGCCGGGGATCATCTCTTATCTAGAACGAACGAAGCGAGACCAACAACGGTCAAAATTGTCAGGTTCGGGACTCTTGATTCCAGATAATATACTGTTTTCACATTGGTAGGATTGATCGAGATCAATGGGATCGTATGGTCCTATATTGAAAATGGTGTTTCAAATATTATAAGATTTCGGCCACTATTTTTATAACTATCTTTATTAAACACCCTTTTTTGATAATATTTTTTATTAAAACTCTCTTCCTAACTTTATTTCTAGATGTGATCTTTTTTATCACGGCATGACATACGATGTAAGCAAATACATGTTGCCATTCCATCAATTTCTGGTGTGGCCAAACCTTGCCATACCACTTGATGGCGGCATGGCAGTGTAGTGGCGTGGCTAAACAGGCTATTTTTGCTTTAGCACTGGATTTATGTCTAACATGGCTAAAATGATTAGATTTAAAAATAAGTTGGACGAAGAGTTATTAATAAAGATAAATCCGAAAGGGTTAAATAATATAAATGGTTCATTTTATAACTACAATCCTACTTGGGATAAAGACCACAGGATTGTAAGATTCTACTAATACGAATTGTGACATGACAACCATGCTTACCATAGCAACATGGTAGTTCCGTGGTTGGACAGAGAACCCACGGCTAAACTCGTTGGACCTGTTTATTTTCGTCGATTTTCTAACCCTTCTCACTAGTTGCGCTATACTTTGATGAGTTCCTTTCTGATCCCTACACACCGCTTGCATTAGCTAAGCCCCGTTTAGAACGTAGCAATTGAAAAACCCAGAAACAGGAAAAACCGGAGGAATTGGGTGTCACGTCCTTCGGATTCGTACAGGAATTGAAAATCATTACTATTATAAAAGATAAAAAGAATGGGTTGATGGTTGTAATCTGTTTTCTTCCGACCGTCTCATTTCTTCTATTTCTTACTATTCTTTACTTTTCAACCGATCAGACTAACTCTCTCCCGTACATAATTCTCTCTATGTATAATAAACTCCGTTGCAACGTATAGGCACATAATTAGTATAGGAAAACTTCGAAAGTGTGTTTGGAAAACACAGGAATTCAAGGCTCGAGGTGCAGAAAACATGACGTAAAATCACATGATTATTTTCCTCCAAAATTTCCATAGAACAGTCCATTCCATAGGGACTTCAAGGGAATTCTTAAGGGCCATTTCTTTGTTCCAAACGGGCTTCATAGGAATTTTTCTTATAGGGTCGAGATCCTCTAAAAATCCTTAATTTTTCGTTTAATTTTTGCCTCCAAATCAAACATGCACAATGATTGACACCCTCAGCGACAACACTCTTTTTTGCTTATTCCATCCCCATCCTTCTTTCCTCTATTTCTTTCAGCATCAAAGCAGCTCTACGTGGTTGGCCTTGGCCATGCCTCGTTCCTCACCAACTCATCCCTAGACCTGTCCATTTCTCCTTTCTCCTTCTCCCCGATTCTTATCCTCCACCAACACAGAATTATACATCCAGTGTACAGATGTTGGACTGGGCCCCCGTGGTGGTGGGCGTGGTGCTGTTCGTGCTGCTGTCGCCGGGGCTGCTGTTCGAGCTGCCGGGGACGCACCGGTGGGTCGACTTCGGCAGCCTCCGCACCACCGGCAAGTCCATCGTCGTCCACACCCTCGTCTTCTTCGCCCTCTTCTGCATCCTCGTCCTCGCGCTCAACCTCCACATCTACACCGGCGCCTAGCTTACCCATAGCACTAGTACCTAATGATCGCCTCATCGACATCACCACTCCGATCGATCAGCTCAGGCCACGCCATGCATCTGTTCACATATATGTCTGGTTAATTGGTCGAGGTAGGTAGATATATAGATATAGTGTTAGTTGATGGTTCGGTATACCCTAGTGGTTGTTGATTTTGTCTTCTGTTTTTTTTTTGGGGTTTTGTTGAACAATATCTGGCTCTGCATATGTCACTTGGATGTACTGCAGCTTGTAGTCCGCCCTGCACCAAGTGGTCAGGTATTTGACATGCAGCTTCTCTTGTCATGATCTTCTATCTCTGGGACAAGAACAACCTCTTGATTTAGTGTCCTTTTATTGTGCTTTAATAATCTCCCATGTCCTTTTGTTCTTGCTAGCCTTTCGTACGTATGGGTTTACTTTAAAAAATATATTGTTTTGCAATATGTGCAATCAAACTCGTAAAATTTGGACTATATTGATATAAACAACAATATCTAGGTTGGTCGTATGGATATTGTCATCAAAATTATTTCCAAGAGATTACGTTTTTGACAGCTTGTATTAGCATATTAGTATACTACTATAGAGTCAATGGTAAAGGTTTATATTGGACACAGTGTCATCCAAGACGACATGTACTTCGAGAAACGGAGGAAGTTGGCTCACGTACGGATCATACCTCAACCGGGATAGAGATCATAAGAGCTTTGTGTTTGATCGGTAATTAGCTGAATAGACCAGAATTAACTCGGAGATGTTGAGGTTTCATGGTGGATTCATTTATATTGGCTTTTAGTTTTAGTTTTTGGTTTTGATTTATGAATAGTAACAACTCGCTCGCTCGCGATTTTAAGGTTTCACGGTGGGCTCATTCATTAAGGGTGATCTTTGCGTTTGATCGGTAATTAGCTGAATAGACCAGAATAAACGCGGAGATGTTGAGGTTTCACGGTGATAAAGACGGCATTCTTGGGCAAGTGTGAGGTCCACCTGTCAAGGCCTGCTTGAACCCAAGGTCCTAACCCGGGCCGAATGGGCCACAATTTCTTCATCCAGCTTAGCTTTTGAGTCCGACTAGATGGTATGTATAATTTTCAACTTAGAAAACTGTTTGAAAAATCTGTTTTAAGAAATCGTTCCGTCCATTTCAATATTTAGAGAAGTCAAAAGATCAAAGAGATGACCGTTATGCGGAGGTTTCCATGTTGTGGTGGCTAAACCCTTGTGTTGATGGATAGTTGATTAAGTCGATCAGTGTACAATAATTTGTCAGTTTCGAACGTTCCATCCGTCGGCGCATCCAAACAAGTAATAATCCACGAACTAATACATTTATCGAAGATAATAAAGGGACCAGGGACGGGTTGTCACAATAAGCAACCTGGAGGGTGCGGCATCGTGGCCAGGATGCAGCTGAGGCCGTCAGAGATGCACAGAAAGTTCAACTTGTCTGGCATATCGTAATCTGTTGGCTGCCTTGTGTGGTACGCCCATGCAGGAGAGAGACGAGACTCCATCTCCTTCCTGTAGCTCTGCATGGTGCATGCATGATGCGGACACGGGCTTGGAGCTGTGATCGCAGGGTTGCAGCAATTCACTTGGGGTGTGTTTGGTTACCTGAATATAGACAGTCGGATCCTAGCTCCACCGTATTTTGCAAAAAAATCGAGTGTTTGGTTGGATGGATGTACTGTAGAATCCGGGATCCGCTCGTCCAGCATACGGTCTCATCCGGGACCCCAGTGAAGGCCATTTCGACCGGAGCTGGCAGTCCAGGACCGAGGGAGTCGAGCAAGGGCGGGCTAGGGTTACCTCCACGCTCTCCTGCGCGTCCTCCGCGTCGGCAGCAGGTGATCTCCCTCTCCCTCTCATCCCTCCTCCGGATCCGGCGAAGTCCTTCGGGAGGCGGCGACGCAAGCGGCGGACGCGGGCGAAGTCCTTCGGGAGGCGGCAGCGGCAAGCGGCGGACACGGGCGAGGCGCGTGGAGGCGCCGCCGGCCGTTGCCCCGGCCGCGGCTCGTGGAGGCGCCATGCGGGGTTCTCCCTTGGCCGGATCCGGGCCCTAGGCCACGGATCCGGCCGTGGTTCACCGTGTGGAGCAGAGCAGCAAGGCGGGGGCGGCCGGCAGCGGCGAAGATGGCCCAGGCGGTGCGGCGCATCGCCGCTGGAACCGGTGGCGCGTGGGGAAGTCAAGTCGGGGAGCAACACCGAGGGGAGGCGCTGGGAGTTGGCGCGTTGGAGAGCCGGACCGGTGGGAGGCACTGAGAAAAGGGAGACGGGGAAGGAGATGAAGCGGCTTTGGCCGAAGGCAGCAAGAAAAGAGAGCAGGGTGGAGGGATCCGGCCGAGGGGGCCACGCCGACGCCCTCTCTCCCCGGCTAAATCCCGCTTTTTAATTGCATTTTTTGTCAATTGCATTTTAATTGCATTTTTTCCTTATGTGCAATGTGATGTAGCTTGAACATATTTCTCCCATTGCAGAGATTTGATCTACTGCCTGCAAGAACCACACAAGCCCTCGATCTTTGCTTCAGAAACGGTAAATCCTACCCATCCTCCATTACTTTGCCAAGTATAATATTGTGATTAACCAAAACCTACGTTCTAGTAAAATAATTAGTAATGCAATTTACTGTTTGTGTGCATTTTTAGATGGACGATTTTTCTGTCAAGCGCCGCAAAATCATTAGTAATGCAGCTGGCCTAGTTGCTACCATGTGTGCGTACACCTTATTTGTGTATAGGCGTGCTGGTCGTACACCACCCATCACATATGGTCCCTTAGCCGAAAGAGACAAAATCAGGATGGCAAACCTTAGGTTCATTTTTCACAATGATGATAGGCACTGTGTAGAACAACTTCGAATGAGAAGAGCCCCCTTTTTCCACTTGTGCACATTGCTTAGAACAAGAAGGTGCTTAAAGACACAATTAATTGCTCAATTGAGGAACAAGTTGCCATGTTCCTACAAGTGGTTGGGCACAATTGTAGGTTTAGGTTGATAGAGCTTAATTTTAGAAGGGGTTTGGAAACTATTAGTCGTTATTTTCAAGAAGTGTTGTATGCTATTGGAGAGCTGCGTGGGGAGATGATTCGGCCACCGTCCCATGACATCCACCCAAAAATTGCAACCAACCGCAGATTCAACCCATACTTCAAGGTACTAGTTTGACGTTGGAATGAAAAAATTTTGGCCATTGCAGCCCTTAACTAATTGGTTTTTCATATTTATTAGGATTGCATTGGCGCTATAGATGGCACTCATGTGCTAGCTAGAGTCCCCGCATCTATGGCAGCCGCCTTTCGAGGTAGGAAGGGTGTAACCACACAAAATGTCATGGCTGCTGTGGACTTCGATCTGAAGTTCACATATGTCTTAGCTGGGTGGGAGGGGTCTGCTCATGATGCCACTATTCTAGCAGATGCATTGGAGAGGGATGATGGTTTAAGGGTGCCACCGGGTAAGTGCAGTTAGTTGTGCAATTAGTAAGTGCAATTTGTTGGAAAAAAAACTTACTTGACCAGTATTTGTCGCTTGTTAGGTAAATTCTATCTCGTAGACGCGGGCTATGCTGTTCGGCCAGGGTTTCTCCCACCATATCGTGGTTGCCGGTACCACTTGAATGAGTATAGTGGAAGGAGCCATCCTCGTGACCAAATAGAGTTGTTCAATCTAAGGCACTCCTCTCTTAGGGTCACAGTGGAACGAGCATTCGGTGCATTGAAGAATCGTTTCAGAATTTTGTATAATAAACCATTCCACCCATACAAGACTCAAGTAAAATTAGTGCTTGCATGCTGCATTTTGCACAATTGGATACTACTGCACGGGGAAGATGAGTGTGTCCCTGGGGAACAACAATGGACTCCAAACCCTGTAGATCAAGAACAGCACCATGACATTGAGTATGACAACAACACCTGGGCAGCGAAGAGGAATGAGTGGGCACTAGCTATGTGGAACAATAGGGGAAACATGCGTGTGTGAATGTCGGGATGGTCCTGTAACATTGTACTCTGTTCAAATTCAAGACTTTGTAATAATTAGTACTGATACTTGTTGTGTGATAGCTTATGTGTTGCTTATTACATTGTGCGTTTATTCATGCCAATTTTATGGTAGGTAATGGCTGAACATAGGGCCAACATGAAGTGGACATCTCACATGTCCAACAAAATGCTACGCCGTTTAACTGAGCTGGTGGAAAGTGGGGTGCGGCCAGAGAAAGGCTTCAAGGAGGTGCACTTGAAAACCGTTGGCAGACAAGTAACTGAGCAAACCGGTGTTGAGGTCACTGGGAGTCAGGTGAGTAACCACCTCCGGAAGTGGAAGAAAGCATGGGCAAAGATATGCAAGTTGCGGGACCTTAGTGGCGCTCTATGGGATGACACCACCAACACCATATTACTTGAGGATGAGCACTACAAAGGCCACATCAATGTACTAAATTTGTGTGTTCACATTAGGACCACCCCGAGGATGCTCCATAACATCATGACCTTGTTATGTGTTCACATGTAGGACCACCCCGAGGATGCTCCATACCTGCATGTTCCTATTGAGAACTATGAGCAGATGGCTGCCATATTCTCTGCTGGACAAGCCACTGGGAGGTATGCCATGGGCTCAAATGAGCCTTTGGGAGAACCTTCTGATGTTGTGGAAAGTGACCCTATTGCCACCCCTATTTCTCAGCTTGTGAATGAGGGTTTAGGCTTTGATGAGGTCCTTGGGGAGAATGCAGCTGCTGGAGGCACCGACACCAATGGTCCTCCACCAACTTGGACTCCACCAAATGCCTCCACTCCCGAGGATGGTTCAGGAGGGGCAGCTCAAGACAAGGGTAAGGACTCATGCAGTGGGTCTGGTTCAAAGAGGAAGAGAGGCATGATCAGTGATGAGGAAGTAGTTGTCTTCAATGGCATGATTGGTGCATTGAAGGACTTGGGAGCTGCTATCAGGGAGTCTGCACATGCTGAGGCACACCCAGGGGTCTACAATGCTGTGATGACATTCCCTGGGTTCACTCCAGATACCCTACTGTCTGCTCTTGGTTGGCTCTATGAACACAAGGCACAAAGCATTGGTTTTGTGCAGATGAGTGACGAACATCGTCGTATGTGGATGAATCGTTGGATTGCGAAGCACTACTTCAATGAGTAGGCTATTTCTCACTGACCACTAACCTTTTGCCTAATTAGTTGGTGGTAGATGGAGAATCCTGCCCCCTACAGGCCCTAACTATTTATGTAAGATGAAACTATAGACATCTGTTATGTGATGTGTGGATGGTGCATACCTTTTGTAATTATGTAGGGCTTAATTACTGCATGTGGACTAGTTATGAGACCCCAAAACTATATATTGTGGGATGATGTGCTGATGGTGTCTACAAGGCACACCTTTTGTAATTATGTAGGGGCTACTTGCTTGAAGTGTAAGCTAAGATATATGACTATGCTTATGCTTCTTTATTATGAGAAATATAGATCTTTATTTACTCTGTCTTTGGAGTGTTCATTTTATTAATGTCTTTTGATTTAGAGTAAAGTTGTAAATATTTAGTCAAAACATGTGTTCATACAAAAATAATTGCATGTCGCATTTTTTCCCCTGATATACATCGTCATATTGTCAAATATGTTCTTTTCAGAAGTTAAAAAAATTAATATGTCATTGGGTAAAGAAATTACTATTAGGAATAACTTAGTTTATGCAAAAAAAAATGAAAAAACATGTGAAGGGGGTAATCACATCACCTCTCACATTCGGGGGTCACTATACCCCATTATACAACCATCCAAACACCTTCTCAGCCTACGGTATCCGCTCATACAGCCTCATATACAGCCTACCAATCACAGACTCATTCAGCCTGTATCCATAGATACATCGAACCAAACACTCTTCTTTTTCAAAATACGGCCCTCCTCATCCAGCTTCCCCTCATCCAGGATATACGATTCCACTACCCAAAAGCAACCAAACACACCCTTGCATGTGCTCCTTTTTCGAGGGACGTCGCCGGATAAAGAACATGGCCTTATTGAGGCGGATGGTTTGGCAGCATCGGTAGCCACCATGACCGCGATTCTTGCTTAGACCCGGGATGTCCTCAACAGCTCTTCAATCTATCCATGTCCGCTTCCAATCGAAGTCATCAACCAGCTATTACTGAATACCCGGTCGATGTCAAAGAAGTACACAAGATCTGTCTATTCTTCCTTTCTTTTCCCTATTTACATGCACATATAATATGCACAGCAATACCAACTCAAAAGCAAAAATCAGAGAATTGAAATATATTGTTCGTTCGATGAACTGATCCCCTCCGGCATGTTTTCATCTTTCTATTCAAGATCAGTTATTGCCAGTTACAATAACTGAGCAATAGATCAGCTTAGGCTAGGACGGGGAATCATCTTTGTTTTCGGAGGTGCTGTGGTCTTGGACTATGTTGCCCAGATACTTCGATACCAATACGGATACATGATACCACGATTCGCTATTCCCAAAAATGCCGATACGGCGATACGTTTATATATATATATATATATATATATATATATATATATATATATATATATATATATATATATATATATATAAAATAAGAAATTAATGAATTCTTATAAGGAACCGAGAATACCTTCATATTGATGTAGCAAATTACTTTGTTCTCTAATATCTAGTTCTCCTTTCTAGCTTTAAACCAATATAATGAACCATCTGCGAAGAATACGAGAATAAATAAGTACATGTATCATATTTGCAAATGAATAATAGAATTACAGTCCTGTTATTTGTGCACTAGGTTATTTATAATTATAGTCTTCTTCCTTCTTTCTCACCCATTCAAAACCATCTTAAGAAAATTAGTGACAAGAATCAACAAGAATATGCGCAAGATAAATGAATAGCTGTAAATAATTTGCACCTCTATAAAACCAACAAGACAACTCCACATTCGAGGTACAAATCTTGACTGATGGCTTAAGAGCGCGCGATCATTTTCTTTATCCATGACCAACATAATCACAACCTGCAATACACCTGAAGGGAAAGGGAAACAGTGAATACAAATCACAAGATGACATTGCCAACTGCAAACACTATGAGGAATAGAGCAAAAATCATACAAGATCAACTCGAGGGTATATCCTCCTCTTGCAAGACCCGTTGCTTTTTTGTAGAAAATGGAAGAGACTTCCCGCTTCTGCGTTGCCGCACACAGCATTTACATTATTACATAGTTTCAGCGACATTGCTGATGAGTCAGGGAAACAAGAAATGCAAAAATTATGCATGACAGTCTATTATTAAATTTCCATCCATGAGAGGCAAACAGCTCCAACGCAGTGGTCTCTAGTTTTCTGCTCGCTAATTGGAAAGACTCCTGTGTTTCATCATCACGCTGTAGCAGTGCCCAAAACCGCAGCCAGTACGTTCCCCTGAAAATAGCCTGCATAAAAGATGTATATTTGCAATTTTCAAAGATTAGATCATTACGACATCTCCAAATTGCCCAACATAAAGCGGATACCCCAACCAGAATATATTTCTTCTTTTGTAAATCCAAATTTGATAGCCAACTCCCTAACATGTGAGGTACAGAACTGGGAGGTGTTAACCCAGTAGCTATATAGACAGTCCTCCAGATTGTCTTGGCATGATGACAATCAAAGAAAAGATGTTTAATGGTTTCGTTACAATTACAGAAGCAACACTTTTGACTACCTTTCCAATCCCTCTTAATTAGGTTGTCCTTTGTTAAAATTACCCCCCGCTGGAGAAACCAAAGGAAAATCTTGATTTTTAGAGGAATTTTTAACTTCCAAATCAATTTATGAGAGAAGGGTGTATTATGATTTATCATGTGAAGATACATAGAATGGACCGTAAATTGACCATTGTTATGTAAGCTCCAAAGAAACAAATCTCTCTCGTCAGTTAAATTGATATAAGTGATCTTGGCTACTAAGTCTTCCCATTCATCGAGTTTATCCCCCACTAGAGCTCTCCGAAATGAAATATTCAGTGGTGTTGATCTCATAATATTGGCCACTGTATCATGCGGACGATTTGTAATATTATACAGTGTGGGATAAAGGTCTTTGAATGGACGTTTGCCTACCCATGTATCTTCCCAAAATCTTGTTTGTGATCCATCATTAATTTTGAAGGAACCACAAGCCAAAACCTGATCTTTTATTTTCATCAAACCTTTCCAGAAATTAGAGTCATTGGTTTTGACGTGGACTTGAGGGAGAGATTTTGAGCTTAGATACTTGTTTCTAAGCAATGTTTGCCAAGTTCCTTCTTCATTAAGCAAATTTATAATCCACTTGCTTAATAGACATTTATTCTGGACTTGGAGGTCAATGATCCCAAGTCCTCCTTGGTCTTTAGGACGACATAATATGTCCCATTTTGCAAGGTGATACTTCTTTTTATCTTTGTCGCCTTGCCAAAAAAATCTAGATCTATAATAATCTAGTTTTTTAAGAACACCTTTCGGTACTTCAAAAAAGGACATCATGAACATGGGTAGACTGCTAAGCACAGAATTTAGAAGGACTAATCTACCTCCATAAGATAAATGCTTCGCTTTCCAACAAGTCAATTTTTTTTTCGAACCTCTCTTCGATGCTCTTCCAGTCTACAATTTGGAGTTTTTTTATGATGCATTGGTATACCTAAATATCTGAAGGGATATTCACCTGCGTCACATCCGAAGAGCTCAATGTATTGGTCCTCAAAATCTTTTGCTTCGCCATAACAAAAGATTTCGCTCTTATGAAAGTTGATTTTGAGACCGGACAATTGTTCAAAAACACACAACAAAAGTTTCATGTTTTTTGCTTGTTCCAGGTCATGGTCCATAAAGATAATGGTATCGTCTGCATATTGCAAAATTGACAAGCCATCATCTACAAGGTGTGGGATGACCCCCCTTAATTGTCCATCATCCTTTGCTCTTTTAATTAAGAGTGCAAGCATATCTGCTACGATGTTGAACAAAATAGGTGACATTGGATCACCTTGACGTAGACCTTTTTTTGTTTGGAAGTAGCGTCCAATGTCATCATTGTCTTTGATACCAACACAACCCCAGTGAAAAAGCTCTCAATCCAATTGCACCATTTTGGTGAGAAGCCTTTCATTCTCAAAGTTTGTTGTAGGAAGGACCACTTAACTTTATCATAGGCCTTTTCAAAGTCAATTTTGAAAATCACCCCGTTAAGATTTCTAGTGTGTAATTCATGAATGGTCTCATGTAATATGACCACACCTTCCATTATGTTTCTGCCTGGCATAAAGGCCGTTTGTGATGGACACACCACTGTTTGTGCTACTTTGTTGATTCTGTTTGTGCCAACTTTTGTGAAAATTTTAAAACTAACATTAAGTAGACAGATTGGTCTATATTGTTGGATCTGTTTTGCATCTTTAGTCTTGGGCAGAAGGGTAATTACCCCAAAATTTAGACTAAAGAGCGGTAGGCGTTCTTCATAAAAATCATTGAAGAGCGCCATTAAATCCTCCTTTATCACTTCCCAGAATACTTGATAGAATTCTGCAGGGAAGCCATAAGGACCTGGAGCTTTATTGTGTTCCATTTGGAACAAAGCCGCTTTGACCTCTGTTTCAGTAAATGCTGAGGTAAGCATATCATTTTCAACAGCAGAGACTTGTGGTATATCATTTATCTGACTTTCCACAAGGGAGAGGTTATTGTCCTGTGGTTGTCCGAAAAGGCCTTTGTAATAATTAGTAATGTAATTTTTCAATTCGGTGTCGCCAACAATTATACCATCTTCTTGTTCTAATTTGAAGATGTGTTGTTTGCGATGTTTGCCATTGGCCACCAAATGAAAGAAACGGGTATTATCATCACCTTCAAGAAGGTTTTTAACCTTCGCCCTTTCATACCACTTCATCTCTTCCTCTCGTAACAAGAGAACCAATCTTTCCTTGAGATAGTGTTTCATATTTATCTCATTATCAGAAAGAGTAGTGTTTTCCGCCTTTTTATCGATGGCGTCCAACAATGAGATGAGTTTTTTCTTCTCTTTTTTATATGAGCCTGCTGTATTTTTGGCCCATCCTCTCAGATACCGGCGAAGATGTCTTATTTTATTTTGCCATCTTTCCATATCAGTATCTCCTTGATTTTCTGATTGCCATAAATTGGCCACCGTATCGAAGAACCCATCCCGAATCAACCATCCCCTTTCAAATTTAAAGTTTGGTTGCTTGTTATTATGGGTTGAAGATCCAGTATTCAAGATAAGAGGTGTGTGATCAGATTGGCTTCTATCTCTTGACTGTACTGTAGAGAGAGGAAATTTATTTTCCCATTCAGTACTGACAAGCACTCTATCTAATTTCTCATATGTAGGATTGTCTCCAGGTCCGGCCCAAGTATATTGCCGTCCTGACATAACGATTTCCTTAAGGTCAAGAGACTCAATGACCACATTGAAAATATTCGGCCATTTGGTGTCAAAATGCCCTTTGCTCTTATCATCTGGGTGTCTCATAATATTGAAATCACCCCCTACAATATATGGGAGTGTTTCCCGAGAGCAGGTATGAGCCATTTCTCTAAGAAAGGCTTCTTTATTTTGCTGCTGTGCTGGCCCATATACCGTATACAGTGCAAATTTGAATCCATCAGATTTATTACGAAGGCAGAACTTAATATAAAAGTCACCCTCATCTATGGACCAATATCGTATACGCTCAAGTCAACACCTAATAACATTCCACCTGAGCGTCCTGCACTGCCTTCGCCTTCCAGCTTCAGTAGGAATTGCCATCGCTCCACATGCTCCGCAAAATTTTGCTGTGTTATGCCATTCTAGCAGCGCCCGAACCCGCTCGAATCACAAATCAAATCAAGATTGCTTTTTGAGCCCTCAACCACAAAATTGTCCTAAATTAATGGCTTTTACATATCAGTAGAGGTTGATACAAAATCAAGAACTAAGAAGAATCGAGTCCACATACGTGCCTGGCCATGGCGAGCTCCCCCATGGCGTCCTTATCCTTCCAGTCCATGGCCACCATGAGCGTCCTTAAATCCACAAACGCCGACCCATCCCCCCCCCCCCCCCCGCCGCCAACCCTCGCGCCCTCTCCCTCGCTGACGTCGACGGCCCAGTACGCCGCGGCCTCCTTGCCCTCCTCCTCGTCAACGGTATGTACTCAAATCTCATCTGCAGTTATGCGCAGAACTGCAAAGGCGATTACAAAATTTAGTAGATGTAAAGACAAATGTGCAAGCTCTTGGAAGAAGGAAGACATGATGGGATCAATCGCACGGTACCGGTGAGCCGGTGGAGCTCAGAGGTGGCACAAACATATGGTATAGAAGGCTATAGGAACAGAAGGTGTAGCTAATCAAACTAAACAACAAAGGAGCTCTCAAGTGCATGGATCGGATGGGCTAGCACGAACACTGACATGCACATTACTACAATGTTCACGAGCCCCTGTGGTGGGGGCACTCCTAAAGGTGATAGAAAAAAGAAAAAAAATACAAAGCTGATTTAGAGGGAGTTCTTGAATGAGCACAATTACTTCAATGGATAATAGTTCATGCGAAGATTGTTGAGTGTGGTGACTCGTATCCTAGTATTTTAGAATTTAGAAAGGTGTGCTATAAAAACTTTTAGATGAATCATAATAGGATTAGGATTTCTTTTCTTTTGGAGTAGGATTCCTACTCCACTTTGGAGGAATGCTAGAGGGAGCTATACAAAGCCACGAGGGGGTGTTCATAGAGAACCCAAGCAACAAAGCAAAGAAGCCACTCATCCAAAGGTAGAGGTGCATGAGAGGATTAGAGGCTAGGTTACTTTTTATTACTAGATTCTTGTATAGGGCAACGATCCGAGGATCGATTCGAGAGGGTTGTGAGAAAGCAACAATCCCTCATACTCTTTTGATGTTATACTTATGGAATTTGTGGACAACTTTACTAAAACTTTTCTCTCATTGTGGTTGCTTAAACATCATTATTTTTAGTTCTCTCTACAGGATTCATCTTCTTTTTTCTTGATACCGTACACGCTTGTGTCGTATCTCACAAACTTTGAACCGATATGAGGGCTACTGCATATAAGAAGGGGTACAAGAGTGTAACAAGTGGTATCAGAGTCACAGCCAGATTAATCTAATTTGTGAGACAGTCAGTAAAGTATCAGGTGGCACAAAATCAATATCGATATCGACGATGTAGAATCATGTAGAGAAATTTAACGGTGGAGAAAATTTCAGTGTGTGGCAATGCATGGTGAAGGATGCCCTTATCCAGTAGGTGCTAATTGATGCTCTTGAAAGAGACAAACCAGAAAAGACATTCATTGGAGACTGGAAGGTGATGGAGTAAAAGGCTATTAGTATAATTCATCTATGTCTCTCCAATGAGGTAAAGTACTCGGTGATCAAGTAGAATTCACCAAAGAAATCATAGAAGGACTTACAATAATTGGTATGGCAAAGTTACCGATAAACCGGTGGATGCTGAAGTGACAACTATACAAGTTCTGCATGGAGCAAGGTGCACGGTTCGTTGATCATCTAAATATCTTGAATAAACTTATCACATAGCTGACTAGTGTGGATGAAAAAATTAAGGAGAACAACATGGTCGACGTGCTATCATCATCATCTCTACCACCATCATGGGAACAAATTGTGATGAATATTATGATTGAGAAAACCATTCTTAACTTCAATGAAGTAGTTGCATATCTATTAGGGGAAAATTGAATATATAGGACCAAGTTGAGATGGCTTTAGTAAAATAGGACTAAGTTATTTGCACTTGTAAATATAGGACTGAGTTGAGCACCCCTTTGAAAATATGGTATTTTTCTCATTTTAATTTCATTTTCATTTTCCAGCCCTTTTTCTCTACGCGAAATGACCATTTTGCCCCTCCTCCATCTCCCTCGCCTGGCTCGCTCCCGCGCTGCGCCGCCGCTCCCCCGCGCCTCCCTGCGCCGCGCCGCCGCTCCAGGCGAGGGAGCGGCGGCGCGGCGCGGGGAGGCGCGGGGGAGCGGCGGCGCGGCGCGGGAGCGAGCCAGGCGAGGGAGAGGGAGGAGGGGCAAAATGGTCATTTCGCGTAGAGAAAAAGGGCTGGAAAATGAAAATGAAATTAAAATGGGAAAAATACCATATTTTCAAAGGGGTGCTCAACTCAGTCCTATATTTACAAGTGCAAATAACTTAGTCATATTTTACTAAAGCCATCTCAACTTGGTCCTATGTATTCAATTTTCCCATCTATTAGAGGTGGAGTCCTTGAAAAAGCCGTTGAAATCTTCATTCACAGGTGATCACACATTGATTGCAGTAGGTGTGGAAGGTAGACGTAAAGTCACGAGAAGAAGGGCAAGAATAAGGGCACACATGTATGCTATCTATATGACGAGAAAATTCATATGATAAAAGACTATCCGAGTTTGAAGTAAATGAAGGGTGTAGGCTCAGTGGTGGTAGCAAAGGATGATTCGGACGTTATCAATTAATCAGGTACTTCTCATGGATATATATTAGATTCAGGTTGTTACTTCTACATATTTTTGATGAGGGGGTGTTTGATGAGGATCACTATGCTTGGTGCATGGAACTATTCACATAGCGGATTGCAAGGAATATGCAATTACAGAGGTGGAAACAGTTATATTGGAGATATATGATATATCACATCACACATTGATGAGAGTTCGATATGTTCCCAGCTTTAAGAAGAATCTAATGTCTGTGAGGTCTTTTGAACACAAAGGTTGTGAGGTATCACTTCGATGTGGAGTTATATGAGTTACTTGTAAAGAACAAATGATCATAAAAAGTATCTGAAATAATGGACGGTATCGATTGATGAGTACATCCAAAGAAAAGGCAACAAATGGCTACTTTGATAAAAAATTTTGGTCAAGAGAAGGGAACTGTGTCGTCAACGGTAGGTACTCAGAACTCATCTGTAGTTATGTGTAGAACTATGAAGGCAGTTGCAAAATTTTGCTAACGCAAAGACAAATGTGTGAGCTGTTGGAAGAAGAAAGACATGATGGGACCAACCACGCAGTACCAGTGAGCAGGTGGAGCTCGGAGGTAGCACAAACATATGGCATGGAAGGCTATATGAATAGAAGGTGTAGCTAATCAAATTACACAATGAAGAAGTTCTTAAGTGGAAGATTTTGATTGGCTAGCACGGACACTGACATGTATATTACAGTAATGTGCAAAAGCTCCTATGGTGGGGGCACTCCTAAAGGTTATAGAAAAAAAGAAAAAAAGTACAGAGCCGACGTAGAGCGAGTTCTTGAAGGAGCACAATGACATCAATAGATAAAAGTTAATATGGAGATTGTTGAATATGGTGACTCGTATTCTAATCTTTTAGAATTTATAAAAGTGTGCTATAAAGAGTTTTAGATGATTCATAATAGGATCTGGATTCATTTTCTTTAGGAGTAGGATTTCTACTCTACTTTAGAGGAAGGCTAGAGGGGCTACATAAAGCCACGAGGGATTTTCATACAAAACATAAGCAACCAAGTAACAAAGTAAAGAAGCTACTCATCCAAAGGGAGAGGTGTACGAGAGGATTAGATGTTAGGTTATTTTTTAGTACTAGATTCTTATATAGGGTAATGATCCGAGGGTACTTTAAGATTCGAGAGGGTTGTGAGAAAGTAACAATCTCTCGTACTCTTTTGATGTTATACTTAAGGAATTTGCAGTCAGTTTTGCTAAATCTTTATCTCTCGTTGTGGTTACTTAAACATCGTTATTTTAGTTCTCTTTACATGATTAATCTTCTTTGTTCTTGATACCGTACACGCTGATGTCGTATCTCACAAACTTTGGTCCATTCTGAGTGCTACTTCATATAAGAAGGGGTACAAGAGTGTAACAAGTGGTATTAGAGCCACAGCCGGATTAATCTATTCTGTGGGATGGTCGATAAAGTATCATGTGGTACAAAATCAATATCGATGTCGACGATATAGAATCAAGTAAAGAAATTTGACGGCGATGGATTTTCAGCGTGTGGCAATGCATGGTAAAGAATGTCTTTGTCCAACAGGAGCTAATCTTTTGTACTTTTTTGAGGTTGCGCTTAAGGAATTTGCGGCCGGCTTTAGCAAATCTTTTATCTCTCGTCGTGATTGCTTCAGTGTCGTTAACTCGTTATTTTAGTTCTCTCTATGAGATTCATATTCTTCATTTTTTATATAGTGCATGCTTGTGTTGTATCTGATAAAGTCTGGAGTGATCCGAGATCTGCTGTGTATAAAAAGAGGTATTAAAGTGCTACACCCGCCTTTGCCCAGCTCTTATCGAAGTTGCTGAGCGTACGGAAGATGTACGACGTGCAACGGCTAAGCAGCAACGCACATGGTGCGGTCAAGTTCCCTTCTTTGGAGCTACTAAACCTGTGGGAGACGTACGGGTCGGAAGAACTGTCTGAAGCATCCGAAGGCGATTGCCCTCGGCTGCACAAAATCTGCATCAGTAGGTGCCCAGACCTGAAGGGGCTGCCCTGCATTCCTTCTGCGGTGGAGCTGGTCCTCCATTGCTGCCGTCAACTCCGTGACATCCCGGAGCTCGTGCCACTGTCATCCTTGAAGATTGAAGGCTTACACGGCGTCAGGACGCTTAGCGTGTCACCTGAACTGCCGGCGCCGAGGAAGATAGAGATCAGGGGCTGCAACGAGCTTTCGCCGGTGCGCGGACTGTCGGCCCTCACCACGGTCGAGAGGCTTACGATTGTAGGGTGCCCCAAGCTTGATCTGTCCAAGAACTGAAGGCGCTACAACCTGAAGAAAGTATGCGTTAGGACCTCAAGGGAAATGTTACATACTGGGCCACAGGTCTAAATGGGCTGAACACAACTAAACCCACGGAGCAACAGAGCAACAACCTTATAAGTGGTATTGGGCCTTCTCCCCCCCCCAAAAGACTAGTCCAATGGGTGGGGGCTGTTGGAAATTAATCTTGATTTAGTATTTGCTTTGAGTAAGTGCTTGCAGTTTCTAGTGAGTTAGTGATTGCAGTTTCTAGTGAGTGAGTGTTTGCAGTTTTTGGTCTTTAGTGTTTGCAGTTTTTTCTTGGTCATTAATACTAGAGTCTTTACTTGTTTTGCATTATAAAAGGGAGAAGAAAATGCTGCAGATTGGTAGTCTTTTGCAGCACCAAAACTTGTGTTAAGATCCATTGTCTCGCGTGTGTTCTAGAGAGAAAACAATGTGCGAGTTCTCTCCAGGAGCTGGGCCAACAATTGGTATCAGAGCGAGGTGCGAGGAGAAGCTCCCTAGCGATGACTCACTGATCGGCGTGATGGCGTGCACAGCGGCGCGTATCAGGTGGAGGTGCACAGGTGCTGGCGACGAGTCGATTGCAGCACCGTGCGCTCAAAAGCACGGCGGCGAAGGTTCGTGCAGCCATGGCGAGGTCAGGGCGGTGTGCCATAATCGCACGTGACGTACACACTGGGGGTGACGACGTGATCGCTGTGGTGTGGCGACGACGAGCGGCGGGTGGGCTGCAAGGCATAAGCGACGTCGACGGCGAATGACGTTCTTCCACCATCAATAGCGTCATGGTGTAAGGTGTCGCGAACACGGCGATGTCTAAATCGGCGGCGGCATCGTCTAAGTGTTGTGGTGCATGTAGTTGAGTCCGTGTACGAATATGAGTGCACGATTGCATTTTGAGTCATTTGGCACAGTAGGAGTGTTGCATGTGTTATTTATTTGGTCGTGCACGTAGGAGGTGTGTTACATACGTGTGCATAGTCGTGTCGTGCTCGTGCACGTAGATGTGTCAGTGCATGATGTAATGTGTGTGAGTCCTTATAGTTGTGTCCAAGTTCTTATGTGTGTATGCTCTGATGAGAGTCTCTGTCGTCGTCAAGTTGCGTCATCGGCGAAAGACAATTGGAGCTGAAGTCAAAGTCATCGGTAAGGTGTGCCACCGACGGTGAAGAAGTGAAAGACGCCAGTAAGTTGTGTTACTGGCGGCATGATCAACAAGAAGAAGGCAAAACTCCTTAGAGATGCGTCAGAAGATCGAACTTCATCTTGTGAGGTTTAGCAAATCAAGATTAGGAGAAGATTGTTGGAAATTAATCTTGATTTAGTATTTGCTTTGAGTAAGTGCTTGCAGTTTCTAGTGAGTTAGTGATTGCAGTTTCTAGTGAGTGAGTGTTTGCAGTTTTTGGTCTTTAGTGTTTGCAGTTTTTTCTTGGTCATTAGTACTAGAGTCTTTACTTGTTTTGCATTATAAAAGGGAGAAGAAAATGCTGCAGATTGGTAGTCTTTTGCAGCACCAAAACTTGTGTTAAGATCCATTGTCTCGCGTGTGTTCTAGAGAGAAAACAATGTGCGAGTTCTCTCCAGGAGCTGGGCCAACAGGGGCTCCCTCACACTTATAAGTTGTGCTTGCTCCTCTCCCACAATCCATGTGGGACTATTCCTAACAATCTCCCCCTCACACATGGATTGGGCACTTCTGCAACCATGAGGTCTAAGGAGATGTTAGGCACCTGGGCTTTGATACCACTTGTTACATACTGGGCCACAGGTCTAAATGGGCTGAACACAACTAAACCCACGGAGCAACAGAGCAACAACCTTATAAGTGGTATTGGGCCTTCTCCCCTCCAAAAGACTAGTCCAATGAGTGGGGGCTCCCTCATACTTATAAGTTGTGCTTGTTCCTCTCCCACAATCCATGTGGGACTATTCCTAACAGGAAACAAGCTGGTATGCCGTTATTTTCGCTTGATACAAGGTTGCGATCATGTTGCAGATGATAGATATATTTGGCACCAGATGATATAGATTTGCAGGCTTAATTGGTGCGACGTGAGGCTGTGACATTTCTTGACTCGTCTTCTGATTGGCTGCTTCCGAGTCAGGAAGAATTTTTTTTTAAGAAACCGGCAGGAGCTCTACCATTCAATTAAGAGGAGAAAAAGAGTACAGAGAGCCGGATGGAACTAAGGCTAGACAAAGGTGCCGCTTGGTTGGCCTAAAATAAGTTGATTTGTGATTAAAATTATACTGTAGCTAACTAAAATTACACTGTAACTGATGATGACTTATTTAGCATAACTAAATTAAAAAATAAAAATAGAAAAAACATGTTAGTCCATCACAAACAACGCAAACGAATACGAGAAAAAAGAACCAATAAAAATCTTAAAAAACTAAAAAAACCAGAAAAAAGATAAAATTTAGAAATAATGAAAAATAAGTTAGAAGACAAAAACTTAAACCAAAATAAGCGAGGCTAAAAGGAAAAAGACCAAAAGAGGAGAAGACACTTCACGTGCCTGGATGGATATCACTACGCAGCAAAAATCAGAGAGACACGATACCAAGAAGTCAGAAAAGGTTTTTGTGCATTTGCGAACGGTTAATTACATCTTTACGCCATTCCGAGGAACATGCGTCTGAAGATAAAAAAACGCGCCTTGCCCTCTCCTGAAACCATGGGTGAAGTCAGAAAGAAGTTCACAAATATCTCAACACTCTCCAGCAAATGCATATCCTACTACATGCTGATCAGGTCGTCACTGAATCCGAGTCAGGGTTCACATCACATCGATCAACATGTAATTGACTACTCTTCTTAAATTGTACAGGACAAACAAGGGGACGCCATATGGTGCATCGTACATCACTACACGAGAAGCAAAGATTCCTCGATCCACCCCCATGTGGTCCAGCAACTTTGCTTCTTTGATGGATCTCAGGCCAAGTAGAAAGATCAACTATTTCTTTTGACCACAATGGTGAGGCTTGAGATGAGCACGTTTTGGTAGTGCCTTTTTTCCCCCTTGTGCATGTGGTTGGTTTGTTGGGATTTGGTAAGAACACAAGCGGCGCAGAAACATATAGAAAAGTCTCTTGACGCACACTCCTAGACTTTCTATATAGTTCAGATTGTACCACTTCCTTTTGTTTCTAATCCATGAATGAGGATTGAGGAGAAAGGGGTTGGTGGTGTCATGGTCCAGCCATCCACCACTGGAGTGCAGGATTGCTCGTCAGATGGGAGGTGGCCCCGCCACACGCACTAGGACAACATGGGACACATATGGCTCTCTCAAGGCCCATTAACTGATGACATAAATGGTATCATAGCTTTTTTTTTAAAAAAAATAATTTTACATCTGAACGTCTGTTTTTACAAATCTAGCATTTTTCATGAATTTATCGAGTCCGGTAGATACCTATCGAGCTAGAAAAGCTCGACAGGTCAACTGCCGAGCCCCCCAAGCGCGGCAACAAGCCGGCCGGCCCCTGTGTGACATTATGTATGCTTAATTAGTGCTAATCATATTTGATTAATACTAATTATAATTAATTAGCGCTAACCACAAACTAATTAAAGTGCTGATCACGTGGATGGCTTGTTGTCGCACTAGGGTGGCTCGGTAGGCTACCTGTCGAGCGAGCTAGGGGGCTCGCCAGGTAGCTCGGCGGGCACCTGTCGAGCCCCCTAGCTCAGTAGGTACCTGACAAGCTCAGTAGATCCATGGAGCAAGCTAGATTTGCAAAAATAGACGTTTAAAGCTAAATTAAAAAAATAGCTACAATGCCAATTATATGAACAATTCGGTGGTCCATGGTAGTGTTGGGAGTTGGGCCATGTCGTGCAGGCATGACAAGCATGACACACAGTGCATGTATGCATACTTGGGCCATCACTTGGCAGCAACCACATGCCTGCCCCCTCCGCCTGTCTTGCTCACCATCACGTGCCAGCCAGCTGCCGCTATGCTGGTTGCCTACCTCGGCCCTTGCCGCACGCTGAGACGTCATGCACCAAGCGGCACTGCACGCCCAGCACGGTAGTGAGACGGGCTCTGTCGCGACGACGCAGCGTGCATGTCTCAGCAAGAAGTTTCTTGAGCGCTACCAGCGACTTCCTGAAGCATTCGTGGAAGTCGGAGAGTGGGAGGAGGTCATCCAGTAGCTGCTCCATCCACGATCGGTGGAGCCCATCCTGCACATATGGGTGGTGAAGCAGGTCGGCCAGCCCCGCCAGCACTCGTTCGACGCGCGCTACGCTATCAGCAACCCACATGGGGCCGGTCTACATGGGTCCGTCGGCCAACGCAAGTAGTGCACATGACAAGCAGGTGGGGCGGACAAGGCGGTTGGTGGAGCGAAAACGCGCATGGGAGAGATTTTTGGGCCATGCGCAGTCATGCACTTTTGTGCTGGGCTGGCCCGAGCATGGCCCAACAAGTCGTGAAAGACCGAAGATGGCAACAGAGGAGGGTGAATGGTGCCAACTCAAAATTTTTCTTAAGTATTCAAGATTCTATTCTCAGACACCTACAGAAGTGTAGAATATAGAATTTTTAGCTAAAAATCAAACCAACTAACTCAGGACAACAAAACTTGAAACCTAACCCTTCTCGGCGGTCTAACCGGCCCGAGCGGACTGACCGCTAGTATAAGGGTGGTTTATCATTCCACCACTCTATAAAACATGCAATGGTTTATCAGAACAGTATCCTAGACCTAGTCATTCAAGTCGTGCCATGCCAGTCGACAGGCTTTCTTTTCAAGCCCAGCATGGCCCGTCATTTGTACCATGCCAGCTCAATCCACCATATGTCATGTCCGGTCCAACTCCCAGGTCGGTGTTGTCCCTTATCACTGAACGCATCTTTCTTTACCTCTCGTTTTCAGAAGCATTATTTGAATTCTCTGTTAGCTCAGGTTGAAAAAACTGGCTGCCAATATTAGAGTCGGCCGTTTCATCGTGGATGAGTTGATAGCAATAGCCAATAGTAGGCATAGTAAGGCCTCACCACCATGCCTTACAATTTGCCAAATGAATAGCAAAGAGGAAAAAAGAACATAGAATTATCTTGGGATGAGAACTTTCGAAATTGGCTGCAGTTAACTTACTATGAACTCCATTCATGCACAAGGGTTGAGGCCCTCATCTAATTTCTTATACCTACTCTCCCCCAAAAAAAGTTCTGTAATAATTACTCGAACTTGATTAAAACATGCTGCAAACTTGTTAGTAGCATCAACATGCCAGGAAACTCGTTAGTGCCATCTACTTAAGTTCGTTCAAGTTGAAAAACTATTTGGAACGGTGATACGCAATCACTTATATTAAATTTCATTTTTAACAAGTTCCTCTCTCTGCCGTCACCGAAGAAAAGGACATGTCATGAAATCCATCCAGTTCAAGGAAAATGAAACCTGTCAACATCTGTGGGTTGTTAAATCTCAAAACTGATAGCAACGCTTGCAGGAATTTTTTTAAATAATCAATTTTTAATTTTGAATTATAATATTATATCCGTTTTTTTTCCAGAAATGACCATCTGTCACCGCACGGTTGAGCGACATGGGTAAATCACCCAACCGTTGGGCAACACCAAGCCAAGTCGCTCAACGGTTGGGTAACTTGTGGCGATTATTGCCTTTAGTCACCAGTGGCGGACCCAGGATTTTACCAAAGGGTATGTCGTATCAAAATTTTCATATGCAATTCGGTAAAATCATTTGCTAATTCGGTAAATAATTGTAAAATTTGCAACGTAATTCGGTATACAGGCACTAAATAATATGATAAGTCTTAAATTCAAGGATTAAGTTGGAAACTTACACAAATTACAATATAAATAGTTCAAACACCATACTAATAGTCTTAAATATATATAAAAGAGACTTACAATACTACTTATCTGATTTTTTGACATACGCTTTCTGTACCAAGCTTGGAACTTGCCTGCCTGTAAGGAGATGAATCCCTAGAGTTTGGCACTGAATGAAGAACATATTTCTGATGTCAGAGCGGAAGCTTAATTTTACAAGGAGCTGGACAATGTTGTAAGAAGTACAATGTTGCAATTGAAAGTACCATATAAGAATAAAAATATCCTTCATGTTCAACATTGTACTTCTTACAACAAAAGTGCACATCACCTATGATCGCAAATTCTAAAAGCACGACAACATTAGTATAACTGATCTCATTAACCCCATCATATCCTTCAAAGAAAAACACTTAGTACAATAATGGTACCTTTTGTCAACTATAATCACTCAAATTGGAAGTAGGACAGACAGAGAAAGATCTTAATTTTCTACATATTGATGATTCCCAAGCACTACTTTGGCTTGTTAACATTATTTCTATCTACATTTGCTTGCAGCAGCTGATTACAAGATATTTTAGACAATCAGTATTGCATTGAGCGTTATGGACAAGAAATTTCAAAATTGATACCAAAGTTGTCTCACCGAGAGAGAATCAAATCGAGAAGGATATTCATATTTGATAACAAAATCACTTCACCTAGAGAGAATCAAATCAAGGATCGGCGCAGTAGCATTAAACATATCATGCTTCTGAGAATTTGCCAAATATGTCATTCTTCTGAGAATTTGCCAAGTAAGTCATAATACATAAACAAAATGCTTGAGTGACAATTCGTAATGTGCACACCTGTACTAGAACAGTTGTGAAGACATGCATCTAGTGTTTGGTATCAAATTAGCATAGAGATTATGGGGCAACAGAAATAACCAGAACACTACATCAAAATAGGCATGAATGCAACTAACAAAATAACAAGATCCAAGGCACCCGTCTGCTATCCGTAGATCAACAATGCCACATGACTACAACTGTTATTCCCAGAAAGCAAAATGACAAACGCACAAGCCAAACTTCCCTAACATTTCATAATGCTCGCTAGCAAACAAGCCTCCTAAATTGTTCATTTATACTCACACCGACACTCATCCGAAAGATTCTTCAGTTTCCACCCCAATTTCCATTCGTAACGCTTATAACAGGCATGCCTCCTAAATTCAACCCGGCACGTTATGTCCCCCATCCAGTCCACCCATCAACCAATGTTCGCAAAGGTTCCATTTAAAACAGTCGCGGATTCAGGAAATTTTTTTGGAGGGGCTGAAGTACCTTCAGTTCGATCTCAACCCCTTCTACATTATACATCCATGGCTAAAAATTTAGGGGGGGCTCCAAGGGTCCGGTAGCGGTAGGGGGGGCTCGAGCCCCCCCGCTGGATCCGCCGCTGATTTAAAACCACAGCAACATGCAACAGGAAGATCCTTCATTTTTCAACTGCAGTTTCCAATTTCTATTTAAAGGATGTTATTATGGTTGGTTTTTTCAACTGCACGGCCATTCCATCTTTGTCAGGCTAAAAAGGAGGCATCTTTTAGCTAGTACCCATACGTGCTACGCGGTAACCATACCTTTCGCCGATTGCGATGCCGGCGCCGCTGCGGAGCCCCGATCTGATCCCCTCGGAGACCTACCCGAGCCCAAACCCTCCCCTGATTCCGCCTTACCCGTGGCCGCCGGCTTCTCCGGCTGCGATGGCGTTGGCTGGGCCCTAGGGTATGCCGTGGCCCACCCGGCATACCCTGTGGGTCTGTCCCTGTTAGTCACCCAACTATTGGGTGACATGAGTAAATCATCCAACGGTTGGGTGACGACTTGATGTCAGCTCGTTCTTTTCTCTTTGATCCGACACCCCCATGTGCTCTCTCATTATTTCTCTTGCAAGAAGAATGAGATGAGCTTGAGAGAGGAGAAAAAAAGAGGGAGAGAAGGAGAGGGGGAGAAAGTTGTGAGAGGAGGAGAAGAAGAGAAGCTCGGGAGAGGGAGAGAAGGAGACGGGGAGAAGTAGAGGAGCTAGGAAGAGGAAATGAAGGAGAGGAGAGGAGCTCGGGAGAGGGACTGAAGGAGACAAGAGGAGCTCGGGAGAAGGAGAGAAGAAGAGAGGAGCTCTGGAGAAGGAGAAGAGCTCATGAGGTTAGAGAGAAAGACGAAGGAAACTTGTTGATAAGAAGAAAAGGTCTTCGCATGAAGTTAATAGCCTCATCCGTTCTTGTTCTCATCCAAATGTAGGCAATGTGTAGCTACGTATTTATTTAGCACGTATTTAGCGAATGCATATTGATAAATGGTAATATTTGCAATAAGAAGTCAGTCATGTCAGAACCCACAACATTGAAAGTGTATTACTCTGTTGGTATCATTCGTGAAGGTCCATACGGTGTTGACCTGGGTAGTTTCCCACAAGTTTGTATGGTACTCCAGGACGTGGAGGATGCTTGAATCGGAGATGTCCTGGACTGGCTTACACGTAGCTTCTCCTTGGACCCCGAGGTGTAGTGTCGTCCTACATGGGCTTTAGAGTCGGTCTGCCACGGATATTTGGTGGGAGTTGAGGAGACTGATGCACACGGTTGTATGGACAGGCTTTGTGCAAGGCTACCGATGATGTGGTTACGAGTGCGTGCTACTCGTGCAACCATGTCCGAAGGGAGACACAAGGGGTCCGGTTGGTGGCAGCAGCTCGGACACGTAGCGCATGGTTAATCAAGAGGACGCGGTGGATGATGTTGCGGAGGCAGAACTGGAATATCACACACCCACCACACTCTTAGCCCATTCGACAGATGGATGTAGGCGCGAACTGGCGGCCAAGGCCATGGTCGACGGCGAGGGCTACAACCAAGGTTATTAAAATCATGATTCTAGTCATAGAATCGTACGATTCTATGATCCCACAAAGCCAATTTGATTCAAATCACATCTTGAGTCGTACCTGATAGAATCATGATCCTAGTCATAGAATCATGTAGAATCGCAATAGAATCATGATAGAATCATAGTAGAATCATGTAGAATCACGTATCATCCAAGATTATGAAATAATTAGATGTTTGGTTGTGTCATATCCCTCAATTCAAGTTGTATGTCAAATACTAATTAGTTAATAGTTTAGACACTAAGATTTAGAGGTTTGGAATAATAAAAATTAATTTAATTATCTATTTATTTTACATTTTTATGTAAAATGATTAGATTATGGCAATATTGATAACATCGCTCTTCTAGTCGTAGCTCTCAATGATATAGAATTTAAACCATGATTCTAATCATGAATAAGATATATTTATTAATCAAATTAGATGCCAAATGACCAAATAAACACTCATATCACTCTTGGAATACACGGTAAATTACAATAAATATGTTTTTGGTAAAATCGGGTAGGATCTTAGGTTCTACGATTCGATCTTAGAATGTGATCCCACCAGAGTGTCTCTTATCTGATTCAGAATCACGATTATGACAACCTTGACTACTACGCCGAGCTGGGCCGCAAGGGCAAATTGCCATGTTACACGCAGTAGTTCGATGCTTTTCATCTATATATCATATGTATTTATAGTTTCCTAAAGACATGCGCGTACTATTCTTGGTTTGTTAGCATGTGTGCCTTGTAACCCCCTTGTCGGATGAACGGTCATGTTGTTTTTGTTACGTTATTTATTCGAACTTCTCCTCTGTGTACGAATTCTCTATTGCATGGCAATAGCACTTACCTTTCAACTTACAAATCATTGCTATCTCAATCGTCTTCTCAAAATTTTTCTAAAAATTTATCGTACTACAACAACATACGACGATCGCAAAATGTTATTGCAACTCTAACATGTTTCATACCATTCACAATCTACGAAAATCACAAATGCATCAATCGACATTATCCGCCCTTTTTTTAAAAAAAATAACTTACAAATAAGATTTGCTAAATGTTACCTATCTACAACAATTGCCATTTATCTTCACAATTACTTCCATTAGATTAATAAAATAATTATATATTTTTTAACAATCGCCCAGCGGTTGAGTGACTATAGGATTATCGCCTAACTGTTGGGCGATACACACCAAAGTCACTCCACGGTTGGGCAACATGGGCAAGCCGTCCAACCATTGGGTGACTTGGCTTGGTGTTGTCCAACCGTGTAACAACAGATGACCATTTTTGTAAAGAAACATAAAAAGGGTATAATACTGTAATTCAAAATTAAAAATTGATTGTTTAAAAAAATTGAACGTTGCAGGCTAGGATTTGATCTTGGAAGTGCACTGATAGCTCGGTGAAAGATAGAGACAAATTGCTATTTCTGTTTGCATAAAAACCCATAAAATTTACAACAGCTATTCAGAATATTGTAATGGTCTATTCATATTGGATTTTGCTAATAGTTTTTGGCTGTGGTCGATAAATAGTAGTGACTAATGAATAGTAGTATATTATGGGTATATTCTTTTTGGCTGAGATTTATGGCTTTTGGCTCGACTTGTGGTTTTTGGGATGTTCGTGCAAGAGATTACAGAGTAACAGAAACACACGTGCGGTTTTTGCCGATATAAATAAAGTCGGTACAATATGTACTACAATTAACTAGTAGATCCTATCTTCAAAAGACAATTCGTTTAAAAACTAGTTACTGTAGAAAAGTTCAAAGCAGAAGTCAAAATCTAAAAAAGAATAGAGCCTGTAAGAAAGATGGTGCAATGAAATGCACTACAACATTCGGACTGCTATGCAACTTACGAAATTATGATGTAATAAAATACAAAGTGTGTTACAACATGTAAAAGTGTAAAGTAGTGGATGATAAATCATAGTAGGTGATAGAAGTAGATTATAGAAGTTAGAGTATTTGTATTAGCTTTGACTTCTGAAAGCAAAAGTCAGAAACTAAAAATATAAACGGGATTAAATATAGACGAAGGTTTTATAGACTCACTAAAGGTATCGTATTTTGACGTTCTACCCATCACTAAATGATAGTGATGTCTGAAGTAGCCAAGTAGGATTAATTGAGTTTTCCGTCTTGTTTTTTTGAATGGGAAGTTTTCCGTCTCTTGACTGCGCACCATGACACCGTACTGTGCAGATTTCACCGATTCTAAATATCTAGAAGAATCAACCTTTTGAACTTTGTTTTTTCTACCCAAGCTTTTGAATTTTCTTATTCTGCTCTCTCTGTTTTACTATTAAGCACATTTTCCTAGGAAGTGATTTGTTTTACGATGTAAGTTTATGGAGGAAATCTAGAGTGTAGTTATTACAATATTATCATTTTTAATACTATAAAAATAGGTTAAGTAATTGTAGTATGCAATTTGTTAGTAGTATGTATAGTTCAATTTCTTTAATTATATCTTATTTGTGTCTCTGCACATGGTAGGTTTGGACTAATATTGTGAAATGGAGGTAATTGAAGAAAAAATAAATTTGGTATTATGCATACATTTTCTTACTCCTATGGAGTCCCATTGGACAATCCTAGAGGTGGCACAGTCAACTATGTGGGGGTATGCTAATTACCTCCACTAAAATTTACTGAATTCCACATAAATATTTTTTTAAGTTTTGAAATGACTACTGTAAAGCCTCCTTTTTGTGGCAAAAAAATGAACACTTCTCCTACCATCTAGAAAAGTTACATCTATTACCATTCATACTTCTAAAATCTGTGCAAATTTGCACCTACTAGTTTGAGGATCAAGGCAACCACTCATTGACGAAAAGTTTGGTGCGCAATAAATATTTAGTATGAATATTTGAATTCTCATCAGAGAGATCATTCAACATTCATTTACAGGATCTAAATGTAAGAATTGCACAGAAATTTCACACTACTGTATAGATAAGAAAAAATCATACATTTCAGATGGTGCACGATAAGATCCGTAGGAATATTTTCGATTTTTACGGGAATTAAACTATTTCCCCCATCTTTTGGTATTTACTTTTGCACTCGGATGTGAACAAGTGACCAACTGCTACCAAAGTGATATCCTCCCAAGTCAGTCCTAAACAAAAGCAAAAGGAAAAAATAAAAAAAATTAAAAGGTGGCAGTTTAAGTCAGCATTGCGCAGTTCCTCATGGCAATATGAAAATACCATGCGCGCATATACACTAATATATTAGTAATAATATTATTATTGCTATTAGATTAAATTATCTGTTTTGTGGATGGAGCTATGGACAGCACCAGGGGACAAAAGGCCAGTCTCTGTCTCGAGTCTCAGAAGCAACAAACTGATACCCTCGCCAGTCGCCACCATTACATAGCAACATCTTCTCTCCCCCTTGATATATCTGTGTCTCTGCTTCTTCATCTTTTGGGGAAATCAAGGACACAGGAAGAGTTCTTGTATCCTGCTGCTTCCTCCAACAAGTATCTGTGCCTTTACTTCCTTGTCTGTTTACTGTTCAGTTCTTGTTTGTTGGAAGCTTCAGAGCTTTTCTTGGGAGTTGGGGGGACCATTTCTTGGAGTTCTTGACCATTCCTTCCATGGGAGCTTGGAGCCTGCTGGATCTCTGCAAGTGACCATGAGCCAGAGTGAGTGGAGTTCTCTCATCGTTTTCTTTTCTTGGGTGATTCTTGATTGGCAAGGCCTCCCCTTGCTTCGTGTGAGTTGACCTAGGGGGGAGTCCTGTTCTTGACTGTGGGTTCTTGATTGCTGCTGTTGTTAAGGTTGATAGGAAGATGACATTTTTGTCAAGTTTGTGTAAGGAATTTAACCCCGGATTGTTTATTTCGCCTGGAAAACGATTTCTTGGACCCTTCTATTGTTGGAGGGGTGATATCTGATCCTTTTCAAACGCAGCGACCAATTCGTTTTGTTAGGTCTGTGGTAGCAACTGCTATTTAAGTAAAGAAAAGTTGAATTCCTGCTCAAGTTTGTTTAACCGGTTTGGTGTTGTATTAAGTGATCTCAATCTAGTCGGATCTGACCCGACCACGTGAATAATCCGATTATGGCACTGGTCGAAAATGCGAATTAGTAGAAAGTTATGATTGGGATCCTCTACATGTTCATCATCATCATGGACTTTGCACCAGACGTGATGAGGTGTTCCGTGTTTGCATCGACTGGAGTCAGACATGGCCACTCGAGGCACTTCTGATAATAACTCTTCACTGTCATCTTCAAGGACTTTATTTCATCTCTGAGCCGGGCATTGTTCCCAGCTCCGAGCAGGTTACTTTTTCAGATTCTGAGTAGGTCTCTGTTTCCATTGCCGACTAGTGCTATGTTTCCTATAAGGCTATTTATACCCCCTGTAAGCCTTGTGTTATATAGCGCGCTAAGTTATCTACACATGTAACGCGTCAAGAAGAGCGTTTTGATTGTAACTTCCCCTTATAGTGATTTCGCCAATTGTGCGTCCATGGTTTTCCCTCAAAGGGTTTTCACGTTAATAACAAGTGGTATTAGAGTTTGGTTCGTTGTCCGATCAATCTAGGGCATACTTGTCATAGCGTCAATAAAATATGATCTTTCGCTACTGGATCACGACACAAGATTTTCTCTCCGGCAAGTCAAGATGCAAGCTGTTCTACATAGCTTGACTTGGGTGATGCGTTATTGGGAATCGACAAGATGCAAGCTGCATGGACTCTCTCTCAAATTCATCTTTATCTTTCTAGTAATGCCCTTTCGGAAGTTATGAAAGAGACCGCTGCTGCTGCGTTATGGCTAAAATTGCAACAAATATGTATAACTAAGGATCTGACCAGCAAGATTCATCGCAAACAGAAACTTTTCTCACTCTAGTTGGTAGAAGGTGGATCGGTGCAAGATCATCTGGCCGCGTTTAAAGATGTGGTCACCAACCTTGAAGCCATGGAGGTCAAATACGACGATGAAGATTTAGGTCTTATTCTGTTATGTTCACTGCCTATTTCGATCTCTACATTTAGAGACATAATTATATACAGTCAAGATACTCTTATTTTGAAATAGGCTTATGAAGCTTTGTACGCCAAAGAAAAGATGAAATGTATGGTTTCGAGCGAGAGCTTGAGTGTGCATGCAAAAGGTTTGTCTGTTCGGGGCATACCAATCGAGAGGTCTCTGACCAGTGATTTCAAAGCCAGAAGCTCGAGTAGATATAAAAGTCATTCGAACTCAAAGACCAAGAAGTCGTGCAAGTACTGCAAGAAGAGTGGATACGATATCTTCAAGTACCGGAAACTCCAGAATAAGGAGAAGAGGAACAATAGTTTCAAGCACTATTCAAGAAGGCGGCCTGGGCGGTCGTCTAGGTGCCGCCTAGGCGCTGGGCGGTAGGGTGCCGCCCGGCCTTAGCCCCTAGTCGGGTGGCTGGGCGGCAAGGCGGGGCCAGGCGGCCTAGGCGCGGCGAATGGCCTGGCGGGCGCAGTGGCCTCATGACGGCGATGACGCCAAGGAATAGAGGAGGGAGTATATAAATCGAGGGAGGGGAAAAGAGTTACCACACACGAGGCCGTCGCCGCCGCCGTCAACTCGTTGGATTCCGCATCACCATCTTCCCTCCAGCCGTCCGCCATCTTCTCTGCCTTGCCTCCCCTCCGGCGGAGGGGACATCTTCCCCCCGCCCGTCCGCCACTCCCGTGGCCGCCGCCGCCGGATCCGGACTCCCCGTGCCAGATTGTTAATGGGAGATAATACTCTGTGCAAGATTGCAAGCATCTCCAAATCAAGATATTTGATTGCACCATTAAAAACCTGTCGGAGGTCCGACACATTCCAAATTTGAAGAGGAACTTTGTCTTGTTGAGTACTCTTGATACCAAAGGGTACGAGTTTTCAAGTGGAGGTGGAGTTCTGAAGGTCTCAAAAGACTTTTATTATGATGATAGGTGATATGAAGACAGTAAACATATATCATCTTCAAGGCACTACCTTGGTTAGGAAGGCTGTTGTTGCCTCGATCAGGTTATCCGATGCTGGTCGAACAAGTTTATGGCATATACGTCTCGGTATTAAAGAAGTTGTGGAAAAGAAGCATGTTTGATGGTCAACACATCGACCAGTTAAAGTTTTGTGAATGTTGTGTCTTTGGTAAACAAAAGAAGGCGAGTTTTAACTCTGCAAATCACTCTTCAAAAAGCATATTGGATTATGTTCACTTTGATATGTAGGGTAAGTTCCACGTTCCATCCCTTAGAGGCGCCAATTATATGCTGACCATCATCGATGACTACTCTCAAAGAGTTTATGTATACTTCATCAAGCACAACTTGTGTTCAAAACATTCAAAGAATGGAAGATTATGATCGAGAAACATACTGGCAAGCATGCCAAGAAACTTCAAACAAATAATGGTTTGGAATTCTATTTGGAAGAATTTGAAGCCTTATACCGATTGAAAGGCAAAGACATTACATAGTACTGGCTACACCTCAATAGAGCAGTGTGGCCAAGCGCTTGGATAGAACCATTATAGAAAAGGTATGTTGCATGCTATCCACATCTGGTTCGTCAAAGAGTTTTTGGGTTGGAGCCGCTTCCACTGCTTATTATCTGATAAATCAATTACCGAACATTGCCATCGACAAGAAAACTCCGGTTGATATGTGGTTTGGTTCTTCTGCAGATTACTCGAACATAAGGTTTTTTGGTTGTCCTGCTTATGATCATACTGATAAAGGTTTCGCTCGAAAGGATGTATTTCGACCAATGACTGGCCGGTAATGCTAATTGGTCAGAGGTTATGATTCGGATTATCTTCGTGTTCGTTATGGACTCTGCACCGACTTGCACCAGACGTGGTGTCCAAAGGTGTTTGCGCTGACTGGAGTCAGACATAGCTACTCGAGGCGCTTCTGACTACAACTCTTAACCGTCATCTTCGGAGACTATTTCATCTCCGAGCGGGGTGCTGCTCCCATCTTGGAGCAGGTTACTTTTCAGTTTCCGAGTATGTCTTTGTTTCCATTGCCGACTAGGACTCTCTTCCTTCTTCGTCTGGGACTCTTGTTTCTAAGGCTATTTATACCCCCTATAATCCTTATGATAGATAGCGTGCTTAAAGTTACCTACACATATAATACGTTAAGTAAAACGTTCTATAATTTCTTCTCCTTATAGTGATTTTGTTGATTATACGTCCGTGGTTTTTTTCCGCAAGAGTTTTTTACGTTAAATCTTTATCCCGTCCTCATAATTATTTTTTATTGTTCCAGGGGGATTGGATCATATACCCTCCCTTTAGTTGGGAAATTCAGGATTTACCCTCCTCATCTCAATGACACGTGGGATCATTATAAGTCACTGACACGTGGGCCAGGAGGGTAAATCCTGAATTTCCATCTAAATGGAGGGTATATGATCAATAAAACCTTCTAGTTTTTAATTTCTGGTGCAACTGCGAGTGATTGGGTGTTTCTATAACCTTTCTGGAAGCTTAAAGATCCTTTTTTTAGGTTTGTACTTGTGTTAGGATTTCACTAATCTTATTGTTCACCATATTACTATACAAACTTTTACAAGGCTTATGGGCTTTTTAGGGTTTTGATCCCTTGATTCTGAAAAGAACTACATTTTTGAGTCGTGCTTGAAATGAAATTCAGGGTTTTTTCTGTTCCCAACTTTCTATAGTATCTTTGTGCTGAGTAGAGAATGATTGTTTAACTCATTATAACTCATGAGTTATGAGTAACTAAATGTTAGCTCTGTAACTTAAATTTAGTACAAAACTAACTACAAGCTTATCGTTTTGTTCCTTCTCTGATAGTAGGTTTTGACATCAATGTGCTTCGCAAAGAAGCAAGGAGCAGGTGGTTAAAGCCTTCTGAAGTCTACTACATCTTGCAGAATCATGAGAGGTTTCCGATCACCCCTGAGCCACCAAAGAAACCACCCAGTATAGCACAGCTCCTTAAATTTGAGAAGTTTACATTTTCTTCTACTTTACATGGATACCTTGACAGTATTGTTTATTCTCTAGGTGGTTCATTATTCCTTTATAATCGCCGTGTGAATCGGTATTTCCGGAAAGATGGACATGCATGGCGGAGGAAAAAGGATGGAAGAACTGTTGGGGAGGCTCACGAACGATTGAAGGTTTGTTTTCGGAAAGCTCAATATTTCTAAGAAATGGATATCAGTGCACAGTGCACACAAGTTGGGGTACTGTGTACCGCATCTCTGGCATAAAACAATACAACATTACATTGGAATTAGGACAAGGCAACAAGCACATAGCCATATCATTTTTTAGTCATTCTTTTGCTTTAATATTTTATAGTTGAAATAACTTTATTTAATGTCATATGCAAATTTTCAAAAGAGACATTACTCCATATTCAGCTAATGCTGTTTTGAATATGCAACTTAGGGAATAACATAATTTTATACGAGCCTGTGCAAGTGATATCTTATGTACTGAACCTACAAACAATATATCAGGCTTGTTTATACCAAAAACCTGTCTCTTGATATGTTGTTGGAGTTATGTGTTAATGCTAATAAGAAGCTTGTATGGTTAGCCTGAGATTTTCATCGATTAATGGATGTTACAGATTATTTTATTATCAGAACTTCAGAATTAAATTTTTAATCAGCTGAATTGTTAATCAGCACACTTCATGACTTAATCTTATGTACGACATTTTATTATCATCACAGGTTGGAAATATTGATGCTCTGAGTTGCTATTACGCTCATGCAGACCAAAATCCATGTTTTCAGAGGCGATGTTTCTGGATGCTGGAACCGTAAGATAAACTTTTCCTTTCAGCTAGCCCAAAATATTCTTAAGGCTCCTCGCAAATAAATAAATAATAAAGCATAAAAAATCTTTTTAAGATTTCTGTGAGATCGTGAACTATGCAATGTCTATTTTTTATGTGATCACTGAGTTGCAATAGTGCTAAGATATCGAGTGCAACTTGCTATATGTTTACAATCTAGTAAACTGTTTGCAAATACTGTCTGTGTAAAAAGAGTGGTTAGTAATCTTTGTTATGATACACGTTCTCCCTCTTTGCAGTGCATATGAACACATTGTGCTGGTACAATATAGAGAAGTAGCTGAGGTATGTGACATATCTTTGTATGCATGTATACATTTGCATGTTATCCTTTCCTGTAATTATTTCTGGTGTTGTTTTGGCAAAATTGCCTGCCCTGCAAATAAGTACTGTGAGGGATGACTGACTCAGCATTTCTATACACACATCAGAAATGCTAATTGGCATTATCAGTTCATCTTGCAATTGAACTGGTCATCATGTGTCAAAACATGAAGTCATAGACCAAAGAATCATTTCAGTAGTCACTGTTTTGTACATTTTCAAGATGCTTATGGGCATGAGTCCATGTCAGGATCCAGTTACACGAACTATCATCAAGAATGGTTAAATTTGACAGTGGATCGGTTCCTCTAGTAAGAAATCACTTGTGGCTGTAGTATCGCAGGAAGAACACCAAATAAGTAAGGGTGGAATTTCAGTTATGAATACACATACATGCACTTCTGCTCTGTGCCTTATTTTTTTCATGTTGGATAAGATCAGATCTTTTCGCAATATGAGAGAGATGCTTTCATGATATTCCAAATAAAATGAACAATTGAGCATGAACTTGAAAGTAAGATTCAAATGAACTTTGGATCTACGCCTGTTTTATTCAAAACACAATAGGATCACATCCAATAAATAATTGTGTGCCTGAAACTTTCTTTCATCTCCAGGGCAGATATTATTCAGCATCATTGTCGAATGGGCCACCAGAACCTCTCTCAGCCTTAAGTTTTCCAAATGCCATATATCACGGTTCAACTTCTGGCGTTAGTGAGGGCAGTGAATCCCATCAGAGCTATTCTAATTTGAGCTCTGTAACTGAAGTAAGTTCCTATTCTGCAAACAAAGAGTACAACAAAGATAATGGCACTCTATTAAGCATACCAGAGCTTGACCAAACAACTATAATGGGGGCACCAGAGCTTGGCCATACGACAGATCATAGTAATTCAACAAATAAATCTGGCCTCAACCTAGCTTTGAAGAAGATTGCTGAGCAGTTAAGCTTGGGTGATGATGATGATGACTACATTTACTTAAACCAAGCGCAGCCTTTGGACTTCATTACAAATATTGAGGCTGCAGATAGGCAGGGCAATCACACAAGCAGCCGACTAGGAAAAGTTTCAGGTATTCCTGCATTTCTTTAAAGCTAGATCCATAACTTTTTGATATTTGTAAACAAAGTCATATTCTGTTGCTGGATTATTCAGGTAACAACAAAGCAAAACAAGATCGAGCAGAAGGAACGCAAAATGGTTTCAGCAAGGGGATATCGCCATCGTGGGAAGATGTGCTACAGTCCAGTTCAGGTTTGCCAGCTTCATCTATACACCAGGTAAGGAAATTGTGACTTCGATTTTTCTTCTCCTCCTTTGTGGAACACATGATTTGTTCTAATGTATGCAAAGTTGTAAATAGTCTAAGATGATCTTTTGATTGCTTTTTAAGAAAGATACCTACAGAGTGTTCCTCGTTGAATACTTTCAGTTTTTGCTCTCTTGACTAATCCTTTAGGAGCATTTAAGTTACTGTGCATTTTAAGTTTAGGGGGCATCATATTACTACAGAGTACATGCAATGAAATGTTTTAACCATCTTGTTGGCTCCATTGTCAAAATTGATACCTCTTAAATGCTAGAAAGATTTAGTACTTTTTGAGCCCATAATTGTGTGTTCAGGATGCACTTAACCATGTCCAGAGCTATGACGGCTGTTTTATTATGTTAAGAGATGTCATGATTCTTCGTCTGCTATTATCCTCATCGAAGTGTGTTGACACCTTGCATTTTACATGAGCAGTCAGGAGCCCAGTATCAGCAAAGTTCAGAATATCAGCCACCAGGAGGCCTAGACAATAGTGATTTGCACCTACAACTTTCTGCTGCGAAAATATTTCTTTTAGGACCAGAAGACTCTGCTGACTCACCATCTTATAACTTCATACCAAGAGATGAAGGAAACAATGGCACTTATACTCTTCCAGCTCATGACAGTAGTCTTCAAAGCTGTCTGAACCCAGATTGGAATAGGACAGCACCTCTAACACTTGAAAGCAATTTGTATGGCTCTGAAATATCAGAGTTGTTATTGGACCATGGTCAGTTTGAACCCTCCTCCGGAGCAGGTACAAGACTGACCTTGGCACAGAAGCAACGGTTTAGCATCCGTGAGATCTCTCCAGAATGGGCATTCTGCTATGAGATCACCAAGGTACGCCACAAAGCTTTTAGCTTTTCTACATCTAAACACCTACTGTTCTCATTCCTTGCCGTCCTCTCATCAACATAGGTCATCATTACCGGAGATTTCTTGTGTGATACATCAAATTCATGTTGGGCAGTAATGTTTGGTGACATTGAGGTGCCTGCTGAAATTGTTCAGCCAGGTGTTCTCCGCTGCCACACACCATTACACAGTAGTGGAAAGCTCACACTCTGCATTACATCTGGGAATAGAGAAGTTTGCAGTGAAGTTAAAGACTTTGAGTTCCGTGCAAAGCCAACGGCTTCCAGTTTCACAGACCTTGCACCGTTGTCAAGATCTCTGAAGTCTAACGAAGAGCTATTACTTCTTGCGAAGTTTGCAAGAATGCTTTTGTGTGAGAATGGAAGCTCTGTAGTTTCAGATGGTGATCCTCAGTCTGGACAGTGTCCAAAACTTAAGATGAATGACGACCACTGGCAGCAGTTGATCGATGAACTCGTAGGGTGTAAGAATCCATTAAGCATGGCTGATTGGATTATGGAGGAACTGCTGAAAAGTAAATTACAACAGTGGTTGTCAGTGAAGCTCCAAGGATGTGATGGAACTGCTTGTTCTCTGTCCAAGCATGAGCAGGGTATTATACACTTAATCTCTGCACTAGGCTATGAGTGGGCACTGTCTTCAGTTATCAGTGCTGGTGTCGGTATAAATTACCGTGATTCAAATGGATGGACTGCACTTCATTGGGCTGCTTATTTTGGAAGGTAAATTTATATTGTAATGCTGGCGACTTCGATCCCATTTTGAATAGCCAGAAGGTTCTCCATAACAATTCTTATGGACAAGGCACATCCTTCTGTTGACTGAAGAAACCATTTGCATTTTCCAAAAGGGTTTTGTTAAACATTATCCGGATGTTTTCTTCATAACTATCATCCAGATTTAGAACTGTTGGATTAGAGATCCAATGGTCATGAATTCTCTTCCTCCCCCTTGAATTCTAGCCCCCCCCTTGAAAAAAATCTCCCCCCTTAAAAAATAAAGGGTCACTTGATCTCTAATACAAGGATAACAAATTTGGATGATAGTTAAGAAGAAAACGTCCGGATGATGCCTAGACACTCCCTTTCCAAAATTGAAATGCGTGAATGGTATTTGGGTACCCTCCATGCCACTACTAGTTAACAAAGTAATAGTCAACTGTAGGACCTGGGTCCAAAATAAAGTAGAAATGCTGAAATGGTCATCTTGCATTAAATAGAAAATCTAAATTTTACTTTACAAGATATTTTGGACTGGTACTGGATTCATTGTGCACACAGGAAGCAATATATCAGCATAGTTCTTGTGAAATGGTAATGTATTTTTTACATGTTTTTCTCTCCTTATTGTGCTTCAAATGTTAGCACACATTGCAATTGATTGGCATGGAACTAGGAAGGAACATTGTAAAAATGTTATTAGTAAACCATTTTTTATTGCAGGGAAAAGATGGTTGCTGCACTTCTTGCTGCTGGTGCATCAGCTTCAGCAGTCACCGATCCCACTGCACAAGATCCAGTGGGCAAACAAGCAGGTTTCCTGGCTTCTGAACGAGCACACATGGGCCTTGCAGGCTATCTTTCAGAGGTGGCGCTAACTAGCCATCTTGCATCCCTCACTATAGGAGAGAGCGATATTTCAAAAGGATCAGCTGCAGCTGAAGCAGAGAGAGCAGTTGAGAGCATATCGCAGAGGAGTGCCCAACTGCATGGCGGCACAGAAGATGAACTCTCATTTAAGGACTCTTTGGCAGCCGTGAGAAATGCATCTCAAGCGGCCGCTCGAATTCAGAATGCTTTCCGTGGTTTTTCTTTCAGGAGGAGACAACAAAAGGTCACTCGACTTAAGGATGAATATGGGTTGACCCAAGAAGACATAGATGAACTTGCAGCTGCATCAAGGTCGTACTACCAGCAGTGTCGTGCTTCGAACGGTCAGAATAAAGCAGCTGTTTCAATTCAGAAGAAATACAGAGGTTGGAAAGGACGCAAAAATTTTCTCAACATGCGCAGAAATGCGGTTAAAATACAGGTAAAAGTATAAGGAAATGTTTGGTTCCAAAGTTCTTTTCAAGTTGAGTTCATTGGTACATGATTGGATTTTGAAATACATGATCTCTGGCAAGTTGTCTTGTACTTCGTTGACCCTAAAGGCCTTCCTTTGTACAGGCTCATGTAAGAGGCCATCAAGTGAGAAAGAAATACAAGACTTTCCTAAGCACTGTTAGTGTGCTAGAGAAAGTGATACTAAGGTGGCGTCGGAAAGGACATGGCCTACGTGGCTTCCGAGCTGAGCAACCAGCAATGATTGAAGCAGAAGAGGAAGAGGAGGAGGAAGATGATGATGACTTCGATGATGATGAAGCAGTCAAGATCTTCCGGCGGCAGAAGGTTGATGAAGCTTTGAAGGAGTCTGTGTCAAGAGTGTTGTCCATGGTAGACTCTCCTGAAGCAAGGATGCAGTACCGTCGAATGCTCGAGGAGTTTCGCCAGGCAACTGTAAGCGGTTAATTGATTTAGTCATCTAAGGAATGTTTTGATCATAAGCCATGTTGCCAAGGAAACTAGTTTATACTAGAAAGTAGAACCATTAGAAAAGTAAAGAGCAATTTACTCAAGTAACAAGTGAAAAAGACCGAAGCATAAAGGCGCCAAAATACAATTGTAGTGCAATTTTACTCTTGGATACACAAAGCATACAGTAATAACAGGTTCATTAGTGTGAATTTCACTAAAATACTTCCCATTTTTTCCGTCGTCTGTTACTGGATGAACTGCAAGTATGTAGAGCTATGCAGAAAGCCATTGAGTATATTCAATTTTTCTCTTTTTTACCCAAAATCAAGTCTCCACGTCCACGGCATGACTAACCATGCTGGTTTTAAATGCAGGCTGAATTGGGTGCATCAGATGAAGCAACATCAATACTTAACAATGACTTGCTACTAGGAATCGACAACTTCATGTAGTGAAGAAACGCATCACACAAAAAGGCGTTTGCGATGCTGCCTACAATGACATGAAGTAATTAGGAACGGGTACAGTCTGCAGCTATTATGACCTGCTAGTGTTCAGTTTGCACGGTGTTTGCCTGATTGTTGTAGACTGATGGTTCTATTAGTATTAGTTGTAAATTAATTGTTAATTGGGAATGGCAGTTTATGACGGAGACCCCATGTTGCTTAGGAGGATTTGATCCGTACATTCTGCCATTTTCCATGAAATGCTGTATGACTTGGGCAGTTTGGAAATCGGTTTACCAACATATATCTTGCTGAATGTCCTTCGTAATGAAACTTGTTAGAGATATATGTATAGTTTGTTATTCCCCATTGTTATGAGGGGTTCTTTGCATATTTGCCACCTGTACTTTGTGTATATATACCGGCCCATTGGCCTCATATGAATACAAGCGCTATTCATAACATGGTATCAGAGCCAAAACTAGGGTTTTGGCTTACCTAGGGTTCCGTGCGCCCGTCCGCCGCCGCCGTCGCCGACTCCCGGCCTCCGCCGCCGTCGCCGACTCCTGGCCTCCTCCGCTGCCATCCCCACCGCCCGCTCGGCCTTCACGGCCTCCTCCACCGTCGCCTGTCGGCCTCCTCCACCGCCGCCTGTCGGCCTCCTCCGCCGTACCGCCGTCGCGCTGCCCGCGCCGCCTCGCCACTTCTCCGCCCGAGGCCGCTCCTCCGCCTGAGGCGACTCCTCCGCCTCCGGCTGCCGTCGCGCCGCCGCTGCCTTGTGCGCCGCCGCTGCCTCGCCGGCTCCTCCGCCTGAGGCCGCCTCCTTGCCTCGAGCCGACCGCCGGCTTGCCGAAGAGAGGGGCGCCGCCGCCGCCGCCTCCGTAGCGCCGCCGGCTTGCCGAAGAGAGGGGCGCCGCCGCCGCTTTCCAGAGGGACCACCGTCCGCGCGCCTCCGCTCCGCCCGCGCCGGGCCGCCGCCGTGCGCAGAGCCGCCTCCCGCTCCCGCTCCCGCTCCCGATCTAGGGTTGGTTCGGCTCGGTCGGTCGGCTCGGTCGGTTTGTAAACCGACCGAAGAGAAAAAAAAGCAAAAAAAAAAGCAAAAAAAACGTCATTCTAACCGCCGCGCCGTCCAGCGCCGCCTGTTAGACTTCGTTGTCTTGGTCGCCGCGCCGTCCAGCGCCGCCTACCAATGGGCACCGTTTCCCTCCCTCGCTGCCCGGTGATCTTTGATGGTGTTAATTACACCGACTTCGTGTCTCACATGCGCATCCACATGCGTGGTCTTCGTCTCTGGGGCGTCCTCTCTGGCGATGTCACCTGCCCGCCTTGCCCTATTCCTCCGACGGAGCCTACGCCTGTTGCTTTGCCTTCGACAGCCGATAAGGCTGCTACTGAGGCCGCTCGCCTTGCTGATGATGACGCTGCCTCTACCTACCAGGAGGATCTGGATTCCTACAAGAATCGTCTGACCGTCTACACTCAGTGGTACGATGACGACGCTCGGGCTGCTGCTGTCTTCATCGCCAGTGTCCAGCCTCAGTTCTCTTCTGAGGTGGTGGGACTCCCTTCGGCTTTCCAGATGTGGACTCATCTTCGTCAGCGCTACGAGCCCTCTGGTGATGCCCTGTACCTGTCCGTGGTCCGCCAGGAGCACTCTCTTCAGCAGGGTGATGCTACTGTTGACGCCTTTTACGCTCAGAGCTCTGCTGTTTGGCGTCAGTTGGACTCACTTCGCACTGCTGGCTGTCGTACCTGTCCGTGCTGCCTGGATGTACGTGCTGACCTGGAGTTTCAGCGGGTTTACGAGTTTCTTACTCACCTTCGTCCTGAGTTTGAGCAAAGGCGTGCCCAGCTCCTTGCACGCCACCCTCGTGTCACTCTCCTGGAGGCTCTTACCGAGATACGCGCAGAGGAGACTCGTCTGAGTGGTGCTGGTCTGATGCCACTCCCCTCTGTGCTCGCCGCTCGTCCGCCTGCTACACTGCCTCCTCCAGCGGCTACCACAGGTGGTGGTGGTGGCCGTCCTTAGGGCTGAAAACGGTCGGAAACGATCGGTAGGAGGTCAAATCACTTTCAGTTTTACGTTATTTTTTCGAAAACGAAATCGATATGATATTGTCGGAAACGAGAACGACATCAATATTCCGGTAAATTCGGAAACGAAACTATTCGATCAAAAGTGCATCGATAACGATCGAAAATCATGAAAGCGATAGCTAAAATACGATATTCTCCACATCTAAGGAAGCCAAAACATGCAACCATAATCAATTCTAAGCCATGAACTCATATCATCATATCACAAATTCTCAACTAAATGAAGCAGACATACTTCAACACTTCAGTTCGATCCCATCCATCACATGAACAGCGAACTCATACTACCACAAAAAGTCCTTCCTTTCATTGCATAATACTTAAAGAAACTACTACTACGGTACTACCAAGAAGATCATAGGCATATCAAGAATGAAACGGAACCATGCTTCTTATAGCTGAACCTCCGGCATGTCATCATCATCTCCAAGCACATAATCACCGCCCATTTCTGAAAATTCATCCTACAAATTGCAATGGAAATAACGTGTTAGTACTTCAAATGAATTACATGCTACTGCAATACATATCAATATAATTAAGCCTCTCAAATGCAGGCTTGTAATAAAGAGCATCCCTCAATATGAGATATGTAGAATTTCATCTCAAATGCAGGCTTGTAATTCGACTGGCGTTATTTACGTGTATACGAATTTAAGAATATTACATCGATACGAAGGGTTTATACTAAGTCTCAGATAGTTCTTAAAGGAATTCTATTATCTTGTGCGACTAACATTCAATTACATGGTTCTTAGGACATCCAGTGAATTTATTTACTTGCGATAACTCTCATACGACAAGATTTCTACAATACACATCTTTTAGCGAGGATTCCTAGATTTAGCAAAATTTAGCCTATAACTTTTTTATTTTACCTATTTTATTTTATTTTCCCCTTTTCTTTTTTTCTTCTTTTCCTTCTCTTTCTTTTTTTCCTTTTTCTTTTCTTTCCGCCGCTCCCTTTTCTTGATTCTGCCGACGCCTCGTCTCTTCCTCCCCGTTCTCTTTTCTCGGCTCTTTCTCCCCTCTCTAGATCCCATTCGACCCGGCGCCATGCCTCGGCTCTTCCGCGCCGTGCTGTCATGGCTCTCCCTCCCCCGGTCTTAGCGCCTCCCCTGCCGCTCCCTCTTGCATCTACTTCATCCCCTCGCGCCACTGGTCCCGCTACGCTGCGCCGCCCTAGCGCCGTCGTCCCGCTACTGGATCTGTGGCCTACGGCCCGGATCTGGTGCTTACTCCCTTGAATCCGCCACGGGTTGGTTGATTTAAGTTGCTATTTTGTTTTGGTTCTAATGGATTTGTTCCCGATGTGCTAGGTGCGGTGGTGGCTACGCCGGTGGTAGCGCGCCGCCGCCCTCCTCGTTGGTGAGCCTCGGTTCTATTTACTCTCCCTCTACTCCCCTCTTCTACCTCCGGTGGGTGCTCTGTCCTGGTTCATGGTCGATAGTTGTGCTAATCGGCTGCTACTGGCGGTCTATTGTGTGTGGTAAGCAAGGTTCTTCTGTGTTGATGCGGCCGTGCCGCCCGAGCCCGCCGTGCCGTGGGGCGAAGGGAGCCAGGGGCTGTAGGCCGTGGGCTGTGGCGACTGTGGGCCTCGAGGACTGGGCCCTGGGGGTGCTCTCGGCTGGGGATCGGTAATTATCGACGGTAATTACCGGTTAAATACGGTATTTTTCGGAAACGATCGGAAGAGAGCTAAATCGTTTTCGTTTTCATTATCGGATGTTTTTACCGTTCTCGTTTCCGTTTTATCGGTTACCGTCACCGTTTCCGTTTAGAGGAAAAAATCGGTAATTTCTCGAAAATGATTTTCGGTAACCGAGAATTACCGTTTTCGTTTTCAGCCCTAGCCGTCCTCACTGTTCTTACTGCGACAAGGATGGCCACACTAAGTCCCAGTGCTACAAGAAGAAGCGGCATCTTTCACGTCGTTCTTCTACTGGCACTAGTGCTTCTACGACGACGTATACCTCGACTTCTTCAGCAGCTTCTCTCACCGAGCAGGAGATAGCCAGACTCCGACGCCTACTTGCCGCTTCAGGTTCTCCCTCGACAGGTTCTGCAGGTTCTGCTACTGACTCTTCGGGCACTGAGAGACCACCTCCTACACAGTCAGGTACCTCCCCGTGGATTCTTGATTCTGGAGCATCCTTTCACATGACTCCTGATCCTTCCACTCTGTCTTCTATTACACCTCTTGATTCTCCTGTCAGTGTTCTTACTGCTGATGATACATCTCTTTCTGTCTCCGGTCGAGTATCTCTTAGCAACTCATCTTTTCATGTTCCTTCTGTTGCTCATGTTCCTCGCCTTACCTTGCAGCTTCTTTCTGCTGGGCAGATTACTGACCTTGGTTATCGGGTCATTCTCGACTCTGACTCTTGTTGTGTTCAGGACTGCCACACGGGAGCTCTGGTTGGTTCTGGCCCTCGGCGCCGTGACTCACAACGTCTCTGGGAGCTTGACTGGCTTCACCTTCCTTCCACTGCCACCATCGCCGCCAGTCTCTCCGCTTCTGCCACTTCGTCTACCGGCTCTTTCCAGCAGTGGCATCACCGTCTTGGCCATCTGTGTGGATCCCGTCTGTCGTCCTTAGTTCGTCGTGGTCTTCTAGGGTCTGTCTCAGGAGACGTGTCTTTAGATTGTCAGGGTTGTAAATTAGGTAAACAGATTCAGCTTCCTTATCCTCATAGTGAGTCTGTGTCTCAGCGCCCTTTTGATCTTGTTCATTCAGATGTTTGGGGTCCGGCTCCCTTCGTTTCGAAAGGGGGTCATCGATATTATATCATTTTTATAGATGATTTTTCTCGCCACACTTGGATATATTTCATGTCTTCTCGTAGTGAGGCCTTGCCTATCTACAAACAATTTGCCACCATGGTTCACACACAGTTCTCCACTCCTATTCGTGTCTTTCGTGCTGATTCTGCTGGCGAGTACCTCTCTCGTCACCTGCGCAGCTTCCTTGCTGAGCAGGGCACTCTCGCTCAGTTCTCTTGTCCTGGTTCTCATGCTCAGAATGGTGTCGCTGAGCGCAAGCATCGTCACCTCCTTGAGACTGCTCGTGCTCTGATGATCGCCGCCTCTATTCCACCTCACTTTTGGGCCGAGGCTGTTTCCACTGCCACCTATCTCGTCAACATTCAGCCCTCTTCTGCTCTTAAGGGTGCGATCCCTGTTGAGCGTCTCTTTGGTCTTCTTCCTGACTACTCTGCCCTTCATCTGTTTGGCTGCGTTTGCTACGTTCTCCTCGCCCCTCGAGAACGCACCAAACTGACCGCTCAGTCTGTTGAGTGTGTCTTTCTGGGGTACAGTGCCGAGCACAAGGGCTATCGGTGCTGGGATCCTGTTGGTCGTCGGCTACGGGTTTCTCGGGATGTGACTTTCGACGAGTCTCGTCCATTCTACCCACGTCCTGCCTCTCCTTCGGCTTCCTCTGTGGAGTCTCTGTCTTTCTTGACCTTTCCAGATACTCCTATATCTGTTTTGCCCTCGTCCACCTGTCCTACTGAGTCTCCACATATTCCCCCTGTGGCCTCTCCGCCGTTGTCGCCGCCTGTGTCGTCTCCTACGACTCCCTAGGCTCCTCCCACTATCGTCTACACTCGTCGACCTCATATTGAGAATATTTCAGATGAGCCATCTTCTCCTGATGTTCCATCTTCTTCTGATGCTCCATCTTCCCCTGATGGGTCATCTTCTCCTCGCTACGCTCTCCGCGATCGCCAGTCGATTCGGCCTCCTGCCCGTTTTGCCTTTGCTGGCGCAGCTACTCGTGAGCCTGTCTCCTACCGGGATGCTGTTACTCACCCTGAGTGGCAGCTTGCCATGGCCGAGGAGATTGCTGCCCTCGAGCGTACTGGTACTTGGGATCTTGTTCCTTTTCCATCTCATTCTCATCCCATCACATGTAAGTGGGTCTATAAGATTAAGACTCGCTCTGATGGCTCTCTTGAGCGCTATAAGGCGCGCCTTGTTGCTCGTGGCTTCCAGCAGGAGCATGGTGTTGACTACGACGAGACTTTTGCTCCTGTGGCCCACATGACCACTGTTCGCACTCTTCTTTCGGTGGCGTCTGTTCGCCACTGGTCTGTTTCTCAGCTTGATGTCAAGAATGCCTTTCTTAATGGCGAGTTGCGTGAGGAGGTCTACATGCATCCGCCACCTGGGTATTCTGTTCCTGAGGGCATGGTTTGTCGCCTTCGTCGCTCTCTTTATGGCCTTAAGCAAGCCCCTCGTGCTTGGTTTGAGCGCTTCTCCTCTGTGGTCACTGGTGCTAGTTTTTCAGCTAGTGATCATGATCCTGCGCTCTTTGTCCACACTTCGTCTCGTGGTCGGACTCTTCTTCTCCTGTATGTTGATGATATGATCATTACGGGAGATGATTCTGAGTACATTGCCTTTGTTAAGGCTCGTCTTAGTGAGCAGTTCCCTATGTCGGATCTTGGTCCTCTTCGGTATTTCCTTGGGATTGAGGTTACTTCCACTCTAGATGGTTTCTTTATGTCCCAAGAGAAATATATTCAGGATCTTCTTGATCGCGCCTCTCTCACTGATCAGCGTACTGTTGAGACTCCCATGGAGCTCAATGTTCACCTCCGACTCTCTGATGGCGAGCCTCTTTCTGATCCGACTCGCTATCGTCATCTTGTTGGGAGTCTTGTCTACCTTGCTGTTACTCGTCCGAATATCACTTATCCAGTTCATATTCTGAGTCAGTTTGTTTCAGCTCCCACTCAGGTTCACTACAGCCACCTTCTTCGAGTTCTGCGATACCTTCGTGGGACTATCTCTCGCCGTCTCTTCTTTCCTCGTTCCAGCTCATTACAGCTTCAGGCCTATTCGGATGCTATTTGGGCCAGCGATCCCTCTGATCGCCGGTCTATCTCTGCTTACTGTGTTTTTCTTGGTGGTTCTCTTATTGCCTGGAAGACGAAGAAACAGACTGCAGTGTCCCGTTCGAGTGCAGAGGCTGAGTTGCGAGCCATGGCTCTCTTGACAGCAGAGATTACTTGGCTACAGTGGTTACTTGAGGATTTTGGTGTTTCTGTCACTACACCGACCCCTCTCTTGTCAGACAGTACAGGTGCTATCAGTATTGCTCGTGATCCTGTGAAGCATGAGCTCACCAAGCACATTGGTGTTGATGCTTCTTTCATGAGGACTTGTGTGCATGATCAGGTGATTACTCTTCAGTATGTGCCTTCGGAGCTTCAAATAGCGGATTTCTTCACGAAGGCTCAGACTCGAGCACAACACAGCTTCTACCTCTCCAAACTCAGTGTTGTTGATCCACCATGAGTTTGAGGGGGGTGTTAGAGATATATGTATAGTTTGTTATTCCCCATTGTTATGAGGAGTTCTTTGCATATTTGCCACCTGTACTTTGTGTATATATACCGGCCCATTGGCCTCATATGAATACAAGCGCTATTCATAACAAAACTAACTAAACATTCACCTGACCTTGAATAATTTTACTGTAGAAATCGGTTTACCAACATATATCTTGCTGAATGTCCTTCGTAATACCAATGAAACTAACTTAATATTCACCTGACCTTGAATAATTTTACTGTATTACATGGAACGGAAGAAACCTGGGAACCGCTATTATCCACAGATACTGAGCTGACTCGTGAAGTTTGCTGCATGTCCTATGCTCCTGTTTCTTAAAGCTTGTACACAAATGCTGGATCAACTGAATGTATTTAATTCACGTTGAGGCCAAATTGGCAAAATTATACAAAGCTTTACCTCACCAATAAAACTCAGATTTGTTATAGGTATATCACGATCTTAAATCATTTTCAGTGAACAGGAAAAAAATCTGCATCGCATGCAAGGAGCAAAATTTTACTCAACAAAGGACAGGAGTCGAGAGTGTTAGCCTAGCCAAATGTTGGCCTAGCTCATGGAGAGCACTTGCACATTGTTTTCTCTCAATTGATAGCAAAGTGCTTGGCAATCTCTCATACACACGAAAGCAAAAAGAGGACACAGTAGAATACACTTGTGCTGTTACCGAACTAATGCTGCCTTTGCATTGGATTACTGAATATATAGGAAGTACATGCAGTAACGCTTCATGCATAATCAAGAAAAAAAAAACAAAAACGCCTCAACGCCTCCACCACAATCAAAACAACTAAATGTAGTAAGTAACAGCTAAAATAGATAAATGAAAAGTAACGCCATGCACTAAAGATTCACCCCCTAAATCTTATGCGGCAGAGTTATTACAGCACAGGGATTACCAACAATCACCCCCTAATCCCTGTGCATGTCCTTGACGCCAATCAAAGCTCGTTGGTCTTCACTTGTCAGTTCTTCAAGGAGTTGTGCCAGCCACACTCCTTGGCAGACTGTTGATGTCTTTCACTTTTTCCACCGTCGGTGACACACCTTACCGACTTTAACTTCTTCCTCAACTCTAATTATCTTTCGCCGATGACGTAACTTGACGGCGATGGAGACTCTCATTAGAGCATACACAGATGAGAACTTGGACACAACTACAAGAACTCACACACACATTATATCATGCACTGACACATCTACGTGCATGAGTACGATATGACTATGCGCACGTATGTAACACACCTCCTACGTGCACAACCAAATAAATGACACATGCAACACACCAACTGTGCCAAATAAAAATGCATACACGAACTCAACTAAAATGCACCAAAAAAAATGAAGACTTCACATTGGATTTAAAGTAGCGCTGGCTCGTCCTCTGCACCCAGAAGAGCCACCTCTTTCTTCAGCTTGCGACACTCCCTTGCAAAATGTCCGTAGTCCTGGCAGTTGTAGCAACGTACCTTCGCCTTGTCAAAGGCGCTCTTCTTCTTGCCGGTGCCGTTGCGGTTCTTCATGCGCACTAACCACTCCTCCTCTGTAAGAAGTAGGCGGCCACTCTCACGCCCACCTTCACCACCGTTGTTATCAAGCTCGTACCGCTCTTCCACTGACTTGAGTCTTCCGGTGAGCTCCTCGACGGACAATGTCTTCAGATCGATCAGTTGCTCGATCGAGATGGCCACCTGTGTGTACTTGGAGGGAACAACACGAAGAAATTTTTTTACCACCTTTTCTTCTTCTAGCGTTTCCCCAAGAGTACGTATGTTGTTGACGAGTCCCGTCAGTCGCATGGCGAAATCATCAATGGACTCGCCGTCACTCATGCGGATCGTCTCAAACTCCTTGCGTAGAGTCTGCGCCTTTGCCTCGCGCACGCGCTCGACACCCATGCGCATCATGCGCACGGTCTCCCACGCCAGCTTGGCGGAGTCTTTTGCCGCCAGCGTCGCCAACATCTCCGATGGCACCGCTTGGAGGATGGCTGACAACGCCATCCTGTCGAGCCGGTACCCCGCATCGCCGGGCTCGATGGCCTCCCAAACTCCTTGAGCCTGCAGGTTGACTCTCATCAAGAGAGCCCATTCGGTGTAGTTTGTCCGCGTGAGCATGGGATAGCGCACCGCCACCCCCGCCTCCTTGACCTGCTGCACCACCATCTCGCGGCTGCCATTGCTGCCGTCGCCGCCATCGCCGCGGATCCTGGCAGGTGGTGGTGATCGCGATCCCTCACTTTGAGACATCACCACAAGATCAATACAACACGGCTCTGATACCAAATGTTAGCCTAGCCAAATGTTGGCCTAGCTCATGGAGAGCACTTGCACATTGTTTTCTCTCAATTGATAGCAAAGTGCTTGGCAATCTCTCATACACACGAAAGCAAAAAGAGGACACAGTAGAATACACTTGTGCTGTTACCGAACTAATGCTGCCTTTGCATTGGATTACTGAATATATAGGAAGTACATGCAGTAACGCTTCATGCATAATCAAGAAAAAAAAAACAAAAACGCCTCAACGCCTCCACCACAATCAAAACAACTAAATGCAGTAAGTAACAGCTAAAATAGATAAATGAAAAGTAACGCCATGCACTAAAGATTCACCCCCTAAATCTTATGCGGCAGAGTTATTACAGCACAGGGATTACCAACAGAGAGGAATCTTGGTCACAAAAAAAGGAATTTACAGAAGTTAATTTTACACTCAACAAAGGACGGGTCTAGAGAAATCTTGGTCACAAAAAAAGGAGTTTACAGAAGTCCTGGAGCCAACGTCCGATTCAGCACCCGGGGAAAACACGCATATCCACGCACTGCTAAATCCAATGCCACATTCGTGTCCGATATACAACCGATGTGTATTTCAATTTTGCATTGCTAGCTAATCCGTATTTATCACTGCTCATATCCATTTTTTTAATCCTTACGAGAAAATCATTACAACATTGTATTTGTGATCTGATCATATCCCATCTGTTTTCCCTTTAGAGAGTCCAGCGTATACAATTACTCATGCGTCTGGTTGTAATCTCTTCGAGCACCAAAAAAGTTAATAGCCATAACATTTCACACTGAGCATGTAATACCAGTGGAACGTAAAAGAAAAGAAAAGCGAGAAATAAAACAATCCAAAGAAGAATAAAAGAAAATAAAATGTTTTTACCATCAGAATCCGTTCGACTTTAAAACGCCAAATAAAAATAGCGCTCATTGAGATTCCCAAACCATCTCCGGCCGGTCGGCACCATTTTACGCTTTGAGTTTTCGTCATCCGACAATAGAGAAAATACAACACCCACATTGTACCAACTTACCATCTGATGTAGAAAAGCCATCAAATAGTGCAGGGCCCATTTATTGGACCAAAAGGTCGTTAAAGCCCTCAACCAGTTGAGAAAGAATGAGATTAAGGTGAGGGCAGTTTTGGCATGGAACAGGACAAGACATAGAGAGGACCCCCAAAGCCATGACAACCCCACAAAAAGGCCAGCTCAAGCCCTCACTTCTTACTTCTTACCTCCATTTCATTCCTTACCCTCAACCGAGAACACATCCAAAGCACAAACCAGCAAGAGAGCCTTGCCTCTCTATTGCTCGGCCAAAGCCAAGCCAAAAAGCCCCGCTACCATCCAAGTCCCCCATCAGCCATAGAGAGATAATAAGGGAGGGCCTGGAGGAGAGGAGCAAGGATGTGGCGACCACGATGGCAAGAGAGGAGGCCAACTGAACTGCAATGCGGCTATCGTCGTCGTCGTCCACACGAATCTTGCCATCCTCAACCCAAGATTCTAGTAGGCCATTCTCTTCACCTTACCTTAAATGTGAACCCTTAGCATAGCCGTGAGCACCACAGCCAGTTTTGGCTATCATGCCATTGGCGGCGAGCCCGTAGAATCGTCGTGCGCCCTTGGCCGGAGGAACATGCTCCCTGGCATATGTCCCCTGCCAAGTCCTGTCACGACGAACCCGTAGGCCTTGCTAAACTACATGCGCATAAGAGTAGAGGCAAGACAAAAAAAAAAGGTGCTAGAATAAAATATTGTAGTAAGAGGGAGGGAATAAAGTGGACTATTCCAATGTGCCCGAGAGCCCCTGCACGCTGCAATCTGCCAGAGATATAGTGGAGAAGGAGGCCAAATAGATAAGCACGAGCGAAGGAAAAAAGAAAAGAAAAAAGAAAAAAAAAGAAAAAAGCGAGAAGAGGCTAGTTCAGCTGAGTAGAAAGAAGGAAAGGAAAGAGAAAAGGAAAGGAAAGAAAAGAAAAGAGGAAAAAAAAAGAAAAAATGGGGGTGGGGGCTTGGTACCTGCACGATGGGTCCTTAACCCCAGGCGTTTTAGTGCCAGAGTCGGGTTTGCATGTAGGAATAATGACATCCATATGTATACATGTATCGCTTCCATGTATTGAGATTGTATGAATGCATGTTCAAGTGGAGGTTTGGGATCGACGTCGTCCGCACGTCGCTCCACTCTGCTTGGTTAATCAAGTAAGTATATAGTAGAGCGGTAGACGGTGGTTGTTGTAAAATATATGATTCATGCATTATTTGATGCTACTTGATTCATGATGATAAATGAGGCACATGGTGAAATGAAGGAAAAATGCATTCATGAGATGATATATACATTACGAGCCAGGGCGGTGAGAAATCAATAGCTATGAGTAAAGCTATTGACTAGTCTGACGTGCTCTTAAAAAAGTCCTACTTCGGTAGGTACCTCCACGAGATGGAGGGAAAGACTTACTTCAATAGGCATCTCCATGGGATTGAGATAAAGGGTGACATCGATGGGTGCACCCTTTGTTTTACCGGTATAAGCTACAGAAGGAGAATGAGTTTGATCATGAGCATTGCATTACATTAAAAGTGCTTGAGATGGGATGTTGAGACCCGTGGAGAATATTATGTTATGGTAGTATTTATCGGTCTATTATATGCTTGCTGAATTTTCGGACTCACCCTTACTTTGTTGTTTTTAGGTGATCGTTGAGAACGTCATGCACAAGCGGGAGTAGCACACGAATAATTTCACGTACCAGCGGCATATCATGTGTCAACTTTTGTTAGTATATTATAGCCTCAGCTGATATGCCAAAGTAGTTGTTTAAAATGGAATGATGTTTATCTGATCATTGCAATATAAATAAAGTAGTGTTTGTTTAAAAAATTATGAGTATTGGTTGAAATTAGTAAAATGATGCAATGGAGGTAGCACTCTAGGCTCAGAGGATGGACGAGGTGTTACAGAGCAAGGGCTCTGCCACATTGAGATGTCCGATATTAGATCACAGAGTTGATCGATGAGGAGCATTAGGTGCTTGCTTTTGTTTTCAATTTCCTGTAGTAGAACCCCAATGTTAGACAGGTTTGCATTACCAGAGAACAGTGTCACATTCTAGATTAAAACAGAGTGAATATTAGAAATTATCATAAGTCTGAGCTTCAACTTCCACACATCATCGATGCTACTATAGATGGAAATCTTAAGTAGGACACTTAGCTTATTTGCAGTGATTTTGCCTCGAATTTTTTAGGAATGAACAATTGAATCCAACCTTTGGAAAACCTTGTTGCGCTGAACTAAAAATAAACATGAACCTCAGTAAAATAAAAAAAAACATGCGGATGAGGCCAAATAAACCACATATGCATTTTTCTATACAACTTCATACACTGAAAAGGAGAGAAGCAGTATTATATCAATTTATGATTTAGCATAGATTAGGATATGTTGGGATTTGCCAGGATATTACAGCAATCAGCCATGCAGAGGACGAAAAGGACATGATATGTATCCAAAAGTCCAAATTAGCATCGAATATGGATATGTACAAATTAGCAAGCCAAAATTAACCGGGCAGGAGAAAATGACCTGACATGCAAAATCAAGCAAGCATGAAAAAAAATGATAAAGACACTAACAAACATGAACTTTTACTAGAATGATTCTAGAACCCTATAGAATGAACACGTTTTTTTCATGAATCCAACAGAATGAACATGACTACCCAAACACTGCCAGTACCTTTCTCAAAGCAGATGCATGCTCTTCCAATCTCTCAATCTCAGCTTGATCAGCATTGAATTCTGTTGATCCCATCTCCTGAAAAAAAAAATCGCAACATCATTACAGAGCAGTAACAAATGTGACAAAATTGTAATATATTCTCAATAAACACGGGCACTGGTTTTCAAGCAACTCTATGAATGAACCGGACTACAACAATTTTCGCTAGTCTTTCTCTTGGTTCAATCATAGCTATCCAGAATAGTATATAAGCAGAGCAAGAAGAAAATTGATCTTCTTTTCAAGGGGAATTAGGTCTCTATGCCTATAGATACTTGGATAGTATGATAAACAAGCACTAGCTACCCAAAATCTGTGTGCTTTGTCATTTACCAGTTAATATCTGTCCAACTGACTGTGATAAAACAAACTTGCTATAATAGGCAGGTGCCTTCATTTGCTCGCTATCAAATGCATCTTGAAGTCCATACAGCCCCTGTTTCTTGGCTCCTTTAATTAAAAAAATCATTAGCATCTTGAATTACTCAAATGTTGCAACATTCGTTTACCAAAGGTGTTATTTTTTTCCAGTCAGGCAAGAAAAGGAACTTTTTTACTTGTCTCAAATAGCTCCATCTTCATCTTCTATAGTTGTACACCGATTCAACAACCATTTCGTGGCTCTTTAACAACGGAACACCTAAAGACAGTGTTTGACACCAACATTTAGGTGCCACTCGGTTGAGTTGAAATAAGCTGGATTATAACTAAAATTACACTGTGTCTGACTGAAATTATACTGTAGCTGATGGTGACTTATTTAACGTAACTAAATTTTAAAAAATTTAAAAATAGAAATAACATGTTAACCTATCTGGACAATGCAAACAAATACGAAAAAAAGAACCAGCAAAAAAGTAAAAGAAAAGAAAAAGACGAAATTTATTGATAGTGAAAAATAAGTCAAAGCGACCTTTTTGAAAAATTTTGTGATGACGATTAAGGTAGCAGCGATTCATAAGTAGAAAGATAAGTGATATTGCGATGCAATAGAGAATTCGTACATGGAAAAGAAGTTTAGATAAATGGCGTAAGGAAAACAATACGACCGTTCATCCGATAAGGGGGTTACATGGCACGCAGGCTAATAAGCCAAGGATTTTACACGTATGCATTTAGAGAATTAGAAATACATAGGACACATGGACGAAGAGCATTGAACTACTGCGTGAAACGTTGCCATTTGCCCTTGCAGCCCATCTCAGCGTTGTAGTCCTTGCCGTCGGCCATGGCTTGGCCGTTAGTTCGCACTTTCTCTCATGCTCCTCCTCACGAGGCTCCCGCTCCCTGCGTCTGCATGCCTCCAGGTGAGCTTGCGTCTCCCGCTAGATACGCTCGCTTCAATCTTCGTTGCAGCGTTGCTCGTCCATCCTCTCGCATGTCATCTAGGCATCCCACTCCTCGTAGTCCAGAGTCCACTAGTCGTGCGGGTGGATCTCTCGATTGATCCATTTGCAGTAGGCGCATAGCAGATCCGGAAACTATGGGAAGAGGGGACAACTTGTTAGTGCATACAATACAAGAGAATTGGTAAGGAAATGTATTGTAACCCGTTCTTACCTGTGGTCGGTAGCGGGCTGTGTCCCAACGTCGGTCGGGATAGTCCCAAGTGTAGTTAGCGTAATTCCAGTAACGTATGCCCAAGCTCAATCGCTTCTTGGACTAGAAGAACTTGCATGTATCTCTGCACCAGCAGAGGGGGCGTCTCCCCCACGGGCGGGTCTTGCGGCGAACGCTCGGTGGGAATATTGAGGTATGGGCTAGGGTTGGAGATATGGGGGGCTTCGTTTCTGGGAGGTGGCATCCTGGTATGGGCCGCTTGTTCATCTCGAGCTGCTGCATCCCTTGCTAGTCGAGTGAGCTCCTCATATTGCTTCTCCATGGTAGTGATGTAGTGTTTCAACCGTGGTGTAGCAAACATGGTGCTGAAGGGGTAGTACTTATAGGCTAAGCCGACATGTCATGAGTTTTGCAAGTCCAATTCGGTTTGAGCAAATTTGCGTCCACGAGGTAGGGGCACGCCGGATGATTCGTGGACCAGTGTAGCATCACATCGCTGTGTAAAGCTGGCCTATTTGGTCTTATCACTACGCAAGGTTGTCTTGTTTGTTTTTATCACTGCGCAAGGCTGCCCCTTTGGTCTTATCACTGTGCAAGACTGTCTCGTTTGGTCTTATCACTATGTAAGGCTATTTCGTTTGGTCTTGTCACTGCGCAAGACTGACAAATAAAGTTAAAATTTACAAATGAAGTGGTAACAATTGTACTCTTAGTACCAATACAAACAGAAGAAGAAATGATGCTATACTTCACAGATTGAAACTACAAATGAAGTTAAAGTTTGTAAATAAGTTACAACGTGATAACATTTGTACTCTTAGTACTAGTACACACAAAAGAAGAAATGATGCTGCACTTCATGGATTGACACTATAAATGAAGTTAAAGTTCGCAAATAAGTTACAACATGATAACATTTGTACTCTTAGTACCAGTAAACGCAGAAGAAGAAATGATGCTGCACTTTATGGATTGACACTAAAAATGAAGTTAAAATTTGGAAATGAAGTTACAACACGATAGCATTTGTAATCGTAATACTAGTACACACAATAACAACAAGGCGCACGACACTTCACATCGGTGTTCCTACTCATTGACAGGCGCCTTGCAACATCTCACAGTGTGGCCTTCGTGGTCACAGTGCCTCCAACGTCTACTTGCCGATCCAACTTCCCCTTCATCTATATCATTCCTGATGCAACGACTCTGCCGACGGCCCTTTGTGTAATGTCCAACAATGCAAAGTTGCCTACAACTCGAAAGCCTTTTAGCTCGCCGCACCACGCCTGCAGCACCCTCTCCTTCATGAAGTAACCGACATGAAGTTCGATGTGTCCATGTTGATAGTCCCACATGCAGTTAGGACATGAGAGCATGGCTTGTGAATGAGTTTAGCTTATTGCATGTGCAACTAGATTCATTGACATAATCTCCAAGGCACACCTCATAGGTAACAACAGAGTGAGCAGTCCCAGATCTGGCTCTATCCGAAAGGAGCGTGTCAAAATGATCCTCTGTATTGCCCATTACATAGACCGTGTGCGACTGACCCTTCTCAATCTTGGTCTGCATGTATGTTGTGATCTTCGAGCAGTACGGTGTATGTGGGTTGGCTGTATGAAGTGCTGCATTTGCATGCCTTTCTCTGAAATAACCAATTGTACCTTGCAAAACGCCTTTGATGATAGCGACGAGGGGCTAAGAACGGATGCCCCCTAGGAACCCAGTTGTACACCTCCGCAAGATTAGTGGTCATTATGCCATACATCACACCATCCGTGTAGTGCAACAAGAACCACTTCTCCAAAGGCTCGGCCTTAATCCAATGGGAGAAGTACTTGATATTCCTTGAGGTCCTCTGTGTCACACCAGGAGGGTCAAGCTCTGGCAATGGTGTGAGTCATTTGGGTTGTGCTGCCCTAGGAATGTCCGGCCGCTTGCTCCTCTCGATAATGTGCTTTCTGGTGTGCTCCTCCAACATCTCCCACAGCGCATTGAATTTACGTTGCTGGTTCTGTATGGCTAGCCTCTTGAACAGCTTCATCAATGGTTGCTACGGGAACTACTTGAAGAACTTCCCCTGAGATGGCGAATGCACCATTTGTTTCACATATCTGGCCAAGGGAACGACTCCTCCAGGTCTTACTAAAGTTTTCTTATGGCCTTCATCATACCGAGGTGGCAATCATGGATATACAAATATCAGGATGTGCCCCAACTACCCCCTCCTTCACATATCGAAGGAACCACAACCAGTTGTCGAAATTCTCACTTTCAACGAATGCAATAGCAATGGCAGAATCTAATTGTTGTCATTAATGCCAATTGTTGTTAGGATCTGCCCCTTATATTTCCCTGTTAGAAACATCCCATCCACTGAGATCACTGGTAACATGTGCCTGAAAGTATCGATGCAGGCACTGAACGCTAAGAAGGCCCTCTGCAAAAACCAGGTAACCAGGCTGTCTTTTGGATGGCTTGTCCTTCACAGCAATGTGTGTGCCTAGGTTCTTGTCTCGCAGCACCTCGAGCATATGAGGAAGGTTGCCGTAAGCCACCTCGAAAGCCTTCTGCTTTGCACGCCTTACCTTGGCGTTGCTAGTCTTATACTTGAATTTTTGCTTAATAGCCACCATGATGTGCTTAGCCTCCAGGTTCTTCACTATCTCACCGTACATGAGATTGGCTATGAAGGTGAATGTTAGGATGCGATAATTTAGCAAAACATTACTGAGCACGCAGGAGTGCAACTCCACCTTCAAGACAATCCAGTGAGTCTCGTACTTAGGTCTGTGTGTGTGCACACGCCAAGGATAGCCAACTTGCTCGTAGACCACGGTGCACGGCTCTGGGCTAGATTTGAGGACCTGAAATGTCCATTGCATGGACAAGGCCCATAGCTTAATAGCATCCTACAGTGATCCCTTGTCGGCAAACATTATGTGAAGCCAAACCTCCGTAGCATCGTACTCCCATAGTGATTCATGCTCGTCGTGTACAGAAAGACCCTCAACATCCATCATATTCCATGCCAGCGGCATGGGACCTTCGTCCTCGTCGGAAGAGTCGTCGCCATCCTCTTCTAAAACTTCCTCCTCGGCTCAGGCTGTCTGGCCATGGATCTCCATCTGACGCACAATGTTGTCGACATACTTCCCTACGTCTGCATGTCCAGTGGGCTTAGCTTGCGTACTGCGATCTTCATGATCTGCCTTTGCAACATCTACATCTGCGTGGAGTGTGTGATATTCTGGTTCTACCTCCGCAACATCGCCCACTACGTCATCTTGATGGACCACGCACTGCGTGCCCCGAGCTGCTCCCATCAACTGGACCTCCTGTGTCTCCCTTGGGACATGGTTGCACGAGTAGTATGCACTCGTAACCACGTTGATGATAGCCTTACACAAAGCCCGTCCATGTAACCATGCATATCAGTCTCCTCAACTCCCACCGAATGTCCGTAATAGACCAACTCCAAAGCCCATGGAGGACGACACTGTACACCTCGGTGTCCAAGGAGAAGCTGCGTGTGAGCCAGTTCAGGACATCTCCGATTTGAGCATTCTCTACATCGTCGAGTATCATACTGACTTACGAGAAACTGCTTAGGTTGACACCATATGGACCTTCACGAATGGTACCAACACCGTAATGCACTTTCGATGTTGTGGGTACTGACATGATTGATTTCTCACTGCAAATATTACCATTTGTTAGTATGCATTCACTACATACATGCTAAACAAATACGTAGCTACACGTTGCCTACATTCGGATGAGAAAAAGAACGGATGAGACTATTACCTTCACGCGAATACATTTTCTTCTTATCAATGAGCTTCCTTCGTCTTCCTCTCGAACCTCACAAGCTCCTCTCCTCTCATTCACTCCCTCTCTCGAGCTCATATCCTTCTTTTCTTCTTTTTTTCTCCTTTCTCAAGCTTCTCTCCTTCTTCTTGTGACAAAAATGATGGGAGAGCAAGTGAGGGTGTCAAGTCAAAGAGAAAAGGATGGGCTGGCAGTAAATAGTCGCCCAACCATTAGGCCACTTACTCATGTCGCCCAATGGCTGGGCGACTAGAGGCACTAATCGCCATACGGTTGGGTGACATGGGCAAGTCACCCAACCGTTGGGTGACTTGGCCACGTGTCGCCCAACGACTGGGCGACTAGACCAAGTAGCCCAACGGTCGGGCGACTTGAGGTCAAAACTGAAAAATATCGTAGGTATAATTTTGTAAGTCTGAATAAAAAATGATTATTTAAAAACATTTGAGCTCCGAGTACACCTGAACTAGAGTTGTCCAAATGCGATGGCTATGGACCAAAGCGTGGATGGTCTGGCCCAAGCATAGCACAACCTACAGTTAAACGGGTCGTGTTGGCCTGACCTAACCAACCGTGCTGTGTTTGGACTGGCATCTCGGCACGTTGAGTTGGACCGGCACATTATGAACAGTACCGTGTCTAGAAGGGCACACCCAAAACACGACATGGCATGGTCCAACACTGTCACCTCCTCCTGACCCCTCATCTTTGCCTTAGCATCGCCGCCTCCCTCCCTCTCAGTAGGCAGCTCATGCGTGTGATAGCGCTAGCGCACTCCTCGCCATTGGCTGCCTCCTCTCATACTCCCCTGTCCCCTCTGTCCCTCTCACGAGCCTTCTTCATCTTATCGATGTCACCACTGCTTCCCAGCTGGCACCGAGCCGCCATTCCCTTTTGCCGATGAACTTAGTGGGTGAGGTAGGAGGGGGACCGAGGAAGACGGCGAGGTCACTTGGGTTGCGGAGATCGAAGTAGGAGAGGAAGGTGAAGAAGGAGGGAGGTAGTAAGGGGCGGGGGCATTGAGGAGCTCCTTGATGAAGCCTCCGGCGTAGAGGAGCCATGGGATGTTAGCGTCGAGGGAGGCAGGAAGTAGGATGGAGACAGTGCGGTTGCACTGGTGGTAGTAGTGGTGGTGGCAGTTCTATAGAGGTAAAGGAGGCGTCAACGATGACATGGCTGCCGCCGCCGGAGGATGGATGGATGGGAGAGGGTGATTGAGCTAGATAACGGATAACTGATTAGGATTAACCGCTCGTCGGGCTGATGGGCTAAACAGGCCATCCGCAATCCATTTGTGCTAAATGTGCCCAAGCAGGCACAACATGGCCTGTAACCTTTTTGGGTCGTGCCTAGGTCCGAAGTTGAGTCTGTGGACCAGCACGATATGACCTGTTTAATTAACCAGATCAATCAGGCGGTGCCTACACGGCCCATGTCGGTGCGGTCTATTTGGCCTGAGTCGAACTAAGCATTTTTTGAGCCAGGCCGTTCAAAAGCCCCAAGTGGGCTTAGAGCATGTTTGTTTGGGCTTAGGCCCTGCCCGATTTTTGCAAGTCTAATGTAGGTTGAATTGAAATCAAGCATTGCTTAAAATCAAGTTTAATAATGCACGTCTGTTATGTTTTGTCAGCCTTTCCTTTTTTTCGAAAGGCTACAGTTGGTTAAAATAACTTGGTGATATGTAAGCCGCGTCGGTTGGACAAGAGTCAAGGCTGCTAGCCATCGTCCGCATTGTACTTCGCCGACTTAATCGAGTACAAATAAGGTTGCAGCTAAACCCACCAAGGCAAAAAGGGAAAACATTATAAATTTACAGTCCTTTTTTTATGTAGTTATGACGTGACTTTGCATACGTTCATGAACTTAGCTGCAATCCAAAACCCAAAAATTAACCCACTAGAAGAAGATAATATATAGTGTTCCGTGTGAAAAGACATGCCAATATGCCATGACAAAACATACCTAAGTTTTTTTATTGACCACAGTTTGTGCGCCAGTGCATATTCAGTGTTCCTCGTTTTAAAGTACACATTCAGTGCTTGTCTCGTGGGAATTAATAATACCTTTGCTTTATGTAGCGAAAGAATCATGTGATTATGTATCTTAATCACCATCAAATGCTGACAAAGGACTAGTGGCTGTTTCCTGTCATCGAGCTGTATGGACATGAGAAACAAATGATTTTGAGTCTGACTGAATCCTAAATTTTGTGATCTATGATCACAAAATCGTAATAGAACGTTTCTCCGAGATTAGGAGGATCTGACCACACTTGACAATTTATTATTTTTTTACAGGGCACATATTTTGGGGGGAAAGGCAACTGTTTTGGCTGCAAAGTGCGGAGTTAGGCGAATTGGACATTTCTCTCTCTTGTTTGTAGCTTTGACATGGACAACTAAATCAGTAAAAAGATCTTTTTTTCTTAGAGCAATGCGAGTTATTAGGATTTCAACTCTACTAATTGCCTCTTCGCAAGAAAAACAAAGAATTTTGCTCATTACCAAAATTTTTAGAGAACGCGCAAAAGAATTGCACGCCATTATATTAAGAAAGTAAGTAGGTAAACACAGAGGTGCAAATAAATTACAAGGTGGACGCATGTGCTTGTGACCCACAAATTGATCCTAGCACTTGGGAATTTTTAATTTTTAAACCATCTTGTCTGAAGCTTGTAGTTACAAGGTCACGGAGCGGATTTTGAGCCACACCTGTAAGTATTCGGCTAGAGCCTCAACAGTGATGGCCCCACGAATGTTGGCGATCTAAGCGTTCAAATTGACAACCTGGGCCATAGTGGTCAACCTCCTGACTCTCGGTGGAACGAGCTTCCGGAGAGTAGGCCAAGAAATTCAATGGAATTTCTATCTATTCATTTATCCATCCAAAAGAGACTACTATTCCCGTCTCCAATTCTCATTTCTGTTGCTGCGTTGAATATTTGTTAGATGGCTGGGTCGTTGGATGATTGAAGATTAGCCCATGTGCGAGAGGAGTCTGTTTTCTGCCACCAGAGCCATCAGAATTTCAATGGGTACTCCATGAGCTTAAGGTCTAAGATGCCTAACCCCCTGAGGGGGAGTGGTTTGCGAACTGTTTTTGATGTAACCAAGCAATGTCCATCACACATGGCATCTGTTCCCTTCCACATAAAAGCATGTTGCCACTTGTCGATGTCCCTAATTGCCCATGTCAGAAAGTCGAGCGATAGAAGGTGATACAACGGTGTGGCAGGGAGCACATATTTGACCAAAACAAGTCAGGCTACCAATAGTTTGGAGAACCCGAAGTAGCCGAAGTAAGGGGGAATCAAATTTGTCCGATTACATGTTAAGTTATATTCAATTTAATTATAATAAGCCTATTAAACATAGGTAGCAAAATTCATTGCACAACTATGGTGGTGATCGGTTCGGCTGAAAGCCTCATGGCTTATGACTGAAAACACTGTAGCTGGCTGAAAAAAGCACTGTAGCTGACAGAGGCTTATTTACCATAATTAAATTTAAAAAAATTAAAAATAGAAAAAACATATTAGCCTATCACGTATAATGTAAACAAATACGAGGAAAAAAAGAATCGGTAAAAAAACTCAAAAAAAAAGCTAAAAGTTCAGAAAAAGACGAAATTTATAAATAGTGCAAAAATAAGCTGAAGCCAGAAGCTGAAGCCATATTGATCAGGGCGAGGCATCTAGGTGTTGTTAAGTGGCAGAGTCGAGATAATCTGTGAACCGCGACAGCATTTGCTCAACTTCTATCCTTATAAATGTCTGAACAATTGAACTTCTCGTGCACCGAAGCCCCTCCCTCCCTCTCCTCTCATCCTGCAGCTGATCCGTCTTCTTTCTCACCAAAGTCCTTTATTGCTTTCGTGCTCGTCATCATCCGATTGCAAGGGAGTGATCATCTCAGGAAATCCTATCTCTCTGGGCGTGAATTTCTCTCTCTGTTCTTTGCCCTAAAACTGTTCTTGATTTCGGTCTCTTGTGTGTTCTTGCCGACCTTATTTTGGGGAATACTGTCAATCGATTCATTGCGAGTTCGACCTGAGCATCAAAACTTTTGATCTTCGTGATTGACGCCGCGTTTTTTTCTCTCCATTTTAATATTGCACAGATTGCTTTTCTCCAGATTTTTTGCATTCAATTATGTAAAGGTCTTCCCTTTACAATCTCTATCATATCCCTGTCGATTTCTTCGCATTGATTACCAAAGCTCAATCTTTTCCGGCGGATTCATCATTTCTTTCGCGATAAAGAAGCCAACTGGAGGCGCTTCAGTGCACTTCCTTTTAGCATTCCTCATTTGTACCACTCTGGGATCAGCATTTAGTTCCATTTGAGCAAAGCGTATTCTTTGCTTCTTGCAATTGAAAGCCTTCTTTTTTTAGCTCCAAATCTGCATCCGATTTGCATCCTTTGGCAATTCTGTCCAACTTTCCAAAGATCTAGGATCAACGCTCACTCCAATTCCAGTTTCAGAATCCAATCTTTTCCCTTGAGCAAGCAAGCACCCTTGAATCGCCCAAGAAGCACAAAGAAGCTTGTGTTCTTGGTGAGTTCTTGGCCAATCCGATGGGGAAGGTTGCGGAGAGGTTCAGGGCCTTCTGCACGAACCGATGGCTCGTGTTCGTGGCCGCAATGTGGCTGCAATCCATGGCCGGAATCGGGTACCTCTTCGGCGCCATTTCGCCAGTGGTCAAGGCCGCCCTGGGTTACAACCAGCGGCAGGTGGCGGTGCTCGGCGTCGCCAAGGACCTTGGGGACTGCGTCGGCTTCCTCGCTGGCACGCTCTCGGCCATGCTGCCGGCATGGGTGATGATGCTCATCGGCGCCGTGCAGAACTTCGTCGGGTACGGCTGGCTGTGGCTCATCGTCACCAGGCAGGCGCCGGCGGTGCCCCTCTGGATGGTGAGTCAGATAGATAATATCATAATAATCTTGCATTGTTTCTTGAATTGCTTATTCATGGAATCCTTGATTTGATTCATTGGTTGACGATAATATGAATCAGAGCTATTCAAGGCAGTAATGTTAGTGTTACTGTTCTTGGTCTTGAACTCCGAATATGACGTGTGCTACTAAATTACAGTACAAGTTGTCAATTTGTTGCTTGTCAAATTTTTATGTTCCTCAGAATACAAATTTTTTCGATGTGTTAGCTCTTGATTGGATAAGGAGTGGGCCTTCTATTTTACCGTGAACTCTCTATTTGTTTATCGAATTGCGAAGAAGGTGGGCCTAAGATGTTATAAAATGCATGGTAAACTATAAAATAATGAAGAATAACTAGAAGCATGAGATAAAAATTTAACGTGGAAAATCTTTACAGGAAAAATCATGGCCGTACAATCAGTGAAATCACTATATGAGGGAGAAATTACAGAATGCTCTTAGCATATTACATGTGTATGCGTCGTGCTATCTATTATAAGACTTACATGAGATATAAATAGCATTGGAAATAAGAGTCCTAGATGAGAAAGGAACAAAATCCTAGTCGGCAATGGAAATAGAGATCTACTCAGAAACTGAAACAATAACTTACTCGGAGACAAAAACAATACCCTACTCGAAGATGAAACAAAGTCTTAGAAGATAAGGGTGAAGAGTTGTAGTTGGAAGTACCTCGAGTAGCCACGTTGACTCCAGTTGACGTAAATATCTTTGAACACCACAATGGTGCAAGTCGGTGTAGAGTCCATCACGAACTCAAATATGATCCTAATCATAACTTCCAACTAGTTCGTATTTTCGACCAGTTATGGTCGGAATATATTTTGAGCGAAATCTGACCGGATTCTTAAGTGGTCGGACTGACCTTATTCAGATTACAAAATACAACATAAGATGCGATGGAGACTGGAGAGCATATGATTAAATAAAATCATACATGGATAGGATCACCTGTGGAAAATGGTGTGAAGAATATATCTTAGATTAGACCAGAAGTGTAGTGATGAGTTTTCTAAGCATTGGCTTGTGAAACTGACCAATTACATGAGTGGAATGCTGGACCATCGATGGTATATGCTTGTAGCATTCTTATTTTGGGTGTCTTTGTCACTTATGTGGGCCACATGTGTCCCTGTTTTTTCAGTAGTGACCTTATTCTGTCTAATTATCTACAGTGACAAAACTGATTGCCTCCTTGGTCAATATTCAAGTCGTTATTCATCATGAAATTGATGCAGTGGAGGTTATTTTTAATTCAGGAGTGAGCTGTTCACATGTTTCTTTTGTAGCGCAAGCTATCTTAATCTACTGATGGAATCACTATATACATTACATTTCATCTCTTGTTTGGCTGGCAAAGTAGTCAAGTTTGACTTCCTGAACTTGGTGTTTTCCATCCAAATTCCATAAATGTGGGAAGTAATTGTGTCACATATAATTCCTGAATTCAATATATTTTCATGAGTATGCACATAGCCTTGCCAGGTTGCGATGTTTGATTGGAAAAACTGTATACCAAATCATAAATCGTCACCTCAACCACTATGATTGATCAGTGGATGACTGAATGGTGCCTATAAGTAAATAATTAGTTTGTTCAAATCATTTGCCTGATTTTCCAAAGCATAAAGGATATAGGAGTTATCTAGACGACCTCAGTTGCTTGGTCAAGCAATTGTTAGTGTGCAATTGGGAACGATGTAATCCATGCATTGCTGCTTGCCTTGCAGAATTGGTTTCTTTTTCTTTTTTTATCTCTTATATTCATGGATTGATCTAGTGTACATTAGATGTGTTCACGTTTGTATATGAAACAATAAAGAGTATGTGTAATGGTATAGATCGATATGTACTTCTCAAACTGAAATTGAGCAATAAACTTCATTGCTATCTAGGATTCCAAATTATGTGGAGGAAATGGGGAATCTTTTACTCCCTGCTGATGTTCATGTCCACAACCCCACACAATCGAATGAATGAACAAAAATATGGAACTTGAGTAGTCATTTGGTTTTATTTTCTGCAGCCAATGTAAAATCTTTCGCTGTTTTGTTATTCAGATGTGTGTCCTTATCTTTGTTGGAACCAACGGCGAGACATACTTCAACACAGCTTCACTTGTTACATGCATCCAGAACTTCCCAAAGAGCAGAGGCCCAACAGTGGGCATCCTGAAAGGATTTGCCGGCCTTAGCAGTGCAATTATAACTCAGTTGTATGCAGTAATGCACACACCAAACCATGCAACGCTTGTCTTCATGGTCGCAGTCGGGCCATCGCTAGTTGCCCTTGGCCTGATGTTTGTTATTAGGCCTGTTGGAGGTCACCGACAGGTGCGGTCATCTGACAGGAACAGCTTCATGTTCATCTACACCATTTGCTTGCTCCTTGCCTCATATCTTGTGGGTGTCATGCTAGTCCAAAATTTCCTGCAACTGAGTGACAATGTGGTTATTTTTCTTACCGTGATTCTATTCATCTTGCTTATTTTACCGATCATGATCCCTGTGACCTTGACATTTTTGTCAAAAACTGAACATCCAACTGAAGAGGCTCTCCTGTCTGAACCATCAAAAGGAGAGGCAAGTACTTCACAAGAAAAAGAGGATCAGCCAGAGGTACTTTTAAGTGAGGTGGAAGAGGAGAAGCCTAAAGACATAGACTCATTACCCCCATCTGAAAGGAGGAAGAGAATTGCAGACTTGCAGGCCAAGCTAGTGCAAGCTGCAGCAAGAGGTGGGGTTAGAATCAGGAGGAGACCACACCGGGGGGAGAACTTCACCCTGATTCAGGCACTGGTCAAGGCTGATTTTTGGATTATTTGGTTATCACTTCTGCTTGGGTCGGGATCAGGGCTGACAGTGATCGACAATCTGGGTCAGATGAGCCAGGCTGTTGGGTTCAAAGACGCGCATATCTTTGTGTCATTGACTAGCATATGGAATTTCCTTGGTCGTGTTGGAGGTGGCTACTTCTCTGAGATTATTGTCAGGTACCATCACCATGTTTTCGACATTTTGATCTAGCATTCACTATTAATACAGGAAAAATTACTTCTTTTATTGCTTGGTGTCCGAAGTTTTGTCACGAAAAACTCCAAAGTAGCAATTTCCTTGTTATACTTTATCTAGTTCATTGCTTCAAACTATTTATTATGTAGGTTCACTTAAGTTTGGATAGTTCCTTTGCACATCACAAATTTTTATCAGGCTTTCTTCATATCTTCACTAACTAACTATTCTTCAGGGAACGTACATACCCAAGGCACATAGCACTGGCAACTGCTCAGATCCTTATGGCTGCTGGGCATTTCCTCTTTGCAATGGCTTGGCCTGGAACTATGTACATGGGGACCTTCCTGGTTGGGCTTGGATATGGAGCTCATTGGGCTATTGTGCCTGCTGCCGTCTCTGAACTTTTCGGCGTAAAACACTTTGGCGCAATGTACAATTTTCTCACAGTAGCAAACCCCACTGGGTCACTGATCTTCTCAGGTCTTATTGCCAGTAATTTGTATGACTATGAAGCTGAGAAACAAGCACAACACCATCAGAGATCAGTATTGCTGTCTGGACAAATGCTTCACAACATGAGTTTTCTTGCAGATGGGCCATTGAAGTGTGAAGGATCTGTTTGCTTCCTATACAGTTCATTTATCATGTCAGCATTTTGTGTTGTGGGAGCTGGCTTGAGCCTCATTGTTGTTCATAGGACCAAGCGGGTGTATGCTCACCTTTATCGAGCTGTCCAGACATGAAATTTCTATGGATAGATCATGTTGAAATCCTCCTTTTTTTTGTTCCATGTACTATACATCATTGAACATATGATTCAAGACACGCAAAGTTTATCAGTAAAGTTTCAGATGATTTCAGAGCTTGTATTGTAAAAACAGCTGTTCCCAAATGGAAATTTACAGGTCATTTTTGCCTTGGATAACTGGGGCATCCCTGCACAATATTGTTAACTCATAGGAATAAATGACTGACTCTATTGATCTCTGAATGCTACTTTAGCTGTAATAGCCCTTCTGTGCATGATTGTATCTTTTATGGTTCTGCCAATGTTGCTTCTACTTATTGTGACCAGTAAATGTTGCTTCTTGCATACCTTTGCTATATGCTTTGATCTAGATAAATTCTACTTTGGAATAACAGCCTCAAGATACAAGTCAGGACTCAATACCCCAAGATTGTGGCCTGGAGCATCAATTTGGACTTTGGAGCACCTCCACTTTTGTCAAGTTTTGTCGTCAGAGTTTTGTTATATGAAATGCTGTAATATCTACTAGGTATGCACCTTCACTATGATCTTAGTTCCATTCTAAAACTGAAACACATCAATTGGCTAAGTTCCAGTTATTTGCATATCTAGGCATCTCTCTGTGCTACCATACAGCTGTAGCTGTTACTAGCTTTCTTGAGACGACAGCTGTTACTGGCTACTACTGAACAATGTCGTATGTGTGGAAGTGCAACCTAAGAAGCACCTACAACTTGTTTTCGTTTACTCTGGCTACAAAACTACTATCTTTATCTTACATTATTGTTTAAGCTTCCGAATATAACATTTGTATCTAAGCAATCTTCCATTCCCCTGTCCAGCTGAAGGGTTAATCAGCTATTCAACTGCCCTCCTTTTGGTGTCTAGCATCTAAGCTGATTATGCAAGTGTAACCTGAAGATTCAGCTTCTGGCTGCTACTGTCAAACAACTGAATCCTTGAACCGAATGAGAGAAACATAGTTTGCTCAGTTCTGTTCTCTACACTCACAACTCTAAAGCAGCTGCCACATTTTTTCCTTTTATCTTTTTCTTTGAAGGGGAGCTGCTACATTTTTCTTGTGTGCATGTTTTAGCCTTCCAATGAGCAGCATCTCATCGACACAATCTTTCCAGCTCCAGCTTTTCTAGTTCATTTCGGTGGAGCAACAAGATCAGCATCTGACTGCTGCCTGTGTTGAACTACTTCTGAACTACCATAACAGCCTTAAGTGTGATCTTAATTAATGTTCAGTTACAGACTCGTAATAGCTGGCATCCTCAAGCTCCATCTACAAACTCAAGATTCAGCTGCTGCTGTCTATCAAAATCAAGTGGCATTGTGGAACTGGATGCAACTCAAGGCTGCAGTTCAGTTCAAATGCAAATGCACATTGGCATACTCTTATATATATTTGCGCCATACTTTTGTTTGCAGGCTCAAATGATACAAATTAGCACCATCACTTCCTAACATCTGTGAATTATTGCAATGACAGAGGAAGTACCAGCTGTGTTCGTACTGGCAACACTAGTAGATATTTTGTGATAGTGCTATTGTTAAAGATTTTTTTTTCTCTGAGATACCCGTACAAGTGCTGGTGAGTGATGATGTAGAGGGAGTGCTTAAAGAGTAACAAGGAGGGTGGGTCCCACATTGGGAAAAAGGTTCTCACACACAGGCATGCACACAAGGTATCTTCTCCGGAGGGAAAAGAAATTATTAGGATTAGAGAAGAGAGAAGAGCTTTTTGTAAGTGGTGGTGGTGATTTTTAACCCGAAGATAATTCCAGGAAATACCTAAAATATCCCTCACATCTGATTGATCCAACAGCACAGCACTAGGTTACCCCACTACTGTGATTTTACACAAATAGCCCCTAATAAAGTGTCACGTATGCGTATACGTACCTGTACGCAGATACATTATGACCTTTTTTTGTGTGTGATGTGGGGCCCACCTGGAGGATATTTAGGTCACCTTCCCATGTGGTGCCCCTGTGTTAACATCAAATCCTCGGCTAAAAATAAATTATCTCCTAAACCCCAAATTAAATTCAATAAATGATCAGCAACCATGTGATTTACTTTTCTTTTCTTTTGAAAAAAAATATCTGCTCAAGAAATGAAATGTTAACCCTGGGTTTGGGCCTGCACTGCAGGGGAATTTAATTTGGGGCACCAAATAAGGGCAAAGTTTGAAACTTTGAAGGCAAACAAAAACAAAGAGGAATAATTTTTTTTACAGGACACACATGACCTGACCTACTCTTTTTCTACTACTACTGCTACTGCCCTCCCATTGGTATTACAATTTTTGGGACTTTGACTAAAAGTCTGAGCTAAAAAAGCCTCATTTTTTATTAGCTTCTTCGCCCTCCTCCGAAATAAAATTCGGGGGGCAAAAAATTTGCAATTTTGGGGAGCTCGTGGCCTCGAATCCGCCGAAATTAGCGCGCCTCGTCGGCTCGATCCGCATGGGTACGCCCTGAACCGATTCCTCTCTTCCTTGGCTTTCGATTGAGATGCGTTTGGCCGCCGGCCGTGGCCTGCCGCGGTAGATCTGGCGGGCTAGGGTTTGAGGCCGGTTCTTGGGGAGCTCCAATTTTTTTGGCCTTTGGGGTCAGAGTCGCTGCTCGGTTGGTGCCCCGAGGCTGCGGATCGCACAGATCGGTGGGTTTCTTAGCTCGATTCGAGCTGGGTTTCGGGTGTTCCTGAGGAGATTTGGGGCGCTTGCTGGGGGCTTGGTTTTATTCATTTCTTTGGTTTTTTTGGGCTGTTTTGGCAAGGTGGGGTTTGTGGTTTTGTGGAGAAAGTTTGGATCTTTCTCTATCTTTTTGGCTATGAAAGATCGCTTTTTTTTTTTGTGTGTGTTTTTGGGAGTTAGTTTAGCTCTTGGTCTTGATCTGCTTAGCTGATGCAGATCAAGAATGAAATATGAGGTTGGGCTGCTATGAAGTTCCAATTTGGCGAAGTAAATCTCAGTGGCGTGTAGTCGAAGTAGTAGATGTGTTGTACAACCTAGTAATTTGTCTGAGCTGAACTAACTTGTGAAATGCAATTTCTCCATGAACTACAGCTAATGAAATGATTATGTGGTGGATTTGCCTGTTTGTTTTTGAATTCTAGCAAGAGGGCAGTGGGCACTAACACGATGGGTTCAATCTGAAAGGTTCAAATTTTGTAGCTTCTTTTGGGGGTGGGGGGCTCTTCACTGTTCTTTACATGTTGTCAGGTTTCTCTCTTGTGGGTCGCTATGTTGTAGTATGTTGTTTGCAATTACATTGGGTGTGCTTTCGTTTTGTTTTTTATTTTTCAAGATTCCTAACCTTGTCCTTCTTCGCTGCAGATCAAGGCAATGAAAATTTCATAGCTCTCAAGGTTAGATGAAGAATAGTTTATATTGAACCCTTGTTCAGTTTGTGGTCTCAGGCTTCTTTGCTCCTGCTCAAGTCCAGCTGCTTGTCAATCAAATTCAAAGGTGGAGATGAGTGTGGAGTACAATATGGATGAGGCTCTTAAAGCGAGAGATGTTGCGGAGAGCAAGTTTCGTGCGCATGACATCAGGGGTGCACGCAAGTACGCAATCAAGGCCCAGAATCTCTGCCCATCACTTGACGGCATATCTCAGATGGTGTCGACACTTGAAGTTCATCTTGCTGCTGAGTCCAAGATTGGTGGAGAGAGTGACTGGTATCGGATCTTGTCTCTAAGCACCTTTGCAGATGAAGAGGAAGTGAAGAAGCAGTACAGGAAGCTAGCTCTCCAGCTGCACCCTGACAAGAACAAGTCAGTTGGTTCCGAGGAGGCCTTTAAACTTATCTCTGAGGCATGGAGTGTGTTGTCTGATAATAGTAGGAAGATAGTTTATGATCAGAAGAGGAGAGATCATTCTGTCGTCAACGTAACCAATGGCATGTATACTTATGATAAGAAGGCAAACAAGAGAGCTCGAAAGAATGCCGCCGCCGCCGCCACAGCAGCTGAGGCTACCACTCGTCCTGCTGGGGTTGATACTTTCTGGACATCTTGCAATCGCTGCCGGATGCAGTATGAGTACTTAAGAATTTATCTTAATCATAACCTTCTGTGCCCAAACTGCCATCATGCATTCATGGCGGTAGAGACTGGATTTCCTTGCAATGGAAGCAGTTCATCATTCTCCTGGTCAACCAAGCAGCAGCCGCAGAACCACAATTCCACCAAGCATTCATATGGCTCAACAAGCAGGACTTCTACCATTCCGGGGACAGGGCATGTGGGATACCAGCAAGATAATACTTATGACTCCTATAACAGTGAAAGCTTCCAGTGGAATCAGTACTCCAAGGCAACACCTACAGCTGGTACAAATGCTTACAGTACCCAGACTGCAGAGAAACCTCGAAGAAAACATGACGAGAGCTACAGCTACAACTATTCTGCAAGTGGCAATGCATATGGCCATGAGAGAACTACTTCAAGGCGTGGCCGGTTTTCAAAGCGCAGAAGACACAGTAATGATGTCGACACTACTGTGGATTATGGTGGAGATAACAAAGAAACAGTGGCTGCAAGCACAGAAACAACTGCTTTCCCTGATGTGGGATGGGTCAATGGTACTTCAGGGGAAAAGATCAGATCTGCAGTGAGTGGAAGAAGAGCTAATGTTTTGAGAGAGATCTCCCAGATTGATACACGAGGTCTACTACTTGAGAAAGCCAAGGCAGCCATCTGGGAAAAACTAAAAGAGTTGAACATCACATCATCTTCCCGGTTTGCAGAGAAAGGAAAATTGGAAGGAAAGGTTCATCCTAGTGACAACAACATAAAGGTGAACGGGGTCCTCTCTGACAAAGCTGGCAAAGGACTTGAGCTATGCAACTCAAAAAGTGTTGACATCCAAGTACCTGCAAATGATGAAAAGAATTCAGAACAGAGGCGTGTGCCTGTATCAATTGATGTACCAGATCCTGATTTCCATGATTTTGATAAGGATCGCACAGAGAGAGCTTTTGATAGTGATCAAGTATGGGCTACATATGATAGTGAGGATGGCATGCCTCGTCTATATGCAATGGTGCAGAAAGTTCTTTCAATGAGACCTTTCAGAATTCGCATGAGTTTCCTTAACTCCAAGTCCAATAGTGAACTGGCACCGATACGCTGGATTGCCTCTGGTTTTCAAAAGACATGTGGCGATTTCAGGGTTGGGAGATACCAGATTACTGAAACAGTTAACATATTTTCGCACAAAGTCAGCTGGACTAAAGGTCCCCGTGGGATTATCAGGATTGTTCCTCGGAAAGGTGACACATGGGCTTTCTACCGAAATTGGTCTCCTGATTGGAATGAGCTTACACCTGATGATGTGATATATAAGTATGAGATAGTAGAAGTTATTGATGATTTCACTGAGGAGCAAGGGCTGACCGTTATCCCTTTGCTGAAGGTTGCTGGTTTCAAAGCTGTCTTCCATAGGCACATGGACCCCAAGGAAGTCAGGAGGATACCAAAGGAAGAGCTGTTCCGATTCTCACATCGGGTTCCTTCTCGACTGCTGACTGGGGAAGAAGGCAACAATGCCCCGAAAGGTTGCCATGAGCTGGACCCTGCGGCAACTCCGGTGGACCTTCTCAAGGTTATTACAGAGGTCAAGGAAGATGCAGCGACCCAGATTGCTAAATAGAAGAGGGCAACTCTGAACACTGAAGATAGCTTGGATGTCTGAAGTACCAAATGCACTTCACTGATGACAAGAAGTGAACATTTGTTGGTCTCTTAAGTTCTATTATGTCATCTTATTTTTGGCTGATGACTTGGACAATACTGCCAGGGCAAGCAGCTTATATCGCGGACTTCTGACTTTTGATTCTTAGGCATTTCTAACATTTTGATTTTACCGCAACACGGATCATTTAGAGTAAAAGACCATTGGGAGGCCACTTGTGGCGGTTGATGAGGCAATTAGTCAACGGAACCTAAGAAGCCTCATGACTTCCTGAAGGTGTTACGGTGTTCTGCATGCGAGCCAAGTTTGAGGGGGAGAGCTGCTAGGCATCCCCATGTACCCGAATTTGTGTACCCATTTACTTAAGATGTTGTATTTCCCTTAATCTATAGTAATTCATCTCTATAATGTTGAACTCGATGATTCTAAATTCTAACTGAACTTCAAGGACCGGTTCGGGATCTAATATTATATTCAGTGGATGCTTCTGTTTTTACCTTCTATTTTTTTGGTTAGATTGATATGCAGAGGAAATCTTTGTGCTGATACATGTATCCAAGTACGTACACCTTAGACATTATGTGCTGCTTTTCAATCCATGTTCATTACATTTCTACGGAAAATGGTTGCAATTCTCAGGTTCTTGAATGAACCTCGTGAATGTTTTGGTATCCGAAGTGCTGTAGGTCAAGCCAGAACTGAAGGTCTGGTTCATGCGTTATACTTCCCTGTTACCATTTCTACCTGTGCCCTGCCCCAATTTGGCCGATTTATATAGAATTGTGTAAGGAGTAATTTCGCGATTCTACATGCAGTTTGTCAATAGTTTTATGAAATTTACTCGTGTAAGCTTTCCCTAATTTTTTTCCTCCTAAGAAAAGACGTTTAATTTTTAAGGATTCTTCAGAGAGAGTAGTTATGATATGTATGACCTTTTTGTATGTTGGGAGTTCCTGCTCCAACAAATATCCAGAGGGGAAATTGTTTGAAACAAAGTTCACTGCTCAGTATGATGGGAGCGTTCCTATATCCATCCAAGTTCATTTTAGGAACCATCCAAGTTCATTTTTTTGTTGAACAGTAAAATGGTGGCAAACAAAAAGTGAGCAAGAACATAAAAAGGGCTTGGAAAAGATGCGAAAAGGCGCATGAACAACAAAGATGAGGCATCAATAATGGACGCACAGCGTGATAGGATCACGACTTCACAAAGTTAATCCCACAGAATGTATCATTGTTGATGCTTGACGAATAATCACGAGTAATAATTCATAGAGCAAGGAGACAGAAAACACAACGCTGGAAACACAAAATCTTATCCATATCCCTAAAGACCGAATCTTCGCCACAAAACATTTGGAAGCTAAATGCCGGTTCCATCAAAAGAGGTTCCAGATAAATCTCTATCAACATGGATGCCATACATCCTTTCCCTTTCGCAACCTTCTCTCCATACATCAGGTACGAGATTGAAAGGCCGCATGAGTCAGAGATCACCACAACCAATCAGGTTAACAATCTTGAAATTACATGACATGAAGGGGAGTGCTCCACTTGGTTCATGCTCCATCCATTGGGGGTCCTCTTCGAAGTGTTGATGTGCAAAACTGCACCGAGACAGGAAGCATCAGAGAACAGAAGCGCCTCAGAAGATAACAGAATGGATAAACTCTTCAGTTTGCTCGGTTGCAATGTCCATGTACCCATCCTGGCAAGCCAAAATGCTTGGTTCTCAGAGAATTTTGCCAAGAAGAAAATCAGTAAACTGGTTTCACCTTCTCTCTAAGCACCACGGCATGATCTGTTAATCGATTTGTCAAATGAAATGTTTCCTTCTGGGTTCAGCATTTGCTATAAACACAGAGATATCATGTGAACTTGTTATCATCAAACAAATAGGCCCACAATAGGATGGAGGAAATGGAATTAATTTAGTGTAAATAAAGTGACGACATGCGCTAACACTAGACATTTAGTGTGAAGACATTTTGTTTTGTTATCTTCGTTTTAAAAAGATTCCTGTGTGATATAAAATGCACAAAATTGTTTGTAATTGACATTTGTAGCTAGACACAGAGTCGCAATAATTTACTGCTTGACACTTACAATTTCGCTTTACATTTAGTTTACAATCGGAGTCACTTTCGTTGATTCCATCTGACAAGACTATGCACTCAGTAATACCATTTACCATCTTATTCTTCAGGAATGATTATATTTAACTTGGAAAGTCTTAGGCCCTGTTTGGAATGCGGGAATTTTTCCCGATTCCTGCGGGAATTGAACTGTTTCCTGCAAAATTCCTGCAAAATTCCTGTGAAATTCCTCTGTTCCAAACAGGCCCTTACTGATAAATACCGTAATTTTGAGGTATTGACAGGAATTTTAGTCACATCCAAGCGTCTTAGTCATCTGTTTCACAAGAGAATTACTATTAAAATTTTCATATAGCCCAGACAGGTGACGGAGAAGGGGGTTACGGCTTGCAGCGTGTGCTGGTAGCACTGCAGTTGCAGCAGTGCTGCTCCTGATCTGCGCGCCGTCGTGGCCCAGGTGCTTCTCGCTAACACTGATCGCCTACTCCGATGTGCATTAGCTCCAGTAGCGGCCCTTCTCCTGCTGCACTGATCTCCTTGTCTCGGCCGCTTCCATGTAGCGCATCTGCTGGCCTCTACCGTCGACCACAGGCCGGTACTACCGCACTCCGCAACTGGACCTCTCTGTAAATAAGTTACCGGCAAGTAAACCGTGGTACTACTGCTCTGTAGTTTGACCGCCATGGTACTACCGCTGTGGTCATACCAGTTTGCCTAAAGAATTCTGAAATCGATCTAGATAAAATGCAATCTTTGCAAAATTAAATACTCACCCCACAAAATTTATAATGGTTCATCTTAATATTATCTTAAACCTTCTCCCCTGTTCCTTCAAATATGATTGTACTACATATTTCCATAAGCAATATGGATGCATGCTTTTTCTGTCTTGGTAATTTTCGTTCTTAGCTAGTTGGCTTTTCTTTTATATGTGTACACATGTTTATCCTGTTAGCATTGATATTTGATTCCAATCAGCTTATGTAAGTAACAATATTGTGTACATAGTGCATGATATTTAAGGCTGGTATTTAAGAGTAGGACGCGATTAGCGCCCAGACGCATTATGGTGACATTTTCATCGTACGTTCTCAACCACCATTGGATATCACTAAAGGAGATGGATCTCAACCGTTTGATATGATACAGTAAAAGTTGGTGATGCTCAATACTAAGAGCAACTCCAGCAGGGCCCCTACTTGACCTCTCAAACTCAAATTTGAGAGCCAAAGCAAAAAAAACTCAGCTCCAACAGAGCCCCTACTTGCCTCTTAAAAATAGGAGGCCTCTCAAATGAGGTCTCCAAGCCCTCATTCGTAGGGGCCCTCTCCTGGCTCTCATCCTTCGATTTTTTTCCCGCTCGGTGAAACTTCCCCCGTGCCCCCCCCCCTCCAAATCCGTCGCTTCTGCTTGCCCCCCGTCTCGCCCGACTCCTCCGCTTCCGCTCGCCCCCCGCCTCGCCCGACTCCTCCGTTCGCCCGCTGCCTCCGCTCGCCCGGCTCCTCGGCTCGCTCGCCGCCACGCCCGTCGCCTCGCCCGTCGCCGTCGCCCGACGCCTCGCTCGACGCCTCCGCCCATCGCCGTCGCCGCCAAAATCCCCCGCTCGCCCGGGGCCCCCGCTCGCCTCCGACCGGATTTGAGGAGTGGGTCCCATGTGTCAGTGTGTAGTGGAATGGATTTGAGGGCTTAGATTTGAGGGGTGCTGTTGGAGTAGATGTAAAAAAACTGGTCCCTCAAAATAGGAGGAACCCTCAAATCAAAAGTAGAGGCTGTGATTTGAGGGTTACTGCTGGAGTTGCTCTAAGTGACTCATTTGCAACAAAACTCGCCTTACGTGCAACAAAAACAGAAAAGATCCTCGGACGGCGCTCGCGGAGGCCATTGCAGGCAGCGAAGCTCAGGACACTGGTTGTTAGAGCCGTCCCATGGCCATGAGCACATGTGGGCATACGATGATAGAACGGAGACAGGAGATGACGATATGTAACCACTGTATGTTGTGATTAGCGAGGAAGGGGAATGCGACAAATCCCGACGACTTGGAGAGCTCCTGCCACCATTGGAAAGGGAGACAACCCGTATGAGTTCTAACCCGCGGCTGATGGCATCCCTCTGTGGTAGAGCTCGTCAGCAGCTCGGAGAGAGAGAGAGAGGCAGGCGATGAAGAGCTGGAGCTACACATGCGGAGAAATTGGTCAGGCGATGCGGACGAAGTGCGCCTGTAGTAGGCGTCCGATTTCTCCATTCTCGTCGGGTTAAAAGTATCATCCTACAAGATGCTCTAAGAAACATCGTTGTCATCATTGTCTTGATTGCCTTCGCTGCCGTTTAGATAGAGATTGTTGAACACGTATTCCAACTCCGCATCCACCACGCAATGTTGAGTTCACGTATCAGCTTGTTCCTAGTCTTTCACTATGAGAAGTACTTCCACCATTTCACTTGTAAGTATTTTTCTTCTCTTCTCCAATATTCTTCTAGAAAGACTAAAAGTAGACTTGGAAGAAACCATCGAGACACTAATGCTTAACACATTTTGTGCTAATATGAATAGCACCAGATATGTTAGTTTGTGCTTGCGCTACCAGTCCAAAATGTTAAAATTTTCTGTATGGTGAGGCACGATATCACTATCCAAAAATGTTGATAGTTTCCCGCGGGGCGTGGTATAGATTGCCTCAACACTTGATGATGTAGAGCTTGGTCTTTTGGAGAATCCTGGTGCACCAAAAATTTTGCCCTACATATTTGTCTTCTTACTTGTGGTAGGTGTTGGTGGAGATCGTTGTAAGCGAACTTTTTGAAACTTATGCTCGTACTTCTGGTAAACATCAGACATTGTGAACGAACAACTGTAAAATAGTTAGAAAAATTTATCCCTATAGACTCACCTATATTTGGAAAAATATAAGTGAATCCTGTAATTTTAGCTCTAGGATCTAGAATAAATGCAAATGCATATAAATACGGAATCTTATTCCAATATTTTAAGTTTATTAGTTTTCATAGCGCACATAGCAACATATTAGTGCTGCTCAGTCAGTAGTGTGTTGCTGGTATGGTTGTGATAGTGCATGTGGATAAAAACAGAAAATATGGGCTTGTAGGGTAAAAGATTTTGTACCATGACATAAATTGAGTTCCACCTTACCGGCATGTCTACAACAAATTTTCGTGGACGTACACCAATTGTAATGTAGTAGGTCTTATATACTGTAATTCGTTGGTTAGAATTATTTACAAAAGAAATTACATCGCAAAAGCTTGAAGATATAGATCCAAACTCTTCAAACCAGTTTTAACTATAAGATTAAGAAGGATTCGTTGTATGTACCAAATAAGAGAGTGAGAATATCTATTACCTTAGAGTTTGTTGTAGTATTGTCTAGGGTAATTACAAAAAATTTATTTGGAAGACAAAAATCTTCTATGACTTTGATAATACATTCTGCTATATTCTTACCCGTATTTGCTACGTCAATTAGTTTGAAACCTATGATTTTCTTTTTCAATATCCAGTTATCACTTCATATGTCCAAGATCAAAGCCACTGGAAATGTATAAGTTCAAAGAGTTTTTTAATTTGATCATGATATTATTGTAGTATTTAATTAAATATCTAGTCGTTGTTTGCCTAAAAACGTGAGTAAATCTAGGATTATGAGTAGTTCTAATGTACTTTTTAAATGCATCTGACCCACCAAAGTTGAAAGGAAGATAAAATTTAGAAATAGTAAAAATAAACTAAAAATCAGAAATCCAATCTCAAATGAGTGGGCAAAGCACCGGAGAAACCGTACTTAATAAAAAGATTCCTCGAGTTATCTGTACACATGTGGAAGGAAAGGTCGAGAATGATGAAAGCTCACGTGTGACATGTGGCGCGTGCGTTCGTGAAGCTTTACGAAAGCTTCAGTATACCATTTTTTTTTGTAACCACCGGGACAGCTCGGGCGCCTGTCACACAAGAAATTTTAGTATGTAACGGTGATATAAATCAGTTTATGTAATGAGTTAATTAGAGAGTGACATGTGGTGAAAATACTGTAGCACAGGAACACTAAAGCATTTTTCCGTGAAGATTTTCGTATGCTACAGTACTAATACAATGTTCAACAGTGTATTACCGTGGCATATTAAAATTTCTCCACTCATACAATGGGAGCTCTGTTCCCTCTTTGCTGTTGCAGCTAGGCATGTCAACTAGCACGGCATCTGCTCCAAAAGTCTTCAACTTTTGTTTTCTTTTTGATTTATTTAAGTTATAAGTTACTTTGAATGTGTGTTGATTTTTAATTTTAGCTTATTTTAGTTTTTTGGTTTATTTTTATTTCCTTTATTCATTTACATTTGTGTATGGAGATATAATTGTTTTTTTATTTTTTTTAATTGAATGACTTAGAAACAATTAACCGCTGCTATATTACAATTTTATTCAAAAATCAATAGCTAAAGTTATAAATTAAAAAATTAAACTCTTTTAAAACGAGCTCTATAGATATGGATAGTGGTCGTCCATAACCATATCCACTGAGCATTTTTCCTCCGAGGGCACGCTCGCAAAGGGTGATGGGTATACTACTTCGCCCATGTGCCCGCCACAACTCAAAACAGCAACGATTCAATAGAGCGATGAAATCTTTATTCTGGAGAACACTGGATCAATTTGAGATAGGACTAATAGCTGGTGAACAAATCAAGACAAGAACTTTCTCGCTACACCACAAGAAAAACACATGCCTAAACAATCGAAATAGAAAACAAATAATCACATCAAGGGAGACATCAGACATGAAAAGAAACCCAAGATCCTTCAAGATCCCGGGGACGCTCACTGCGATAGGGGAGGCGGCAGCGAGTGGGTAAGACGTCGGAGAGCGACGACGGTGGTGTCAGATCCCAGATGCGGTGGTAGCGGCGCACGCGACGGCTATCGGAGGGGTGGACGGCAACCAACATGGTCAGTTGGGAGCAGAGGCAGCAACTTGTAGGGGAGGGTCTGAGGGACGCTAGAGGCGGCAGCTTGTGGCCGGCCCTGTGGGACGAAGGGGGTCACGGTAGGGTCTGGTGAATCACTAAAATGAATACACCCAAGCCACCGCCTGTCGCTATGCCTCGGGAGAGAGAGCCGATCCCATATAGTAGAGGAAAAAAAATTCTGATTCTTGTGAATATTGAGACATCATGTCTTTGAAACTGAATCGATTCAATATATTAGGGTGCTTTTGGTAGCCTACTAAAGGGCTCGGGCCAGGCCACACCACGCCAGGACACCCATAGTGTCACGCACATATATACGTGTATGGCGGCACCTGCATCTACATTTTAGCAACGATAAGATGAAGACACTGGGTTAATTCATGTTGTCTCAATACAAGAACATCGGTACTGCCTGGAGACAAGGAGGAAAGACGCCACCAAGAGAGGAGGTGCTGGACGCACAAGAGGAAATACATGCATGCATGTGCTGCATGCGTGTGTTGCATGGTCATGCATGCTGTGTGCACAGAGAAGAAAATTGCATGCTTTTCTTTTCTCTTTTCCTTTTCAGTGCTTACTAGCCCGTGTACAGTTTTTTCATTTCCTCCATCAAACTCACGGCATGTTCTCTTCGTGATCGATCCATTTCCTTCCATGGGTTGGATCTAATGGATTTTCTCTCTTTTCGATCAATCGATTGGTCAAAGATTATATTGAGTTGAATCGGTAATGTGGTGTTCTTGTGATGCTCTTCAAGTGGTAGTACTATTTATAAATTATAATTAGTTAATTGCTTTGGTTGTTATTGTTGTATTGGGGATCTTTGTATTGTAAGGTCAGAGAGTGGTGCCTACTGGAACAAGCCTTAAGATAAGAAAATGATGTGTTGTCTTGTGCCAATTGTAGTTCTGTGAAATACTTTAGTCTTCGTTGGATGGTCTCTCAGTTGCTGTGCAGATGTTTTAGGTGTTGGTTACTTCATTCGGCAGAGTTGAGGTTATGTAGAAGTTGTGGATGATATGTTCTCATTTGCTACAGCTTAGGAAGCAGGTGAAGGCCAAGTTTTTTTTTATGTGGTCGATCACTAGGTTAATATTTTCTTTATGCATATGATGATAAAATACTTCCATCGCTATTGTATTTGTGGTTGACTGGGTGCATTAGTGTAAAGGTGGGAGCTGTTGAGGGATCAAGAACGAAAAGATAATTTTTGTGCAGCGGCATCTTTTGTTCTATAATCTATATGGAGCTGCTATTGGTACCCTCCATCCTCTTTAGTTTGGTAAGTATCAGTTACTAAATGTTAGCTGTCCATTCTTAAGCCTGCTATCCCATACTTTTGGTTTGAACATCCAACCACACTTTTCTCATTGCTGATGCACATACTATATAGGCAGGTAAAATTAGCCCCCCAAAAATTGCGTGTTTGTAGGTTGTCATTTTCAGGGATACAGCTCTGCCCAATGAATTCAGGGAACTGCATGATCGTTTTTTCGTTTCATGTTTTTGGTCAGTAACTTCAGATTAGTAAAAGTTTTAAGTGAGAAGATAACTCCAGATTTTCGGGTGAAATGATGGTGATGAATATGATTAGATAGCACCTATCTATTTCGTGGTTCGTTATTAAAAGGGAAAAGTCCATGTACCCCTGAACTTTATTTGAAATTCCGTCCAAAACCCTAAACTTTAAAGTAGTTATTCAACCTCATGAATTTTTGAATCCGGTTCACTTAACCCCTAAGGTGGTTTTGCATGGTGGTATTGCCACCATGACATCATGACCGGGCAGTTTTGCCACATGGGCTAACTAGGTGGCTAACCTTTCATCCATTTTCTACATTTTTTATGTTGAGGAAACAACAATTAAACACAAAAAAATACAAGTTCCACAACAAAAGCTGGACTACGAAATCCATCAATGTTTATTTGGTCCAATTTCGCTAGTTATGTAGCAAAACTTCTTAGTCATGATGCTACGGTGGCAATACCACCCTGCGAAACCACCTTGGAGGGTTAAGTGAACAGGATTAGGAAGTTTAGGGTGTCCAATAACTGGTTTCAAAGTTTAAGATGTAGAGCGGACTTTTGATTAAAGTTTATGGTGGTAAATGTACTTTTCCTTATTAAAACTAGTGACCTGGATGTGAAGACTACTTTCTAATGTATATTACGATTATTTTTTATCCTTTTCTTTTTAGCCAGTAATTTGAGCTGTGGCAGAGTTGCGAACAGGAAGACAATTCTACGTCTTGAAATGAAAATCGTGTCAATCTGATTGTACTACTACATATTTCACTATATGAGAAGATATTTACAATAAGGCTCTTGCTCTTCTTGTGGACTACAGGAGTACATATATAGGACGAGAGAGACGAGTCCATACAGAGAATGAAATTGAATTAGAGTCGGTTTGTGGCAGGTTAACACCACATCTGATACAACCCGTGCTTGGCCTTGAACTAGTCATGCTACGTCTGACATGAGATGATGTAGTGTCAGTGTCCTACATGTGCACGATACAAATTCGGATTAAACTTCAACAATCTCCACCTTGAACCGAATTTTCTCTAGTAGTCACAGAACACACTAAACTCCTTCAATTAAATTGTCATGAACACCTTGTGTGCCAAAAGTCCAAAGGACTAATCTTCAACCAAAAAAAAAGACCGAAACAATCTTAGCCAAATGCTTTCCATGAAACAAAATTGAGCACATCACCAGCAGGTTCAAACACACAGCTATCAACAATATAGACGAATAAATCTGGCTATTTAGTACTTCATAACCCCTAATGATGTCTGAGTCTGTGCAAATAACCTCTTGAAATAAATGCTCAACAATCACCAAACGGCATAATCCAAAACATTACATGTAGCGCTAGATAGATAGCGAAGAACTCATATCATGGAATCTAATATGCTTCATCTGGAACACAAAACTCGGCAAATAATGCTCACTAAAAGAGCAACTTGCATGTGTGGCTACGCGCATCAAACCGTTGACTTCAAAGGTAATTAAATTCTATGATATGGTTGAAATTGTTCCTATAAAATTGTTCCAATGAAAGAAACTCTTGTGCTATCAATGAAGTATAAACTGCAGCAGATCCCTCATATCGAGCTACCACAACTGCACAAACATTGAAGCCAAATCACTATAATGAGGACAATGGAGCACTTGTTTTTCCTATAGACTACATGAGTGTATATATAGGGCGAGGAAGATGAGTTCCACATAGAGAAGTAAATCAAATTAGAGTAGTTGCGGCGGACTGACTCCACGTCTGATACAACCCACACTTGGTCCTTGCACCATTCATGTTATGTATGACATGAGACAATGCAGTCACTACTACAGAAAATCTAACATTAGACGTCACATCATAGATAGTTCCTTAAAACCGTCTGTATTAAATACTATTACAGATGGTTTTAATTTAGAACCGTCTATGTTACTGTCAGTGATAAAAACCATCTGTGAAAGTAAACTATCACAGACGGTTCGTGGTTAAAACCGTCTGTAAAGTATCATAGACGGTTTTAACCACAAACTGTCTATGATATTATGAAGTATCACAGACGGTTTTTAATTTGAATTGTTTGTGATAATTCACAGATGATTCATTATAAAAACCGTTTGCGGTTGCCCGGGGGGATGGGGGGCTTCAAAGGCCCATAAGTCTAACCTAGCACCGATCCGTAAGTCTTCTCTTCGTCGGTGCCGATCTACCGCTTCTCCTGCCGCCTTTCGCAAGCTGCTGCCTCCTCTCTCCATCGGGACATATCTGTAGCCGGAGGAGGGCGGAGGCAGCCGGAGGTGGCGGGAGGGAGGGGAGGCGGCAGGGGAGGAGGCGACGGGGAAGGGAGTAGGAGAGAGGAGTCGGGAGAGAGGTGAGATGGGGGGAGAGACAGCAGGAAGTCTAGATGGCGGTTAGGGTTAGGCATTTTTTAGTCTTTTTGCGATTAAGCCCTAAGAGTTCATGAAAATTACGAATAGACCTCTCCCTTAATGGATTTCTTTTGATTTAGACCTTCTGAGATATGGTTATTTAGATAATTTGTGCTATTATATTACATGGTTATTTAATTTTCAGTCATATAAATATTATTATCGTGTAATTACTACCATCTAACTGTCGTCATGGCGGATGCCTAGCTGACTAGGCATCCAGACGCCCCAGCCTCGCTGCGACTTGCCGGAGCGCCGTGACAACCTTGAATTCTATTTGTATTGCCTTCTTCCAATTAGTATTTACCCATTAAGAATCATTGAATTTTAACTTACGGTCAAAACATAAGCAAATACAAAAATTCAGATGCATTCAGGATCAAGTGTGTCAACTTAAAGTAAATGGCGGCAAGGTTTTTTTTAACCTGCGAGCAATAAGCCAACAATCAGATTCCTATTCTGTCGCTACAAAATCAGTTCACAAGCGGCACAGCACTGAAAGGACTACCTCTGGAAAGCCTCATCAAGCTCGTGCTTGTCATCAGCAGCGATTTCATTCGCATACAACTACCTCAGGTAATTCTGGATGGACATGCATTCAGCATTTCCACGCACTCGAAAGCAATAAGATGAGAAAGTCAGGTGAAGAACATTACCGGTGAGGGGAAAACTACATAATAAATGCATTGCCACTACCACAATTGCATGTTTGACATCAAAATTCTGTATAGTAGAATAATTCAAGAGGTGTATTGGCATTGATAATTTTGCTCCATTAAATTTATCAACTTGTTCATATGATGGTAGTCCTCATGCATAACATGGAACTCTTCACAAAGATGTTGCTAGTTAAATACCTCTCCGTCGTCTGTTCCTTGTACCATCACACGATATAGCATTGAGACCTTTCCGTTATTAAGTAAATTGCATCACTCCAAACATCATTCTGGACAAAGAACGCAAACCAATAATCAAGTGTGGGGCAACAGATTGGCAAGGCAAGAACATTTCAAATAGAAAATGTAGGGGGAAGCACGGGGCATGGACAGTTACACAAGGGTGTCAGTCGTATATGCTATTAGCGTGGGCAGATGGCTTGGTCATGCCAGCATACTACATATGCGGCTTACATCTGTAGCAGTGTTAACTGTACAGAACATCTATGAATCAGTATGACCATAGCCATATTCCTAAACTCTTATATGAAATGCTCTCATTTGAAACGACATTGGAGCATCGACAGCACGAACATTGAGAAGGAAAAAAAAAACCCGAATTTCATGCAAAGTGATAGCATCGGCTCAAGAATTACCTCAAAACATTTGGCAGGAGATTTTCCGGTAGGCGGCCGGCAACGACGGAGTCCTCTACTCCTCCTTAGGGGTGAAAACGGATCGGATACGGACGGATAATACTTTTACCATATTTGTTTTCATATTTTTTTCGGATACGGATACGAATACGGATAACTCGAATACGAATACAAATACGAATAATATCGAATACAGATACGGATCGAATACGAATCGAAACGAATACGGTCACGAATATTTATCGGAACATGAAAACCTCTTAAACTATACATCCAAAATTAACGAAAATACGTAAATAGTTCATCTTGTCAAAACATTCATGAAATCTAAATAAGCATAATCTTTTCATCCACAATGAAAATATACCCAATAATCGATCATAACATAACTACATAAGTAACAACAACGTGCAATTCATGGAATACACATGATGACATGATAGCAATTTTAACAAACATAAGAATATTTCATTTCTCCATTTCATCCATCAAGTTGTAACAGCCCAGGTTTTTATTAAAATAAAAATAAATAAATAAAAATTAATTAAAATAAAATTTAAATTGAAATAAGTATTTTTGTTGCCTAAATTTTATTTTTGGGTTTTGCCCTGGATTTTCTGTTTTTGAAAAAGCCTGATTTGAAAAGTAAAGTAAGTGAAAACCAAAAAAATAGATATTAAATAAAATGATATTTTGATTTTCTATAAAAATCCTATTTTAAATTAATTATTTGGAGTTATTTGGCTTTTATTTGGTTTCCTGGATTTTCTGGAGTTTAAAGGTCTACTTTTGAAATTAAAAAGTATTTTTAAGTATGAAAATTAAATACCAACATTAGTTGGAATTATTTTTATTAAGTCCAAAATGTCACCAGGAACTTCTGTGAATTTTCCTGGAATTTCTGGAGTTTATTTCATATTTTTCTGAGCTTAAATGAATTTCCCAGGCTTTTCTAAAATCCAAAAATCAAAAATAAAAATTAAAGTCCCTCCCCTCCCCTCGGATATCCGTTTTCGTATTATCCGGATTATCTGTATCCGTATTCGACGGATACTAGGCTTACTGTATTCGTATCCGTATCCGATAAAAAAATCTGTATCCGTATCCGATCCGAGAACTATCCGACAAAAATCTGATCCGACACAATCTGTATTCGTATCCGTCCGAATCAGGCGGAAACTATCCGATCCGTTGTCACCCCTACTCCTCCTACCCTGTATGCACCAGTTGGGGAGCATCGTGAAGCTCAGATTTTAGTCACGACCTCCCTGCAGCTGACCACTGCCGTGCAGTCCCTCTCACCATGCCCCGACTTCTCACCAGGGGCATAGCCAGTCGTGGGCTGAACCTCGGACCCAATCCATTAGAAATAAGATTTTACGGTCTATCTTATTATTGCTATAGTACTATATAGTGAGATATTTTGCTCTAGGCCTTAGACCGTTGGGGCAGAGGCCCGTAGCCCAGCTCTGCCCCTGCTCCTCGCCCTACTCCAGCCGCCTACTCTTTTCCTGCCCCACCTCGCCATTCTCTCAAGACAGCTTCTCAGCATCCACTGACAGGTCTTCCCGACCCAACGCGCCGCTCTCTCCACTGCTCCCCCGCCCACTGACGCTGTCACCATTCCCGCGCTGACTGGCTAGGGGGCTTCTGCCGCAACTCCATGGAGAGGCCGAGGGCGTGACAGACGGGAGAGAAAAACCCTAGATCGCCGGAGTGGAGGGCGGGGAGGGGGGGGGGGGGGGCACCGATAGGGAAGAGGAGGGTTCGGCAAGCTTTAAAAGTAGAGAAACGATAATAATGCAGAGTAAGGAAACAACGCTGGAAATCTTCAGCATTAACAGGAAAATATTTCGAAGCTACATGCCAGTTACGTCGAAATAGTTTCCGACAAGTCTATCAGCATGCAATACAGTTTTTCCCCTTTCTCCAGCTTCCTCTCCAGACAGCAGCAGGTACGCGATTGAAAGGTGACATGAGTCAGAGATCACCACAGCCAATCAGGTTAACAACTTCGAAGTTTCGCGGCATGGAGGGGCTTGTTCCGCTCGGTTTATGCGCCATCCGTGAGGGTCCGCTTCGAAGTGCTGATGTATAGAACTGCAATCGGGCAAGAAGCATCAGAATAGGCACGACCCAGCAGATAGCGCACACAATGGAAACAGCAGGATGAGAAAGCAAAACAGTGGATTGTATTTTGAAACCCAGGACATGTACCATTGTTGCCTCTTATGAAAGCATCACCATATTTGTTCTTCAACTGGCCATTCACGTACTCCTCGGTCTGCTCCATTGCAATGTTCATATAACCATCCAGACAGGCCAAGATACCTGCTTCCGAGAACATGTTGGTCAGAAGCAAATCAGTAAAACTGATATCAGCCTTTCTACAAGAACCATGACATTATCTGTCGTCCAGTCAGGAAGAACTACTTTTCCTTCTGAGTTCAGCATTGATGTGCACTATTTATCATTAAACAAAGCCCACAGTCAGATGGACGAAATAAAATGAATTTAGTGTAAATAAGGTGCCAACATGTGCTAACACTAGAAATTTTGTGCATTGGCATTTTGTTTTGTTCAGTTCATAAAATGTGTGAGTATATATAGGTTGTATATATAGGTTATACATCCAAGCATGGGCATTATACAGGAAATGCAAATGCAATAGTGATGCTCGTCAAGCAACAATAAAAGGCAATTTTTTTTTGGAAAATGACACTCGTAATTTGTTTCATGCGCAACGCCCATTTGAGAAAGCAGCGTGTGATGTAGCATTCCAGTGTTGAAAAAATTCTAGCAACGTACAGTTGTACACTCTGAAGTGTGTAGCTACTAGTCACTAGTGACAAACAAATCATATACACACTACACAAAGTTAGGCAAGAAAAGGACTAAATAAAGCATGGATAAGCTTTTCAGGGAGCTTACTAGCTTGATTAAGAAAATGGTTCAACAAGGGTAGCCACCAGCTTGAAAACAAGTTACATTTGTGCTTTCTATTTACATTTACCATCAGAGTCACTTCTGATAATTTCATGTGACAAGACTATGCTCTCAGTGACACCATTTATCATCTTACTCTTCTTGGATGGTTACATTTAACATTGAGAGTCTTACTAATAAATAGCACCAATTTTGCAGAATCAACATGAATTAATGACATCCACATGTCTTAGTTATCTATGTTTTACAAAAGAATGGCTTTTAAAATCTTCATATATCCCAAATGAAAACAGTCACATGAATTGACAAGATAAATGAATATGAATAAGGATGACAGTATCACAGATTCACAGTACTGCAACCTAATTGCAGCTAATTGTCTCTTGAGTAAAACAAAACATTAGCATAAAGGCATAAACACCATCAGATGAATACAAATCACTCCAATAACACATCAGATATTGAAAGACTACAGTCATACAACAGCATGTCCTTAATGCCACTTGGTATCTGTATTATAGGTATACCGTCAACTGATCTAAAGACAACAAACAGCTTCTTAAATCTTACTGCTCCCAGACCTAGACCCCATAGGGCATTCTCTCCTTAAGGAATCATGTTATAGGCCCTTTGTAGCGACCAATACGTAATATTTGCAGCTCCACATGAGGACAGATTCATAAACATTATATTCTCGATATATTTGATCGCTTACTCATTGTTAATCTAAAAAATAAGTCATAGTGAATTAAAATACAGCATTTCGTCTTATTATCTTCCTTTGCAAGATTCAAGAACCACAATTCCACATCCAATGGGAAATGGGCTAAAAACAAGAAGATACTAGTATCTTTGATTTCTATATACATGTGATGCCTGTCAAGCAATGGGAACAGGTTGATCAAGTTGATGATATGTTTAATCTCCCTTCATCTTGTCTGATATCTCACATGAAATCCATTCATCAAAAGATACAATGATTCTGAATTTCGATTCTAAATCTGATATATACGTGTGCAGAGCTTGAAATGTCGCTCCGCAGAGTCTTCCTCATCATGGAAACGTCTGCACAGGATCATTTCCATGTATATATATGTGGCCATCATATACATCGTAGATTAGGTTGCACAAGCTCTTCCATTTCTCTCTCACGCATCCTACGCTGTCCCGCACGGTGGAATACCTAGCGGAGCGGACTCATTTGAAGTCCACACATTTGAAATCTTGCAGCTTTGCAATGTTAGTCTAACGGGTTTTTAATATCTCTTACTAAGTGAAGCACTCACTGAGGCTATCAGCCTACTTTCACTTTTCATCGTTATATCATCTAACATAAGTTATACACCTAGGATTCTCAATTGTTCTTTTAAGCAAACTAACATGGGGCTAGCTACAGTTCTTGATATGCACAATTCTTACAGTTATGGGGACCATACCCACGTGAGGACCATGGTTGTTACGGCGTCGCCTAGGCGACGCGGCGGAGCTGGGTGGACGCTATGGCCATTCGCCACGACTTGGGGGGGAGGTGGCGGGGAGAGGACTGGAGGAGGCGAGAGAGAGGAGTGATGAGTGAGTGCGGGTCTGCGGGGGGGGGGGGGGGGGGGGGGGGCGGGGGGGGGGGGAGGGCGGGGAGACTGGAGTCAGCAGATATAGAGTCACGATGCAGAGTATCTGAGTATGTATGCATGTTGGACACATACATGCACAACGCGGCGACTCAGTTGTCAACCATCCGATTTACATGATATGTGCTAAGCAGATGTTTAGGGATCAGGTCCTCAAGTGTGGAAGGTAACAACCCCCCGAACCACCACACACACAGAAGTGATCTCCTGCTTAGAATGTGCATTTAGCGTAACAATACTTCACATGCTAGGTTTCTTGAGTTGTATATTTAGTACAACAGATTTGTACATTTAAAAAATTACCACAACGAATAAATGTACGTATCAAAATGTATAACCTTGTTGTACTTAGCTCACTACTTTCCAACTTCTCTACAACCACGAGACTAATTTGTGAAACCTAGATAGTATACACCATTTAGCTATTATATCTGGTTCTACGAGGTGTACTACTGCTACATGAGTTTGAAGCATAGAAGCAACAATTGCAAGTTTGCAACATTGGATTCACACTCCTTTGCTTCCGAAGAGCTAATTTCACAAAGAAATTAACCCTAAGCGTTTAGCAATTATCACGGATCGCCGACCTAACCTCTGAGATGAAAAATCTAAAGGGGAACTTGAAAAAAAAACTGAAAAGAGTAAGAAAGAAACGTCAGTATATGGCTTGCAAGCACACGGCCAAAAAAAAAATCTAAAAACAAGACCAGATTACGCATTGCAACCTCTTTCCTCCAGCCACAGGCTTCACCAACTATTGCAAAGCTCAAGGCGTTTGCAGTAAAACCCTAATTTATTAACCTTAACAAAAGCCCCATAAGTCGGGGGAATCTACAGTCTAGGGTAGGTTTGACCGTCAATGAACCCAAAAAACACTAAATCCCGCACAAAAAAGAGAATATCCTGCGTTTTCTAGGGTTAGAGTTGTAGAAACGAGGGGGGGGGGGGGGGGGTGACCTCGGTAGTCGACGCCGGAGTTGAGCTTTACGACGACGGGACGGCCCCTGATCGACTTGAGGAAGTCCGACGGCGTCTTCACCGCCCCACCGCCGCCACCGGCCTTGTCCGCGCCGCCGGTGCTCATCTCTCTCGCTCGTGAGGGTGCGAGGCTGCGAGGGTTTGGTTCGTTCTGGTGTTGGGCTTGGGTTGGGTTGGGTTTCAGATTGGAGGCGCAGCGTATTCGAGTCGGAGTTCGTGACGTGGACCTCGGCTGATCCCGTCCGTTTGTTTTTCACCCAACGTTTGCGATGAGACAGCGAGGTTAACCATGTATTCTGCGTTGTTAGACGGTTGAACCAAACACAACTTAGGTTAAGAAACCGTATCAAATCCTTTATTGCAAAAAGAAACGAGCTAGTCTTTTTTTGGTTCCCGATACCGTGGACGAATTTTATATTGGAACTTTGCATATTTGCGTAATGTTGAACATATTCTTTTGAGTTGCAGTGTATATCTTTTGATTATTCACAAGCGAAAATATGAAAAGACAAATATTTATGTATAATTTTAGCCGATATATATGAAGTCATTATAGTATATATTACAATTAACTTATAGATTTTATCTTAAAAACACTCTATTTACAAACTAGTTACTATAGAAAAATCAAAATTAGAAATCAAAAAGAAAGGGTCGTTATCTGTACTACATCCATGGATTTTCATGGAATTTTTGAGACATTATTATATCGTGCACTTTTGGAAAATAAGGACGCCCCCTCCCCCAGGCAACAAAATTTTCTCTCTAATTTTACAAGAGGAGAAGCTGCTGAGCACAAGCCTTCGTTGCTATGAGCATCATCATAGAAAAATCTGAATTGGAAACATCAATTGGCAATGAGATCATTTAAACATCAATACACACGCAGTCGCAGACATTCACGTGAGTTAAGGCCCGTTCAAAAGCGTGTGATATTTAGCCATGATTTTTGACTTTTTCTAAAATAACACTTGACGAGGATATAACAATACTTAAATTATTATTTATTTGTAAATGATATTCTTATGTTATTGTACTATTTGAGTATATCCCTTATTCATAAGTAAGAAATTTAACAAGGTAGTCGTAAATTATTTTAAGATACTTCTTAGTCGTAAATTCTTCTATGACCACTACTTAGTCATAAACTTTTCTATGACCGTTTTATAGTCGTAAGCTCTCCTATAACCATGACATAGTCATAAATTATCATAAGACCACCTTGTGCTCGTAGATCCTCCTACGACTAAGCCAAACTTCGATCGACATGTCTATGACAACTCATTGTATCGTGGATTTGTCTGACGAGGCGGTTGGAACATGCATTTATTCTATAGAATAACTACGCATAACATCTCTCTCTGACAACAACCGCCACACGACGCATGAGTTACCACGTGTCTCTAACAATAACTCATGTCGGACCATTATCATCCGAAACCTGAAGGCGTCTCTTGGAATGGAACAGTTTCCACCGCTTCGCAAGCTATATAGATGTTGACGTCAGGACGAAGGAGGATAGATCCGACACACTCGAGGGAGAATAGAAATAGAGGAAGACATCTCACATTCTATTCTCGATTGTAATCAATTCATTGAGTAATAGCCACACATGAGTAGGGTTATTATTCTCTCAAGAGAAGTGTAAGATCGAGGAGTGTGAATAGGCAGTAAAAAATTTATCTTTCAATTATTATCAAATTCTATTTGTCTAAACAAAGTATATAATGCAAAAACTTAACTTAAATTGGTTTAGCATAAACAATACCTAAAACAATTATGTTCACCTAAGTGCATCAACAAATTAAGACTATGGCAATGTTTATAATCCTACGAAGACAATTAATGAATTTAATTCTATGAATGTAAATTGAGCACAAGAAAATAAACCATAAAAGACACGATTATTTTTTTACCATGGTATTCGAAGACTTACCTATCTCCCTTAGTCCACATTGAGGTAAGTCCAAACGAATTGGATCAGCTCCACGAATTAAGCCAATTACCTCAAATTTACTAGTGGTAGCTCTTTCCCGCTCTGCGTAGGTGAGCTCTAACCTTCACACTTCGTCGGGTCTTACCACAACCTTCTTTGAGATCACCGCGCACAACACCTCTAAAGTCGTCTAGGAGTTGGCAACCTCCAAAAGTAATAAGCCAAGCCCCTCACTTGACTCTCACCACGTGCAACGAATGCACAAACTCATGTGGACACTAAATCCACATCTAGATGCAACACATGCAATCTAAAGCGTTACTCTTTACTCACAATATGCAACATATACACAATTGAGAGGAGGACCTTACATTAGATCAAAAGAGTGAAATAGAGTGCCAAACTTCTTACTCCAACTGACCACTGGGGGGTATTTATACCACACCACAAAAACTAGCCGTGGAAGCAAAACACCTAAGAAAACATGATTATTGGAAGTACCGCATGCTTACGACTGGTATTTCCGCTCCCCCTAGCAACAGTCAGAAAACTAGCCATTACAGATAATTCCAGTAGTTCCGATGGCTAAAGTTCGGTACTATCGATCATCGAAAATACCACGCCACACAAGTGGGACTATCGATTTCTTCAGGGACGAGAAGACTCCACAAAGGTGTCTCTTTGGAAAAAAACATACCGCCACACAAGCTAGTCGTTCTTCAAATCGGAAGTACCGCTCACACAAAGTCGGTAGTACCGCTCGTTGGTCATATGCTCACACAGAGTCAGAACTTCCAATCGTTGACTACCCTAGTCCTTGATCATGTCGGATGATTCGACCACGTTGTTCGGTTCGACCACATAGGTCTCCGACCATGCTGGTCTCTGACCACGTTGTCTGGATCGACCACACATGTCTCCAACTACGTTGATCTCCAACCATGTTGGTCTCCAACCATGTTATCTAGTTCGACTATACAGGTCTTCGACCATGCTGGTATCTGACCATGTTGGTTTTGACCACATCGACTATGTTGATGTTCGACCACGTCAATTTTTGATCACATAGATCTTTGACCACTTTGTCGATCTTTGATCATGTTGTATCAATCACATCAATTCGACCACATTGGTTTCCACCACACAGGTCTCGACCACATTGGTTCCGACCATGTCGGTTCAACCACGCTGGTCTCAATCACACAGATCTTGACCATGTTGGTTCTAACCACATCGGTTCGACCACGCTGGTCTCAATCACACAGATCTTGACCATGTTGGTTCTAACCACATCGGTTCGACCACGTTAGTCTTGATCACACAGATCTCTGACCATATTGGTACTCTTTGACCACATAGGACTTCGACCACATTAGTTCGACCAAGTCGACTCAACCATGTTGGCTCTCGACCACGCAGGTCTTCGACCACCAGCGAACGTGGTAGTACTGTGATCTCAACACTGGTAATTTCATTAAGCAGTGTATCACAGAATACATTGTGGTGGTTTCAATTTCCTGAGAATTGCAAATAATTCAACAGATCGACATTCTCCTTCTTTAACCTCTATGTCTCGACCTTCTCGATGTCGAGTGCGTCAGATAAGGTCTTTTCACCGCTCTTAGACCTATTAAGGTTAAGTACAGACATAAAGAGTTGGACTAGTAGTTGAAATAGGAAAAGACTACGTATGCTAGCGGCTTACCATTTCTTTGCCTGTTCTCGAAGTTCAGCATTCTCTTGCCTTAAAAGCATAAGTTGTATGTGGTATTCAGCCACAGCGGCCATGTCTTCTAAAGTTTTCTGCATAAAAGATGACAATGAGAATCAAGAAAAGCCAATTATAAAAAACTAAGCATTAGATGCTTACGTTTATGCTCATACAAGCAAATTTGGCAAGCACTTGCTAGGAATCCTTTGGTCAATCGAGCCTTTTGATCTTGTTCCACCACACCTTCTCGAGACGCTCGTCATCAAAGATATCCCCCTTGTTGGGAATATCTTTGGTATGAAGAAATTGGTTGTGAGATCGATATGAAGAGATCCCACTATAAAAGCAAGGTTAAAAACGTAGAGAAGAAGTTGTGCTCTTCTTCTTCTTCAGCTGTACCTCCTTGGAGAGGAAGAGGAACCACCTCAGTGATCTCTTCTTCGTCATGGCGGTCAGAGAGAATTTTCACTTTTTGACTAGGTACTTCTATTATGTCTTTAGCTGCTTTTACTTTTGTTTCGACCACCATGGTGGTCGTAGCTGCTTCCGCTTTAGTAGCAATCCCCACCATCGCCATAGTGGTCGATTCTTCGACCATCTTCTCTATTGTTTCTTCGACTACGGGGAGAATGGCAGGGGGCTTTTCGATAGAAGCATCTCTGGACGATGGATGAGCCAAGCTAAAGACATGAGAAGAGAAGTGAATTGGCATTTAAGAAGACAAAAAGGGTAAAATGCTATTTTCATGCTCTTATTTACATACCTTGCTTTCTTAGCTTTAATTTTGAATTTAGAAGGAATCTTCCCTAAGGAAGGTTTCTTTGACTTCTTCTCTACGACCACGTTTGGTCATTGAATGGTGGGGTCACCTCTGATCACGTCTGGTCGTAGACTCTGAGCAGGTACTATTACTCCTTCTTCATCTTGCCTTTCTTGATGGTCGAGACTAGTTTTGACCAATTGACAAGCAGTCTCCTTTTTTATCGCAAGTTCTGTTGCCACATCAGCCTCCTTCATAAAAGATACAAAACTCTTCTAGTTCTCCATTTTGAGTTGCTTAATAAAGCCTTGAGGAGCACCAACTAAGAATGTTTTATCATCGTAATAGAAGGGTACCCACATCTTAGGAGCCAGTTGCTCTAATATAGCCACCCCAATTTCCTCTACAATAGTTATGTCTACAAGGAACTGCTCGATGGGGGCAAATAGAGGAAGGAGCAACACTCGAACTTCCATCTTGGTTGTCGACAGCCTTGGTTAGTCGAGGCTTCATGGTTGGAGGAGCTTTAATCTCCTCTATCTCTTTTCTGATTACTATCAATTTGGCGTCTTGGTCGTTTTGACAGTTTTCCATGCCAACTTTCTACAATAGGAAAGAATGTTAAGTTCTCATAGTTTATGACTACGAAAACCTAAAGAAGAAGTCAAACTTCGATTGCCTTTACGTGTTCATTTCTTTTCTTGGCGAATACATCCACCAAAATGCGAAGAGCCTCCATGTCAAGCATTGGAGCCTTTCTCACAAATTGCTTTAACTCGAGAATCAATCTCTCCCAAAGCAAGATCTGCATAGACAGATAAAAGTGGCCAGTAACTAGAACTCGAAATTTAGAGTTTAACTAAGAGAATAAGTTTGATCGTTACTTACCGTTCTCGTAGTCCCTGGTCGTATCCTTGGCCCCTCAAGTACATTCATATTGGATACGCTTGTTTTTTCAAAGGATTGATATGATGTGTGATGAAGTCCTTCACCATGTGTCAGCCGGTAAGCCCCTTTTTCCTTAGTTCTTTGATGGCTTGGATGCAGGGGCTATTCGAGTTAGGTCTTTGGGGACCAAGTTTGAGGAAGAGATCTTCTAAGCACACTTCCCTACAAAGAAAAGGCTATCTTGATTGGTCGTCTCCCAGTAAAACCATCACATTTCTAACTCGGTCGTGATGACTGAGTAAACATTTGGATGTATTGCTCTGTCTTGCCGTCATGGAGTTTCAGACCACAGCTTCAAGCAATTCCAGTTTGTCTGCTCATCTCGTAGTAATACTGAAAGCGCTCTAGATCTGGAGGAATTCCTAGATAGACTTCGCACAGATACCCGAACATACTTAACATGTGATCGAATTGGGAACCAAGTTTACTAGTTCCACCCCAAAGTATTTGAGTATGACTGTGAGAAAAGGGTGAGTAGGAAATCAACAACCTCACTCATAGTGTGCTTGGAAAACTGAATTAGTGTCCAATCTCCCCCGATGGCCAATATTGTCCAGCAACTTCAATCCACCTCACAAATTTTCTTAAAGGAATCTTCTCCGCTATGACCAAGGCTTTCATCTTTGCCTCATCCATCTCCAACACCGGCTAATTGAAAGAAGACTTTGTCATTTTCGTTGAGCGATTGGTTTGGATTTACAAGAAATTGGGGAAAGAAGAAGGCTTGGTCGGCGGCAGAAAGCTCGAAGAAGATTGAGGTAGAAGGGGAAAGTAAGAGGCTCAAAAGTTATCTTAGGGTAAGTTTTTATAACTAGACTAGTCGATTACCAATCTCGGGAACTCAAACGCTTATTACCTCTTCGGGAACCACTCCAAATGGACAGATCAGTGAGAATCGATTCGTATTCCTCTGTTTGAAGCCGATTTGTCTTTACAACTCAAGCAAAATTACCTTTTTTTTTACCAAGTTCGCTTCTGGTTGAATTAGATCGAAAAGGACTTTGTTTCTAATCTTCATTCATCTAAAACTTTTCTTTCTCAAATAAGTTATTTTCACTTGAAGTTGGGGAGCTAGATGACGAGGATATAACAATCCACAAATTGCTATTTATTTGCAAATGATATTCTTACATCATTGTACTCCTTGAGTATACCCCTTATTCATAAGGGAGAAACTTAACAAGGTAGTCATAAGCCATTCTATTACCACTCCTTAGTCATAAGCTCTTCTATGACTTCTCGTTAGTTGTAAGCTCTTTTACGATCGCTTCATAGTTGTAAACTTTTCTATGACCATGACATAGTCGTAAGTTATCCAGCGGCCACTATGTGGTCATAGATCCTCCTACAACTAAGCCAAACTTCGATTGACCTGTCTACGACAACATATTGCATCGTGGGTCTGTCTGACAAGGTGGTTAGAACATGCATCTATTCTCTAGAATAACTGTTCATAACCTCTCTCTATGACAATAACAGCTACATTTAAAAACCCTTAAACAGTGTTGGGCCGAAGCCTATTCTCTCTCCAGCCAAGCCGCTCGGCCCAGCCTATATGCTTGCCCTAGCCACGCGTCGGCCATCCATCGCTCGCCCGCCCGCATCCAGCTGTCCGAGTCGTTCTTTCTCCGCCAACCATCCGATCCTTGCTGAGACATGCATCGTCTATCGAACAGAGTGGCTACTATTCATCGTCTTCCTTCTAGACTCCGCCATCACGTTCGCACCGCGTCCACCGCCGTTTGCCGTCTCCAACTAGGACTCCATCTCTGTGTTTGCTCCGCGTCATCGCCTCCATGTTGGCCTCGATGTCTATGCTTTAAATAGCTGGCCCACCCCTCGGTGTTCGCATCTTACAGCCGCTGCCCTCGCCGAGTTTTCCTATGCGCCACCACCGTCGAACTTCACCGCCGTTGCCGCCATTTTCGTCTTTGGTGCCATTGCCGTCTTCTTTGTCACCGCTGGTGAGTCGCCGTTTAGCCGTTGCCTCTTCTCACCGTCCGACCTCGCCCTTCGGCTAGCCGCCGGTCAGCTGTGCCGCACCCCAACATCCTACGACAACCTATTGCATCGTGGGTCTGTCTGACGAGGTGGTTAGAACATGCATCTATTCTCTAGAATAACTGTGCATAACCTCTCTCTATGACAATAATCGTCCCATGACGCATGAGTTACCATGCCTCTCTGACAATAACTCCCGTTGGACGGTTATCATCCAAAATGTGAAGGCGTCTTTTAGCATGGAATAACTGCCACTGCTTTGTAAGCTATATAAAGGTTGACGTCAGGATGAAGAGGGGGGGAGAATGAAGGAGGACAGATCCGATAGACTCAAGGGAGAATAGAAGTAGAGCAAGACATTTCACATTCCTCTCTCGATTATAATCAGTTCATTGAGCAATAGCTATATAGGAGTAGGGTTATTATTTTCTCAAGAGATGGACCGAACCTATATAAAAATCCCTATGTCTTTCCTTTGTGTGATCATAGCCAAGTTGTACCGAGAGATCCTCCGAATCCAAGAAATCATACGTAAGATCGGTACTACAACATCAATAACACTGTAGTGGTTGTTAGGTTTTTCTGATGTATTTATTAAAGGAAAATGAAACACACTGTTATATTTCCATGGATAATACAAAGAAAAAATAAAAAATCCACATTAAAAAGGTAATACGTTTCAAATGGCCTTTAGCATCTGAAGCCTGAAGCTAAAAGTTATTTGGAGACCTTAACAATTGTGGACCCCTCTGTGCCTGACTACTGAAAATAAGACCTAAAAATTTTTGTTTGGGGAATACAAGCTCTAAAATGATCTAAAGCTTTATAGGTAAACTTGAATTTTGTGCATCTTGAATCCAAAGTTGGACTTGCAGAGCCCACCTTCTTTACTGGTGCTGCTGGCCTTGAGCCAGCTACCAGTAAAAGACAGACAAGTTAATTGGCTCCAATTCTTCATGGATTTGGTAGCTTCAAGCATTCAACATGAGCCAAGAGGAAAGAAGCCTTTAATTACTGCCCCAATGGATCATCCAAGCTGGGAGAAGAGTAGATGATCGAAGACACTACTAGAAAATCCTCCTAATGCCACGAAACACATTGCAACGGCACAAAATTTGTTGCAATAGGTAGGCCTTATTGCCACCGTTTGGAAAAAATGTTGCGATATGTGGTCAATATTGCCACTAATTTATTGCGTTGCAAAAATCTTGGCTTTCGTGGCAAGAGGTAGGTGTTATTGCCACCACTTTCAAAATCGTTGCGATTAGCTGACAATATTGCCACGCAATTTCCTGCGTTGTGATAATCTTGAATTTTGTTGCAATATGTTGATGTTATTGCAACAAAATTCTAAGTGGTTGCGATGAGTTGACAATATTGCAACGAATTTATTACGTTGCCATAATCTTTAAATTACATTGCAAAAGGTTGATATGTATTGCAACGAAATTGTAAAGCGTTGCATCAATAAATGTTTTGTTGCCACGAATTGATTGCGTTGTCATAATCTTTAACTAGTGTTGTAAAGGGTTTGTATATGTTGCAACGAAATTGTAAAGCGTTGCATCAATAAAGGTTTGCCACGATTTAAATTTGTTGGAAGAAAAACTTGTTGGGTGGCAAAAAGTAATTGTGTTGCCACAATTTATTTAAGCGAAAATAGAAAAAAGAGCATGTCCTAGGTCTTGAACGTAGGACCTTCACGGTCATAAACCTTTTTCTTACCACTAGGCTAGGCATGTGTTTTGTTCAAATATTTTTGCACTTATTCTTTTACAGTATTTGCGTTATGGGAAAGGACACGTGAGTAACCCCTGGGAAATCAATCTCGCTGACGCGGATACGCTCATGTCTTGCACTTCTCAGTTAAATATATTATTTAACTGGAAGGAATTATTGAGCCGTATTAAATATTATCAGGTGAACTCTAATTTAATTGGGTATTTAATGATTATACTTGGATTTTGTAACATCCTGAATTTCAGAGCCTTTATGAAGCTTTTGAAATAAAATTCACCATTTGTATTTTTCTGAGATTAATTAAAGCTTAATTGGAATTTTTATGAATTAAAAAGGGTTTAATATGATTAAGTTAAACATTAACATTTGCCAAAAATATTTTATTTGAGTTCCCTGAGTCCCAAGGAATTTTCTAGGAATTTTCTGGATTTATTTGCTACTTTCTAGAGCTCAAAAAGTATTACTTGAATTTCTGGAAAAATAAAAACCCCAAAAATCCTTAAACCGGCCGGTGGGCCGAAACCCACCAAGCCGGCCCAACCCGCCCGGCCAGCCTGCCCCGCCCCTTGCCACGCGGCGCGCATCCGCACCCACCTTGACTCGTCCGATATGCGCCACGTGTCGGCCATCGGACACGCGCCGCCCGCATCCAACCGCTCGCCCCGCCTCCAGCCGCAGCCACCCGATCCTCCCCCGTGCCACGCGTCATCCATCGGAGGGCCCGTGCACTGTTCGTCTCCTACCCGGCGCCGTCTCCGTCTCCGACGGGACTCCGCCTCCGCCGCCACCTCGGCCGTGCTCGCCCTGGACTCCGCGCTTGCCATGGAGTCGGCCTCGGGACCCGGGTATAAAAAGGGGCCGACCCCCGGGGTCTCCTCTCCGTCCCAAGCCGCCCCGCCAGCGCCGTCGCCTTCGCCAGCGCCAGCGCCGTTGCCCTCGCCACCGTCGTCCGCCGTCGTCTGCCGCCGCCGGTGAACTTCACCGCCATCGTCTGCCGCCGCCGGTGAGCCCCGCCGCCACCTCAGTCGCCGCCGGCCAAGTCCGCCGTCGCCCGGTCACCCCGTCGGCCAGACCCCGCAACCGCACCCGCGCGCCCCGCCGCTTCGCCTTTCGGTGGATCCGGTCCACCGTGAGCTGTGTCTCCGACCCGTGGGGTCCACTGGTCAGCGTCAGTGCCGTAAACCCGTGAGCCGGTTAGCTGCGTCAACATGCCACGCAAGCCAGCCACGTCAGCCCTAATCCGAGTTAGCACGCCACATCAGTGCCACCTGTCAGCCACGTCAGCAACCGAAGCCGCCGATGCCACGTCACCCTGCCCGTCAGCATGCCACGTCAGCCAGGTTGCACACGTGTCACCACATGGCTGCCACCTCAGCCCTAGCCGCCACGCCAGCAGCCAGTCGCCCTTGCACTGTTTCATGCGCCGGGTTCACGGTAGACCGGTTATTCCGTGAGCCGGGGTCACAGCACAGTGCAATTTCCGAATTACAGCCTTTTTCCCCAAATTAGATTTTCCAGAGGCCCGTTCTCCCTCGTCCGAGCTCCGATTGACCCGATTCTTTTTCCTAAATTCATCTAAAATTGAGCTCTATCTTTTGGTTCTCGTTTGAAAGTTTTTGAATTTATTTGAATTTATTTAAATGTATTTTGAATTTATTTTGAGTTTCGTTCCGTTTTCTCCCTCGTTAGATCACGTCTTCGAAGGAGCAGAAGCAGGGTTTGAAGAGCAAGAGCCGTCAACTGAGCAAGGCCAAGGCAAGTCATGTCCTTTGATCATATTGAACCTAGTTTTCTAATCTATTATGTATTAATTTGTTTTGTTAGAATTAGTGTGTTTTGTTATGCTGTGTGGTTGATAAGCTTTTTCTGTTTCATTAATAAGCCTTTTAAATTGTGTATGTTGTGGTCTTGCAGGTAGTGTTAATTTGGCCAGATTGGTTTTAATTTGCTGTACTTTGATTAATAATCATTGGAAGCATGTCTCATGATGGGAGCAGTTGGATGCGGATGGATAAGTCAACATCTGAGTGGCAAAAAGGATTCAAGAAATTCATTGAAACTACTTTTGGAGGCACATCTAAAGGTTTAACTGCACCCTGTCCTTGTTCAAGGTGTCGTTGCATGTCCTATAGATTACAATATGAGGTTGGAAGACATTTGCTAGTTAGAGGGTTTGATGAAAATTTCATCTAAGAGCAAGGTAATGGTGAAGCTTTGGCTAACGATGACAACAAAGATGAAGGAGATTGCAATGAAGGTGCAATAGGTGATGGGGCTTCTGTCAATGATCTAGTTTCTTCAATAATCAGTGGCGCTATTTGTGGCGACATCATCGGTTCTAATATTGAAGAGCCAAATGAACAAGCAAAGAAATTCTTTAAATTATTAAATGAGGCACAGAAGGAATTGTATCCAGGTTGCAAGGAGGCAACTAAGGTTTCTGTCATTGTCAGGCTATTTCAGATTAAATGCATGTATGATCTTAGTAACAGTTCCTTGGAGTCCATACTTCATCTGTTCTCGCTTGTGCTCCCTAAAGGACATTGTATCCCAAACACCTTGGACAAAGTGCAAAAGGTTGTTCGAGATCTTGGGCTAGACTACCAGAAGATACATGCATGTGCGAATGATTGTGTGTTATTCCGAGGAGATTATGCTAAGATGGATACGTGTCCAATATGTAGTGAGTCTAGGTGGAAATCGGCCGATTCCGTTGGAAATGATGAGGCTAGTGGCACTGATGGAGCAAAAAAGCGTTCTCCACATAAAATCCTAAGATATTTCCCACTTATTCCTCGGCTTCAAAGATTGTATATGAATGAGACCACATCATCATATATGCGATGGCATAAGGAAGGATTGGTCCGTGATGGGAAAATGCGTCACCCTGCAGACTCATTGGCATGGAAGCATGTGGATGATAAGTATAAGGATTTTGCATTGGATCCTCGCAATGTTAGGTTGGGCCTTGCATCTGATGGCTTCCATCCATTTGGGATGTTGAATGTTACATACACTACATGGCCTGTGATCATAATCCCTTATAACTCGCCTCCTTGGTTGTGTTTGAAACAACCATATTGGATGATATCGATGTTGATACCAGGGCCGAAATCTCCAGGAATGAACATTGATGTATATTTGCAGCCCCTTATCGATGAGCTAAAGGATCTTTGGGAAAAGGGTGTTGAAACATGGGATGCAAAGCTGAAGAAAATTTTTACTCTGTGTGCACTTCTACTTTGGACAATTAATGACTTTCCTGCATATGCAATGCTATCTGGATGGAGCACTAAAGGAAAGTTTGCATGTCCATACTGCCACAAGGATACTGACTACTTATGGCTGAAATTCGGGTCCAAGCATTGCTACATGGGACATCGCCGTTTTTTGCCTTCGAACCACAGGTGGCGCAGGAACAAGATCAACTTCAACAACAAGGTGGAAAATAGGGAGGCTCCAGTGCCACTGACTGGTCAGCAAGTGATGGAACAGTATGAGAGTTTCGAGCAAGTGACCTTCGGGAAGGCAACAAGAAAGAGGAAGCAGCGTGAATGTGTACATTAAATGACATTTAAATTGCTCATAAGGAGGTGACTCCCAACAGTGCAAGAAAGGTGTACATGGATGCCTTAAAGGTTTAGCAGCAGCTAACAAGAGAGTGAAGAATGCATCGCAGAAACTATCAATTCAATTTTCAGCAAGGTTAGGAGGCCCCGTAGGAGAAAACTCCCGAACATTGTGGATGAAGTGGTAATGTTTACAAGAAAGAGGGCTCCACTTATTGGAGTCAAAAAGTGGAAAGATATAAAGCAAAATGTCAAAATTACAATAGCAGAGGATTTGCTAGTAAGTTGCATCTTTTTATTTGTTGGTAAATAAGCATGTTAATTCTGTAATTACGTACGACTTCACCTTCACTTTTTGTTTCAATACAAGCAGAGTAGGTGGGATTTTCCAAACATTGAGAATGCAACGGAAAAGATATGGGACATTGCTAAAGAGCGGTACAAAGGATGGCGATCAACATTCAGTTCTACATACAAGGCATACAACACTTACGCTGAGCGAATAGTTACATATTGCATCTATTTTGGCCCTATTGCAACGATTTCGCTATTGCAAAATCACTAAATGGCTTACCTGTAGCTATAGCTAGCTATTGCTGCTCATAGCTATTGCAGAACCCAAGCGTAAAAAACCTTAGCTGAAGAATTTGAACATTGTTGTCTTACTTTATTTTTTAATACATATATGGTGACAAGAATGCTTTGTTGAGTGTACTTGTAAAATTGTTTGCAGAGGGTCAGCAGCCAAAACTCTGAAAACCGTCAAAAACAGAAGACCAAGCATCTAATGGGATCCAAACCGTTCTCCCAATGTAGCTACGAGCAGGTAATGAAAAATTAAACTTATCTGATTCTTTTCTTAAATGATCAATTGTTCACAAGGCACAATGTTTGCCATCTTAGAGAGACCCAAATACTGGAGAAGAGCCAACTGATCTGACTCTTTGGATGGCTACCCACATGAAGAACGGGGAATGGTCAAACAACGCTTCTAGGGATGTCTATGTGAGTAGTAAATTTAATTTGTTCATGACTTAGTACATTTTTCAGAATTTTGTGCATAAAACTTAACTGATTTAACTTTTTATTTTCTCTTATCACACTTAGGATGATGCAGCCTTCAAAATTACTGACCTATCAATAGAGCCAGATAAAGACTTCCTTACAGTTGAAGAGGAAAACATTGCTTTCCAATCAAGTTACAAGGAAAGCACCGGTACCAAATCATGCAAAGCTCATGGTCATGGATACATGGCGAAATATCCCACACGAAGCCAACTGTTGAAAGACAGACTCGATGAACAATCCCGTGCTTCAGCTGCAGCCCAGCGAACAAATAATGAGCTCGAAGATGAGGTGCAAATGTTAAAGGAACAAATTGCAAATGGAGTTGCTGAAAGGGAAGAAACTAGGCGAGAGATGCAAGAGGAACTGGAGAAGGAAAGGAACGCAAGAGAACAACTTAGGCAAGAGTTCCTTTCATTGCTAGCACAACAGAGAGAAGCAACATTACATGTAATACATCTGTACATACGCAGCAGCTGCTGCTGCCTGTTTGTTGTTGATGGCTTGCAGCAGCCACCCAGCCTAACAGGCCCTAATGTTTTTCCTCATGGTCCATATGCAGGCTAACCAGGGAAGTATATTGAACACAAGGGAAAGCGAGGCTAATCCAAGTGAGGAAGACGAAAACATGACAACATTGGACAAGGCTAACCTAGATAGTACATTGAACACCACAGAAAAGATACCTGAACATGTGGAAGAAACATTACAACAGGTAACAAAATTTGCAAATAGTTTGCTGCCATAAGGGATTTGGACTTTGTACATTCTATTGATGACCTGCTGATGTGTACCTTCCCTGAACTTGAATTGATGCACGCATGCTAAACATATTTTAATAGTAGTACACATCAGGATGCTAATATTTTTTATTCTACATTTTACATTTGTAGAATGACCCAGCAAGCATCCTGACCACACAAAAAGATGCTAGGCCACCTATTCGCATCACTCGAGCTTCTAATCTTAACCGAAGCCTCTTCCAAAATGTTGCTGTTAATAATGGAGCATCGAACTTCATTCCTCCACAACAATTGAAGAATACTGCTACAACTCGTTCGAAGAAAAGGAGGGACCAGCAAGTATGAAATGAAAATGTGATTAATCTTCATCTGTCATTGTTCTTATGTCAAATATAGCATACTGTTCTAAACTACTAGAAAATTATGCCAGGTGAAGTAGGGCTACTATATATCGGTAAATAAAATGAAATTAAATAATTCTGTTGGAATCACTTGCTAAATACTTTGCTACGCAACTGAACTAGAGAACTCAGGATTGCTATTTTCAGCTGTAACTCGTATCTCTAAACTTGCACTATGATGTACTTAAGTATGTGCTGCTGGGCAATACTCACATTAAGGTCTCTCTTTATTGTTCATGTTCTATCAGGATGAAACAATTTGATTAGAGCAAACAGAGTCGTGGCGTCGTCAAGTCAGGAAAATCAACATGGCAAAGAAGCACGGACAAATGGAATGGAAGTGATAGTACTTTTGTTATTAGTTACAAACTTTGTAGTTTAAGTATGGAGATTGATATGTAATTCCTGCATGAGTAGTGGCACTTTTAAATTATTATGTGTTGAATTAATATATGTGTTTTTTATCCAACCGTGTTCCTAATTTGATTATTAATTTGCAAAACAAATTATAATAAACTATCATATGCTCAATATGCTACCGCAAATTTTACCGTTGCGATAAACCTTAATGCAAAATTGGTATTTCGTTGTGATAGACTGTTGCAACGCCGCTATTATGCTGCGATTCCACTATATGCCATGAACAATGTTCGTTGCTATAGGATCTATTTGCCACAAAACATATTTCGTTGCAATAACTTTATGGCAATGAAACGCCTTCCGTGACAATAAAACATATTGCAACGAACCGCCTCCTGTGGCAATTAAACCTGCTGCAACGAAACGTCTCCCGTAGCAATATATCTTGTTGCAACGAAATGCTCTCCGTGGCAATAGGGTCTATTGCCACGAACCATTGGCGTGGCAATAGAACCTATTAGCACGCAATATTTTTGTGGCAAATGATACTATTGCCACGACCAAACTTTGTGGCAAAAGCAGCTATTGCCACGGAGTCAGCCGTGGCAATAGCCTATATCGCCACAACATCATTCGTTGCAACAACGAACAATTGCCACAACACATTGCATGGCAATAACCATAGGTATTGCAACGAAACCACAATCCGTTGCATAACCTTTTAAGCATGCAAGTACTTGCCACGCTTGCCAACGGAAGTGAAGTGTTGCAATAGTTACATACTGCATCTATTTTAGCCCTATTGCAACGATTTCGCTCCGTTGTCCTAGACCTGAAAACTAGTAGAGGTTTGTCGAAATCCCGAACAAGTTGTATTTCGTATGGGGGTTAGTGGTCATTCAAACCATGCATTTGGCGATCAAAGTGGCACACGCAGTGGTCGTAACACTGCGGCAGTGGCAGGCCTATTGTATTAGCTTTGGCTTTTGGTTTCTGCTTAGAGAAGTTAAAGTCAATACGAACGCCTTAGCATTTATAAGCTACTTCTATTAGCCACTACTTTACGCTTTCGCATGTTGTAATGTATTTGTATTTTATTATATCACAATTTCATAAGTTACATGATAGTCCGAATGTTATAGTGCCTTTTGTTGCGCCATCGTTTGCTCTGCTTATTATATAATACACTCAGTAAAAAGCCAAAAGCTGTAAGTCAATACAAATGCACCAACTTCTATAAGCCACTTTTACTAGCTATAGGCAAAAGTCATCAGCAAAAGCCAATACGAACAGGCCTTGTATATCTGAAACATTCAGTGGTCCTAGTGGATTTGGCGATTAAGTAGTAATAGCTAGCTACTTAGACCCAAAAGAAAGAACAAATGGCGAACACACAGGAAATGTAAAAAAGTTGCAAGATAATAGCCATGTTCATTGGAATTACGGCCGATGGCTTTTGTTTGCGCTTTTCGAGACAGTAGAGACATCAACGCAGATAATGCACATGGTTTTAGACTCTAGAAACTATTTGGAGAAGAGGCTTTGAGAAGCCATCCCATTTGTTTAGACTTCTAGAGAACCCGAAGCTAAAAACCACAAACAAGCCAAAAAGAGCAGTCTGCTGCTCACATGCGCGCGCGCGCACACACACACACATACATGTACATGTGTGTGTGTATACACGGCTGAGCTAATGAGTGCATGTGTGCACACTACGCGTGGGTCATAGGTTGCACACGCGTCCTGGCTCCATGGTACGGTTCGTGTGTAACTCGGTTGGTGCATAACTTCATGAATTATCGATGATAACTTTTGTGCATGAGATAGTAACTTTGCAAATGTAAGTAACTTGATAAATTATAGATGATAACTTTATATTCAAGAGATATTAACTTTTCCATAACTAACAACCCCAATAAATCATAGAAAAATGGCACAGTGGGTGGTTACGATCTGACACATGCATGCATTCAGCAGGAGAGAGAAGAGAATAAGTGCACTTAACTTGTGATTTTTTTATCTTATTTACAAGCTAAAATATAAAATAACTCTTTCACCAAAAATCCAATTTGCGCTCCATTTGCATTATTGTGTTCGAAATTACGAGCTTAGCAAAACAAGATACATATTGAATATGTTTGGATGCTGTGAATTTCGTGTCATTTTTACTACTAGTCAAAAATATCTTTGTTTTCAATAACCAATAACTTTGTGTAAAGTTACTACGAAATACGAATATATAAAGTTACTGTCGTGCGTGAGTGAAATTATTGTCAAATACATGTAGAGTTACTGCCAGTTTTATAGTGTTACAACTAACAGTAACTCTACGTGTGTTTGGCAGTAACTTCACTCATACACGGCAGTAACTTTTCGTACGAGTTATTTGCTATTGCCATGCATGTTTTTCTCTCCTCCCATGCATGCATGTTGGCAATAACTTTACTCACACGACTGTAACTTTATGTACGAATTATTTGCTATTGACATGCTTGTTTCCCTCTCATCTCAATGCATGTATATTTGTCCGACGATTTGGTAGGATCGGGTCGATGGAAGGAAGCAAAACGTTTATCTACGCGTAGCTACTGAATAGTGTGTGTGTATGACTTTTCTGTACTATTGATAGTACATACTCCCACTTCTAATATACCACTTAAACGACTATTTTGTACCTCTTTACCACTTTTGGTATACTTATATACTAATTCTAAGATACTCCAATGTGATTTAGTTGAAAATTTTTTATCGGAGCTCTTTATTTTTATTATATACACTTTTTTATGTATAAAAGGAGTACATACACAAATTATGATATAAAAAGTGGACTTTGATAGAATATTTCATGAAATTCACTTTGCAGTATCTTATAATCATTATTAGAGTTTGCTCAAATAGATAAAGAGATATAACAACACCATTAAAAGGGTATATTAGAAGTGAGAGTACGTACTCCCAAGATTATAGAACCATTTTCCTAATTTGTATCTTAGAATTATACTCCCAGGAGTGTGTGTGTGTGTATATGTGTGTGTATGTATATATTTGTATATGTATGTGTATATGTATGTATGTATGTATGTATGTATGTATGTATGTATGTATGTATGTATGTATGTATGTATGTATGTATGTATGTATATATATATGTATGTATGTATATATGTATGTATGTATAGAGGTTTCATATATGTATATATATGTACATATATATACATATACATACACACACACACATAGTAAAAAAAAATCTTTTACTCCCGAGTGTAATTACTCCCACCTCTAGTATACCACATAAATAAACCTGAAATACTCCTTTATCACTTTAGGTATACTCATATACTAATTATAAGATACTCCAATGTGAACCACATGAAAAAATGCAAAGGAGTCTATAGTTTTTAGCGTATTTTGTAAATACCTTCATATACACACATAAAAAAGAGTATGTCTAAAAAATATACATACCACCTAGATGGTGTTAAATACTTGTATACTACACGTACATACAAAGGCAAAGCTAGGGGGAGGCTTAGTAAGGCTCGAGCCTCACCTCCCCCAGGCAGCGGCACCCCCCCTGGCGAGCGCCCGTAGCAGCCGGCGCCGGCGACAATCACAGAGGCTGAGAAGCCCAACAAACAACAAAAAGCATAACTCAAGACTTCAAGTGGCAGCCCATTTCTCTTAAAGAGGCCTAACAAATTCATCTCATTGGCCCACTAAAACACCCATTCCAACAAAGCAATTGGTTCCCATTCACTTCCCATTCCACTTCCCCAGCAGTGGCAGACCCAGAGCCAAAGCCCAGAGGAGAGACCCATTGGCACCGCCACAACGCAGAGGCCAAAGGGGGGCTGGAAGCCGGAGCCAGAGCCAGATCTGGCGGCGAGCCGGCCGAGGGGAGGATGTTCGCCAGATATGGCGGCGACCCGGCGGGAGGAGTCGGAGCGGGGCGACGAGGGGGGCCGAGCCAGGGCAGGGGGAGTCAGACCGGGGCGGCGAGGGCCAAGGCGCCGCTGGCGAGTCTGGGTGTCAGCGCGTCGCCGCGGAGGAGCACCAAGTCCCGGAGGCCAGAGATGGGAGAATCGGAGAAGGGAGACCGGAGTGGCGGAGAGCCAGAGAGGCGGAGTCTGAGCGAGACGAGGAGGCAAGAAGCGAGGCGAGCGATTGAATCTGAGTGAGAGAGACAGAGTGAGGCGGAGTTGCAGGCGCCAAGTAGACGAATTGAGGATATAAAGGCAGAGTTGTGATTGCAAATGCAGGCAGACGAATTGAGGAGAGACGAGTGTGAGACAGAGAATTGATGAGATAGGGGCGGCTGACGGCTTCTGGGTAATTTTTTCTAGTTTTTTTCTTATCAATTTAGTATTTTAGAGTTTAGATTTTAGACTTTCATATTCGGTGTATATAGATAGTTTAGTCCTTATAATTAATTTATATATTTGTAACTTTGTATTGACAGAAATTAATAATTTATTTATAGATTTTGCTATAATGGAGAAACAAACTTTGTGCAACTATTTCGCAAGTAATTCAAGTAGTTCTCGTCCAACCGATGAGAATACAACTCAACCAAAGAAGCTTGACTAGAATTTAATCCAAATGAAATAATTGTCGATCCGGCGCTGCGCATACCAATTGAAGATTATGCTAACGAAATTAGAGATCAAGTGAAAAGGGCATATTTATTGAATGGCTCTACTTGAGTAATTGGATATTCATTTCCACAGACATTGGATGGCAAACAGTTGCGGTCCTTTCAAAAATCATAGTATAATAAATTTGATTGGTTGGAATATAGTGTGGAAAAGGATGCCACCTTTTGTTTCTATTGTTTTCTTTTCAAGAAACCGGCATAACCCAATACATTTGGAAGTGATGTATTTATGAAGGTTGGGTTCTCTCGTTGGAAGATTGCTTTATATGCTTTTAATAAACATATTCGTGGTACAAATAGTGTGTCTAGCAAAATCAATACTTATAGTAAGGAGGTTGAAATTGCATACAAAATTCGTTTAACTGCATCTTTAGATTGTGCAAGTATCTTATAACTCAAGGTGAAGCTTTTCGAGAACATGATGAATCCTCTACTTCCATCAACAAGGGGAATTTCAAAGAGTTATTGGATTGGTATAAAGATAAAAAGGAGGAAGTGAAGGTGACATTTGATACAGCTCCAGGGCACGCAGTTATGATTTCTCCAGACATTCAAAAAGAGCTTAGTAAATGTTGTGCACAAGAGGTCATAGAAGTGATTAAAGGTGAGATTGAAGATAGAAATTTTGCAATCCTTATTGATGAGATGTATCGATAAAGGAGCAAATGGCGGTGATTGTGAGGTTAGTTATAGTTCCACATCATTTATGCATTGTTGTTTTGTTCTATCTTTAAAGTTTATATTTTATAATCATATCATTTATGCAAATTTGTGAATAATCAAGGGAAAGTGATGGAAAGGTTTCTTGTCATTGAGCATTGTAACATCCCAAAAAGGGAACTAGTGTAATTGCAAAAAAAAAAAAATAATTAAAATCTTTTCATCGTTTCTCCTGTATTTCTCAAAAGTTTGGCGTTATTCAAAGGTCTCGATTTGATGTCTTGCCAAAGAGCCCGATTAATAAAAATCAAACTGAGAAAATCCAAAACTCCTCAGGAGTATTAGATTCCAATTTTTTCGGATTTAAATCTGGTTATTCAAAGACCAAGAATAGAAATTGAAAATCAATCTAAAATCCTTCCATCCAATTTTCATATCTGAAAATTCAAATCCGGTGAATCAAGAAAATATTTCTTAAAATTCGACCAATCTAAAAATCTAATTCTCGAATCCAAGAGTGAAACCAAGCATTCAAATTAAAAATCTAATTGCAAGTCCAAATTCAGAAATTCTTGAAAATACCAAAATTCCTTTTGGGGCCGATCCAATTCTTCATTTCCCCTGGCCCACTCTCCTTTTTCCCCTCCCACGCACCTGGTCCGACCGGCCCATTCGGCCTGCCCCTTCTTTTTCTGGCCTCCGGCCCACCCGACGGCGCTGCTTCTCTTCTTCCCCTGTTCCTTCGTTCTCCTCCTGCTACTCACTGCACCACTGCACCGGTTGCGCCGCTCCCGCCTCCGCCTCCGCTGTTCCTCGCCCCGGCCCAGCCCGCGCCTGGCTCCGCCGTACGCGCCGCCCATGCCGGAAGTACCCCTACCCACGCCGCGCCATCCCCCTACGCGCGCGCGCCATGCCGTGCACGTCGCCGCCCATGCCCCGACGTGCGCTGCCCATACCGCCGTATGCCTCGCCATGCCGGCGCCACTCCGCCGCCATACGCGAGCGCTCGCCTATAAAGGAGCCGAGCTCCTCCTCCTTTCCCCAAACTGAGTTCGCTCGAGCTACTCCCCAGCTTGCGCCAGCCACCGCCACCTCGCACCGATTCCGCCGCTCCGGCCACCCCTCCACCCATCGACCGCGTCACATCAAGCCTCGGGTCGTCTCCGGCCTCCCCACGCGTTTAATTGCGAAACCGTCGCCCGAGCACACCAAGCGCACTTCTTCCCCGCTTCCGGCCGACCGCCGCCATTGCTGCCGCCGCTTCCTCCTCGGCCGATCCCAAGTCGATTCAGCGCAGTGGGAGCAGCACCTCGGCGCCCCGAGGCCCTCCCCACCGTCGGCCGACTCCCTCCGCCGCCCAAGCCTTCCCGCCACGACGACCCGTGTGCGCCGCCACCCGTGCACGTCGCCGGCTCGCCTCCGCCTTCCCCCGGTCGCAATGGACACTCAGGTGAGCTCCTATCGTCCTTCTTGTGCTTATGCGCGCCCCCTAACTTTTCCTCTTCCTTCCGGCTGCCGGCGCCCTTGCCTCCCTCACCGTCGGCCGCCTAGCACCGCCGCCCACCCGCCTTGCCGCCACCCCGGCCGAAGTCCTGCCACCGTGAGCTTCCTCGTCACCTGGGCTTTCCATTTCACCAGTCACCGGGGCCTTCCCGGCCGCCCTTCGCCGGCGCCACCGCCCCCTTCCCCCTGGCCGTAGCCACCTCCCCTGTTTCGTTGGGACGCCTTTGCTCTGTGCTGCTTCCCAACCGAAGACAGGCCCTCATTTCTGTTGTCTCCCTCTGGTATGACAGGTGGGCCCAATCAAGTGGCTAAGTTCTTAAGCAAGAGGTGCCTAGTGATCTGTGACCCCTTTTTGCTAAATGCTAAAATCTTGTGTAAGAAATGTTAATGCATGTATTCTAATAAAATAAAATTATGTCTAATAATGAGAATAAGAATAAGGACTTATTTATGAATGCATAATAAAGAGATTTATACAATTAAATTAACAACTTCACATTTGTAAATTTATACCAATCAAGATTTATAATCTAATCCTCATGTACGAGAGTAATCAAGCTAAATCTATGCCATAAACTATTCTGCTATTATCAGGGAATTTACAAGAAGTTAATACACTAATAACAATATGGTTAAATGATTTAGTAATGAAACTTGATAAAAGATTCGTACCCATGTAATCTTGCCCAAGTCTACGACAACTAAATAAATCAATTCAGCAAGATTGTGTCACATGAAATATTCACCATGAATTACTCATCTCAAAAGTGCATAAGAATATTTGTAGTAAAGACTTTAACATTATCTTGAATACTGAGATTTAAGATGACAAATAAAATATAATTAAGAATTCTGGAATACGAAAGAGCAATCCTTCATCTTTGTCTCACATCCAAATCTCCGATCATTATCTCAGGATTTAAATTCGATAGTCGGGAATAATTGATAATAGAAGAACTAGCTTTACTAAGAACATCCCTAAAAAGTCATAGCATCTCTTTTTAGTAAAACATAACCGTTGGCCATTTCTAACAATTTGGTTGAGCAAGCAAAAAGATTAACTTTACTCATAATAACGACTGGATTAAAATGGCCAACCCCATCATTTACTTAAGTCGCTAACATAATGATTTATTAAGTTGGCTACGGCAATCTCAAATAAGTATTGCCACATGAAATATCAAAGTTACATTGCATATTTAACTATACTCACCTTACGTATCCGTATTCTAAAATCATAAAATCATGTTTCTCTACACTACCCTCGATACTCTCTTTTATCTGTCCATAAGCCTTGCCTGGCTCATGGAACTTTCTTGATAAATAGGAATCGATGCATTCGAGCCTCGCCATTCCCCCAAATCGGCTAGTTTGGCCACTACCTTTTTCCAGAATGAATAAATGCCTGAAGTTACTTAATCACTCTGATCCTCGTTATCCTAAAATTTTCCCTCACGGTAAAGCTATTCAGACAATTCATTCTCTCACTCAAATCCAGCTACCGCTGTGTCTATAGTCCACTAATCCGAACCATCCTTCTATTCTCAAATCATGACAAATGTATAATTTAAATTAAATTGGGCATTTAAAGTGTTTGGATTTATTTGGTCTTTCTTTTCTTTGCCGCGTATTAGAATCTGAAGGCTCAACGAGGCGACAGATTTGAACAAGATCAAGACTCGGGTAAAAGCGACGACTAGGAAGTTAAGATCGCTGACTGAGCAGGCTTTGACCTAGGTCAATCAAGGCCATGATACTCCAAGCAAGGCAAGTCATCACTTTGATCATATTGATCCCATCTTTATTGCAAAACTATGTTCTTTAAAGCTATCAACTTGCATGCTTAATTTGTTATACAAATATATGTTAAAGCTTAAGGTAGCTACATGCCCACTTGATGTTGTATTAAAATTATTATGCCATCCTTTGATACTTGAATCACCTGATCCTTGTCACCATAGATATTCATGATAACTTTACTAGCTATAAGTCATATTAAATGCCATGCTAGTCTTGTCAAGTCCAGGGCGCTAGTTGCCCTGATCATCAATCTTCATAAACATGAGAACTTGTTTTGGGCAGTCACGGGATGTACGTGGCTAAATACTTTGTGACTACTTATTTTATGCTTCTCAAAACCCTCAAAACATGCTATACCTGTTTGGGCGGGTGGTAAGAGTGGTTGGTGTGGAAGTAGCACATTGGGTTGTGGACGGAACCGCCCGGACGCACTAAGGACTTAATCCTGTGATGACTTCTCCGTGTAAAATAGTACAGCCACAAGTCTGCAAAGTGCAACTTGGCTAAGTAAATCTATCGGACCCCCGGAACTCATCTCACTGGTAGGGGAAAGGAGGATGCTATAAGGGCAAGAGAAGGCCTAAAGGGACACCGAGTGCAGGGTGAAGTTTCCAGCCGTGCTAGCGTTGTGGAGAGTTGCAGTCCGAATGCGCTAGTTTCCGTGGTTACATCCCGTGCAAAGTATGGGACCCACCGCAAGTGGGAGCAGCCCATAAAGTGAGATGACAAAAGGGGCTCGATATTTTGAACAGTTATTGTGATGATCCACTCAACCGCATGACTAAGGAATCGTGTGGGGAAACGAGCGGATCGTCTCTTGTGGTGAAAGTGTACAAACTCTGCAGAGTCAAAACTATTCGAATAGCCGTGCCCACGGTCAAGGGCGGACATGGGATTCTCCTCGAGTTAGTTCTATTTCCAAAAATATTTGTGGGTGGAATAAAAACCTATCAGAGAGATGTACTCTGATTTGGAACTTTTCCTGGAGAGATGTACTCCAGCGGCGAAAACTAGCATTGGTGGAGGTAGCCATGCACTCTAAAAGGTGGATGTAACCTACACTACAATTATAATCGCATTCTCACTATCAATTTAGTAAAAACATGTTTCAGTTAAAATTGCTACGTCTCAGGAGATTTTCTTACTTACTGTAATTCCAAAACAATGCTTTTAGCAAATAAAAGAAACTCAAGCCCCCCTTGATAGCTTGCATCTATTATTACTGCATCCTGTGTGGTGGCTTGCTGAGTATCATCGTACTCATTCTTGCTTAATTGCTACATTCAGTCAGAAAGAACAGGATTGTCAAGCCCTGCGACCCTAAAAAGGGGTCGACAGAGCTGGAAGACGAAGAGGCCATGGACTAGGTCGCGAACCCCAGTTGGCTGCCTGTGGGCAAGTCCTGCGGGTCCCACCTGTGTGAAGTTTCCGCTGCTGCATTTTATCGTTTTCGGCCTAACCGGCTCATGAGTAAGAATTACTGTATTAATTACGCTTCCGCATGATATGTTTTTGATATACAGTAATGTATCTGTGAGCACTATCTATTGATCCAGGGAATAGTGCGGTGGAATCACAGAGGATCTGGGTTTGCTAACCCGAGGTCCGACAAGCATATCACAAATTGTACATCTGCAGCATTGAAAGAAACTTTGGTTAAATTGCTTACTTGACATGGCTTGCCTATTTCAAGGCCGCGTGAGTAGGGCTACGACGGAGCTTCAAATTTGAGAGGTGAATTTAATGGATTGCAAAAACTTATTCGGGATTATAATCCAAATGCTTTCTATGTTCATTGCTTCGCCCACCAGTTACAGTTGGTAGTTGTCACTGTGGCAGGTTGTAGTAGAGCTATTGCAGATTTCTTTAACTATGTTCCCCTGATAGTGACTGCTATGAGTTCATCTTGTAAAAAAAGATGCCTTGATTAAGAAACATCATGAGGTCTTGTTAGAAAAGCCGGAGAATGGATTGGTTTCAGTTGGGATAGGACTGCATCAGGAAGCTGGACTTGCTAGACCTGGAGATACTCGGTGGGGCTCACATATCAAAACTTTGCTTCACATATACCAAATATAGGAAGCAGTAGTGGATGTGCTTGAGCTTGTAAGTGAAGATGCTTGTCAAAACTCAAGTCACGGTGGAGCAGCAGATTTACTAAAAAAGATGGAATGTTTTAAATTTGTATTCATCATGCATTTCTTAATAACCATGTTGAGCATTACAAATTAGCTATTACTTGCTTTGCAAAGGAAGCATCAATATATTGTTGACGCTATGGGCTTGTTACAGGATGTCAAACAACGATTTCAAGATATGAGAGATAATGGGTGGGAACCATTGTTCAACCAAGTCAAAAGCTTTTGTGAAACATATGAGATTGATGTGCTAAATATGGAAGATTCTATTGGAGTTATAGGTAAATCAGTACGTCGGAATCATAAAGTGACTCAACATCATTATTACAAAGTTGATATTTTTAATGTTGCTATTGATGCAATTATGAATGAGATGAATCATCGATTCAATGAAGTTTCCTCAGAGTTATTGGTATGCATGTAAGTTTGATGTTGATAAACTTGTTCGGCTTGCTGAGATTTATGCTGATGATTTCACGGGTCCTGATCATCTTTTGTTAAGAAATCACCTTCAAACCTTCATTCTCAACATTAGAAGAAATGAAGAATTCAATGGATGTCGTGATATATCAAAACTTGCTCAATTGATGGTTCGAACAAGAAAAGATCGAACTTTCCCGTTGGTATATCGCCTCATCAAGTTGACATTGATACTTCTAGTGGCAACGGCATCTGTTGAGATAATATTTTCAGCAATGAGTATTATCAAAACAGATTTGCGCAATAAGGTAACGGATGAGTGGCTCAATGACTTGATGGTGTGCTACATTGAGCGAGATATCTTTAAAACCATTGTTGATGATAAAATCATAAACCGCTTCCAAGGCATGAAGTCACGTAGAATGCATTTGCCCCGTGATTCAAATTTGTCTCGTGATTCAAATTAGCTTATTTGTGGTGTGTTTCATAATTCATATGATCTAAATTTTCATTATTATTCACAATTTTCTATCATATCACTAATTTTCATATGTTTCATACACAGATGATTTATTTCTACTCCGTACTCATAGCAGAATAATTATATATTCTTGGGTATGCGCTTTCTATTGTCGAGGTATCTACTTTGTATCTCTCTGTTTTTCGTTGTTTGTATCTAAGATTCTAACTGTATAATTTCAGTATGAATTTAAAACTCTATAAGAGTATAAGACTATATTTGTATTAACTTAGTTTAGTCTGACAAATCATGAGACTTTTTGTGGTTTTTGGTTTCGGCTTCTTCGAAAGCCAAAACAAAAAACGACAATTTGTTAAAGTCATTTCCTCAAATAGGTTTTTAAACTCAAAACTATATATCATTCTCGTTAACGTCTTTATCACCTATTATTATCTTAAAAAATACAACAAAAACGGCCGGTCCAACTCAAGAACTGGCAGCCTGGCAGGCAATTCGTTGCTCCCCGTCTAGAAGAATGGACGACGACAGCCGGGCCCCACCATTCCCGCCTTTACGGGCCCCACCCTCTTCTTCGCCCTTATCGTTACGGGGGAGAGTGGGACCACTCCCCAATCCCACCTCTTCTTCCCGAGCCTCCGGTGTGACGCGGCGCGAGAGCTTCCCAGTCTCCTCCCTCCTCCGCCTCCGCCCCCGCCTCCGCCCCTCCCCTTGGGAGATCTTCTTCTCGGCAAGCCAGCCTCAATTGTGGGTTAGTTTCGCCTTGCCGTAATCCGCGGCCCGATCTTTCCGATCCCGCCCGGTTCTTGATTCTATTGGGCCGCTTGGTCGTTCGTTGGTAATCGTTAATCCTTAGGGTTCTTGCGGCACTATCTTGCGTCTCTGCACGGAGGAAGCGCAGGTTTTGCTCGTCTGTGTGGATTGATCTGAAATAACCGTGTCGCTGTCTCTTTCTCGGTAGCCATGGTTCTCTTGAAGCTTTTCTCGCAATTGATGGTCCGCGGCTAGGTGAACAGTTCGTACGTAGGACCGGTGTAAATCAAGACTAGGTTAGAGAAATTTCCGATGGAACCCGTGAAGAACTCTGCTCTTTTGTAGTAGAAGAGGAGCTTTGGTGTCCGTTGCTATAGTGCCAATTCTGTTCACCAGCGACTAATTCCGTCTTCTGTATGCAGGAATTGTCTTTGATTGTGCGTGTGACAACTGATGTGCGGTTCGATTTCTGGAGGGGAGAGAAAAAAAAGTCCGCAGATAGATCATTTGGCATTGGGGGAGGAAATTTGATCTGAGAATGGGGTGGTTCCGGGCTGCGTCGGGTTTAGCTCGGGTGGCACTGAGGAGGAACCTGTCGCGCGCTCCGGCGAGCCCGTTCACTGGCCCCGCACGGCGGTACTTCCACTCCACGTGCCCCCGGCGGTACGCCGCGCCGGTGCCCCGCCCAGTGCCGCTCTCGCGCCTCACCGACAGCTTCCTCGATGGGACGAGCAGCGTGTACCTGGAGGAGCTGCAGCGGGCGTGGGAGGCCGACCCCACCTCCGTTGACGAGTCGTGGGACAACTTCTTCCGGAACTTTGTCGGGCAGGCCGCGACGTCACCCGGCATATCCGGGCAGACCATCCAGGAGAGCATGAGGCTTCTGCTGCTCGTGCGAGCGTACCAGGTGAATGGGCACATGAAGGCTAAGCTTGATCCTCTTGGGCTGGAGGAGAGGCCTGTCCCCGATGTTCTGGACCCGGCGTTCTATGGGTTCTCTGAGGCGGATTTGGATCGGGAATTCTTCCTCGGGGTGTGGAAGATGGCTGGGTTCTTGTCAGAGAATCGCCCTGTGCAGACACTCCGCTCTGTATTGGAGCGGCTTGAGCAGTCCTACTGTGGCACCATTGGATATGAGATCATGCACATACCTGACCGGGAAAAGTGCAACTGGCTAAGGGAGAGGATTGAGACAGTTAACCCAAGGGAGTACACCTATGACCGCCGCCAGGTCATGCTTGATAGGCTAATCTGGAGCACACAATTTGAGAATTTCTTGGCACAGAAGTGGACAACTGCAAAGCGATTTGGTCTCGAAGGTGTGGAGACACTGATTCCTGGCATGAAGGAGATGTTTGACAGGGCAGCTGACCTTGGTGTAGAGAGTATTGTCATCGGGATGCCACACAGGGGCAGGCTGAATGTCTTGGGCAATGTCGTGCGGAAGCCCTTGCGACAGATCTTCAGCGAGTTTAGCGGTGGCACCAAGCCTGTCAATGAAGGGGAGGGGTTGTATACAGGGACTGGTGATGTCAAGTACCATCTAGGAACTTCATACGATAGGCCTACCAGGGGCGGGAAACATATCCATCTATCGTTGATGGCAAATCCAAGTCATTTGGAAGCAGTTGATCCTCTTGTTGCTGGGAAGACCAGAGCAAAGCAGTACTTTTCTAATGATTTGGACAGGACCAAGAATCTGGGGGTGCTGTTGCATGGTGATGGAAGCTTCTCAGGGCAGGGTGTTGTGTATGAGACCCTGCATCTCAGTGCCCTTCCAAACTACACCACCGGTGGGACAATTCATATTGTGGTCAATAATCAGGTTGCGTTCACTACCGATCCAGGGTCAGGGAGGTCTTCACAGTATTGCACAGATGTAGCCAAAGCATTGGATGCTCCAATTTTCCATGTGAATGGTGATGACTTGGAGGCAGTGGTTCATGTCTGTGAGCTTGCTGCAGAGTGGCGGCAAACATTCCATTCTGATGTAGTGGTCGATATTGTTTGCTACCGGCGATTTGGACATAATGAGATTGATGAGCCCTCCTTCACCCAGCCTAAAATGTACAAGGTATAGTTCTTTTTTCTTACATCATCAAGATCTGGCTCAATTTTATGTGTATTTGGTCTGGGATTCTTGATTTCAATGCTGATCTTTGCCTTACCACTTGAGTAATGATATCTCCAGACCACCAGCTAGTTTATCAACTAATGGACAAAAATGTGAGTAATGAGTATTTTACTTACGTATCTGTTTGTATGCAGAAGCAGAACAATTACCATGAGTCAGCAATAACATTGATTCTGGATAATGAAATAGTGGTATTATCCCTGTAACATGTATCATTTTACATTTAGGAAGTTTTTTTTTTATTTGCATCAGGTGATTAGGAACCATCCAAGTGCGCTTGAGATATATCAAAACAAGCTGTTAGAATCGGGGAAGATCTCCAAGGAAGACATTGACAAGATACACAAGAAGGTCAGCACTATACTGAATGAGGAATTCAAAAACAGCAAAGACTATATCCCCAACAAGAGGGACTGGCTTTCAGCTTACTGGGCTGGGTTTAAGTCACCAGAACAGATTTCACGTATCCGAAACACCGGGTAAATTCTTTCCTTCCACCTTGATTGTTTCCTGAGTTTCCCCTCCATGTTTTGTGTAAGTAGCTCTATGCAATGCATTTGCAATCATGCAGTGTCAAGCCAGAGATTCTAAAACGTGTTGGAGAAGCCATGACCACTCTGCCAGAAAATTTCAAGCCTCACAGGGCTGTCAAGAGGATTTTTGAGCAGCGTCGTCAGATGATTGAGACTGGGGAAGGCATCGACTGGGCAGTGGGTGAAGCACTTGCTTTTGCAACTCTTATAATTGAGGGGAACCATGTCAGATTAAGTGGTCAGGATGTTGAGAGGGGTACATTCAGCCACCGCCATTCTGTCATCCATGACCAGGAAACTGGAGAGCAGTACTGTCCGCTTGATAATCTTGTTATGAACCAAGATGAGGAACTATTTACTGTAAGCAACAGGTATGAATTGTGGTCTACTAACTTGTTCCGGTTAGGGGTGCGCATGGGTCATTTCAGTTGATTTTCTAGAGGAAACATGCATATCACCATACCAGATAAGCCAAAAAATGTAGGCAAAACATATCAGCTAGCTAGTTCTGTCAGCTATACTGTTGGTTTTAACTTTTAAGTTTCCACATAGTGATTGATAAAACTTCAAAACAAGACATTGCATTGTTAAAAAAAACTTTAACGTAAAACTGTGTGATTGATAAAACTTCAAAACAGGACATTGCATTGTTAAAAAAAAACTTGTAAAACTATGTTCCATCAGTGATCATAGTTTGATAGTGGTCGTATGGCTCTGACCACTTATGCTTTCAGCTATTACTATTCTAGAAAGGAAAACTGACCATGCCCTTTTTGCTTTCTAAGAAAAAAAAAGTTTAGAACAAAACAATATTGGGTCCATTATTACTGAAACTGCAATTTGGGATGCCAAAGCTCTAACTTTTGGTAGTCTCGGCATTGGAGTTGTACTGCCAACTTAGGTGCTGCCTGCTGATCATGGTATCGTTATTTTGAGTAGCTGACATAGTGCTGCAGGGTTTGTACTGTTTAATTTAGCAGCACAAGTGAGAGGTGCAGTAGACACACGGGGCAGGGATGGAATCATGGCTAAGTACATGTTGTATAAACTGGTCTAATTTCCATTCATTATAAGTACTAATATGATCCAGATGAAGAGCAACTAATTAAAGAAGCACCATCAGAACTGAGATGGAATAATAGTTGAACCAAAACAACTCAGAGATAGGGCTGAGTGTAAATATTTTGATTTTAATTGGTTTAAACAGTTGATTTCAACATGCTCATAATTGTCTTGAACTGTAAAAAATCTGAAGCGAAAAAGAAGAAATTCTGAACCAATCGTTTTGTGTTCTCTTAACCGATCAAATTAGTCACTTCAACAGAAACTAGTTTTTGGGGTGGAGTCAGTCATAACGTTGACATCTGGTATAAGTATTTACATATATGGGATGTCCTCACATCATGAACGACTAAGCCTCCCTTTTATGGTCTGCTTTATTATGACCTGATGTATGCAAGAATTTTAACAGTTCCCTGTCAGAATTTGCTGTTCTGGGCTTTGAGTTGGGTTATTCAATGGAGAACCCAAACTCACTGGTCCTATGGGAAGCCCAGTTTGGTGATTTTGCAAATGGATCTCAAGTGATATTTGATCAGTTCCTGAGTAGTGGGGAGTCAAAATGGCTCCGTCAGACCGGGCTTGTCGTTTGCCTTCCTCAAGGATATGATGGTCAGGGGCCTGAACATTCTAGTGCAAGATTGGAGCGCTTCCTCCAGGTATCATTTTGCAATGTCCAGCTACAAAGATGTGGGCACAAATATCTCTTTGTTTTAAGTATTTGTGTGTGTGTGCCATTTGCCAACGGCAAACATTGCCATTACGAGCAATTTGCAGTTTGTTTTTGTTTTTTGCTTATTATGTTTTCCCTGTTGTCACAAGCTGATGACTACATAGCCCATAGCTGAATACCCAATAGGCAAGCCTCCCATGATAGTGCACGTTAATAGTGCATGATAGCTCACCATATTGTATTGTACTTCCTCTGCTTTTGACTAGAAACTGCACCAGATTGATGGATTTGCAGTTGTGCTTCTATATTATGCAATTTATTGGTTGTACTCCACATCATGTGATAACTCTTAAATGTCATGGAGAAAGAAATTAAATTGTACTCCCTCCATCCAAAAGTATAGGGCATAAACAAAGGAGATGTTGAAAATGACTAAATTATCCCTGATTATTATCTGTAGGTACTATATTCAATATATGCATGTAGGGAATACAAAACAAAGCTGAATATTCATTAGGGGTATAGAGGAAGCAATACACTTATTTTGCATTAGAATATGAAATATGCCCAATATTTGTGGACAAAACCATTCAAAAAAATGTGCCATATTTTTGGACGGAGGGAGTAGTTCACTTACACACATTCCAAAATGTTTATGCTAAATTGCATATTTCTAAAATATAACTGTAAATCTGTCTAAACTCTTCTGATGCAGATGCTGGTACTTTTTGGTTACCTATATTATTTTTTGACGTCAACAATTGTATTGCAGATGAGTGATGACAACCCGTATGTTATACCTGAGATGGATCCAACATTGAGGAAGCAAATCCAGCAGTGCAATTGGCAGGTTGTGAACGTCACAACTCCAGCAAACTATTTCCATGTTCTGCGTCGCCAGGTGAAAATCTTTTAAAAAGAAATTCTCGCTCTCTCCAGCACAATCATCTTAGGGTGCATCAACATATGCCTTCCTCTATTTGTAGATACACAGGGACTTTAGAAAGCCTTTGATTGTGATGTCTCCAAAGAACCTCCTTCGTCACAAGGACTGCAAATCGAATCTATCTGAATTCGATGATCTTGCGGGCCACTCTGGATTTGACAAGCAAGGGACACGCTTTAAGCGTCTAATAAAAGACCAGAACGACCATAAGGACCTGGAGGAGGGAATCAACCGTCTACTTCTTTGTTCTGGAAAGGTAGATTATGTCACACTTTTGGAAGCTTTATTTTCAGAAAGCTGTCTTATAACTTATTTGGCTATGATTTTAGGTGTACTATGAATTGGATGAAGAAAGAAAGAAAACGGATCGCAAGGATGTTGCTATATGTAGAGTTGAGCAGCTCTGTCCATTCCCCTATAACCTCATTCAGCGCGAGTTGAAGAGATATCCAAGTATGTTAAAAGGAAAAACAACTTGCTGAAATGTTTCCATCAAGGTTCTATCAGGAGTACTCTTATTTTTTTCGAGAAGACACAGAAGCCTTGCGTGTCATTGCATTTAGGAGTAAAAAATCTAGAGTACTTTTTTTATCATTCAAACCGACCAGTGAAGAGTTTGGATTGCATGGGAGCATGCAAGACAATGGAAGAGACCGGACAGGAGAGGAAAGATGGCAATCAAAGTTTTCGAAAATAAAAAAAGATAGTAGATGCAATATGAAGCTCATTTTAATTTTGTGGCCTGGTTCCTTAAGGCAATAGAGAACTGACCACTCAAGAAAACTGTACACCTGCATACTCATTTGTTAACTAGGATATGTTTTCATTTGAAGTTATCGGACAGGGAGAGGAAAGATGGAAATCAAAGTTTTCGGAAATAAAAAAAGATAGTAGATGCAATATGAAGCTCATTTTAATTTTGTGGCCTGGTTCCTTAAGGCAATAGAGAACTGACCACTCAAGAAAACTGTACACCTGCATACTCATTTGTTAACTAGGATATGTTTTCATTATAAGTTATATTATGTTTTCATTAGAAGTTATATTTTTGTTGATCCAGTATGCAAACAGGAATCAGAATAGTCATTTCCTTTGTTCATGTATCCTAGTAAACAACAAATGGGCTCATATACCATCTGTGTTGTTTCTGTTCTGCAGATGCTGAGATTGTTTGGTGCCAAGAAGAACCGATGAACATGGGGGCGTACAGCTACATCAGCCCTCGCCTGCTGACCGCAATGAGGGCGCTTGGTCGGGGTACCATTGAGGATATCAAGTATGTTGGAAGGGCCCCATCTGCAGCCACCGCGACGGGTTTCTACTCCGTCCATGTGCAGGAGCAAACCGAGCTTGTGCAGAAGGCACTGCAGCGAGACCCTATCAACTGGCCATTCTGAACCTGCAGATTCTTTGAATAGCCATGGGAACCTTTGATCCTACCATACAGAAAGCAGGTCTAAATTATGCCTATGCAGCCATTTGGTGAATAGTTGTTTCGGATGTACGGTACCGTGTTAAAGACACAGTTTGAAGCCCCATCTCGAAGGGCATATTTTTTTTTTCTGTGCTTTTCTCTACAACCTTTTGTGTTTTTTGAATAAGCTAAACAAGATGTATCGAATATTTACTTGAAAAAAGGAGCTATATCCAACACTGATCTGTCATGTTCCTATGGTAATTCCTACTGCTGCGTCTCCACAATCCAGAGGATTGAGTTCTTTCAGGCCGTTGCCTAGCTGATAATTTCAGTCTCTCTGCAAGAAGTACTCCGCAAGCGCTAAAGCACATAGCGGTGCTCTGTTCCGGTTTCATCAAAGTTTGCTAGGCACTGTATACCAGGACAATTCAGTGAACCAGCCACATTGCCGGACACTGTATCCTGACTTCCCAAGCCAATTATGTACTTGTCATTTATCATGCATTCCACAGGTTTCTGGAGTTACTACTGTTTCTGAATTCACATCAAGATGCATTTCCTTTTATTTCTTTTGAGAGGGAAGATTCTTGAGTTGATTGGCAGGATGTGCCTTACAGTACCAGGCCAACCACACCCTCTTCATTTAGCTGTAAAAGAATCGCCTCGATCAAGCACAAGTACTGCATATTTCAAGAGCTGTTAAGTAACTGCTCGACTCTGCATAAGCCCTAGTTTGGATGGCGGGAGTCCTACGTAATTTCGTGGCCAAACCGGCCTGCAGCTGAGCTGTTAATTCAGCAGGAATTTCACAGGAAACACTCTTTTCCCTGCAGAAATTAGGGGGAAAATGGTGTGTTCCAAACGGGGCATAATTATTTCCCCACAAACGCATGGTGTGAGATTTTAAAAGCCAAAACAGGCGTGAAACGAGATAAGCTACATTAGATGGGGTTTACGTGTAATTTCTCACATGCAATCTACTACACGCAACTGCGATGGGGTTTACCAGGCTGCTAATTCCTCGGGCGAACGAGCACTTACACAAGCGTGAGGACACTGTTCCGTACGCTCATGGTGGACCTTGAGTACGTGGAAATTAAGGCAAGGGACAGTTGGACAGATCGAAGTGTGATCTCTCTCCGTGACGGGACGCTAATTGTGGCTCCCTTTTTTACTATACCATTTTAGATTTAAAAAATTATTGGAAGAATCCACTTGAAGAACTAACTTAGTTGTATATACGGTGAGACATTAGTTGTATATAAATTTTATTATATAGGATACAAGATAACGTGGATAAGAGAGAGCATTGAGAGTTGGTCATCTTTTATGCAACAGTCGACTATAATATGAGAAATAAAACATATTATGCTATGAAAGAATTATCTGTAAAAACATATAAAAATAATTTATTATAAACATTGTCTTTAATACTATAATATAAATAGTATTATAGATAACAGTTATATATATATATATATATATATATATATATATATATATATATATATATATATATATATATATATATATATATATATATATATATATATATATATATATATATATATGAAGCCTCTTTTCTACTCCCGGGTGTAATTACACCCTATGTCGTATCTCACAACGTAAGGAGTATCTCGCGTAACGAGGAGTATGTACATGTAGTATACGAGTATTTAAGACTATATAGGTGGTATGAACAATTTTTCAGAGGTGGTATGTATATTTTTTTTTCAACATACTCCTTTTTATGTACGTATATAAAGGTATTTACAAAATACGCTAAAAACTATGGACTTCCTTGCAATTTTTTCGTGCGGTTCACATTAGAATATCTTATAATTAGTACATGAGTATACCTAAAGTGATAAAGGGGTATTTAAAATTTATTTAGATGGTATATTAGAGGTGGGTGTAATTACACCCGGGAGTAAAAGATATTTTTCATATATATATATATATATATATATATAAAGCCAAACATCGTTGCACATTCCTAAAGCCAAAAAAACACTATTGGCTTTTGTTTGTCCTTTGTACAGGACACTGATTTTATTAATATTTTCTTGACTGGAAAGTGAAGTACAAGCAGCCGAGCAGACACGTCTCAGCGGAGGAGAGGAGGAGGTTGCTTTTCCCACTGATTCATTAATTAGCAGCACAGCCATTGAGACTACCACCCCGCTAAGTCCGCTTCAAAATATAAAATTTTTATTTGCGTTCCATGGTATTAATGACATTTTTTTCGTCCTCGCCCTGTTTATCTTCCCTTTCATTTCAATATTTACGAGTAAATATTGATACTAATTTTTTCCGCTGATATTCCTAACACATTAATGCAGGATATCACGGTCATTTCTCTTTACTATTTTCTTGATCTTATAACCTTTCTAATACTCATTCTCTAACAAAATTTGCTCTACAAAAATAAATTGAAGGAGTGGTAAAAACCATATGCGTGACCTGAGGGGATGGTTATTGTTTTTTTTTTCAGTTATGTGGGAATGAATTTATTTTAGGGCAGGTAGCTTAGTGCCTGCATTTCATCTGGAAATATCTTGTAAATAATTTTATCATATGTTCTCCTTTTTCAATAACTTGTACAAAAGTTGTCACTCTCTTAGTCAAAAAATGAATATTGCTTTCTTATACGTACAGGTCAAACTTTTACTTTTTTTATATATATATTTGTACCTTTCTTATATTTTTCTGGATCACGAATATTTAACACTTAATTATTTCCCTGTGCCCACCCTGTAGGTGCAATTAATAAGACCAAAATATGAAATTATGCATCCGGAAAATGTGGAATGTTAAGTACTATTCATGAACAAATAAAGTGATCAAAAGTGATAAATATTTGTGAATGGAAGGAGGAGTAAATATCAAGATTGAACATGAGAAAATAATACAGACAAATCCATTGCCAAAAATACGTAGAAACATCGAAGTTTTTGCCAATCTCTCTACTACTTAAAAGAACCAGTTGGTGACGATGTGTTCTATCCTTATCTCTTCGCAGTTGTTCAATTCGACCACGAAGGATCTGGGCCATCCCTTCCTACACACGCAGCCAGCCCCACAATGCACATCATAGTTCCCTTTGACCGCGCAACTATAGGATCTAGGATAGCCGGGTAGAGGGGATGAATAGGATGTTTTTAAATTCTTTTGGCTAAAACACAATTTTATAGCAAGTATGAGCTAATTAAAAAGTTTTGCACAAGTCAAGGCATAAATTCTTTATGTCTTACTAAGGCATCACAAACCTATGTCTAGGCAAGATACAATTTTAACTAAACAAGTCAATTAAGTAATTGCTAGAAATGTAAGTGCGAATAGTAAAGGCAAGAGGATTAAACCACAAAGATGACACACGATATTTTTCTGTGGTCTCGAAGACTTACCTATCTCCCCTAATCTACGTTGAGAAAGCTTCAACTAATCAAACCAGCTCCTTGCGCGATCTTGAGCTTTTCCTTAAACCACTATGGTAACTCTTTCATGCTCCGGAAGGTGAGCTCTGATTTTTCACAACTGTGTCGGGTCTCTTCATAATCTTCTTTGAAGAGATCACTGTGCAAACTCCTCCAAGCCGTCTAGGTGTCGGCAACCACCAAGAATAATAAGCCAATGATGCTTGCTTGAAGGTTTTCAAGTGCCACAATATTTGACTAGATGATGCAAAGAACTTAAATGCTCTCAACAACCTCAAAATGAGAAAATAGAGCATATGAGTTGAAGAGAGAGTGGTAAGAGCTCAAGTGTATTCAATAATGTCCAATAGTTCTTGCTTGTTGCTGGTAGGAGGTATTTATAGCCTTCATCCACCAGAATGACCATTGGGGTTGAAATCCCTAAAAATCAAGGAATATGATACTACCGCCATGTAATGGTCTGTACCACCACACATACTATTTAACGGCTACTTAAGGTTCATTAAATACATAGAAACTAGTTGTTAAATCAAATACGATAGTACCACATTCAAATGCCCCGATAGTACTGCATCTCAGCTGTAGTAGTACCAATTTTTAGAGGAGAGAATACTCCAAAAATACACCTCTATAGAAATTAGCTACCGCCAAATAAAATGCAGCCATACCGCACTCCTGTAGTACCGGACTCCAAGTGCAGTTATACCGCTGTAGTACTACCGGCAACAACTGTGGTAGAGCCGTTCTAGGGTAAGATCAAAAAGCACCTATTTGGAAATAATGTACTGGCATGTAATGGTCGGTAGTACCGATGTTGCAGTACAACACTGTGGTCATACTAGATTCCAAATGAAAAATGGAGAGTGCTCTAAAATGTGCATGCATGAACTATAATTGATCAAAGTGGCACAAGATTAGCTTTAAACTGCTAACCATGGCCCCCTCTTTATAGTATGACATCTATTCTACCAACCTGGTCTTTTTCACTAAACACAGAGACCAATAAAAGCCATAAAAGAGGTCCTTAGGCTACAATATATCTTTGCCTTGAGCCAAAATTTGATCCATGTTAATCTTCTATGATATCATTAAAACTCAAGGCTAAATATTTTAATTATCTTAACAAATATATCAATCTCTTAAATATTATCACCATTAATTACCAAAATCATATTAGGAGCCTAGATGCTTCAATCTCCCTCTTTTTGGTAATTGATGACAAGCTATACAATATGAATGAATTGAATTTTTTTTAATATACTTCTAGCTCAAGAATGTGTTGTATATTCTAGTTTTTGACTTTTGATTAGCAAATAATTCTTGAAATGAATTCAAAGGAAATAAAGAATTAATTGCTCTTAAAGTCTACAATAAATAAACAAAAACTCCTCTTAAATATGTGCATATAGATTCATGAAATGATATTCATGCACATTTGTGGATTTTTAGGAAATTTTGGCAGAGTTTCCTTTATTTATTGATTTTGAGGGAGCATATCAAGTAAATATTCAAGAATATTCAGTATGAGCACAAGAATATGAGTAATATGACATTGCATAACATGAATAATTAGCATAACCAGTTAAGACATAGCAACTACTACAAGTTCATCACACGAGGTTCATACAAGCAAAAGACATTAGCAATGTAGAATAAGCATTTAAGACATGGCAATGTAGCATAGCAACTATTACAAGTTCATCATACGAAGTTCATACAAGCAAAAGATCTAAATAGCTAGCTAATAGATAATAGATAATTGCTTGTTTGACTTGATCTTTTCTTCTTGTCCTATTCTTCTTCTTGCCCTCTTCATCTTCATCTCTCCCCCTTTTGGTATCAAATACCAAAGACCATCTAGTTGGGGGAAAGGTCACGATGGCATCGATGGTGGTAGTGAAGTGGCGATGACGATTGCGTCAGCTGCGAAGATGACGAAGAAGGATGCTCAAGCGCACTCATGCACTAGCTGCTAATTAGCCTCATGCTATGCATCTCAGATCTCCATGAGAGTATTGTTGATTTGAGTAAGTGCTAGGAGAATGGGATCGGATGCTTGCGCTTGCTCTTGAGCTTGCTATGGAGGATATTCTTGAATGCGCTCTTCTTCAACTTGAGCTATTGAAGGAGCAGCAGTCAGCATCGGAGGGTCATCACGGGGCCTGTGTGGCTTATGCACTAACAGTCTAGCCCCTCGGAAGCCCATCCTCCTCATGACGAGCACCATAATGTAGGGAGCATAGTAGATACACTTTGCCCTATCATTCTTCGATGATGCAAGTTCTTTTATGATTAAATCAACTATATCGAACTTTCTTCCTTGCATGATGTAGTCAATTATGTTCCAAGCATATCCACGGATTGCATCGAAGTTTCCATTCTTAGGGAAGAAGGTATGATTGATGATTCTATTGATCGAGCTTGGAAGTGGAAGAAGTCCCACTAGTTTCTCAGAGGTGTACCTTATGTTGGTGTACCTTATGTTGGTATCATAGAACTCACACCATGCTAGGTTTGGAGTGCTTCACAGGAGTACACCTTCTCGTATTAGCTTGAATATGTTCCAAAAGCCTGTTCAAAGTCCTCCTTTAAAGTCTCATACCTTTGACTTCTGATAATCTACGCCAAGTAGTCAAAATCATATGACACATAGACGGTGGTGTAGAATTGGTGAATAATGTCCTATTGATAATCACACTTCAATGTCACTATGTCTTGAAGACCCACTCCATGGAAGAGATTGTATGCACCAGCAAAGCATTCAAGCATGTTCAGATGTCTACAATCCACATACTTATGATCGGCAAACTATTTGTGATAGTTGTAGATTTGGTTGAACACTTCTTGTTGAAATTGAGTGTGAAAGTGGGGATCCATAGAGCTTGCCAATTTATTGAATTGATTGAGATGACGAAGTTGAGCATACTTGTCACTTGAAATTTGCATGATGTTGAACCTTTGCTCTTTGGCCTCAGCCATGCCAACATCATCATCGTCATCGTCATCATTATCATCCTGATTACCTTGAGCAAAGCTTTCATCTTCTTCTTCATCATCTTCTTCTTCACTTTCTTCAACATGCTCTTCTCTAGCTTGCTCTTGCTTTGAAGCTTGCCCTCCATCATGGGCTCTCATTTCTTGCATAAAAGTGGTGGTCTCTGTATCACTGTCCTCTTGAGGCACAGGAGCCGCCCTCTTTGAAGCTAACTTCAATGAAGCTGCCTTGCAACGAGAAGAGGAAGGAAGCGCTTGGAGATCATATCGCTCCATTGGTTCAACCTCAAGAGAAGTGTTCTTGCGAGCGAAACCCTTTGTTCTTGCCATGATCACTAAATCAAAGAAGAGGTAATTAGGATAGGAAAGGATAGGTCATAAGTAATTGTGCATAAAAATTTTGAAATTCTTTGCAGGGGCGGTAGTATGGTGCTTGGCTGGTAGTACCATGGTGCCTCAGTCGGTGGTACCGCACCCGTAGGATACACTTAAGGCAATTGGTCAATTTTGTTCTCAATTGGTATTTGGTATGGATTAATCTATGAAAATGACATGATAGGTCACCAAATACAAGTTGCAACAGGTTTGCCTAAAAGAAATTGAATTTTTCATGCACATTTTACTCAAACTGTACAAATGGAGAATGGATACAAAAGAAGAGAGAGAGTGATTTCCAAGGGGTTTACCTAATGGAATGGAAGAGAAATGATGCCAAGAACTTGATTTTGGTAAATATTGAGTTCCTGCTCCAAGTTCCTTGAGGATTGGAATTTGAGGAGAAAAGAGAGAAGTGAGAGAGATGGTTGCTTTGATGGTTTTGAGAGAAAGAAGCTGGTTGGACCAAAGGAGTTAGAGAGGATAAGGAGTCGGTCACAACCATTTCTGGGACTACCAGCCAGATGTGGTAGTACCACACTTGAGGAGCAGTAGTACCGGTGGTATGACCGTTGTAGTACCCATTTCCCTAAGACAGCAGGGACCAGATAGGGATGCAAATGATATTTAATATAACACTCAAAAAACACTTTTTAGGATCATTGTGCACGGGATAAACAATAAAGTTCCAAATAACATAGTTTTTAACAAATTAGAGAATTTTGAGATTTTGAAAAATATTTTAAAACAAGTTCTTCATAAGAATATCAAAAAATCCAAATGAATGTAAATACATGATGCATAAGTTTAAGCAACATTAGAAGAATCTATGATATTTAACTCATTCCTCAATTTGTAAAAAATGGCTCTTATCTAGTGGCTTGGTGAAGATATCCGCTAATTGGTCATCGGTCCATATGTGGCTAATAACAGTGTCACCCTTGCTCACATGATCTCTTATCTATATGTTTGGTTCTCAAATGTTGGGCCGGATTATTAGCTATCTTCACGGCACTATCATTGTCACAAAATTCTTTTGTTTAGGATGATGGAGGCGAGTGGGGGAGGCACGGGGGTCAGAGTGAGGCAGCGGACGGCAACACACGTGGATGAGGCGGCAGCACGCAAAACCTATAAGTGCCTGCTGAGCCGAGAGACTGAGGTGTGCGAGATGTGGGGGGGGGGCTTGTGAAATGAGGCTATCAAGCGGGGGTTTGTGAAAAAAAAGCATAAGTGAATTAGGGGCTTCCACCCGCACAAATCCAAGCCGCAGAAGACAGATCCAACGGCCCTGGTTCGCATTTGCATGTTAACACTGAATAACCCATTTGCACTAGATATGTTCCCTTAATTATGTACTGCCATCCGTTTATCCTATACTCATCCTTGCAGAACATGAAGGCTCTACAAACTCTAACATTTTTCTCATATTTTTTACATAAACAATCTTGATTTTGGAAAGGACAATTTTCCTCAGAACATCTTATCTGTATTGGTGCTTACAACGATAAGAAGTTGGTGGACTTCATTGAGAGGAACATTATTCTAAAAAAACCGATCACCATTCCCTTCATATGGAAAGTTCAAGGTATCAAACTACAATGAACTAATTTTCCAATTTCTAGTACTGCTTGTTCATACCAACTGTATATATATAATTCATATTCCTTTTGTTTAGGGGTACAGCTTTGTGATCCTAGCAACGTCCACTATGGATGCGGTAGAGATGCACCAATCAATAAGGTGTATCTTCTTTTCCAATGAATAATGTTAAAGACAGCTAGCTTTGTTAAACTACAAGTAATATGTACTGATTTGGATGCATATACTCAATGACCTCAGGTTGTACACCATACATATGTGGACATTGAGGTCCCAAGCTTTGATATGGGAATCTCTCAAACTCCAACTGAAAACACTTCAACAGTCTATGGCCCAGAAAAACATGTGGCATTGAATTTAGTACAAGATTTCAACAATGTAGCCTATTTCGAGGCAATATTAACCACTCCAGCGTATCATCATTTGGACAATAATCATCTAGGAGAGTCCTTGAGATATTTATATAATTTCATAAAAGTACTCATGCTACTACCACTAAATACTCCTGTGTCTTTAATGTTTAATTTTTAAAAAACCACCATGCAGCACCACTCGTGCATAACGAAGAGGATTATCTTCAATATGTAGTGCCAAATACTCCTGTATTAGAGCAAGGAACGCATTACTCCAGTAAATTTCAGACCACCAATTTTTGGTTACAAAATTAACATATTCAGGTTGATCTTTAACAACTATTGCCCCAATTAAATTATTTCACAATTTTGTAGGGTTTAGGAGTTCCCCAGCTAGTTTCATATGCCCACACCCTGCCATGCAGGAGGTTAGTGGAATCAGGATTGTACTACATGAAGAGTATTCATGCACCAAATACCCCCCTAAGGCCAAGAGGAGGATCATTGGAGAACCTTCAGGTATACTTATGGATAGGCCAAAGAGGACCATTGAACCAAGCAAGATTGTGAAATCACCATTTCTATGCAAACAACATTCCTTTATGAGATATTCCTTGAAGGTAGTTGATGACTTGTATGTCTACACGGTTTCACAGAACGATAAGGATTCCCTCGAGTAAGTATTTTGTAGGAACTGCCTATTTTCATACTACCAGCTTATAACTACTTCGAGTCACACATACTACCATATTTTGAAGCAAAATTTGGGTCCACATATCGAACCCAGTTCCCATAACACTAAACTTGCAACAAATACAACAAGCACTTAGGTTTGATTTGGAAATGCATGATAAAACATTCAATGTTGCTATACAAGTGATTTTTTAAGATGAACTACATAGGATAAGGGGAACTGATTTGTAGGTTGGAGACATTTTCTAAATCAGGGTTTTTCAGTAAGTGAACTATGATACTACATTTTTGGGTTGTTTCCATTACTTTATGATCTGTCACTACACACAATCCCAAATGTTTGCAGCTGCTGGTAAGGGCTTGTGGAACCCAGAAGATCATCTCCACTACTTCAACGATGACACTCTAATACCCTATGATATTTGTAATTGTCGATTGGTATACTGTTGCTATTAACATATCATTATAGAATGGCCAATACATATGATAACAACTAACCTTTAATGCAGATATTTATTCATACGCACGATTCACATCACTTTGCACTTATGCATTTGATATGCACAGCAGAAAACTTAGTATCCTAGATCCCTTGCGAAGATATCAGCAAAGCAGAAAAAGATCTTGATGAAAGACAAACTAAAACTAAGGTTATCATATCCGAAGCACTTTCTCAATGCAAGAAGCTTTGTTTTCCTGAATGGGATGAGGACATCTGTTAGACCATATGATGGTCATGTATTTTGTTGATGATGAATTGGTTTTATTGGAATTTGCATTCGTGAAAGTTCTGGTCGATGTGCTTCTATGCTTAAGTTTTCAGGATGGCAAAAAGACCATGTCTGGTAGTCTGTTTGGTTTTGTGATGCTGGTTCGATCGGCCTTGTGATGGATGGTCCAATCGATAGGTCTAAGCAGCAGACTTCGACCATATCCGACTTCGACCATGTTTGGTTTTGGTCATGGTAGACTTTGACCATGCCAGACATCGACCATGTTCAACTTCAACCACGTCCAGTTTTGATCATGGCAGACTTCGACCATGTCCGACTTCGATCACGTCCGACTTCGATCACGGCAAAATGACCACAGTAGGTAATCATAGATTTTGACCTCGAACAGTGAACCGGTCATAAGCAACATTTAACCGATTGTAAGCGACAGTGAATTATAGTTACATTATTTTTTCATGGTCGTAGCTATAGTACCTAGTTGATACTCAATAGTCGTAGACTTTACTGGTCGATACTTGATAATTCTAGACTTTACTGGTCAATACTTGATACTCACATACTTTGTGGTTTGTTGTCGTTGTCTTAGGCTTTTCGATCATTATCATAGACCTCACGATTGGTAGTCGAAGGCTTTGCGATCGGTTGCCGTAGACTTCACGATCGGTACTTGCAGACTTTATGGTCAGTTCGAGTGCTTCAATTCTTGTTATCTTTGAGTACTTTGAGTACTCATGTTAGGCTAGCGATATGACTGGCTGGTGTATGGTGGTCGATGATCGGTGAAAAGTGCCAGGGGAATAGTACTCAAAAGATGGAAGTACTTGATGGTCATGGTACTCGGTAGTCGGAAGGACTCGGTACTCAAAAATTAGTAGGGCTCAGTACTCATAGTTGAAAGGACTCAGTACTCGATAGTCATAGACTTTACTGATTGGTAGTGGAAAGCTTTGCAGTCATGGGTTTCACAAATGTGGTTGGTGGTCGAAGGTGTTGTGATCAGTACTTGTAGGCTTCGAGTAAGCATTGGGATAGCGGTCTGACTGGCTATGTTCAATGGTTGGACTGGTCGTGCTGAGTGGTCGAAAGGTGGATTTCTGGAGAGCGTGGAAATTGTGGTCGTGGATGACATGGTTGGTATTCATGGATGATTTGGTTCTTGTCTATGGATAGACAAGGGTGTGTTATACGTGTGTGTGTGCTAATGATGGTCAAGTTGTTATGGTCAAGTTGTGAAGAAGTTGTGTCAGTGGAAAATGTTCTTTGGTCTTTACATGTACAGGTGGGCGTGGAGATGGTCATGGTCGGTGACGAGGAGGACCAGGACTAGGATAGGGAAATATGAGGTCCAAAAAGTCAAGGATGTCATGCAAGGTGGTCGAACTCATGTTGGAGTACATGGATATTAAAGGTGACGATGCTTGGAGGAGATACGGGAGGTGCGGTCACGGAGGTTTCGACGTGTGAGGATGATGATTGGAGGAGATATGGGAGGTGTAGTCCCGAAGGCTTCGACACATGATGATAATGTGTGATGAAGATGCAAGAGGTGTTGTCCTGAAGGATTCGTCATGTGGTGAGATTGGAAACGTTATGGAAGGAGTCCATAATGGGAAGGATTAGAGGTATTGCAAAACCTGTGTTTGGAAGGGTTTTGGGTCTCTTGATTTTCGAAACAGATAGGGTTGCGTGTCTAGTTTGATAAGGACACGGTTTAGGGCTTTAGCATATAAAAGCAGGGGAGAGGCTAAGTGTTTAGTTGTGACTTTGCGAGACTTTTTATGCAAGAGTTTTAGGGGTGTCGTGAGGGCGCTTTATAGCCATAGAACATGATCCAGAAGTAATATATCAGATCAATTCCAAGAAAATTTAGTCGGTGCCGGCGACATGTTTTCTAAGCATCGTTTTCATTTATATTACTTTTTCTTCTGGTTCAAAAAGTGGAGGCAATCATTTAGCCCTTTCTGATTGCATCATACGATCCTACAACTTGTATCAGAGTGAGGTTGCTATGGCATTGGAGAGACGGCAACATCGAGCTCTTGGTCTTGGTAAAAAGAAGAATGATGACTTTACGAACATGTGCTTCACGGCAAGCAACAACAACAATGACTACTACAGTGATCCTGATGAGGTAGGACCATCGTATGATGAGCTCCAAGATGGTTTAATTAAACTTGCTATTGAATTGAAAAAACAAAAAAAAGAAACTGAAAGAAAATAATTGTCTTGTTGAAAGCTTAACTTCTGAAATTGATAGACTTAGAGTTGCTATTCCTGATAACGAATCATGTGAGTCTTGTCAAGCTTTACATTCTGAGTTGAAAACTGCTAGATCAATTAATGCATCAAATCTGATTCAACTTAGTTATGTAATTAATAAATTTGATGAATTAAAATTGGCACATGACTCTTGTGATGAAAAATAAAATGCTTAATGATGAAATTGAAAAGCTCAAGTTTAATTCTTCTAAAGCTTGTTCTAATCGTGATTTGCTACAAACTAGCTTAATTCATCTCAGGAGTCTATTGAACAGATACTTTATCATGAAAACCTGTCTTGCTTAAATTATCCTAATTTAAATATTGAAATTGATGTTTTAATTAGGCAGTTAAATGAGTTTGTTGAAAAAGAAAGATTGGCTCAATCTAGTGCTTCCAAGGATCCAGCGATATAACCTGTTAATTGCACAACCTGTCCTGCTTTGGCTAAAGAAAATGAGTATATTAAGGACACTTTAGAGTGATTTTCTTTTGGAAAGAAAAATCTGAATATGATCCTAGATCAATGAAAAATAAGTGTAAAAAATTGTGGTCTAGGATTCAATTTTGTTGAGCATGCTAAGAATAATCCTCCTAAAGTTATCAAGGTACTAGAACCAGGAAAATTTGAAGTAGAATCTGAATGAAAACAAGTTGTCTTTAGATCTGTTAGTTTTACAAAAGAGTTCTCTACCAAACTAAGTACTGTAAAGTCGGCTAATACGACCACTTATCAAGTCAAGTATCAATACACTCATTGTGGAAAAGACGATCATTTGGCTCAATTCTACTTTAGAAAAACAAAGAAAGAGAAGAAAGATAGGATAAAGAAGTATTTTTGACTAGTTGCTTCCAGTGGTCAAATCAATGTGGCTAGACAAGGCGCTCGATCAGTTGGTTCTCAAGGTCGGACCAGAGTTGTCGAACAAGATTCTTGACTAGTTGTTTCATGCGGTCAAACCAATTTCTCAAGAGACCTTCAACCAGCAGTTTCTGCTTGTTTAGACTTGTCAGTGGTCAAACCAGCTCTCCTGAGGAGGTCAAGCTACCCCGTGGTCGAATTGAAATCTTATCGATTGTCTGGTCGAAATATGTCAGATGCTCATATTCACTTAAATCTTTATTAGTGTATGCTTTTGCTCCTTCTAATCAATCATTTGTAGGCTATCGCTTTGCTCCCTCTAATCAATCGTTTGCAGGTTTAGGAGTTTTTGCAATAGGATCTACTCCCTCTAATCAATCATCTGCAGGTTCAAGAGTTTTTGCAATACGATCGGTTAGACCAGCTTTCTCCCATGGTTGGAACAGCATGGTCGGACCAGAGTTTCAATTAGTGTTTTGACTAGTGCTTTCTACTCAATCAAACTAATCGATGGTCAAACCATATTTTTCCCATAGTTGAAACAGCGTGGTCGAGTCAACATTTCGACCACCATTATAGAGGCGTTCAGATTGATTTCGATCTGTGTTTTCTACTCGCTCAGACTAGTCAGCAGTCAGACCAGCTTTTCAATGGCGGCCTGACCAGAATTTGACAAAGGCTAATACTTCACTTAAATTATTATCGTTGCTTGCTGTTGCTCTTGTTTGTTATGTGTCACAGTACTGGATTCCTGAATCTTATCTCACTAACCCCAATACTACGAAACTGACTTTTTCTATGATGTAAGACCAGCTAAGATGGGATGAAGAACATGTGCTTGAGTGGGTTCCAGTCTTTTACATCATTGCTTGACTGGAATATTTGATGGTTCTTTACTCCCTTTGATGGCTTCCAAGAGTTTTCACCTTCTGGTTAGACCATGTGGAAAAGGTGATATTGTCCTACGAGTGGTCCTTGAGTTCCTTACTCAGATTGCTTGTTTTCACTCCTAACTGCTTGATTCTTCTCTCTGGGCTCGGTTGAGAAGTGAGTTGGGTATGTTGTTTTCTTTGGGATTATTCTGAAGAGAGCTTGTTGTTTAAATTTTTTAGGAGCTTTGTGTATTATACGTGTCAAATAATTCATCAAGTCCAAGCCATTGAAATCAAATGAGTTGTGGAGCATTCTTTACCATATTTACTCATATGCTATGTAGCTTTGATCATAACCGGTTCTAATTAATTTTCTATATTTGAACTAAAATATGGCATGGTGAAACACATTAACTAGGTTGACTATAGATAATACTTTGTTATGTTCATATAAAAGGATTAGTTTGATTGTGAGTATTATTTTAAATTTTGGCTATGAGGCTAGTATGTTTCTTGTTGCAATCTTTCTATATACACTCAGTCAGGCATGTTAGTAATAAAATGATGAGAAAGAAAAGATGGAAAATATGTATGATTCAAGCATGCCATGGTTAAACAAAAGCAAAAGCACAAAATGTGCTCAAATGAAAAGAAGTATGCTTCAAGCATGCCACCATTGAAAAGAAGTTTGCTACAAAGAAGGTATTATGAAAAGAAGTATGCTACAAGTATGCCACATGCTTAAAAATTCACTATGGAGTAATATGTTGCTATATTAGACTGCTAGCTTGTTTAGATTTAAAGTTTGCTTCACTTTTAGGCTTTGACTTCATTGTGATATCTCATTGTGTTCTTTATAATTGGTTTGATCATTGTTGAGAGGCCTATCATTAATCTAAAATGATTAATCATGTTGAAAGACTTGTTCTGACCTTGCTATATGGTATATAACTTTATATGATAAGTAGCTCTACTAAAAATATGGCTTGGTTAAAATATTAAATCAGTTCAAAGTGACTTGGATAATCTACAAAGCTTCTAGATATTTACTTTCATTGCTCCTTCTTAGAAATTTTCTTTTCTCTAGAGTTCTTGATGATTACATTGCCAAAGGGGGAGAAATTGATAGATAAAATAGGGGGAGAATTTTTTGAGGTGTTGAGGGGAAGTTTTTTGTGAGTTTTTTTGAGTGGTTTGTGCTCTTTTGGCTCTGGTCGGTTCCTCTAGTAAATTTTCTCATTCAAGAGTTTTTGAGATGTTGTCAATATATTTATTAAGGGGGAGATTATTAGACCATGTGATGGTCGTGCATTTTGTTGGAGATGAATAATTGACATTTGCTTTTATTGGAATTTGCATTCGTGAAAGTTCTGATCGATGTGCTTCTGTGCTTGAGTTTTCAGGATGGCAAAACGACCACATCTGGTAGTCCGATCGGCCTTGTCCAATCAGCATTGTGATGGATGGTCTGATCGGTAGGTCCAAACGGTAGACTTCGACCACATCCGACTTCAACCACATCCGGTTTCGATCACGGCAGACTTCGACCACACAAGACTTCAACCATGTCTGACTTCAACCACATCCAGCTTCAACCACGGCAGGTAATCATAGATTTTGACTTTGAATAGTGAACTGGTCATAAGCAACATTTAACCGATCGTAAGCGACAATGAACCGACAGTGAATTGTAGCTACAATTTTTTTTCATGGTCATAGCTACAGTACCTGTTGATACTCGATAGTCGTAGACTTTATTGGTCGATACTCGATAGTCATAGACTCTACTGGTTGATACTCGTAGACTTTCTGGTCTGCTGTCATTATCTTAGGCTTTTCGATCGGTTATCATAGACCCCTTCAAGTGCCTTGAGTACTCGGAAGACTCCAACTCTCGGAAGACTTATTCAACTGCCTTGTACATGGAAGACTTTAACAGTACTCGAAAATGAACAGTACTTGAAATTGGATTGTACTCGAAATGAACAATACTAAAAAATGAATAGTACTTGAAATTGGACTGTGCTCGAAATGAACAGTACTCGAAAATGAACAATACTTGAAATTGGACTGTACTTGAAATGAACAGTACTAAAAAATGAACAATACTTGAAATTGGACTGTACTCGAAATGAACAGTACTTGAAATGAACAGTGCTTGAAAAGTGAATAGTACTCAAAAATTGAACAATGCACGTAAAGTGAACAATACTCAGAGCGTACAGTTGGTCGACCATTATATTTCTACCATGTTGGTTGACCATGATATCTTCAACCACGTGGTTTGATCATGATATTTTTAGCCACTTCAGTCGACCATGATATTTTCAACTACTTCGGCCAGCCATGATATTTTCAACCACATCAGTCAACCATAATATTTTTTACCACAATTGGTCGACCATGATATTTCAACCACATTGGTCGACTGTGAGATTTTGACCACATGGTTCAACCATGATATTTTGACCACGTGGTTCAACCATGATATTTTGACCATGTCGGTCAAAATGGTATTTTAACCACATCAACGATAATGGTATTACAACCACATCAATCAAGAATGATATTTCAACCTTGTGTTATCGACCACATTGTTTCCTACGACATGGACTGAAAGATGCGCTAGTCAGCCAAACGTATGCGTGGATACCCTTTCTGTGTCAAATAGAGAGGTTGCCATAACCTCCCTCAAAGCAACTACCCTCTCATCCTTGCTCTATAAATAGATATGGGCAAGAGAGAGGAAGGGGGACATACGCGGACACGAACAGAGGAGTTTCTGTAAGAGAAGAAAGCACTGAGCAGGCTCGGGAGAAGAAGAAAGGGTGAGAGTGGCCAATTAGAAAAGAAGGTGAAGTTTTTGCTCTTCTTCTTTCTCTCACCTTCTGCTTCTTAGTTCGGCCATCATGGTATGACTGGAGTTGCATTCTCCATGTCCACCTCCCCCGTCACCCTTTGGTTCGACCATCGTGGTATGAATCAAGGTGCTTTGTTTTACTAATGTTCTGGCTCCTATTGGTTCGGTCCCGTTAATGGAAACTGTTGTGGTTACAGACCAAACAGTATAGAGTGGTAGTGGAGATGTTAGGTGAGCAATGCTTGGGGTCTCCCACATGCCCAGGACAACTATATATATATATATATATTCACATGGGGAGTACTTTTACAATTATGTCATTACACCCAAGTATCCCTCTCAAGGGCATTTATGTTAGTATACATGTCCCATTTTGGGCTTTGCAACCTTCTAACAGGCCGACTGGTCTTAGGTGGGGGCCACCCCTACAATAGAAATAAACCCAAAGAATGAGTGCTTATATATATGTATGTATGTATATGTGTGTGTATATATATATATATATATATATATATATATATGTGTGTGTGTGTGTGTGTGTGTGTGTGTGTGTGTGTGTGTGTGTGTGTGTGTGTGTGTGTGTGTGTGTGTGTGTGTGTGTGTGTGTGTGTGTGTGTAATGAGGATATAACAATCTTCAAATTATTATTTATCTGTAAATGATATTGTTATGTCATTATACTCCTCGAGTATCCCCTTATCTATAAGGGAGAGATTTCACAAGGTAGTCATAAACTCTTCTATGAAAACCGCTCCTTAGTTGTAAGCCTTTCCTATGACCACATCATAGTCGTAAGTTCTCCTACGACTATGATATAGTCATAAGTTATCCTACGACCACCTTGTGGTCGTAGATCCTCCTACGACTAAGCCAAACTCTGACTAATCTGTCTACGACAACCCATTGCATCGTGGGCCTATCTGACGAGGTGGTTAGCATATGTATTTATTATCTGGAATAGATGCACATTCTCTCTAATAGAAACAACTGCATGATGAGTGAGATACCCTGTCTCTAATAACTCCCGTCGGATGGTTACCATTTGAAATGTTAAAGCATCTCTTGAAATGGAAAAACTGCCACTGCCTTGCAAGCTATATGAAGGTGGATGTCAGGGAGAAGAGGGGACGAGCAAGGACAAACCTGGGGAGAGACCCGAAGAAGAATAGAAGCAGAGAAAGATATTTTACATTACTTTATCCATTGTAATCAGTTCATTAAGCAATAGCCACACAAGAGTAGGGTTATTATTCTCCCAGGAGAAGGCTCGAACCTGTTTAAAAATCCATGTGTCTTTTCTCTGTGTGATCATAGCCAGGTCTTCAGAAGTTCTTCCGAACCCAAATAAATCATACATAAGATCGATACTAAAACATTGACAGTTGGCACTGTCCGTGGGGAACATCTTCACCAAAATGCTTGTAATTCCTTGTCAGCAAGTTCTCTTATTTTTTATGTCCTTATGGTAGGAGAGTAGAACAAGAAGAACTGGTTTGACCTAGCCGACTATGCAGATCTTGACATAGATGCCTGCTACAACAACAAGCATACCATGCTTTCATCTGATGGTGAGACTGTCTCTAGAGATCCATCACGAGATCTCACAGATTGCACCATGGATAAGGTTGAGGAGGGATCCTTATCCACCCACAACATTACGCTTAATGAAGGAACCAGTTTCCCCAGAGGGCAAGGTCAATCTGACCAAAAATAGGATTGCACCAAGGTGGGTCCACAACATGAGGAGCGATTCACCTCGAAATGTTCAAGTACCTCACCGATCACTCGATCTAGGTCAACAATCCCTAGAATATGTCATTTTGGGAACCCATCAACATCTGGTGGTCGTGACCCTTCAGTTGTCCTCACGGAGAATGTGGGTGGGCTCTCTACGAGTCCGTCCATACTCTCGCAGGGTTCAACTTTGGTTGGAGACGGTTATAACCTAGAGTTCCCCTTTCTAGAGAGGCCTGTTCCATGTCATGAAGCTCTGTCATTTGACAACTCCTAAGCCAGAGGCATCTAACGCGAGTGGAGATCAAGTTCGAGAGGTCTTCACCCTCCCCTCAAATACAAATCATTCTCTCGAAGGACCTCCAGTGATGTGCCAGTTGAGTACTCTGATGAGCGTAGAAGAAATCCTCAAAGTAATCGCTCTCCTTTAAGGCGTCCTCAACTAGACTCAGGCATTGAGGATCCCGAGACCATACAAAGGAAAAGATTGGCTACACAGAGGTTTTTGCTTGGGCGCGTCCAATACCAATTGAGGAAGCTCGAGAGCTTCAACGCATAAATGACTTGCTCAAAAATCCAAATCAAGAGCTTGCTCGAGCATCGGGCTACGACCACTTCACTAAAGGGATCACGCAAGACTCTGAAGCACGATGGCTAGCCTCGAGCAACCTCACCAACACAACTCTAGGAGTCATGCAGGTACGACTGTGTCTAGTTATTCACAAAACTCACCTCGTGGAAATAGACATGATGACAGGTCGCGTCATTCCCCAAATCATAATTCCAACCAAAAAAGAGTTCCTCAAACATCCCTGGATCGGCAAGCTTAGAGAGGAGGTGATCGATCACCACTTCAAGCAAGAAATCTGCAACAGCAAATGGAATATGAGGAATATTACCCTCACATGGACGAGGCCTATTACAGGTCAGGTCCATTGACTCCGGGCATCATCGAGTACGATCACCTAAAGACGCCAATCATCCTTTCCCACAAAGGAGGCATCATGATCTCATTACTGCATGTCGGGCGTTCACTCCAGAACTTTGAGTAGTACGTTGGCCACTGTGATTTCAACTTGTAACCATGGAGAAGTTTGATGGGTCCTAAAATCCCATAAAATTCCCTCATATTTACACAACTGCAGATCAAGCAGTAGGAGGAGGAGAGCATGTCATGGCAAACTACCTTCTAACTGTGCTCGAGGAATCTGCTTGTTGTGGTTGTTGAATCAGGCGCTAGAGTTGGTCCATTCATGGAAGCATCTCTGTGACCTTCTTCTAGCCAATTTCTAGGGCACATACAACCACCCTAGGAAGGAAGACGACTTGCACCAAATGAAGTAAAACAGCAATGAGACCCTACATCAATTCATTAAACGTTTCAATCAGGTTCATAATTCCATTCTGGAGGTTTCTGATGCTTCTGTCATTAGGGCCTTAAATAGAAGGTTCACAGAAGATATCACCTTAAATCCTCCGACTACAGTGGCCGAGCTCTTTGAGATGGCTGATCATTATGCCACTACTGCTGATGCAATTGAGTGGAGCAAAACCATTGACCAAGCCGATCGATGTACCAAAGAGGTAGGCAAAGGTAGAAAAAGGAAGGAGAATGTCAAGAAATCTAAGAACAAGGCAAAAGGTCAAAAGCCTCAATCCAGAAGTTCCAAAGAGGTCTTGGTCGTGGGTGAAAAGGAACCACGGAATCCCAAATAGTACCCCCAATTGGGGTAAGGGCAAAATCCCCGTGTGGAAAGACAATAAGCCTAGGTGGTATCCTCTCCATAAAAGGAAGGACATGACCTTTGCAACTATTGAGTTTTCCAATGAAAACTTGAGGACTACTACTCAAGCAAAAGACCACTCAGTTAGGACAAACCAGTGGTCGGAAGCAATCGGACAATGATGAGGAGATGTTGTTCCAGGATCTGAAGGACACCATCGAGCACATCTACGAAGGATCTTTGGCATACGAGTCAAAACAACAATATAAGGCTATCGAAAGAGAGATAAACTCCATTGACCCTCCCCTTGTCAATTATCTTCCTAAATGGTTGGAAGCCACAACCTCCTTTGAGAAAAGTGATTGTCTGATCCATTCAACTCAACCAGGTCAGTTTTTGATCGTGGTTGAGTCCACCATCAACAACTATCAAGTGAATCTAGTGTTGATCGATTGTGGTAGTTTTTTAAATAATTTATTTGTAAGTGCTCTGGATGAGATGCAAGTTCCTCGGACTAGAATAAAGCATGTACGATACTCATTCCATGGTATCATACCAGGGGCTTTGATCAAGCCAATTGGCTAAGTTTCTCTTCCTGTAACATTTGGTTCCCCCGGCAATTCAGGACAGAAAATTTCCTTTGATGTGGTCGATTTTGACACGGCGTATAACACCATACTCGGACAACCAACTTTGCATGCTTCTTGATAGTTTCTAACTATGCATATCAATATCTTAAGATGACAGATCCCAAAGGAGTGATCACAGTCTACTGTGATAAAAAGATAGCACTTACATGCGATCACAAGTCCCTTGAGATGATCAGCTAGTTACCAACTCAAGAAGCAAGCAAGGCGCAGCCTTCGAGAAGCTAAAAGCTGCACCAAAATCGAATGAGCAAGTCAAAGAAGTGCCTATGAATCCAGAGGAACCTTTGAAGACCATGCATCAGGGTTACTTCTGACCCTATATAGGAAGACGCCCTCGTCACCTTCCTCCAGACAAACATAGATATATTCATGTGGCAACCATCTGACATGCTAGGGTCCCTAGGGAGGTGATCGAGCATAGACTAGCTGTACTGCCTGATAAAAAACCCGTAAAACAAAAGTTGTGAAGATTTGCACCTAATCGACAGGAGGTTATTAGGTCTGAATTGGACAAGCTACTGAAAGCATGCTTTATAAGGGAGGTTAATCATTCAGAGTAGTTGGCTAACCCTATAATTGTTAAGAAGACTAACGATAAGTGGCATATATATATATATATATATATATATATATATATATATATATATATATATATATATATATATATATATATATATACTATATTGATTATAATAAAGCTTATCCAAACGATGATTTCCCTCTTCCCCGTATTGATCAAATGGTTGACTCTACTGCTGGTTGTGAAACATTAAGTTTTCTAAATACATACTTTGATTACCATCATATTAGTATGTCTCTAGAAGATGAAGAGAAGACTGGGTTTATTATGCTATTTCAAATATTTTGCTGTATTAAAATGTCATTTGGTTTGAAAAATGCTAGTTTGACTTTTCAACATTTGATGTAATTGAATTTTTCCTTCAACTAGGCCGAAATTTGGAAGTTTATGGTTATGATCTAGTCGTAAAGAGAATCAAATGGCTTAATTACAATTTAGACACCACTTAAAACTAATCTTGAGAAGTGTGTATTCAGAGTTTCTTGGAGAAAATTGCTCGGATTTCTTGTTTCTGCAAGAGGTATCGAAGCAAATCTTGAAAAGATAAAGGCCATTGAGCAAATGCACCCTTCAACCACTAAGAAAGAAGTCCATAAACTCATAAGGTGCATGATGGCTTTAAGTTGTTTTATTGCTCGACTAGGGGAAGAAGGACATCCTTTCTTCAAACTTCTAAGGACCACAAGGTGTTCGAGTGGTCGAAAGAGGCTAACGATGCCTTCGAGGATGTCAAGAGATATCTTACAATTGCTCCTATTCTGATTTCTCTGAAACCAGAAGAGATGCTTTTAATGTATCTAGCTACCACGCCACAGGTAGTAAGTGTTGTACTAGTAGCAAAGCATGAAAACGTCTAATGGCTAGTTTACTACGTAAGCGAAGTTTTACATGGGCCTAAGGAGCGTTACCATTAGGTTCAAAAACTTTTATATGCCCTCCTCATATCTTCAAGGAAATTGAGGCATTATTTTTAGGTGCTCAAATTGTTGTATCATTTGAGTTTCCCTTAGGAGAGGTCCTCCAAAACAGGGGAGCAGCGGGATGCATGGCAAAATGGTTAGTAAAACTTGGAGAGTTCAACCTCCATTTCATGTCCTGAACGACCATTAAATCCCAGATCTTGGTAAACTTTGTCATCAAATGGACAAATCCTGAACCTGTTCAGGATCCCTAGTATACTTCGTAGGACCCGTGGATGATGTACATTGAAAGGTCACTTACGCCTAGTGGCTCGTGGGTTGGGGTGGTCCTAGAATCTACCACAGGAGAGACCTTAAAGTATACCATACAATTAAACTTTCCAGCCACTAATAATGTGGCCAAATACAAAGGTTTATTGGCTGGTATATGAGCCATGAAAGCGCTCGGCCAATGCTTTAGTTTGACCATGTCTCAGTACTTGTTGAAAGTCAGAAAGCTTGAGAAGCATTTTTCGGTTTTGAGATACAATATATCCCTCTAAAGGATAATTTTCTCGCTAACCAGTAGATTCGAATGACTTCTTCCCAATCACAAGTACCAACAAGAGTCTTCTTGGAGCAACTTCAGAAGTTGTCTCTAGTTGAAACACCAAAAATAACTCCTAGTGAGATAGCCTCTCTCGAGTACAAGAATAACTAGATAGAACCCATCTATGAGTATATTTAGAAGGGATCAGTACCCAACAACGATCTCGAAGTAGATAGTTTATCCCACAAGACCAAAATGTATATTTTGGTCAATGGGGAACTTGTAGGACCATATGGCGCTATCAGAGGGGGTGAATGATCATCTCTAGTTCTTCTGCTTCGCTTGATCTCTTCGTGATCGACAACAAAAAGAACATCTGCTTGAATGATTCCTCATCGCACTGTTTCACTTGCAATCATCGACAACGAAAACTCGATTGCTTCGCTACGACCGCCGCTGTATGTGGTCGAACTCGCTCGCAGACTTTAGCTGCATACATGGTCGAACTCGCTCGCATCGTGTGGAAATCGATAGCTCGATTGCTTCCGCTCAAACGAGCGTTGGCCGAAAGCAACAACGTGCTCGTAACGCACTCAAATGAGGTTTGGTAGCCAGCCGCTGATGATGAAGAAGAATGAAGCTAAAAAAAACATGTTGCCAATCAACTTCTTGTGGAATAGATCTGATCTACTATTTCTGCAACAAGTTTTTGGCTACAAAAATGCCCTCACGGCACCCCTAAAAACTTCCTCCACAAAAGCCCTAAAGATTAGTTATGTTAGCGTAATCCTTTCCCGGCTTTTATAGGCCAACGTCCCTAATCGTGTTCGATTAAAATATAAACACAACACCTAATCTCTTCCTCAAATCAAGTGACCCGAAACCCATTCTGAACATAGGTCTTATTCAAACTCTACCCTTCCAGCACACGGACTCTATCCGTAATAATCCAAACTCAACACGCGATGAAGTCTCCAGGATATCCCATCCTATAGCTCCACCTCGCTTCCCATCCTCAATCTCCATGTGCTCCAGCGTTAGCCCAACCACCTCGTGTGACATCCTCAACCGTCTGGACCTCAGATCTCCCTATAATAGTCCTGGTCCTCCACGTCACCGATCGTGATGGTCACCGCACTCTCTTGCACATGCAAAGACCAAATAAGCATTTTTCCCAGCACAAGCTCTTCCCAGCTTGACCGTCATCAGCACAACTACTCATAACACCCATGTCCATCCAGAATAAGAGCAAAACCATCCACGACCAATCAACCTAGTCGTACATGAGCAATCATCTCAACGCAATCAAGAAAACAATCTCAGACTACCGATTACGACTGCCAAAAACCATTGCTATCAGAAAAACATTCTTCCGACCACTCAGCACGACCATCAAGCACAACAAGTACTCATAACCGACACCCGATCGCAAACCTTACAACTATCTCTCACCGACCATCAAGTACCTAGTCGCTCCGACTGCCGAGTACCGACATCGTTCCATCAAGCACAAGCCAAACACCCTGCTGGCCTAACACGAGTACTCAAAGTACTCAAAGATCATAAAGAATGAGGCACTCGTTTCAACAACAAAGTCTACGAGTACTAACTGTGGGCGTAAAGCCTTCGACTACCGAAGACAATGACAGCCAACTGCTTGGTCTACGACTATCAACAGTACTGCAAAATATACAACTATAAGAGTAGTCAGCAAAACCTACGACCATCGACTACAGAGTTACCGACTATCGACTAGTAAATCCTATGAATATCGAGTATGCCCAATAAAGTCCACGACTAAAAATACTGAAGCTACAACCATGTAAAAGTATTGTAGCTATGATTACCTTCAGTGGTCGATCTGTCATGGTCGTAGTCGAGTTTTCGTGGTCATAGTCGTGTTGCCATGGTTGTAGTCATGTTGTTATTGTCGTAAAGCCATACGTGGTCGAAAAGCTATACGTGATTGTAAGGCCATATGTGGTCGTAACCATCAGCCATGGTCATAAAGCCGTGTGTGGTCGTAAACAACACCGTGGTCGTAAACACCTCGTGGATAAAGTTTGTCATGGCGAAACTGGACGATGTTGAAGCAAACCGTGGTCGAAAAACATTGAAGCCAGCCATGGTCGAAAAGCATTGAAGCCCGTTGAAGTCGACCGAAACACTTGAAGAAGCAAAAACCACTCGGAAAGAACCAAAACCACTTGAACCCAAAATCTTTGACTACGAACACCCGATACTTTCACAAACACAAATTCCAAAGCAATTCAAATATCAATTATTCATCATCATTTTTAATCACGACCATCCACATGGTCTAACAATCTCCCATTTGATGAATACATTGACAACACCTCGAAAAATACTCAAACGAAAGACTTTGCAAAAAAGAATTTGAGAGGAAGAATTTGCGATCTGAAACAACAAGTATCCGAGACAACCGACCACACACATAACCAAACAAGAACCAACCCAGAGAACAACTTCCAAAGCAAATCTCCCCCTTTCTTCTGCTTTTCTCCCCCTTTGGCAATGAAATCATCAAGGGCTCAAAAGTGGGAATAATTCTAAAAGAGGAGCTGAGCGAATAGAGATCAAGAAGCTTTGTAGACTATACAGATAACTTTGCATTTATTAAAATTTTTGACCAAGCCAATTGTATGAGCAGAGCTACGTAGATCACATAAAATCATATATCATATAGCAAGATCAAAACTAATCTTTTAGCCCAATTAAGCAAGTTAGATCAATGATAGGCATCTCATCAAAGACTAAACCAATTATATAGAGCACAATGAGATACTACAACAAAGAGTCAAAACCTGAAATTAAAGCAAACATTAAATCTAGACGGGCTAACAGTCTCATATAACAACCTATTATTCCACACACGATTCTTAGGCATGTGGCATGCTTGTAGCAAACTTTTTTTAAATAGTGGCATGCTTGAGGCATACTTCTTTTCATTTATGCACTATTATGCCTCCTTTTTTTCATTTAACCATGGCATGCTTGAAGCATACATCTTTTCAATCTTCTCTTTTTCAATTCTCATTAGACACCATTTGTATGATATCACTTGGAGAATCTTAATTTTTTTTATAACATGCCAACCTAAGTGAACATAAAAGATTGCAATATGAACCATGCGAGCCTTATAGCCAAGATTTAAAATATGATTCACAATTAAGCTAATCCTTTTAGATGAGCATCGCAAAGTACTATCAATAATTGGTCTAGTCAAAGTCTTTTGCCATGTTATGTTTTAGTTCAAATGTAGCAGTTTTAATTATAACTAGTAGTCAAAGGATGAGATCTCCTATGACCATCTCTGATTGTAAGACTTGAGCAAATGTTGCTGCTCATTAAACTTTCTGCCCCTCCTAATGATCAAAACCTGTTTTGATCACCTGAGGAGAAATGTCACTTGGAATTCTAAAATACCTCTATGCAAAACCGTTGTCTTTACAACTCAAGTGAAATTACCTTTTCGACCAAGTTCACTTCTGGTCGAATTAAATCAAAAAGGCTTTTCTTTTGATTTTCATTCGTCTATTACTTCTCTTTCTCAAGTAAGTTATTTTCACTTAACGTTGGGAGGCTAGATGATGAGGATATAACAATCCTCAAATTATTATTTATCTGTAAAGATATTGTTATGTAATTATACTCCTCGAGTATATAACTTATCTATAAGGGAAAGATTTCATAAGGTAATCATAAGCTCTTTTACGACAACTCCTTAGTCGTAAGCTCTTCTATGACAATTACTTCTTGGTCATAAGCCTTTCCCATGACTACGTCACAGTCGTAAGTTCTCCTACGACTATGATATAGTCATAAGTTATCCTACGACCACCTTGTAATCGTAGATCCTCCTACAACTAAGCCAAACTCTGACTGACCTATCAACGACAACCAATTGCATCGTGGGCCTATCTTACGAGGCAGTTACCACATGTATTTATTCTCTGGAATAAATGAGCATAAATTCTCTCTGACAGAAATAACCGCACGATGAGTGAGATACCACGTCTCTAATAACTCCCATCGTACGGTTACCATTTGAAACGTTAAGGCGTCTCTTGGCATGGAAAAACTACCGCTACCTTGCAAGCTATATAAAGGAGGACATCGGGGAGAAGAGGGGACGAGGAAGGATGGACCCAGGGAGAGACCAAAGAAGAATAGAAGTAGAGCAAGACATTCTGCATTACTTTGTCTGTTGTAATTAGTTCATTGAGCAATGGCCATGCATGAGTAGAGTTGTTATTCTTCTAGAAGAAGGCCCAAACCTGTATAAAAATCCATGTGTCTTTTCTTTGTGTGATCGTAGCCAGGTCTTTAAGAGTTCCCCCGAACCCAAATAAATCATACGTAAGATCAATACTAAAACATCGATAATATAGAAGCCTTTTCCATACTCCCGAGAGTACATACTTCTACTTCCAATATACCACTTAAACAAACGTATTATACTTATTTATCATTTTTAGTATACTTAAATACTAATTCTAAGATACTCTATGCGGCCTGATTGAAAATTTTTAATCAGAACCCTTTCTTTTTACTATATACTATTTTCCATATATAAAAGAAGTATATACACAAATTATGCTATAAAAAGTGGACTTTGATAAATTTTTCGTGGAACTCACATTGGAGTATTTTATAATCATTATTAGAGTATGATCAAAAGGATAAACAGGTATGACAACATTATTTAAGTAGTATATAAGAAGTGAGAGTACGTATTCCCATGAGTATATAATTATTATATATATAGGAAAATACATTCTACTCCTGGGTGTAGTTACTCCTACCTATGATATACCACCTAAACGAACTTAATATACTCATGTATCACCTTAGTTATATACTAATTCTAATGTACTCCAATACCAACCACATGAAAAAATTGTAAGAGAGCATATAGTTTTTTTTTTGCATAGTTTGCTAATACGTTCATATTCATACATAAAAAGGAGTATGTTCAAAAACTGTACATACCATTTAAAAAAGTACATATACCACCTAGATAGTGTTATATACTCATATACTATATGTACATACCCTCTGTTGCACTAGATACTATCTACTTTACGAGATACGGTATAAGAAATAACTACACCTAGGAGTAGAAAAAAGGTTTCATATATATGTGTGTTAAAGAAAAATATTGTTATTTATGTAAAATTTAGGTTTCGTTATAATGTATGGTCACTTGATTAGTACAACCACAAAAATTACTGGATGTTGGAAAGTGCACTAAGTAAAAAAAAACCATATTCTTTTTATGCAGAAGGAAGCAACAAATCAAGGGCAAGTCTGAAATATATGAATTTCACATGCATACCTGTGTTCCCCTGCAAAATTCCATGTTCCGAACGGCGCCTAAATAGATTTTTAACTGGAACAACAGTTAGCAACAAGAAGGACAGGTCCTTTGTCTGCACGGATGAGCTATTAAAGGCAAAATAACCCCCCCCCCCCCCCCCCCCCCAAGATACCCCTCGAAGTACTATGCAAGCATTCATGCATAAGCTTGTCTGTTTTAATACCCTGCTTTAAATGGTCAGCATGGTTTCTAAAAATCAGAAACTATTTAAAATGTGTTGATTTTTTGATTAAAATATTAAAATATTTTTCTTTTTTTGCATTGTTTACGATTATATAACAGTTTTTATATTTTTAAAATTTTTAACTTAAAAAAGCTAATAGCCGTGTATTTTAGGGCTTTTGTTGAAGCGGAGCCTCCGTTTCGGGAAAGTTTGCAAGGCCCTACGTGAAAGGACAACTCAGTAAACACATCTCAGATGCTCTGCCAACTGAGCCAAACAAACCACATGATAACTTACGTTAAAATCATGCATTTTTATAGTTACATTTTCGAGGAAATTAACCTGAGGTCCTTGAATTTGGAACAAAATGTCACTTAGATTTCGAAACAAGAACGACTAATTTGGTATAGTCTGTGTTTACGACCTGTGTCACTTGGTTCATTTTCATTAGCTAAATATGGTGTGGTAATGGAATATCGCATCCTGAACTTTTAAATTCATATACTTAAATAACACTTTTAACGAATCTCTAGTGCAATTTTCTTAAAACAACTGGTAGCTAGCATCGACCATTATATTTCTAGCTGCTGTGGTTGTAATGGTCGTGGGCTCGAAACACGTTCTCCTTTTCTGCTTATCCTCATTCTTACTACTAGTTTCCTATTTGCAAGGGTGCACTACATTATCAGCACATTATTAGCAGTACATGCACCAAACCAACCTTACCTCTTTATTAGCTGTAAAATTAAATCACTGTGATTCCATCAACCACAGGAGCACTGCATATATTTTGAAATCTCTTAAAAGTTATCGCTGGATACCACCAACAAACGAGCCAATGGGTTATGAATTTATTCCTGTCAAGGAAAAAACACTAACCTACTCATCAAGGATAAGATGGTGATTTAAGTTTGCTCAATCAGCACCATGACCAACAAAGAAGTAAAGTTCTTTTTTCTCATGACTGGAAAATCGACTGCTGAACTTTTAGTTCCTTGCAAGAAAGGCCATTTAGAAAATCGTTGGATCTTGTGAAATATATGTCATCCAGATCAAAGACCAAGCAGACTTTCTGATTCTTTATCTTTGTTCTAGAAAGCCCTTGCAGCTTCTTGGTAACAAAAGAAACCCTTCTCTTGCTCCACACACTTGATTTTCTTCCCCCTTTTTTTATCCTTTACCAAAAGGTGCTACCATCTTCTTGTTATGACGCTAATACATGACAAAAACAAAAGCAAGAAAAGTAAGCAAACCCTAAGTAGGAGACAAGTGTGTGTTCATGCACGAACTGTGCATTGCATTCACATGTACTAGCATGCTATTCTCTCTTGAGTTTCATGCCAATTTGCAAGAGTCATGACACATTGTGCACAAGACAATTCACCAAACAACTGTTGCATGCCAGCACTGTATGTAGGGTGTAGCCAGTGTGCCATGCGTAAGCTCCTGCTCAATATGGCTTAGAAGCAATGGTTTTTGTTTTTTTTTTAATATTGTAGCGGCTGGAAATGTAATATAGTGACTGTTAGTTTTTTCTAAATAATTAAATTTTAAAAAATAAAAAATATTATATCATCACAAACAATGCAAAGAAATAAAGAGGAAAAAAGCTAAAAAGAGCAAGAAAAATAAAAGGCTAAAAAACAAAATTAAAAAGTTAGAGATTAAAAGATAAAACTGTTTAGAGCGGGACATGTTTCTCGGCCCCGCACCAGAAAACATGCTTCTCATTTATTGATTTTGCTGTGTGATGATCCGTGCATTCATGCCTTAATTAGGTGGTGATCGGTTCGGCTGAAAAGCTCATAGCTTATGGCTGAAAACACTGTAGCTGGCTGAAAAAAACACTGTAGCTGACAGAAGCTTATTTAACATAATTAAATTTTAAAAATTTTAAAAATATAAAAAAATATGTTAGCCCATTACGTATAATACAAACAAATACGGGGAAAAAAGAACCGGCAAAAAAGCTCAACAAAAAGCCATAAGTTCAAAAAAGACGAAACTTATGAATAGTGAAAAATAAGTCAGAAGTCAGAAGCCGAAACCGAGTTGATCAGGCTGGTTGGATATGTAATGAGACATGCATGTCTGGACTAGTAACTGAAACTAAACTTTGAAACTTTTTGTCAATTCATTGAGCACCTCAAGAAAAAAAAAGGAAAAAGAAAGTCACTTTGAGAAAGCCACAGGAGCACGGCAAAGTCTTGAAACCGTCGAGGCTTTTATCCGTTGGCCGTTCCGTCCAAGCTTTTATCCGTTCGCCGTTCTTTCTGGCTTTTTTTTTGTTTTTGGTTCTTATTTCTCTAAAAACCAAAATAAATAGGATAATTTCTTTAAGCGATTTCTTTTTAAACGTCTTTCTAAGTCTAAAATAATGTGCGCCACCTGAAACAACTTAGTTTTTAATTTCGGCTTATTTAAAATTTTTAGGGTTATTCGACTTTTTTGCATTTTCCCCCTTTATTTCTTTGTATTGTCTATGACGATATAAGGGTTTGTTTTATTTTATTTTTTTCTATTTTTAATTTTTTGTAAGAAAAAGCTAATAGCTATTATTACAGTGTAATTTTAGCCATAAGCTAATAGCTATAGACCCTGTTCTTTTCGGTTTCTGAAAGCGGCTTTTGTCTTTTGCTACAGTATCTAACTTTTAAACGGAGTATTTTCTCAATACGAGGTCTACAAGTTAATTGTAGTACACGTTAAAAGTCCAACATTTGTATCAACTAAAATCACAAGCGAGTATCTCTCTCCGTAATCTCTGTCGCAAACAGCTAAAATTCAAAAATTTCAACTAAAAGTCATAAGCCACAATCATATCAAATATAGTCAAAAGTTTAGGGCATAAGGCAATTGATCCAACCATAATAGACAGAGAGACTCACCATCTTCTCAAATCTTAACACCTGACAGCCAAATACAACACATTTTCTTCCACCAAATACCTCTTTTTTTCTCTTAATTTTTCGCTGTTAGGTGCACCGAAAAGAGAGAAAAAAAGGAAATACCAAAAAGGAAGAAAAGGAGAAATCCCAGAGATGCCAAATCATTTCCATGCTGTCGTGCCGGTGCAGCCATTCGACCCGCTACTTAAGGTGGCACCACCCCACCCAGCGTCACAGCCTTAGCGACTCGCACACAGAGAGAAGCAGAGGAGCCACCACCCCACCAAGAACCAGAGGCGTGGGAGCGAGCAGAGCAGAGCAGAGGGAGGGAGGACGCCATGGGTGAGGTAACGATGCTCGCGTCCTGCATTTCTTGGTACAAGAAAGGCGGCATCTTGATTGATTTGCGTTGCTATGGTGTTGTTTCTTGGTTCGTGTGCGCAGGAGGCGAAGAAGGAGGCGCAGAAGGAGGAGAAGCCCAAGGAGGAGGAGGCGAAGAAGGAGGAGAAGCCCAAGGAGGGGGAGGAAAAGGAGGGGGAGAAGCCCAAGGAGGGGGAGGAGAAGAAGGAGGGGGAGGAGGCGCCGCCCCCGCCGCCGCCGGAGGAGGTGGTGATGCGGGTCTACATGCACTGCGAGGGCTGCGCCAGGAAGGTCAAGAAGATCCTCAAGAGATTCGATGGTAATGCCATGCCTGAGCTGATGCTGTGTTAATCTGTGTTCATGGCTCCTTGTTTTGTTAGATCAAGCTTCACTGTCAAGTGGATTTTATTTTGGCCAAGTGAACAATTTAGGGGGTGGCAAGTCTGATCCTTTTTTGTTCAATTTCTTCGGTCATTTGATTCTGAATATTTTTTGTGATTTTTTTAGGGGAGTGAACATTTTGTGTATATTCATCAGAGTGGCTTTAAAGTGGTATTTTTCCTTCTGGTCGTGGGAAGGAAGCTAAAGATGAATCTATTTGTTCATCAGGTTCAATACACATGATGTGACTAAAATTTGAGAATATTCTATTTTTTAACTAAGTGTTTGGGTTTTCCTTTGTGCTGTTCTGAAGTCCAAGTGATATCATGGTGGAGTTGGTGGGCTAAGCTTTAAATAATCAGATTCACCCCCTAATTAGTTAGATCTTTCTTTCTCAAGAGTAGCACATGAATCTAGTAGTTTATTAATGGTGAAGAGAATGACTAGAGATCCGAATGGCTTTTGACTCCAAAACGTTGGAGTAGATTCCAAGAGAACGACTGGCTTGAGTGTCTGTCCTTCACAGCACATACCCTACAAAGCTCAAAAGTGAAGTGGATTCCTCAATCATCTTAAAATGCTCAAATGTTCCAAGCATCTCTGCATATCCTCCATGTACTACTGGCTGCTATCAACGGAAATTTAAGATTCTTTAGCTCAAAGATTCAATCTTCATGGTTGTAGCAGTACTAATGCCACATCTGAAAACTTTTGTGTGATGTAGGAGTGGAGGACGTGGTTGCCGACTCGAAGGCGCACAAGGTTGTGGTGAAGGGGAAGAAGGCGGCCGCCGACCCAATGAAAGTGGTGGAGCGCGTTCAGAAGAAGACCGGCCGCAAGGTGGAGCTCCTCTCCCCGATGCCGCCGCCGAAGGAGGAGAAGAAGGAAGAGGAGAAGAAGGAGGAACCCGAGCCACCGAAACCTGAAGAGAAGAAGGAGGTGAATGTCCCAACAAATGCCAGACAATTCTCATATGAACATTTCTTGATTCGTCATTCATTGCAATTGCAACCACCGCAATGCAGTAGCTTGTGCTAATTTTGCTTGCACCGTGTAGTTTTCAATGACTGACGTAAGAATGTTTCTGTTTGTGTTCGGTTTTGAAGCCGCCGGTGATCGCCGTCGTGCTGAAGGTGCACATGCACTGCGAGGCCTGCGCTCAGGAGATCAAGAAGAGGATCCTTAAGATGAAAGGTGCTTAATTGGCAGCTATCAGATTCCTAGCCCTTCTCATTTCTACTCATGTCATCCAGCACAAAAATATAGGCTTTTCTCTTTTTTACACTAGCTCCTGTCATTATTTTACTAAATTTCATGTTTGATGAATCATAGTAATCTCTTTTGTGATATTTGGCAAGGCCAAGCCAATCTTTTTCGACTGAATAGGATTCCTCTTTTAGTGAATGTATGGGAGTCCTTTTCTTGCAAAAGTTGCAAATTTGCTCTGGAGAAAGATTCACTCCTTCACCTACCTGTCTGACTAGAAATTATGAAAAGATCATTTGGATTAATTAAAAAGATTCTCTGCTTAACATCTCAAACTCAATGGCACCTGTTGTGAAATCTGTGCAGGAGTGCAATCTGCAGAGCCAGACTTGAAGGCATCGGAAGTGACAGTGAAGGGCGTGTTTGAGGAGACCAAGCTGGCCGAGTACGTGCACAAGCGCACCGGCAAGCATGCCGCCGTTGTAAAGTCCGAACTGGTCGCCCCGCCCGAGAACGCCGGCGATGGCAATGCCAAGGACGAGAAGAAGGCTGCCGAAGGCGGCAACGAGAAGAAGGACGACAAGGAGGAGAAGAAGGACGACAAAGACGGCGGCGGCGGCGAGAAGGAGGGGGAGAAAGAGAAGGACGGTGGCAGTGCCGGTGGTGAAGAGAAGGACAAGGACAAAGAGAAAGACCCAGCTGCCATCGCCGCCGCCGCCGCCGCCAACCTATACCTGCATTATCCGCGGTTCGCGTTCCCCGCCGGATACTACCCGCCGGGGCCCGGGTACGCCTACCCGCCGCCCTACCCTGCATACCCCCCGCAGATCTTCAGCGACGAGAACCCGAACGCGTGCTCTGTCATGTAAAAAGTTAGAAGCATGGGGTCTAAGAGTGAGAAGGAATAAGAAGGGAGAGTGGCTACATGATTTGGGAGATGTCATTGCAAGAAATGCCCTAGGGCAAAGCAAAATGGGAACTTGAAGAAAGCGCCAGGCTTTTTTGGGGTTAGATTTCTTTCTAACTTCCTTTCTGTAATTTTAACTTTTTTTTCCTTCTCTGGTGTAAAGTAAGCCTGGACTTCATGTCAGTTTATGGATGTTATATTATGTAAATTTCTGCCTTGTGCTGTTTCACCTTCAAACTTCTGTAAAAACTGTATTACACTATATTCCTTGGGGGTGAACCTTGGTGTTCTCTCTTTGTAAGCTCCCTTTCGATTCCTTCAATTAGGAGCAAAAGAGCAATTCAATATCACTCTAAAAAAAAAGAGAGAATTTTTTTGAAAATAACACTAGAGACTTCTAAGAAAGAATTCACATAAGAGACACTAACGCTCCGCTCATTTTGACTTGAGCTTTTAGCTTTTGGTTTATTTTTCACTATTCATAAATTTCATCTTTTTCTGAACTTTTGGTTTTTTTTGAGTTTTTTGCCGGTTCTTTTTTCTCGTATTCGTTTGCGTTGTCCGTGATAAGCTAACATATTTTTGCTAATTTTAAATTTTTTAATTTAATTACATCAAATAAGTCACCTTCAACTATAGTATAATTTTAGCCAGCTACATTGTAATTTCAACTATAAACTACTATTTTTTTAGTCCAACAGAACGGGGCCTAAATTTGAATATCAGACCCTATTTTTCATTTTGTTACGGAAATTGAATGGTTTTCTGTAAAATTTACGCGCTCGCATCCGAGTCTGGAATTACGGTGAAAAGGATAACTGATGCAAGGTAAATGATGTGATAGAAAATCCTAGGTGGCATGCAACTTCAATTTTGATGCTCCCTCCCTTTACCCGATAGCCCAAGGAGCTACAGCGTTGGAGTGCTGCGGATGTGGGAGTACCTCTCCGTCATGACGACATGATGTGCTGTGACTTCAGGTTGCTCGCCAAAATGATGAATTCACCTGTGCCTACTGATTCCTCTGTACTGCCACTGCCGTGAGCTACTTACTGCTAGATATGGCTGCAGGGTAAAAATAGCTCGTTCTAAAGTTTGGTTTAAGTTCCGTCTGGAGTTCACCAACTTCAACGAGTTAAGACCAAATAGCTCGTCGTGACTTTATTCAAGTTTGAATATTGCTGTATTTTAATTCTTACGAAATTTACTCAAGTTGATCTTGAGGTTTAATATTTTTTATTATTAAAAATTAGTGTATATTGAATTATTGTCTGTTACCGAGCTTACTCAAGGAGGGCTCCAGCTAAGGTCTAGACTCGGACCCTAACCTAGTCCTAGCCTTAAACGATTGGACCTTGCAGCAAGTCCAATAGTATAGGTCTAATAGCATAAAGGAATATACCAATGTACCTAAACCTTTTATAATTATTAAGCGGTAAGATGGGAATTTCTAATTCCCATCTTACCTCACTCATATATAAACCCCTAAGAAATGTATGAGGAGATCAGATCCACTCATTTTTACACAAAAGCTCTCTCTCTAACTCTACCTCCTTCTATGGAGAAAGGGGTACCAAATACTCATTGTTGTGCTCATGCTACAACAATTGACGTTGTTTGTGGGGACCGCAGAAGAAGCTACGCAAGGGAATGTGCAAGAAAGCAACGACAACCAAGCGAAAGAGAAGTACAGTGGCAATGACTGTTGAGTCCAGCAAGCGGCGGCCGGTGATCGAAGGTCCGCCACCCCATAGCAACGACGCCTTGACGCCACGAGGAACTAGCTCCGACGCCAATATTAACACGACCATCGCCGAAGACGCCCATGCCAGCACTACCGTCAACCACAACGCCCACACTGGCACAACCTTCAACCGCGATGCTCGCGTAGGCACGATCGTCAACCTCGATGCGCCATCAACACGACACCAGGGAGTCGACCTCCATGCGTGATGCCATATCCGGAGATTCTCATCGCCATCATCATAACACTAGGGAGTCACGACCACGACGGTGACCACCTCGTGGACGTAAATACCCATCTGACCTCTTGATGGTCGTGACTTCGTCCAACCACATTGTGGTCGTAGACGCCTGTCCGATGGACAAAGCGTGTGTTAAGTCTTAGTCCTACCGTCGACTTCGTTGACGCTCGTCCAAAGGGTGGGGGGATAGAGCACGCGCACTTCAAGTCCTTGACCCACCGCCAACATTGTCGACGCCCACGACCACCTCGTGGTCAAGACTAGACTTCATCGACACGTCCGATCATGTCAGGGTAGGGACTAGACTTCGTTGACGCTCGACCACTTCGTGGTCGCAACCTCGTCGATGGTCGTCCGACCACCCTGTGGTCATGACTTCGTCGACGCTCATCTGACCACTTTGCCGGACTTTGCCCGATCTCCGTCAGACTTAGGACGGCCTTCGCCGGACTTCTCCCAACCTCCGTCGGACTCCATGCGGATGTTGCTTCTGTCAGACTTCGCGCGACCTTCACCAGACTTCACATGGTCTTCACCGAGTTTCACCCAATCTCCGCTGGACTCCGTGTGGATATTGCCTCCGTCGAACTCTACGAGACCTTCACAGGACTCCACACGGTCTTCGTCGGACTTAACCCGATCTCCGCTGGACTCTGCATAGGTGTCGCCTCCGTCGGACTTTATGCGGCCTTCACCGAACTCCACACAATCTTCGTCGGACTTCGCCCGATCTCCACTAAACTCCACACGGACGTCAACTCCGTCGAACTTCACGCGGCCTTCACCGAACTCCGCACGGTGTTCACCAGAACTTGCCCGATCTTCGCCGGACTCCGCACAGACGTTGCCTTTGCTGGACGCTGTCTTTATTGGACTTCGCGCGATCTTTGTCTACGTTGGCAACCGCGCACTGGGGCATTGCATGCACTGTGCACGTTGGGTGCGTGCCCTATCTATGAACATGATATGTTCGTGGCATTTTAGCACCACCACTTCATTTTTGTAGGCACGTTTCATATTGCCACCGACTTCAATGATAGCAAGTTTGAAGGGTGTGGGCAGACCGCGTGCGTCAGGGCTTTGCCTCGCCACCGTGTTCGAAAGGTAGGGAACGGACCGCACACATCAGGGTTTCATCTTGTCGCAACCTTCGTCGCCAAGTCCAAAGGGTGCAGAACAGACCGCACGCGTTAGAGCTTTGTCTTGCAGTCGACTTCATCAACCCTAAGTTTGAAGGGTGCAGGATGGATCACACACGTTAGAGCTTCATCTCGCAGTTGCCTTCATCGACCCCAAGTCTGAAGGGTGGGGGATGGATCGCGCTCATCTGACATGGTCACGACTCCGTCCGACTACCACACGGTCGTAGAGTTCGTCCGATCACCTCGCAATCATGACTTCGTCCGACCACCTCGTGGCCATGACTTCGTCCGATCACCCTATGGCCGTCACTTCACCCGACCACCCCGTGGTCGTGACTCCACCCGGCCACCTCGTGGTCATAGACACTCATTCGATCACCTCGTGGTTGTGACTTCACCCGACCATCTCGTGGTCGTAGGCGCCCGTCTGACCACCTCGTGGTCAGGATGGGCCGTGCGCTTTGAGGTGGGATGGAACGTGCGCGTTAGAGCTCCATCTTGCTTCCAACTTCATTGATGCTAAGTTCGAAGGGTGCAGGACGGACCACATGCGTTAGAGCTTCATCTCGTCGCCAATTTCGTCGATGCCAAGTCCAAAGGGTAAGGGACGAACCGCACGTCAGGACTTTGTCTTGCCACCGCCTTCATCGACACCAAGTCCTGAGGGTGAGGGATGGACCGCATATGTCAGGGCATCATCTCGCCATCGACTTTGTCGACTTCCTCAAATTTACTCGACCACCATGTGGTCATACCTTCATCGATTTCCTCGATATCGTCCCTCCACCGACTTCGACCGACCACCTTGTGATCGTAGACGGTTGTCCGACCACCTGGTAGTTGGCACTTCGTCCAACCGCATCGTAGTCATGGTTTCGTCCTACCACCTCGTGGTCGTACACGCTCGCCTGACCACCTTGTGGTCGAGATCTTGTCCGACTGCGTCGTGGCCATGCTTCGTCTAACTACCCCGTGGTCGTGACCTCGTCCAACCACCTCGTCGTCGTGACTTCATACACTTCATCCGACCACCTCATGGTTGTAGATGGTCATCCGACCACCTTGTGGTCATGACCCCATACGACCATCTCGCGGTCATAGACTTCGTCCGACCACCTTGCGATCATAGACTTCGTCCGACCATCTCGTGGTCGTCGACTTAGCTCCATTTGACCACCTCGTGATCGTAGACTTCGTTCCACCGTCGACTTTGTTGACGTCAGTCAGAAAGGTGCAGGATGGACCGCACGCTTTAAAAGACTTAGTCCCACCGTCGACTTCGTTGACGCTAGTATGAAGGGTGCAGGACGGACTGTGCGCTTTAAAAGACTTAGTCTCATCACCGACTTTGTCGATGCCAGTCCGAATGGTGGAGGACAGAGCGCGCTTTTCAAGTCTTCATCCCACCACTGCCTTCGTTGACAGCCACGACAACGTGGTTGCAACTCCGTCTATCACCTCGTGGTCTCCACCTCGTCGACAATCATCCGACCGCTATGGGGTCCAAACGTTGTCGAACACCTCGTCCACGCACGATCATGTCGGGGTCACAGCTTCTCTGACCACCTCATGGTCATCTGACTATCGTCATCTGCGTCTATGTGCCGACCGCGTCGGAGGCACCACCCTGATGGGGCACCCGTGCATTCCACGTGGGACTTTGTCGCCCACACCTACACGCCGCCCGACTTCGGAACATGACCTCCACACACTGCCTCAGCCTCTGCTAGGAGATTCCGCAACCACGCCAAGAACGGTGAAACAACCCTGCTTCGAAAGGTTTACAACGTCCACATCCCTAGGCCCTGGGGTTACCAACTACATCAGTTCGCCCATTGGCACCTGCGTGCTTGCTACCGGGGGATAGTAGGCTGGGCCAATTGGTCACGTCAGCTTGTCCATCGGGATCTCCACGCTTGCTGTCGATGGAGTACTATTATAGGGGTGGCCCAGCTCTTAAAATCTGAGCCTTGCAGTAGGCCCAATAGTATAGACCTAATAGTATAAAGGAATGTACCATGTACCCTTACCATTTGTAATTATTAAAGGGTAAGATAGGAATCTTCCATCCTATCCTACTTATATATATAAAAGCCCCAAGAGAAGTATGATGAAATTAGATCCACTCATTTTTACATATAAACTCTCTCTCTCTCTTTCCTATCGTTAGCTCTCTTTTACTCTACCTTCTATGAAAAAAGAGGTACCATATACCACTGGCTTTTTCAAAGCCATCCTTCATGCTTGCAGCGGATAAAATGACGAGAAATTGCATCCTAAGAAACGAAGGCATGTATGTATTGGTGCATGGAGCTGGTGAAGATGGAGACCACGAAACAGTATCAGATCCTCGGCCTTTAGTTCGGAAGTTGCAGGTGTGCCTTTCGTATACGCATGTCTGTCCAATCAGGAATTCGATGAGCGTGACAACGACGTAGAATAACTTCGATGTGTGTAACAAATTTTCCATTCTAGATCACCTAATATCAAGCGTCGATATTCGATCAGACAGCCAAATAAGACGGAATCCAATGCCTGTGCACTTTGACGTGCATGACAGCATAGACGGAAATGTTACAAAATGAATGGTGTTCACCGCTTTATTATACATAACAATATATATAATTTTTAAGTAATATTATATTAAATAGTAATGTATCAGACAATTTTAATATCAATAATTCAACATAACCAATAGCAATATATGATTACAAAGAAATAGATATCAAAATACTTATAAATTTACCTACCGTTTAATTGAAAACTCAATTAGACAGTGTTATTGTCAACAGTTCAAGAACAATATAATAGAAAAAATACATGCAGAATTTACTTACTTGACATTGTAATCAAACACTCTAAGTTAAATCTAAATCTTGGTCTAATATGAGCATGTAACCATCACAAATTACTACAATTTTGCCTCCGATTTGCAATGAACTAGACCGGTATTCTAAAAACCCAATTTGAAACTCTAAGCTTAACCCTACAATTCGATAGAAATAAACAAAAAATCATTACATCAAAACTCTAACTCACATATTTAGCCCTTGTTCTTGAAATAAATCGAAGGTTTGAGAGAAATTTTGAGTAAAATACATACAAATCAGATGGATCTAAGCCTCCTTTGGTCGACGAGAGCACGAGGCAACCAGAACCATGGCTAGGCGAAGCTGCGCGTGAGATGGCAACCAAGGGCGGCCAACGGCGATTGATTTCTCCAGTTCTCCGATGACCGGTTGCTGCATGGCTTGGTGCAGCCATAGGGCATGGCACGTGTCTACTGGCTCCTACAACCGTGCGAGACGAATAGGGTGTTAAGGAGGGCTGCGACGCGCTCAGCGTTTCGCTATCAATCAAATGGACTCATACAATCTTCTCGCTCATGGGCAGCGCTGAATGCCTCGGTCTGCTGCAGTCCTCTTTCTTATGCTGAGTGCTACCTCATGGGCTAGTGCGAGTCTGTCTCCTTGTGGGTTACTGCTGGTTGCTAGGTGCATCGAGTTTAGACTGGAGGGTTCACATATGGACCAGAGGCGTTAATTGCTACTAAAAAAGTTTTTAGACCCAGTGTCCTATAACACTAGGTGGGTCACCATGGCTTCCGCACCTGCATGGCAGACGATCCTACCCAAACAAAACCTAGTGAGGTGGTGGGTGGTGATTCGGATGGAATAGGCAGCAAGCAGTTGGTTACCGCATCCACATCATCTGATGCTTGCTTCTCACATAACCAAACTCCTCATGACCAGCCTTTCTTAATTAAATCACCAACTTGCTTTGTTCTCGGACAAACTCTGGCTAATCCCCAATGCCCCACAATTATCAAAAGCTTTGCGTGCCATAAAACTACCAATCCATACAGTACAAACACATGCAAACCACTGCATTATGTTGCTGTTCAGCTTTTGGGATCCCAAGTGAGCTCACATTTCAATTCTCAAGCACTGTAACTCCAAGTCAGGACATGCCCAGCCATGTGCAAGTGACCATGGCTTTGTACTGGCCTGGGAATGAATGTGGCACATCACATGGTGAAGCAAACAAATTAGGGCAGAACAGGGTAAATCGTGGCAGGGAATTCTTTTTCAGGGACTAATTTTTGAAAGAATTTTCACCTGGTTTGCAGATGGATGGGCACATGGCTTTTACTTGAAATCATTACTAGGTACAAAAGATTTTAATGAGAATGGGGGGCCAATGAGGGCATGTTCCAAGACCAGCAAACAAACAGGACATATGTGAATTCAAATATTGCAAGCACATCGCTTTGTTTACATGTGAAGACTGTATATGGTCCCAAAACCAAAGGCCATGCCATTTTGAAATGCACACATTCTGCCCACGAGGTGATCTTGTTTGACAGATTGCAGGGTTTGATTTTTATTGGCACCAAAATTATTTATTGTTTAAAGAATCATTTACAGCACTTCAGTGAGCAATCGTGGGTTTTTATTGTACGGTTCAGATATGTGACCGAATACCATTTAGCTGTTTACCATAGAAAATCTCCTCCTTCCTTCACTTGATTCGAACACATTATTTAACCTCTAGATGTTTTAACTTATTTTGGACCTTTGTATTTCAAATAATTAAGTTGGGTCAGTTCAAGTAGCAGATCTAGTTAAATTATTCCCGTGTTAAGGTGGATTTTTTTTTATCTCTAAGCAAAAGCGAGATAGAGAAAAAAATGAATTTTACAAAAATTACAAGAGACAGAGACCACATTTTTCTTTTTTGTTGCCTCAACACCTGAAGACTTTTTTTTTTGCCTTGGGACTTGGGAGGGCATGCCTCGGGTTCAAGACATTGCTTGCTCCATTGCCGTTGCAACCTAGCGAATAAAATCAAATACCTTAAGAGTAAGCGCTTTAAGAAAACAAGGCAAGTGCAAATGTGCAATACTGTACGTCTAGGTGGTGATCGGTTGGGCTTAAAAGCTCTTATGGCTGAAAACACTGTAACTAGCTGAAAAAAAGCACTGTAACTGACATAAGCTTATTTAGCATAATTAAATTTAAAAAAATTTAAAAATATAAAAAATATGTTAGCCCATTACGTATAATACAAACAAATACGGGAAAAAAAGAACCGGCAAAAAAGCTCAACAAAAAGCTAAAAGTTCAGAAAAAGACGAAATTTATGAATAGTGAAAAATAAGCTGAAAGCCAGAAGCTTAAGCCCAACCGATCGGGGCCGACACCACAGGTTAATGGCTTGTGTGAGCACATATTAGTACGCAGCAGCAGCTAATGGTCATGTCTTTTTTAGGGTGCGGTTTATGGTTTTTAGATTATTCGCGAGAGAAAGTATCGGATAAAATAAACTCACGTTTAGTTTTAACACTTCGTTTAAAAGTTAGTTTTGTAGAAAAGAGAAAAAGTAGATTTTAGAAGAAAAAAAGAGAAGAGGCCCGATAAATAGCATGTTCTGTGGACAAAACAATAGAAACAAATGTAGTGTTACAAGTCAAAACGGAATAAGACACTACATAGCCCTAGTTGCCCGTTGATCGACTCACAATTATCTAAAGTAACACAGCTAACAGGATACGAGACACTTGCGAAGCGCTTTGGAACGGTCACTGACACGTAGCCCTCGTGGATTCAGACGCAGGATGCGAGCCCAGCCCCAGATGCCAAGACAGTGTTCATAGAAACTTCATTCGCACACAGCTATTTTTTCAGAGCAATATTACCCAGTACCATGACAAATATATAGAGTTAGAAAATACCATATAATATATCATTGATAGGTGGTCTCAGGCTCCACATGTTATTCTCACAAACGATGGTATGTTCTAACTCCATGATTTTCACAATAGTACTGAATAAAATAATTCTGCTTTTTAGCTTATGGTTTCCCCCAAATAAACAAACGGAACGACTTCTCCGTCGTCATTTCGAAGCGACTTATCAGGACAGTCTTTTTAAAGCAACCTATTGAGTTATCGACATTTGGTTCATTCACATAAACACTCACACTAGAGCCAAAATCTACTAGTCGCAACTATAAGCTATCAGCTGTAGCTGAAAAGAATACACAAGTATCGATCCATCCAAAGCTCTATTAGGATCAGTACATCAAGAAGTATGTAACACCTCGCGGTTTCGATTAACCTTAAGCAATGAGTTACAAAGCTAAGTGGAATTAATTAAATAACTAATGAATAAAATGCAAGGTAATCTAAACTTTTCCGTGTATCTAGTTAAATTGAAACCCATAAGCGGTAAATAAATATATTACATTCACAATTTCATCATCGAGAGTAAATACAATCCGTATGCACCGGATTAAGAAATGAAATTAACCAAGCGACAATTTAAAAAGCGTTCAACTCAAATAAAAGATATAACAGTCTGTATTACAATACTTAATTAATTACAGTCCATTTCTAGCAAACGAATTACATCCATTAAATAATAATTAAATTTTCCTCAAATCAAATAAAAATATTATAGCTCTTATTACATTAATAATGATAGTAAAAATTACAGTGAATTTACAATTCTTGATCCTAACCAATTGACCGTCTAAAAAATATAAATAATTACAACACAATTGCAATTAATCAGGAATTGTAGATTTTAATTTACATTGAGCTCATCTCATATAGTAATTATGATTCACTAACTTTACCAAACACAAACCGCGATATTAATTACAAGTAAATAAATATTAAGATACCAAAAAAGACCAAACAAAAGAAGGGAATTAAAAGCAGTTGTTGTCAAAACCTTAGTTTAGATATCGAAGTAGACAATTCGCTCATTGAAATACCATACTGTCCAGGGCTAGTTAGTACTTCTTGTAGCCGTAGGGTTTTTATCATCCAACGTTAAAAACCAGCTTGGATCTATTCCGAAGTTCCATTTTGCAACCAACCAACCCAAAATATCCAAATCCAACCCCCCTCGTGCACAGTGAAGCCACTGCCACCATAGAGAGCGTAGGAAACCCAGAGGAGACCACAGGGAGGAGATAAAGGCCAAAGGCAAGCAAGGAGAAGAGAGAGAGAAAGCATTGCATCGAAGACTAGCAGAGACAACAACCAGCCAGCAAGCCAACCAATTCCTCATTTCTTCCCCACCAAATCCATCCCCATCCCAAATCCACCAACCAGCCAAAGTCTAGAGGAGTGAGGTAGCTCACCCAAGGGAATCCAGCCATCACAGGAGGAGGAGCAAGGCCAAGGGAGCATGTTAGCTAGGCCACCAACACTAAGAGGAGTGAACCACAATCAGCGCCGGTCCTAGGGTTTTGAGGGCCCTAAGGTGAACTTGTCGTGACGGGCCCATTAGACCATGTATAGAATTTTATAATATATATAGGTGCTAATTTTACTTGCAAAGCGAAAACAAATCCAATAATATATTTTTAATTTAGCATGTCTGATAATTATCAACGAACAATGTAGACTAAAATAACAATATATTTGTACTTCTAGAACTAATATGATTACCTTAAGGAAGAATAGAACTCCATCATATCCATTGCTTCTCATAAAATGATACTTCTTTGGGCATTTCTTGATGCAAAATCATCAAGGACGGTATTGAGATCAATAGTGTCCAAGACATCCTTCTCGATGGTGCACATAGCCAAGCCATTTAACCTTTCTTGTGACATAGTTGATCTCAAATAGTTCTTCAACAACTTCAATTTCCAGTCCCTCATTCCATCATGTGCTAGCACACTTTTGCACTGATTTGATTTGAACAATTTGCAGCAAAAACAAAAAACTTTGTCCACATGTTTAGAGTAAACCAACCAATTTCTATCAACCACCTCACCATTGCTTAACTTTCTGGAGTAGTAAGCATATGAAAAACGTCTATTATTAGCATCTAAAGGGAACTAAAGATTCAATATTCTCTCACCGGCCCTTTTTCAATCAATATATCTCTACCCTTATTATCAAGATTTCCCCAAGTTCTAGGATCAAAGACATCATGAATAGAAGCTTCTTGCACATCATCAATTGAATTTTCAGGTTGAGAGGAAGGCTGTAAATTTTCATTCTCTGTAGCATGGTCATTGGCATCAACTTCTTCTTCTTCACTTAAATTATCAATAACTTGCAGCTGCCCTTGTTCTTCAATATCAGGTGCATCTACTTCTACAGGATTATCATCAGGCACAACACTGCTCGAAGCTGAAAAAAACTTATGTATAGCACCTTTTTGTGATTGAATAAATTGATCTTCTAGTTTTCTTCGTTTTCTTTTCTCAGCCCCCGACAAATGTTTCTTAGGTAACATTCTAAAATTCTAACACCTAAATTAGAATAAAAACACGACTATATGAGTACAGAGTACTAGAAGTATGAAATACTGTACAAAAAATTAATTTGGATTAAAAAGAATAAGGAAAAAAATACCTAGGGCCTGGACTCTGAATCTCTGATTGAACCACCGAGCAATTGATGAATTGATCGACTGATCGCAAATCGCAAGAACCAAGATGCCTGATTGATCGGAGTGCCGAGCGCGAGCCGAGATGTCGTCGTCGTCGGTCGTCGAGCCCTGGTCGCCGCCGCCGTGTCCGCGGACCGCGACTCCGCGCGACTCTCCCTCTCCGTCTCGCGATCGCGGACTCGCGGTGTAGGTCGCGGTCTCTGCTCGCGTGGGAAAAGAAACGAGCTCGGGACTCGATCAGGAATTCAGGAGTCGGAGTCCGACGTTTGGCCTTCTTGGGCCGGCCGGCCAGTTTTCTTCTTCTTTGGTTCTCATTATTTTGCTAATAGACTATAGGGCCTGGGGTTTGTATACATGGGTTTGGGCCCCTCCCTCGCCTGGGCCCTAGGCGGTCGCACCTGGTGCACCTTCCTAGGGCCGGCAAGCCAAGAAAGTGACAAGCAACATCAACCTCCAATTATTTCCTAAATCAAGCTGACAAAGTAGCCGACATCCCATTTTCAATTTTTGTCGTCGCTTTCCAGGGACCACACCTTGTGCACCACCATACACAATAATCATTTAACCGTAGTAGTATCATAGCCATCATAGAGAAGAAGAGGGGGCAGAGGAAGAGGGATTGGGGTGGGGCGAGTAGAGAGGGGGAGAGTATACCCTAGGTGAAGCCCATAGTGATGATGGTGCACCACCGTCGGCTAAATCACTCGCACCTGACGGCCATTGCACTCCTTAGTGTGCAAGAGACCTCAAGCCCTGCCGTAGCAAGCCGAGATAGCGCGCCATCATCACCCTCACCATTCACATGCAAAATCCAACTCAAATCATAAAATGGAATGAGCTCAAGTCATGAACTCAAATTAACAAAAGGGGAAGAAAGGGGAAATCAAATGTAAGTAAGGAGGGAGCCGATTCTCAACCACAAACAACAGATCAAGAGGGACAGTGGCTGGAGCCAGGCCAAAATGGCGCAGGGAGGCCCTCGAGCAATCGGGCTGGGGCTAGCCAGGGTCGGTAGGCAGAGGCAGTGCCGAGCACAGGTAGGGGAGATGGCCAGTGTAGGGGAGGCAAGGCGCGCAGGGGAAAGCAGGGATTAAAATCAATTAATTGCCATAAATAATTATTCACGATTATTAGAACCAATTAATTGCCATCAGTAGATTAAAATTGTACATGGGCATTAAAACTGTATGCGGTGAGTAACATTGTGTGCGTCAATTTAAAACAGTAGTTAAGTTGTAAAAAACCGAAATTGGCTAAATAAATTTTGGAGATAGTATGGGGACGCCCTTTGTATAATTTATTTTATTATTTACATTTTTCTATATATGTAAATTAAATCGTTGCTCTGTATTAATTGCAGGAAACAAAATGGTACAATAGGAAGGATTTTATCTGAGTGACCCCGAGATCCAGATTTTCGATCCATACTCAGGCAAGCATCTCTTTAAGCATATGATCCATAACAAGTATTTACTTATTAAATTATTATCACCATACATAAAAATAAAAATCATGTTTAAATCGAATGAACGCAATAAGAAAGAAATAAAAGAGATATCGTGGTGTCAACTACTAGATTAGTTGACCAACGGTTTAGAATAAAGGTAGGCAGTTGGAGAAATCACTGTCATACTGATAAATAAAAAGTGGGTGGAGAGTCCCTAGATTAAAAAAAGGACAGATTTGGACCCTCTATATATGGATATTATATAAGGATATACAAACTTTGCTTGTGTAATGGACTATATAAGTCATATCAACTATTATTTCATCAGAAGATGGGTAGAATCAGTAACTCTATCAAAGTTGTTATGCACTCCACAAATGAGTAAGTAGATTTATCCAGGGAGGAACTGGACAAGGTCTCAAGTGGACTTTGGGTTATAAAGAATACGCCCAGCGCATATATTTAGCGATGTGAAGTGTCGGGTGAAGGTGATTTTTGGCCCGACCAATGACTATCTTATAATTGCAATGGTGTCGGGAGAGGGTGGTAAACCACCTTAGGCCCACAGTTATAAGTAAGTCGGGTGAACGTATAATATACTGAGATAGAGGTAAAAAAATCTGTATTCTGATTTGGGCCTCATATCTAAGGAAATGCGAAGATCCACTCGCTACAAAAATCAGGGTGACCAGAGAAAAGTGATATGAGCTTGCATAATGCTATATAAATCATGAATTCATGCATGTCTCCTAGACAGGAAGCTACATGAACTAGTGAAGGTTTTTTCTATTTATACGAGTGTTCAATAGATTTCTAAATTAATAATCTAATACTTTTTCTCAACCAAAAACATTTATTTTCTAAATGAGAATGAGGATGAACATGAGGATAAAAATGAGAATGAGGATGGAAATGGATATTCCAGGAAATGATAGATTATGAGTATACCATGCATTGTTGTTAGATAGGCTTGCTAAGTACTCTGTACTTACTCTTACTATTATTTTCCTTTCTTTAGAGTATAGCCATCCCAGAATTTCACTTGGTGTGAATGAGTCTTACCAGGGGAGGTTTTATCCTGAATAGGAGAAAGATGGTGTTGAGCGCAACCCATATAAGGGGAAACCCTTATACGAGACCCAAAATGACTAAGAGATTACTAGCAGCATGGGCACGACACCCAAGGCATCAGTAACATTAGCGTGCTATCTTTATATTTAGTACTCCTGTATAATTAGAATCTAAACTAGCACTGTTTAATTTATGTATTGTAATATTGGAGCACTTGTGGCTTCGTAAAAAACTTCAGCACCGCGTAGCTATGTTTATGTAATAGTATGTCATGTCTCTAATTATTGTTCTGCTCCAACATTCTAATAGGCTTACTATCCATCGGAGTGGTGTTTTACCGGATAAACGACTAATAATCTATTGATTAGTGTTATTATCCCTCGGTAAAAATATGAGTCGTCACATATAGGGGTGAAAATGGATCGAATAGTGCTTAAACCATATTCGCATCCATATTTTTTCTCGGATTCGAATACGAATCAAACAAACGTCAGATACAAATATGGACCAGACAAATGTCGAATATGAATTTAAATTGAATATCTACTCAATTTGGTTGGATCCAGATATCCTCATAACTTATGTAGTATGAAGATATTAATGACATTTTATTCTCATACAATCACACTTAATCATTCTAATGAATTTACTTTATCTAAAGAAACATGAATTCACGTTCGATTAAATAAAACTTGTCAAACTAATTAGTCATATTGTAATAAAATATGCATATTGCTTTGTTGAATATGAATACGGATACTGATAGTCTAGATAAAAATAACATCTCAGATGATAAAAGTCTATACCATATTTGCATCTATATTTTTATGAGAATTTGAATACGAATATGAATAGGATAGAAATTGTTAATTGGATGAAAAAAAATCTACGCTATATTTGTATCCTATCGAATAAGGTAATCAGATAATTCAGATAATTTGAATTCACTTTTCAGTCACATAGTGCTAGTATGGGTGTTAATCACTAGCTTAGATAGGACTAGTAGTACCACTAATCTGTTACTAGTAGCTTGCAACAGCAATTCAAGGACCATGGTAGTACGGGAGGGAGGGATAGCAGCCTAGCCGAGGGTGTTGTGTGTATGATTGTACGAATGCATGGAAAGTAGCGAAATAATTAATTGCCGGCGAGTGATTGGGAATGGGTTGGAGTTGGACGATGAGATCATGGAGTGAGGCGAGGTGGGAAAGGAGGTTGGGAGGGAGCAGCAGTACCAGCGGCATTACGAACAGGGACGGAGATCGCGAGATCTTGGCGACTTGATGGCCACTCTCCACTCTTCACTCCTCTTCGTCCGTATACATATCATTGCCTCCTGCGCTGCGCTGCCGGTACAGCACCTTTCTCTTTTATTTCCGCCCGTGCACTCAGTCTTTTACACACACTGATCATTTCATCGCTTCACTATCTCTCCCTCTCTGCCAGGGCGGAAGCAAGCTATCCCACCCGATGGCACAAGATATCAGAACCAATTTTTTTTAATAAGAATCAGCACCTCTAACTCATATATAAATTTCTATGCTAAACACAGTGCATCCAATTTTTTCTTTGAAACCCAATAAAGATAGCACTAGCAGCCTAAACTTTTAGTAGCTAGTAGCAGTCCACGAGGAGTCTCCGCTTCCCTAGCCCATGAGATAACTACAGCATGCCAAGCCAGCCCTTGCGTCAACCCAAGAGAGAGGACCGCAACAGGGCACGGCATCTATTTGATTCCTGAAGCATGTCACCTCACAACAACCCTCGACACCTGTTTGTCTCGCACGATCAGCCAAGAGATGTGCATCACGTCCGCCGCACAGCCGTACCCAACTAGGTAGCGATCGATCGTCGGAGAACGAGAGAAAATCAGTGTCACCAGTAGCCCTCGTCTACCATCTCGTCGCGGCGCTGTCTTGTCCCTGTTGCCTTGTGCCCATGCCGGCTGAAGGAAGCTTAGATCCACTTTATCAGTATAGATCTACTCTATCAGTATGTATTTTGCTCTAAATTTCTCTATATTCTTTCAATTTGTTTCGAGAATAGAGGCTAACTTTGTGAGTTAGGATGTCAAGTGTGATAATTGATTAATTTTTGTTAGCCTGTAGGGTTAACATTTAGGGTTCCAATTTTAATTTTTGGAATGATGAACTAACTCATTGTAAATTGAAAGCAAAACTGTAGTATTTGACCACAATATCAAGTAAGTAAGCCACTTGATGTATTTTTCTATTATATTGTTCTTGAATTGTTGAACATACAAATATCTAATTTACTTTTTTAATTAATTTGTGATGATTTCATAAATGATATACTTTTTTGGTATGTGAAGAAACAAGAATTGGTAGAAATTACTAATAATATTGTGGTTCTCGCTTCATGAACCTGAAAGAACATAACTAGTAAAAGTTAATACATAATTTACATTGATCGTTTTATTATTTTTACATGAAAACTATAAGTAATTTTGTTCTTTTTTAACACGCCATTAAGGTTGAATGATATATTTTACCCATGACAACCAACTTTTGTCTCCGATTTCATACTTAGTTCCTTCAGTTTGCTGCAACTAATCAATATTATAATCGAATTTCTTTATTTTGGTAAGCATTTCGATCACTACCTATTTACCATTATACACTTTCATTGGTTATGTTGAAGTATTGCTGCTAAAAATTATCAAACAAAGTACTATTTAGCATAATATTACTTAAAATTACATATATTACTATATGTATTGTGAAATAATAAATTTTGATCATTTTTATTCTAATTTAGCCATGCTCTCTGCACAAGCACTGTGACGGTGCCCCATCGTCTTGTTCCTTTCCTTCTGTTGGCTGAGAGAAGGTACGCTCCTAGTGAAAGCCCAGGGGACATCACGGGAGTTGAAGAAGTGTGGAACAAGTTGCTATCTTCTCTGGGGAAAAAGGATGTGGGTGACTCGTATCTCTGATCCACATTGCATTTTGTTTTTGTCAAGAGTTTCGATACTTTTGCATTTACTCTCGAGAAATCCCCTATCGTTACGTTCCCATCTCACCCTCCGGGAATACATATGGCAGCATGACAACTACGTATGTAACGTAGCTGCCGGGTAGTGTTCTGAGAATTTTTGCCATGTATAACGTCTTTTTAATATATATTTATAGAAACTAGCTGAATACCCATGTATTGCTACGGATTTTTAAAATTTATCATACTACATGTTTTAAAACTCACGGGTGGTAAAAATTTTAGAATATACATACAAACATGTTCTAAAAGTTTTTAAATCCGTCAAGTAAGTCAGAAGCCGTCGATCGTACCTCGTGATCATATGTAGGAAGACATCGACCACACCTCGTAGTCGTAGACCACGGCTTCGACTTCGACCATAGATTTTCGACTTCAACCACTGCCACCTTCGATCACTGTCCCCTTCGACCACGACCCTTTGACGACCATGGCCTTTCGACGCTAACCACTTCCCCCTTTGACCACCGTCCTCTTCGACCACTGTTCCCTTCGACTGTGGCCCTTCGACGTTGACCACTGTCCCGTTCGACCATGGCCCTTTGACGTCGACCACGGCTTCGACTTCGACCACTGTCCCCTTCGATGATCACGACACTTCGACGTCAACCACTTCCCCCTTCGACCACCGCCCCCTTTGACCACGACATCAACTTTGACCGCGGATCTTCGACATCGGCCACGGCCCCTCAACCATGGCCCCCTTCGACCACAGCCTCAACATTGACCACAGCCCCCTTCGACCACGGCCCTGACGTCGACCATAGCCCTTCAACTTCGACCGCGGATCGACTTCGTCCACAACCCTTCGACTTCGACCACTGCCCCTTCGACCACTGTCCCCTTCAACCATAACTTCGACTTCGACCATGTCCCCTCGACTTTGGCCATGGCCCCTCGACCACGGCCCCATTCGACCACGGCGTCGGCTTTGATGACCAGTTTGGGAGACCAAAATCACTAGACAGCGCGACGGGTTCCGAGTGAAGAGCAGGAGGAGGTAGAGAGGCTCATCGGACGAGCGACCGCTAGGCAGCGATGGCGGGGGAGAGCCATGTGGGTGGGTCAGTAGACGGTAGGCGCCTACCGCCCGGCCACCAAATAACAGGTAGTCTACCGTCTGCCCACAAAACAGCAAATAATTAAGCCGACTTAATTACCGGCCTAAATTAGTAATTTTATGTCATATTTATTTGAATTTTCAAATATAGGAAATGAAATAAAAAAATTACAAAATGTTTGGTGGAGTTTCTTGAGGCACGAGGTACGTTGGATAATTTTATCATAATTGTTTACAGCTATTTACTATCTCTAAAAATTCTTGGAGCAACAAATAATTTTTGCAGCTACTTCAGGAATTGTTATAGCTAGTAAATTGTTGTGAAAAATTATGAAATTTTTCGTGGAGTTTTCTGATGTACCATGCTATGTTGTATAATTTGTATGTAATTTTTCACACCACTTTGGCACCTCTAAACATTATTTGAGCGGCGCGCAATTAAATAGACGATTAAGCACTAATAGCTGAGGCTAACGGCCTAACGCCCGGCACTGTGTGACCGCCGTACAGTGGCTAGGTGGCAGGCCATTAGCCCCCGCCCATCAGTACTTAATCGCCTATTTAATTGTTTGTCGCTCTAAGAATTTTTAGAAGTAGGAAATAGCCACGAAAAATTATGAAAAAATTACACAACATAGCAAGCTGCCTCAGAAAGCTTTCCTAGAAATTTTATAATTTTTCACAATTATTTTCTACCTTTAAAAATTCTTGGAGGATGTGTAACTAAACCAGGGCTAATTCGAGGGTAACCGAGCGGCAGGTGACCTATCGCACAGTGATCAGGTGGCAGGTGGTCTGTCGCCTGATCACCCCACAAATGGTGGACACGGCTCGTTGCTATATGTAACAACTCCTATAAATATCAAAATCGTACAAATTTTTAAGCAATATTCATGGTGGATAAAATTACCAAAAAATTATAAGTCAAGTACATTATGTCTAGAGGCTGCAAATAAAATTTCGTAATTTTTTGAGCCTATTTGCTATATTGAAAAATTAAAATTAATTATATGAAAAAATCAGCCGGTTTAATCACCTGCCGTCTGACCATAGGATGGCAGGTCACCAAAGTGGGCTAGGTGGCAGGGCGGTAGGCTTGCCATTTGGTGGCAGGACGGCAGGCTGCCTACTGTATGCTACAAGACACCGGCTAGGTGACAGGCCACACGTCAGCTTTGCGGTGTTACCACCGGCCACCGAACGATAAAAATATCACTTTTATCGATACAATCTGTATACTACTACTTTTATAGGTACATATATAAACAGTATATATGTACCAAAAACTCGTGTTTCTGAGAAGCAACCGCTCAATCCGTTAAGCTATCCGCTCACAGAGCACCGGACTCCTCAACTAATCGATCAAACAAGTGAATCAAATGTGTCCACTTGTAAGTCGTACGCAAATTCTCTTCCTACTAGTAGTGTGCCTGTACTAACGCTACGGTAAAATACAAAACAAGATAAAATTTGTAAAAAATAAAACGACAAATCAGATTCATTAATATTCACGTCTCATATATTGTATAATCAAATGTTTTTGTATTTTTGTTCCTAAAAGCATCACTTCATCTTTTTAATTAGCTCACTTGTCATATAGTCTACAATCTGAACGGTTGCTCTACTATTGGTAGGCTGGTAGCTGATAGGCAGACAAACAGCTTAGCGTACAGGTTATAAATTAGCTAATTGACACTTGAACCAAGTTCGGTTTCAGTGCCAATACACCCTCAGTTCACAGGAGGAAAATCACGGGTGCTTCCTCACTTTTCTCTCTGTAACAAGGTTAATACTAATTACAAAATACATAAAGAGGTAAATAATATCTATTCAGCATTCATCATGCTTAAAAAATTATACAAATCAATATTGAGAAAAGTATAGAAACACATTCCAAAAGGATTTAGCGATAGTAAGTTTGCTCCCAATTTTTTTTAATACATCGGGTCTACCTATTTTACCGTTCTTATGCTCAAGCTTACCATTCAATCATTCAAGAATGGTATTATTCAGGAACCGGAAGTATTTATGAGAATGGCAGGTGAGAATAAATTACTGACTTAAGCTCAAGGATGAATATTGACAAAAATATTGAACATTACAACAAACATCTCAGAGAAAGACGTCTACAAGTGCATGCATAATTTGCTCATAAATACACACGATCAACAAGATCGCCTCTTTGTCGATCTGAGCATTGTTTAACTGCTGACGTCGGATGCCCGTGAAACTGAAAAACTGTACCTATGCACCTCTGAGACTTCCACACAATTATGTTTCTCGGTTCATTTATCACAAGGGGTGGGTGGTTGAATTTGCGAAGTTGGTAGCAAATGCCAGATGACTTAATTGGTGCTTGTGCTGACATCTAGTTAGAAGATTCTGTGCCATAGTCAAGCATTTCTTTTATGTTTAGCTTGATTGAAGGTCCCATTGATGAGCATACGTATGCCGTTTTCCAGTATATCCCCTTTGCACCAGAGGGCTTGTTCCTTTCGACAGAGCGCTGGAAAGAGATGGCAAAAGGCGAGTCAACATAAATTCTCAGTAACATCAACAGAGATGTTCATAGGAGCAGATATCTTACAACAACAGCCATGAAGTTTGCAATAAGGTCTTCTTCAGGGAAGTCAACCTTGCCAAAAGGGATGTGAACAATCCCTGTCTTATCAACTCTGTATTCGACTTTACCTTTCTTGAACTCTTCAATAGCCTAGAACCATTTGCACAGTTAGCATGATCTACCCCATCAACTCCATTGACAGTTTATTGCTACAAGCATGGGATTGAAATGGTTCAAGCCTATACAAGCACATCATTAACAGATTAAATAATACTCCCTCCGATTAAAAATATAGGGCATTTTCGACACTAATACAGTCTTCAAGGTACATCTTCAACCAATAATTCTATCATAATATGTGTGCGCATATACATGTCCAGTTTTTAGTTTATGAGCCTACTTACACCTATCTCGCAAGTTTATGGGCCTAGTACCACATGACAGAACAATGGCAGACGGATTTGGCAACAACACAAAAAAAGGGACTTTATGATGACAAACTTCCTTGTCCAATGGTGAATAGCTCACTGAGCATTTATTATGCATCATGATTTGTATCAAGGTTACATGTGTACGTTGCAGTCCTGTACTGTATACATGGGTGAAGTATTTAGGTAGTCTTCTTGCAAGGATGAATGTTTTGGGTACTTAGAACCTTGCTCCTAAATAAACTAAAAAAAAATGTACATTGCGCTAGATTTCCAGTCGTGGTCAATCCCTTGAGTAATTGTTGGTATCAATCTTACAGTCAACTGTCCCACTCTGCCTTCAGCTAATTATTGCTGTTACTATGCTTTGCATACCCTTACCAAGGCATCCTGTGGACTGAGGAGTTAACAAACAATTATCACCAGTTCACTACCACAAACTGATAGCCCTCCAAATCCTGCCTCCACCTCATCAAGTTTCCTCCCTCCATTTCAGTCAGTAAAAGTAACTTTTCCTACTTTCTAAACAGTCTGTAGGCACAATCAAACTACAAAATCAAGTTGTGCCTATCACCATGCCTGAGTCTTCAATTATTGAAATACAAACAATTAAAGGGAACTAACCAAGGTAGTAAGTTATCAATATATCAATATCTGAATCCTAGAAGTGCAGCTAAATACTGAAGTTAGGTGGATGGCATTTTTTCACCCAATATCACTGTCACAATACACAACCCAAGCAACATAGACATGATTGATGATTGACAAGCAATATTGCTGGAAAATCTGAAAAAAATCTGTACGACTTCCACAGTACCTGAGTAATGTTTGGAGAAACAGTGCCAGCTTTGGGGTTAGGCATCAGTCCTCTTGGTCCTAGAATATTACCCAAGCTAGCAACCTGAAAAGTAAATGGAAAAGCTCAGCTTGACAATCAAATGAAGCAGGAGCACACCATGAAAGTTTCCATGAGCATGGCTGGTCCTGTGACAAATTAACATAGCACTCCCTACATTTATGTCAGGCCTAGCTTTCAAAGAATGAAACGCCTGATTTCTTGTATTCAGAACTTAGTTTGTAATATGTAGTCTATTTTATTTCAATGAACCATTCTGTGGTAGTTAACAGTTCATATAAGACCTAAGAGTAGAAACAAGTCTAATAGTCCATTTCAAACTATTGTGGCAAAATAGTCCATGAATCCTACCTCCAATATGAACTGAAATAAGACCACAACTCTTTCACAAAAAGAAAAAGAACAAAAGTAAGACAAAGAGCATGCATCTGAAGGGGATGCGTCAACAAACATAACCAATAAACAGCTAACTGTATTGTTCCTAGTAACAATAAAAAAATCTAAAATTTTGTTTTGGTGTGAGGCGCGTGATGAAGTGCTGACCAAATGCTTAGCAAAATAAGCCCAACAACCTTGCATGTAGATAGGCACCTTCACCAAGCAAGGAAATATTTCAAACATGACTCACACACCTACTTCCACATACCTTAGGCATCATATCAGGTGATGCAATCAATTTGTCAAACTCCATGAATACTCCTTTTATTTGTTCAATCAGGTCATCTCCACCAACAATGTCAGCTCCTGCAGCTCTCGCTTCATCTATCTTTTCACCTACAAGGAGCGGAGGAGTAGGGGGAGGAGGAGGTGGCGGCACGGGGTGGGGGAGAGGAGGCGGCGGGCGGAGTGGAGGAGTGGGGGGAGGAGGAGGAGGCGGCGCGGGGTGGGAGGAGGAGGAGGCGACGCGGACGGCAGACGGGTGAGGGCGGCGCGTGAGGAGGCGGGCGGAGCGGAGGAGTGGGGGGAGGAGGCGGCGGCGGCGCGGGGTGGGAGGAGGAGGAGGCGACGCGGACGGCAGACGGGTGAGGGCGGCGCGTGAGGAGGGGAGGAGTGGGGGCGAAGGAGGCAGCGGCGCGGGTGGGAGGAGGAGGAGGCGAGGCGGACGACAGACGGGTGAGGGCGGCGTGTGAGGAGGGGAGGAGGTGGGACAAACCTGAACCGGCTCCGCGCCGCCGCCTTCTCGGGAGCCCGGAACGGGAGCTTCTAGGGCGTCGGCGCCGGCGACTCCGGCTTCCGCTTCAACCCCGATGGCAGCGGTTGGATGGCGTGGAGAGGAGGTCGGGACGCTGCCGCGTCAGAGACTACAGCGGCGGCGTTGGCGGAGTTAGCGAGAGGACGGGAGCGGCGCCATTGTCGCCAAGAGGATGGAGGGGGCGCGGTCGACGTGAGGACAGGGGCGGCGTGGTCAGGGGAGGCGGTGACGAGGGGATGGAGAGTTTGGGGGCAGATGGGCGAGGAGGAGATGGGCAGATGCGGCGGGAGGCGGCGGGCGGATGCGGTTGGGCAGCGGCGGAGTGGGGGAGCGGGAGGCGGCGGCAGCGCGGGGGCGAAGCAATCGAGGGGTGCGGAGGAATCGGTGGGGATGAGCGCGGTTCGGGATAGAGGAGCAGCGGCGCCGATTGGATTGGAACGATCAAGCGAGTGTGCGTGGGCGCGGGGTGCATGATCTGGATGATTTTGGCCTTAGGATCTTCAATGAGTAAGAGAAGAAAGCTTGAGGAGCGATACAGACCATTCATTTGTATGAAGTTGGATTACTTTGAGATACAAATCTGGGTGGACTTAGATTAGGCATGACTGTGAGGGTGATTGAGGGGGGTGGATTTAGTAAAGAAAATTTTGGTGTATTATAGAGTAGGGTAGATTCACTGATCGACCTAATGGACCTAACGGAAGGGGCAAAAAAAAAGGTAATTTAGCCATGGGATACTGAACTTTGGTGGTATGTCCTTCCACACTTTTTTTTGTCTTTGCCTGAACACGCTGCAAAATCATGACTATTTGCCATATGACACTAGAACCATTCAAAGAATGACATACGAATTATGACCAAATTGCGGCCATGTTCTTTTCAGTTTCTAAAAGCTGTTTTTGGGCTTTTCTACAGTAACTAGTTTTTAAACGGAGTATCTTTTCAAGATAGCATCTATTCAAGATAGCATCTACTAGTTAATTGTAGTACATACTGTACTGATTTTATTTATATCGCCAAAAACCGTATATGAGTTTCTGTTACTCTGTAATTTCTTACACAAACAATCTAAAAATCATAAATCACAACTAAAAATCACAAACCGCAGCTAAAAAGAACAGACGTGCTTCTCTTCTTCGCTCCTCCTATTCTATTTCTTCTTTCACTCTCTTCTTCCTTCTAGTCTCACGAGACACCGCACATGCCGCCACGAGTCCATGACATCGCCTGCACTCCGCTTGTCCACCACGCGTCTTCGCCCACCTCATTGTGTCAGTTCGGCCTACGTCATTGTCCACCGCATGTCAGGGGCAAAACATACCATTTTTATCCGTCTTCTCTCTCCTCTCAACCGTTAGATATTATATTTTAACGGCAATTAGCAAAGAGCGACAGAAATTTTAGGCAAAGACACATGTCCTCAAGCAAATGACATAAAAGTTCAATGTTGTGTAGCCAATTTCGGACAAGACTCAGAAGGCGGAACGCATATATTTAGGCCCTGTTTGTTTTCACTTAAGATTATTATAATCTAGCTTATAGGTGGGGGATTATATAAGCTAGATTATAATAAGCTGGTGGAAAATAAGCTGTTAAGTGTTTGTTAGCCTGGATTATCAGAGTTATGGATTGTTGTATTCGAATGTTTAAAGACTACAATGTCCTTGAGAGAGAGGCAAGGGAGTTGGGGGATGGATGAATGGCAAAGGTGGGTAATATTCCTAAAGTTTTATGGTCCTTAAGATAAAAGGTGGATCTATAAGCTAAAATAAGCTCCTTTTTTGAACTTATTAGATTACAATAATCTGGGCTATTAGATTATAATAAGTTACCTTATAATCTAGACTGTTTGTTTCCACTTATGATTACAAGCTAGATTATAATGATTTTAAGTGGAAACAAACAGGGCCTTACTAAAAGATACTCCTAACTTAGTATATGTACGCACGCAGACACATGTGAAGCAACGTTGCCGACCCACCTGCCCAAGTTGTGTCTCGTGAGGAACAAGCCGGTGGGCTAGTGGCAATGGAGGTTGTTTATCCTCCCCATCTACCCCAGGTTCAAAATTTTAGTACCACTTTGGGTGCCTATCTCCTTTTATATGAATACCAAAGCTCTTGGCTAATTTTTAAGAAATGCAAAATTGGCTAAGGACACTGATATTTTATAGTATTATTCAGGACACTGGTTTTTTATGTACTTACTAAAATATAGCTAAATCATGGCTATTTACTGAAACACACTTCATCCATTAAAATATAATTTTCAACGAAAAGATGAGAGAGAATGCTGGCAAAAAAGCCTATCTTACCCTTCAGGTGGTGACACGAGTATTGGATCAGGAGCGAGGCGAGCGGGGAATTTTAGGATGGGAGCAAGGGTTTTCAAGGTATAAAGCTATCCATTTGGTTGAACCAAACTGCAAGGGGTTATGGGCACCAGAGGTCATTTGAAAATTTTCTCTCTCTGAGTCGGTCGGAGATAATATTTGAATAGTCGGAGTGTGTTTTGGTAAATAGCTATGATTTAGCAACAAATAGTACCAAATATCAGTATCCAGTGGCACCTTAAAAAAAGGTTTGTGTCTAATTTAACCTTAAATTGGAAGCTTTAAGCATGGAAAAAAAAGTCTGATCCTGTCACGTTAAAACACACCGATGCAAAACTTTTCTCGTGTGCGCGTAGCATAATCGTCGTGGCGCTCGCAACGAAGTCGTACGTGGCGCCCAGCCTTCTTCTCCCGTGTGGCTGTGCTTTCCTTTTTCGCTTTACCACCGCCACTACCCGTTGCGCCAGGGGGCGCCTCGGAACTCGCGCGTCGCGACGCTGATCTCGAGGCCGCGCAGGGCATGTTGCGCGTTGATTGGGTCTACGCGTCGGCAGTCAGCGCCTAGCCTACGCACGCAACGTACTCGCGTGCCGAAATCTATCTGCCGGGAGTTTTTTTGCGCCTTTAGCGCATTTCAAACTCGTATTTATAAAGTAGTCATACGTAATTACGTAGTAATTACAAAAATATTATTTTTACCATACGCTGATCAGACGGTAGCGCTATAGAATTGATACGTGATCAGCGGTGCCCCATAGCCGTGCGGCAGGGGCCGACCACTGTGTTGTTCCCTCTATGCTGCCCTGCCTGGTAATTAGCTCGCTTAATTGCATGCCTTAATTATTAGTTTATATTTACTGTTTGTTCAAAATTTTAAATATAGCAAATGAGTTCAAAAATTTATGAAATTTTATGTACAATCTCCTGACACAAGATATTTGATTGTATAATTTTTTTATAATTTTATCTGTAGGACCGGACAGACAACAGAGGGGGTGAATGGTGCCTTAAGATTTTTCCTCCAAATATTCACATATTCCTTGTTCTCCAATAACTATAAAGTTATGAAGATTAGGATATGGGATCTACTAAAAAACAGAGGAACACAGACCACTGAACGACCAGATCAGAGCACTGTGTGGTTGAATTAAGACCACTCGGCAAAAACGCAATGTGGTCGAATACGACCACTCAGTAGAAATACAAGGTGGTCGTAACAGACAACATAGTCGGGACAGACAACGTGGTCAAAACCAACAACGTGATCGAAACCGACAACGTGGTCACAACAGACTACATGGTCAAAACCCACTACGTGCTCGAAACCGACGTGGTCGAAACCACCGTAGTCAAAACCAACGTGGTCGAGCCAATGTGGTCGAAGCCAACGTGGTTGAACCAGCGTGGTCGAAGCCAATGTGGTCGAAGCCAACGTGGTCGAGCCAATGTGGTCGTAACCAACGTGGTCGAAACGCCAGCGTTGTCGAAGACCGACGTGCTCTCAGACTACGTGGTCGAAGTCCATTGTGTGGTCGACATCACTGTAGTCATTGACCCAAGTACAGATAGAAAATACGTGCAATTGCAAACCAGTACATGATCAAAACAGAACTGATCGGACCGAGAAATCTACGACCATTCAGCAATCTAAACAATGTGCAATTGCCAACGACAAGAGGTTGCAGAGAAGTCGAGCAACCACACGACTTAGAATTATTGAGTGATAGAAGGTAAGTGTGGTCGAAAACGACTAGAAGTACCAGAGGCGACGCACGACCAACAGAACTGAAAACAAGAACGATGCACAGTTATTTGCTCGTGGAAAGAGAGTAGCGAAAATGACTTTGAGCATTATCCCTGTCGTAGGGGTGGCCCCCACCTAAACCCAGCAGGCATGGTAGGAAGGTATAAGGTCCCAAATAGGCCATGTGTAATGACATAACTGCCCCCAGGGGGATAACTAGATGTAAGGGTAAAACCGTAAAAGCACTCCTCATGTATATATATATGATGAGAAGCCATGGGGAGGACCCAGGCCATTACACTTATCTTCATCACTCTCCACTACCATCTCTCTCTGTTTGGTCTGTAACCACAACAGTTGGCGCCGTCCGTGGGGAGGACGAAGACAAGCCTGAAGACCGAAGGAAAAAGATGGCACCGAAAAAAGCTTCTTCAGCGGCGGCGAAGGGAAAGAAGGTGGTCGGCCCGGAGCATCGTGTGAGCACCAGGGCTTCGGCATCGGCAGCAGCGGACGCGGGCGTCGACGCAGGCGTGGTGGCCGAAGATGCCGGCGTTCGCGCGGTGACGACCAACCCCGTCACCGGCACCGCGACGATCGCCCCCGGTACCGGCACCGCGACGACCCGCCCCGCTACCGGCGTCAGGGGGATGGGCCCCGTGGCCGACCCCGCAGTCGAAGACGCTGACGCGGGTGCGGCGGCAACCGACCCCGCCGACGCAACGGCAGCCGACCTCGCCGCCCCCACGGCAACCCTCGCTGGTGGCACGGACCGGGTGGTCCGAAGTAGCCACGATGGAGCGACCGGCAGCTCGGGACCCCGTGACGCGGTCGTCCCCGCGCCGATCCGCCCGCCGGGAGTACCGGCGACCCCGCCTGCACCGGCGATGGAAAGTGCCCTGCTGGCAGCTCTCAACGCGTTCCAACGGGAGCTGGGGGACCTTCGCGGAGCCGTCAGAGATATACAAGAGGCTCGGAGTCAGCCGGCCGCACCAGCAATCGCGTCCGAGCCCGCGCCGGAGAGGGCGGACAGTCGTGAAGCCCCCACGTCCAGCCGCGTGCCGCTGCGGCGCGTGGATCCGGAGTCCCCGCTCTCGGCGGGGCTGCAGCAGGCGGCATGACCCGAAGACTTCAAGTTCCCTAGCGCCATCGACTCGTATAAAGGCGACACGGACCCCCGTGAGTTCGTGCGCGTATACGAAACCGCGATCGAAGCCGCGGGCGGAGACGACACCACGAAGGCAAAGGGACTCCCCCTCGCGCTACAAGGAGTGGCGCTCTCTTGGTTTTTTACCATAGAGCCGGGCTCCATCTACGCGTGGGAGCAGCTCCGCGTCCGCCTCCACAACAACTTCCAAGGAAACTACGCCGACCGGGTCGAGGCGGACCAACTCTTCGCCGTGAAGCAGAAACCCTCGGAAAAGCTCCGGGACTACTTCAAACGCTTCGCCAAGATTCGATGTCAAGTGAAGGACGTCAACGAGACCACCATCGTCAATGCAGCCATACAGGGCCTTCGTCCGGGCCCGATGGCTGAGTACAATGCGCGGAAGCCGATCAAGACGGTGGCGAAGCTCTTCGACAAGATGGAAGAATATGCCAGGGCGGAGGAAGACGCGCGGCGAAGGCAAGGTGACGACTCCGACACTAACCACGCCGGAACCTCGGCAAAAACCGAAGATCCGTCGAAGCGCGGCTCTTCGAAGGGAAAGCGTAAGCAGGAGTCGTCCAAGGACGTGCCCGGCCGCGGGGACAACTCGCATAGGGAGTCGTCGGATCAGCCCAAGCGCGGCCAGCAAAGGTCGAGGCGAAACCGGTACGTCCTCGACATTGAAGGCGGGTCCGACGAGGGTGCTCCAGCGGGCCGTGGCGGCCGGGGGCGCCGGGGCCGCGGCCGCGGCCGTGGCAGGGGCCGCGACGATAAGGGTCGCGGAGACTACGACGACCAGCATCAGGGACTGTGGTGCTTAGTCCACGGCCGCGGCAATCATGATACCCGTAACTGCACCTCCATCGCGGCGCTCCGCGACAGCGTCGCTAGGGACAGGAACCCGGAGGCGTGCCCGCTTGCCGTGGCCCACGTCCAATTCCCATACGAGGCCCCCATGCAGGTACAGGCGCAGGGGATGCAGGTACAGGCGCAGGGATTGCAACCCCAGGAAGGCACCTTGCGGATCCAAGCTCACGTTCAGCAGCCTCGGGAGGGCCTCCTGTCGTTGCAGGCCCCGGACGCAACCTACCGCAGGGTCATTAATGTCATATCCGGCGGCTCTGCGCTGGAATTCGCCTCGGCGCGGCAGCAGAAGGCCTACGCGCGAAGACTACATCACGTGGCGGCATACCCAGCGCAAGCACCGCCGGAATGGGCGCGGCATGAGGTTACATTCACACCTGGTGACGCCCAAGGTGTGGACTTCCCTCATCAGGACCCCCTGGTCATCCGGGTCACCATCGCGGGATGCGACGTGGGGCGCGCCTTGGTGGACGGGGGTAGTTCCGCGAACGTATTGTTTGCGGCGGCCTTCGACCAGATGGGGATCCCTCGAAGCCGCCTGGGGCCCTCAGGAATCCCACTGCAGGGCTTCGGGGGACAGCCCCTGCGGGCGCTGGGCCAGATCGGCCTTCAAGTCTCCTTCGGCCGAGATGACAATGTGCGGACCGAAGATGCCACCTTCGACGTGGTCGACCTCCCGTATCCCTACAATGCCATTCTGGGGCGCCCAATCCTCAACTCCTTCGGCGCGGTACCACATCACGGCTATCTGTGCATGAAGATCCCGGGCCCCCGGGCCATCATCACCGTCCGAGGCGACCAGGATATGGCTCGGCGCATCGCGCCAGGCGCCAGATGCCCGCGTCGCGAAGCCCAGCGACGCCCTTAGAGCCGACGTCACAGCGCGGAGGTCCGTGGGGTCATCCATAGGCGCCTGCGCGGGCCTTGCAGACGTCTAGTGGCTAGAGGCTGCGGCTGCACCAAGGGCAAACGGTCAGTATATTCACCCTTTGTAGTCGCTCACCCGCGCAAACGGGGATATAATGAAGATCGCCGTTTGCCGTTAATTTTTCTTCGTCACATGCAAGCACGCTGTGAGGGCGCGCGCTGGCTCGGCCAACGCGCGCGCCCCCCCGGCATAAGGCAAAGACGCACGTTCGCGTGTGCACTCGCCGTCGCCAGGGAGGGCGGGACTGAGTATAAACCAAAGACGCACGTTCGCGTGTGCACTCGCCGTCGCCAGGGAGGGCGGGACTGAGTATAAACCAAAGACACACGTTAGCGTGTGCACTCGCCGTCGCCAAGGTGACGGGACTGAGTATAAACTAAATAAGACGCAGCGGGGGGACGCCTTCGCGCGCACTCTCCGGAGTATAAAGAAGACGTATCGTTGAGCCTAGCTCCGCACGCAATAGTCCACGGACTCTAAATAAGACGTAGCGTCGAGCCTAGCTCCGCACGCGCGAGTCTCCGGACTATAAAGAAGACGTAGCGTCGAGCCTAGCTCCGCACGCAATAGTCCACGGACTCTAAATAAGACGCAGCGGGGGGACGCCTTCGCGCGCACTCTCCGGAGTATAAAGAAGACGTAGCGTCGAGCCTAGCTCCGCACGCAATAGTCCACGGACTCTAAATAAGACGTAGCGTCGAGCCTAGCTCCGCACGCGCGAGTCTCCGGACTATAAAGAAGACGTAGCGTCGAGCCTAGCTCCGCACGCAATAGTCCACGGACTCTAAATAAGACGTAGCGTCGAGCCTAGCTCCGCACGCGCGAGTCTTCGGACTATAAAGAAGACGTAGCGTTGAGCCTAGCTCCGCACGCAATAGTCCACGGACTCTAAATAAGACGTAGCGTCGAGCCTAGCTCCGCACGCGCGAGTCTCCGGACTATAAAGAAGACGTAGCGTTGAGCCTAGCTCCGCACGCAATAGTCCACGGACTCTAAATAAGACGTAGCGTCGAGCCTAGCTCCGCACGCGCGAGTCTCCGGACTATAAAGAAGACGTAGCGTGGAGCCTAGCTCCGCACGCAATAGTCCATGGACTCTAAATAAGACGTAGCGTCGAGCCTAGCTCCGCACGCGCGAGTCTCCGGACTATAAAGAAGACGTAGCGTCGTGCCTAGCTCCGCACGCAATAGTCCACGGACTCTAAATAAGACGCAGCGGGGAGACGCCTTCGCGCGCACTCTCCGGAGTATAAAGAAGACGTAGCGTCGAGCCTAGCTCCGCACGCAATAGTCCACAGACTCTAAATAAGACGTAGCGTCGAGCCTAGCTCCGCACGCGCGAGTCTCCGGACTATAAAGAAGACGTAGCGTCGAGCCTAGCTCCGCACGCAATAGTCCACGGACTCTAAATAAGACGTAGCGTCGAGCCTAGCTCCGCACGCGCGAGTCTCCGGAGTATAAAGAAGACGTAGCGTCGAGCCTAGCTCCGCACGCAATAGTCCACGGACTCTAAATAAGACGCAGCGGGGGGACGCCTTCGCGCGCACTCTCCGGAGTATAAAGAAGACGTAGCGTCGAGCCTAGCTCCGCACGCAATAGTCCACGGACTCTAAATAAGACGTAGCGTCGAGCCTAGCTCCGCACGCGCGAGTCTCCGGACTATAAAGAAGACGTAGCGTCGAGCCTAGCTCCGCACGCAATAGTCCACGGACTCTAAATAAGACGTAGCGTCGAGCCTAGCTCCGCACGCGCGAGTCTCCGGACTATAAAGAAGATGTAGCGTTGAGCCTAGCTCCGCACGCAATAGTCCACGGACTCTAAATAAGACGTAGCGTCGAGCCTAGCTCCGCACGCGCGAGTCTCCGGACTATAAAGAAGACGTAGCGTCGAGCCTAGCTCCGCACGTAATAGTCCACGGACTCTAAATAAGACGTAGCGTCGAGCCTAGCTCCGCACGCGCGAGTCTTCGGACTATAAAGAAGACGTAGCGTTGAGCCTAGCTCCGCACGCAATAGTCCACGGACTCTAAATAAGACGTAGCGTCGAGCCTAGCTCCGCACGCGCGAGTCTCCGGACTATAAAGAAGACGTAGCGTCGAGCCTAGCTCCGCACGCAATAGTCCACGGACTCTAAATAAGACGCAGCGTCGAGGCCTGCCTCCGCACGCGCGAGTCTCCGGACCATAAAGCAAGGCAAGCTGCGGAGGTCAGCCTCCGCATACGTCAGTCTGCGGACCGTCCGTTCTGCGGAACCCTGGTGCAGGCACGTCGCCAACGGCGGCATCAACACAGCGCACATCTTGAAATGCCCGGAGGGCCGCTTACCGGAAGAATCACATGTACAAAGGTCCGCCAACATCCCGGCCGCTCTAAACCGCTACCCCGCGGGTTCGTCCTTAACACGCGCTAAAGTTGGGGCCTCGCTCGAAGAAGGCCGGCTCGCCCAAAAGTCGAGCGACTCTTCGGCCCTTCGCCACCGTCGAAGGCGTCGTCGGGTTGAAAGGTCGGCCGCCCGAAGCCGGCCCCAGCAGGGAAGCTGCCCGGGATATAGGTAAAAATCAGCATGCATGCAGAGAGTGTGCGCTTTATTAGCAAAGACAAGGGACAGTACAACGCACGCCTACACTAGGCGCCGCGGCATCAGACCTGCGGGTTCCCGGCGCCTTCGGAGGGCCCAGCGCCGCCATCATCGCGTCGAGGGACCCCGTCCAGAAATTGGCCGAGGCTCCCCGTCCCGTAGAGCGACTTCTGGAGCTCGATCCGTACAGCTTCCGCCCCGACAGGATCCCAGATCCGGTTGCAGAAGGGCCCAAGGGCACGGCGAGCGGAGCGGACGGCGCCGGACATTACTCCGGCCCCGCCAGGCATCTCCAGCTGGGGGTCATTTAGCCCGGCGACATGCGTACAGCCGCGGTGCTGGAGGAGCGCGCACACCAAGCAGGCCGAAGTGTACGCGCAGTGGGTGCCGAAGGACGTCGCCGCGTCGCGCGCGACGTTGGCGGCATCCCCGACCCAGCGGAGCGTCCGAGACAGCTCCTCCGGACCGAAGGCGCGTCCCGGCACCTTCGCCACCAGCCCTTGAAGATGGCTCTCCAGCGCTTGCATGGCGTCCCAGGCAACCACCGAGGCGTCGCCCAGCGTCCGGTTGCGCTCCGCTAGAGTCAAGGCAAGTTCGCCTTTCTCCTTCTCTAGCGCGGCGACCTGCTCCAGGAGCCCGTCCCGCTCCGCCGCGAACTTTTCATCAGCAGTTGCTGCGGCTGATTCCTGCGTCGACGCAACAAGCCCCTCGGCGTGCGCCCTCGCTTCGGCGCATTCCGCTTCCAGCTGGCGGATGCGGGCGTCCTGGGCAGAGCGGGCGCCAGAGGCTTCGCGCAGCTTCCCCTCGGCGGCCCGCAGCCTATCCTCGAGCGCTTTTTGGCTACGAGCGTAGGCCGCTTGCAGGGCCTGCCCCAGCACGAGTGTCTGCGGAAGGGAAAAGACTTAGCAAACTCAGCCAAACTCAGGCGTGGACGCATGAGTACTTACCCTCACCCCAGACACCTCGAAAGCGTCCTCGAGGCGCCCCGCACCATAGGCCTGCAGCATTTGCGGGTCGACGCTCGTGGCCGCGTCATTCACAATCCCGCGCCACGCCCTCAGCGTCTCCGGAGGCGGCACGAAGTCCGCAAGGTTCACGGGTTCGGAGGCCCCGGGTTCCGTCGGATGCTCCCCCTCCGGGATGAGCAACGCTGTAAATAAGGAGGCGGGTGACCACTCCAAGGCATAAAGGCATACACCAGAGTAAGCTCGGCCGCCTTACCTTCGGTAGCCGAAGGAATGGTTCCGCCGCGGGCGGAAGCCTCCGCGTTCGGGGAGGCCGGCGGCTGTCCCCGCGCGGTGGACGGCGTCGTCAAGGGGGCAGAAGGTGCATGTGCCGCAGGGCCTCCGGCGCTTGCGCTGGCGTCCCACAGGCTTCTGATGCCCGTGGCCACGACAAATCACCGCGGTGTCCGGTGGAGCTCCGGCCGCACGCACGGCCGTTTAGCCGGGGCAGCCAGCAGTGGCACTGCCCCCGTAGCCGCGGTTAGCGAAGCCTCCGTCGCTGCCACGCCCGGGGGCGAAAGTTCCATGGTGGCGGGAGTCGCAGGGGGCACCTCGGTTTCTGTTGCCGTCGGTACAGGTAGCGCAGATTCGCGCGCCCCCGCGGGAGGCGCCGCCGGCACCACAGCGGCTATGGCCGAAAGCTCCACCTCGGCATCGCTGGTCTGCACGGGTTCCGCCTCCGTATCTTCGGCGGGCGGGGAGGCTTCCCCCCTTCGGCCGCTCGAGGCAGACCCGCCGTCCGGGGCGCTCGCCGAAGATACCTCGCCTTCGACATCTGCGCCGCCCAAACCGGAGTCGGCATACCTCGCCGAGTCCGACTCCACGTCCGCCGTGCCTTCGGAAACACTAGCGGCAGGCGCCCCGCCGCGCCCCCTCTTCCGAGACGAGGCCTTCTTTTTCTTCTTCTTTTCCTTCGCTGCACCGTCGTCCGGAGCGACACGGTCCGGCGCAGCAAGGCCCAGAGCCTCGCACACACGGTTGATCCGCCCCAGACCCGCCTCGGCAACAGCCGCCGCACGCTGCTTATGCTCCCTGCCGGTGTACGGCCCCAGGAACACGCGCGCGGCTTGCTCCGCCTCCTCTAAGGGAATCCCTGAAACAAAGGAGAAGATCATCAGCGTACAGCGCATTCGGCGTTGGCAAAGTACAGACACGAGCGAGGCTTACGCAGATCGCCGGGCGCTGGCAGCAAGCAGACCGAGGGCAAGACATTATCGTCTCGACGCCTCTCGGTGGCGAGACACCAGTCGCGGGCAAGCGGTGCCACGCCGTACGTCACGAACTCTTCGGCGAGGTCGCGCATGTTGAAGCGGGCGGCCAAGCCTACGAGCCGTCGGACCCTCTGCTTGTCCTCATCGTCGAGCGTTCGGCCGGGCGAGGGCTTGAACGCGATGGGTCGGCCTGTGCACTCAAGGCCGCTCCCGCTCTCCACGCGGTGGTAGAACCACCGCTTCATCCAGTAAGACTCCCACTTCCCGCGAGTTGAGTTCGCGGGGAAGAGCTTCTTGCACGGCGGGCAAAGGATGAAGGTGACGCTGCCAAAGCTCGACACCGTCCCGTCCTTCCGGTCCTTGGGCTGGTGCCGTGCCTCGTGCAGGTAGGCAAACAGCGAAGCGCTGGGCCAACACGCTCCCGAGCGCAAGGCCCAGCTATACACCGCGAGCCGGGCCACGGCGTTCGGAGTCAGTTGCGCCAGCTCCAGCCCGAAGGTCCGCAGCACGTCGCCCACAACATCCGTCGCTGGGATGCGGAGCCCCGCGTCAAAAAAGGCGACGAACACGACCACCTCCAATCTCTCGGGATGCGGTTCCGTCTCGTCGGCGGCAGGCAGTCGTACATCCTGGCGCTCGGACAACTTCTCCGCGCGCAGAAGCCCCTGGATCGTCTTCTCAGTCACGAGCGAGTGGCCCAGCTCGCCGGAGAACGTCCCTCCCTCCTCCACCGCCAGCCGCTCCCTGTCAGCCGCCGCCGGGTCGCGCTCTTCGAGCGCGTATTTCACCTTTAGCTGCGCGGGTCGCCGGCGAACGGCAGAGCCACCAGCCATCTGGCAGTGCGCGCCGCTGGAAGCCATCGCTTTCCACGGAAAGGTTGCAGCGGTGAGCGTAGCGCGAAGATGTGGAAGGCAGAGCAGACAGGAAAGAGGGCGTAAAGGTGCGGGGACGCTGTTACGGGGGGCTATTTCAAGCCACCTCGCCCATGCCGCCGTTACCGAAGCGTCGCAACGGTCCGTGTGCCGGATGCAACCACAGCGGTGTAAAGGCCCGCCCCGCACGATTCCCCGTGATTAAAAGCGAAGGGTCGCGAAGGCCCGCGTACGAGACGCAACCGCAGTCGTGCAAGCACCTATCTAGCGCAGCCCCCCGCCCACCGCTGGAAGGACGCGGCTCGCAGGCGCCAAGAGCCGTCACAACAGCTCCGACACGCGCCATCCACCGCCCGCCCCGTGTCCCCCTTGCCTAGGGAAGAGGCGAGCGGCTGCAAACATGCAACCGTCCACATCCTACCACCCACCAGTCATAGGCCGCCGCGTACCCTGGACGCGGCAGGTCACAGAGTACGGAAACCTAACCCTGGCAGATCAGGGGGCGGCGCGATTCCAGGAGTCTTGATAGCGCATGACCGCATCACAAGGCCCCAAGTCACCGCTCAGCGGCGGGGTTCGCGGGGCTTAGGCGCCAGCTTCGCCGCCACCCGTTCGAAGGGGAGGGGACGGAGCGCGCGCGTCTACACCGACTTAGGCGCCAGCTTCGCCGCCACCCGTTCGGAGGGTATGGGACGGAGCGCGCGCGCCTACTTCGACTAGGCGCCAGCTTCGTCGCCACCCGTTCGGAGGGTATGGGACGGAGCGCGCGCGCCTACTTCGACTAGGCGCCAGCTTCGCTGCCACCCGTTCGAAGGGTATGGGACGGAGCGCGCGCGCCTACTTCGACTAGGCGCCAGCTTCGCCGCCACCCGTTCGAAGGGTATGGGATGGAGCGCGCGCGCCTACTTCGACTAGGCGCCAGCTTCGCCGCCACCAGTTCGAAGGGTATGGGACGGAGCGCGCGCGTCTACTCCGACTTAGGCGCCAGCTTCGCCGCCACCCGTTCGGAGGGTATGGGACGGAGCGCGCGCGCCTACTTCGACTAGGCGCCAGCTTCGCCGCCACCCGTTCGAAGGGTATGGGACGGAGCGCGCGCGCCTACTTCGACTAGGCGCCAGCTTCGCCGCCACCCGTTCGAAGGGTATGGGACGGAGCGCGCGCGCCTACTTCGACTAGGCGCCAGCTTCGCCGCCACCCGTTCGAAGGGTAGGGGACGGAGCGCGCGCGTCTACTTCCACTTAAGCGCCAGCTTCGCCGCCACCCGTTCGGAGGGTATGGGACGGAGCGCGCGCGCCTACTTCGACTGGGCGCCAGCTTCGCTGCCACCCGTTCGAAGGGTATGGGACGGAGCGCGCGCGCCTACTTCGACTAGGCGCCAGCTTCGCCGCCACCCGTTCGGAGGGTATGGGACGGAGCGCGCGCGCCTACTTCGACTAGGCGCCAGCTTCGCTGCCACCCGTTCGAAGGGTAGGGGACGGAGCGCGCGCGTCTACTTCCACTTAAGCGCCAGCTTCGCCGCCACCCGTTCGGAGGGTATGGGACGGAGCGCGCGCACCTACTTCGGCTGGGCGCCAGCTTCGCTGCCACCCGTTCGAAGGGTATGGGACGGAGCGCGCGCGCCTACTTCGACTCGGCGCCAGCTTCGCCGCCACCCGTTCGAAGGGTATGGGACGGAGCGCACGCGCCTACTTCGACTAGGCGCCAGCTTCGCCGCCACCCGTTCGTAGGGTATGGGACGGAGCGCGCGCGCCTACTTCGACTAGGCGCCAGCTTCGCTGCCACCCGTTCGAAGGGTATGGGAAGGAGCGCGCGCGCCTACTTCGACTAGGCGCCAGCTTCGCAGCCACCCGTTCGAAGGGTAGGGGACGGAGCGCGCGCGTCTACTCTCACTTGGGCGCCAGCTTCGCTGCCACCCGTTCGAAGGGTAGGGGACGGAGCGCGCGCGTTTACCTCGACTTCGGCGCAAGCCGCGAACGGAGAACAGCACATACGACCACCATAACTCGAACAGGCAAAAGTCAAATGTCGTGGCAAGGGCAGACATGATCTCATAGGCAGATATGAATCGCCACACCAGCATATGCCCGTTCACACGAGCAGAGCATACGGATGACTCCATATCTGTCTACGAGAGCAAGTCAGGCCTTGCCATCTCTGCATCACGCGGGGAGGCACTTCTACAAACGGGACGTATTTTGCTCACCGGCGCTCGCAGGCATTGACGCCGGTCGACGCAGTCATCAAACACAGGTGCACAAAACTTTTCCTACATATGAGAAGTTAACCATGAACAGGTACGGGATGTGCAGCAAGGATGTCTACGGAGCGGCCCCGGGCGCCAGCGTATTTATACTCAGCCTCGCTAGGCGAAGAGTCGCCAGCAGGGAGGCATGCCAACCGACGGAAGCACAAGCGCAAGGCGTCGGGCGGTGCAGTTACCAGAGGCGCGCAAGAGCAATCGTCCGCACTCCACCGCATGCTATCCGGAAACTGTCGCATGCCCCACTTACGAGAAGGCACACTGCACGATGCGACAGCCTGCCCCCTGGCAAGCCAACCGTCATTAAAGAACACCCAGCCGAGGCGTGCACGACCAGAAGAGTACGCAGCCCCTTCGGCCGCACCGCAGCCCCGGGTCATGTCTGGACAGGTTCACAGGCCGCGGGACGGAGGGGGCCAAAAGACTCGGCAACATGGCTTCGGCCTTGTGAAGCCCTTTACCATGAGAGGCTCCTGTCGTAGGGGTGGCCCCCACCTAAACCCAGCAGGCCTGGTAGGAAGGTATAAGGCCCCAAATAGGCCATGTGTAATGACATAACTGCCCCCAGGGGGATAACCAGATGTAAGGGTAAAACCGTAAAAGCACTCCTCATGTATATATATATGATGAGAAGCCATGGGGAGGACCCAGGCCATTACACTTATCTTCATCACTCTCCACTACCATCTCTCTCTCTGTTTGGTCTGTAACCACAACATGTCACAGCAAGCAGTAGCATCGAGAAATCAAATTAAGATCAACAACGTGATCGAAGCTTACACCATGGTCGTAAGCCTGACAACGTGATCGATGGCTTGCACAGTAGTCGTAAACTCGACTACTAGACGGAAGAACAATTTGGTTGAAAATCGACTGTCAAACAAAAGTCACTGTAGTCCATAACCACCAAAATCAAGACCAACGAGATCGAAAGATGACTGCGGTCGGAACCAACGTGGTTGTAAGCCAATGGCATGGTCGAATGATCATTGTGGTCGCAGACCGACTAGCACTTGTAACCAACAGCAGTCGTAAAACAACTCATAAGACAAGACTAGTATATATTTACTAAAAGGTACTCCTAACTTAGTATATGTACGCACACAGACACATGCGAAGCAACGTTATATATTTAATTGCATGCCTTAATTATTAGTTTATATTTACTGCTTGTTCAAAATTTTAAATATAGCAAATGAGCTCAAAAATTTATGAAATTTTATGCACAATCTCCTGACACAAGATATTTGATTGTGTAATTTTTTATAATTTTATCTGTAGGACCGGACAGGCAACAGAGGGGATGAATGGTGCCTTAAGATTTTTCTTCCAAATATTCACATATTCCTTGTTCTCCAATAACTATAAAGCTATGAAGATTAGAATATGAGATCTACTAAAAAACAGAGGAACATAAACCACTATAGGACCATATCAGAGCACTCTGTGGTTGAATTACGACTACTCGGTGGAAAAGCAATGTGGTCGAATACTACCACTCAGCAGAAATACAAGGTGGTCGTAACAGACAACGTAGTCGGGACAGACAACGTGGTCAAAACCGACAACATGGTCGAAGCCGACAACGGGATCGAAACCCACTACGTGGTCGAAACCGACAACGTGGTCGGTTTCGTGATTGAAACCGACGTGGTCGAAATCAACGTGGTCGAACCAACGTGGTCGAGCCAACGTGGTCGAAGCTAACGTGGTCGAAACCAACGTGGTCGAGCCAATGTGGTCATAACCAACATAGTCAAAACGCCAGCGTTGTCGAAGACCGACGTGCTCTCAGACTACGTGGTCGAAGACCATTGTGTGGTCAACATCACTGTAGTCGTTGACCCAAGTACAGATAAAAAATACGTGCAATTGCAAACCTGTACATGGTCAAAACAGAACTGATCGGACTGAGAGATCTACGACCATTCAGCAATCTAAACAATGTGCAATTGCCAACGACAAGAGGTTGCAGAGAAGTCGAGCAACCACACGACTTAGAATCATTGAGTGATAGAAGGTAAGTGTGGTCGAAAACGACTAGAAGTACCAGAGGCGGCGCACGACCAACAGAACTGAAAACAAGAACGATGCACAGTTATTTGCTCGTGGAAAGAGAGTAGCGAAAATGACTTTGAGCATTATCCCACATGTCACAGCAAGCAGTAGCATCGATAAATCAAATCAAGATCAACAACGTGATCGAAGCTTACACCGTGGTCATAAACCTGACAACGTGATCGAAGCTTACACCGTGGTCATAAACCTGACAACGTGATCGATGGCTTGCACAGTGGTCGTAAACTCGACTACTAGACGGAAGAACAACTCAGTTGGAAATCGACTGTCAAACAGAATTCACTGTAGTCGATAACCACCAAAATCAAGACAAATGAGATCGAGAGATAAGTACGGTCGGAACCAATGTGGTCGTAAGCCAATGGCATGGTCGAACGATCATTGTGGTCGAAGATCGACTAGCACTTGTAACCAACTGCGGTCGTAAAACAACTCATAAGACAGTGGGGCACACGACCACGAGATCTATGACCATCAAGAAAATGGAAATTAGTGCGAATGAGAACAAATGATCTGAGTCTTGACCGGTCGAAAGAGAAGCGGTCGAAGAATATAACGTGGTCGTAAGCTTCTCGGCAAAACAGAGGAGGCCAGCGAAGCGCACGACCGCAAGAATCAGACTTCAAATAAATTTCGATTAAGAGTTCAACTAGTCATGAAACTTTGTAAATAACATGGTTAGGGCCTCAGGAGGTTGCTCTGATCTTTAATTGAAAGCTTAGTAACCAAAATGAGAGTTTTACTAGATTTCACTGAGAACGCCTAAAACCAAATCTGAGAGAGTAACATAACTGCTCATGGGTCTAGGGTAGCCAAGATGGCTTGGAGTACAACCCACATGTCATTGCGATCAGAAATAGCCAAGAACACAGAGAGAAGGAAGAACAGACAAAAAATCAAATCAAGCCGAGCAAACTCAAATAGAAGAGATACACAAGCCACATAGTCTAAGATAGATGTATTGCTCAGATGAATGATTTCACAGACACTCCCCTTGGGAGGACCAGGCTCTAATCCCTAGAGCCAACACATACTGTCAAACAGCCACTCCCCTCGGGAGGACAAGCTCTAATCCTAAAGCTACACCCACTCTCAGATAGACTCCCATGGGAGGGAGAGGTGATAGCCGCCAAGGCTTACCTGACCAACTCTCACTTCAAACTCTTGCCTCCCCTCTCCCTTTTATAGGCTCACACGCGAACCTAGACCTAATGGATCCACCCATTAGTCCACACTGGGGATTACCCGTTAACCCCACCTAACACTAGGTTTTACACACGCGCACACTGGCGACAACCCGTTAGCACCGACAAGACACAACTGCTTTAACAGACCAACTCTCCTTTTGTAGGCCTTGAGTCAATTCACTGAATTGCCCCTCAAGCACCTTCCCAGAAGCTTCCTGTTCTTGCACGACCGCACCTGGCTTCTGACTGACTGGACCTCGACTCCTCCCTTAGCCTGGTCCTAGTCCACTTGTTTTACACAATCGCACCCGGCATCCTGACCGTCTGGACCTCGACTCCTCCCTGAGCCTAGTCCCAGTCCACCTCGCCGTTGCCTACCATGTTCACCTCCGACAACTCCAGCTTCGGTTCCTCGAAATCCCGGCTTGCAACCACCTCACCAGCCTCGATCATCTTCGACGTCTACTAACTGTTCTGGACCTCAATACCTCCTGTGCCTAGTCCCGGTCCTCCTACGCCTCACCATGACTTAGCTCCGAAGTCCTGCAACCAACATAGACAAGTAAACCATCACGTAACACCGCACCAGACAAATAGATCATCAATTGGCACACTCAACAAGTATTTCAGTGCACAACAACTGGTCTTACACCACCTACGAGTACTCAGATTCACAAGAAATGAGGTACTCATTGCTCACAAGGTTCCTCTAGCAGCCTACAACCACACACAAGGCTGCTACGACCATCGAGACACAAACTACGACCAGGTAACAGACCGCTACGACCATCACTAGCATCTACGACTATATCCGAACTGGTTGCAATGACTTACAACCATTTCAGCCAGATTTCTACGACCACAAAGTCGTACCAGCTCCTACGACTATCAAGTCGTAGAGCCGATCACCAAGTCGTGAGGGCTTCAGTAGACCACAAGTCGAAAGGCACCTACGACTACCAAGTCGTAAGGGTTTTTACGACCACCAATCGATCGCCTACGACCACAAAGTTGTATACCCCGAGAACGATAGCCTCAAGTCGAAGGATCACCTACAACCACATGGTCATCAGGACACCTACGACTATCAAGTCGAAGACCACAAGATTGACTGCCGACTATCACCCAAAGAGGCACTGCCGACCACACACAGCAGTAAGTCGAAAGGACACCTATGACCACTAGTCGTAAAGACCTCTGTCGACGACAAAGTCATAGGATCGGCTACCGACCACATGGTTGTAAGACTGACTGCCAACCACACACAGCAGTGGTCGAACACAGTAGTCATAAATGCCATTGCTGAGCAGGTTGCAAGGGCTTAAGACCTTACAGAGAGAGCCATTCTCTTCACAAACCTCAAAAACCAAACTCAATCTCTCTAAACCAAGTGTCAATTACTCATCACAACTATAGGGTAACCTCCACATGGTCTCACATTATCCACTCTGAATGTTGCTCGGAAATTCATACGATTATGCTATTTGTAGGAGTTGTTACATATAGCAAACGAGCTTTAAAAATTATGAAATTTTATCTGTAGCCTTTTGACACAGTCGACCTAATTGTCTAATTTTTTATAATTATATATGATCTGAATTTTCCATGTTAATTTAATCAAAATTAGTGATATGCGATGCTCATTTAATTCGCGGTTTAAATCATAGGCCGCATAGCCACCTTGTGGTGGCCATCTTTTTTGCAGAGCGTGATCTCCCTCGTTCGCACATATGTCGGCCCCTTGGTACTATCTCCCTTTCCCCTCCCTCCTTCGTACATATGCTGGCTCGTCCATACCGTCCCCCCTCGCTTGCTCCCTCGTCCACACATATATCACTCTTGCCATGTTGTCCCCTCTCGCCCGCGGTGCTATGCGTCAACAATGAGTTCATAATTTGCGGTGGCAACGCATCGAGTTCCCTTTTCGCTCGGCCACAAATACAGAGCTCATCGCTCATCTCAACTATGTTTTGCTTCTCGTTCTCACGCTTGTTACTGAGAATTAAGAGCATATAGCATAAAAACGATTTTCTAGAGAGTAAATATCGAAGCAGTCATCATGATCGTAGCTCTGCTAATTGCTTCCCCCGAAGGGCAGGTAATTTTTTACTGTATGCATTCGTCGTTATTCTTGTAGTCGTAGTTAATTAGTATTATTCAGTTAGTCATAATTAATGTAGCTCGTATTATGAAGTAGGTCGTAGTAATTTAGCGATAGTTTTGTACTATTTTTATAGGTATGATACCCTAATTTATTTTTGTATGGTACTATGTAATTAATCAGTCGTAATTACTATAGTGCCAATTAATTAGGGTTAAGTAATGAGTTAGTGATAAGTAATTAAGTGCTAAGGATGACGGTAATGACTTACTCGTAATTAATTTTTGGACAAGTAATCAAATTGTTGCTAATTAATAAATTATTCATATGTAATCAATAACTTGCATGCTGCTTGTCATCATTATGTGGTGTAACGCTTACTACGGGTCGAGTTGTTGTGTCTTTAGGTAGTCACAAACATGCAAGACTTGATAGCGTTCTATGGCAATGGTCTTGTATGGGCAGGACCCGATGGGTTGGACCAATCGAAATGCCTTTACATGGTGCTCTTAGCACATGGGCTTAGCGTGATGAATATTCACAAGCTTCAAAGTTGCATCCAGAGGAAGTTCGCCACATAGGCAATGATGATGAAACTTGCTATCGAGAGAATCACCTGCACGAATGGCGTGTGGGTGCTTGTCAAGGTGAATGGAACCTTAGCATAGAGCCATTACATGCAGATTACCTCCCAGCCCGAGGCAGTCATTTACGGAAGGTCGATGTTGTACTTGAGTTTCGTGCGTAGGGCGCCAAAAAATGTTGATGGGCCCAGCACCGCCACACACGGGCAACCGTAGGTCGATCTTCAAGACGATAGCACAGAATGTGCTGTATCGGAGGAATGACTTGTCCCTCATTTCATGCAGAACGACAGGTTAGATATGTGGTGGTCAGCTCACATTGACTGCCACGAGTATCTACCAGAGTAGATGCTCGGGTTGGAGTCCAACGAGGACACCGACCTAGGCTCCGATGTTACCAACGATGGAGCACACCAGACCGGGGGGGGTCTAACTGAGGGAATTGTGTCATCGAAGGTTCCCTATGTGTCCTCCAAACTCGATAACATTGTGCTATGATGAACAAAGGAAGCATGCCGGAAGGCCACCTCCCCACAACAACACCCCCCGTACCAGCAACCCCTACCTCAACATCCCAACTGAGCACTCGCCGCCAGAACCGCCCGAGGGGGAGACAGCGCCACTCTGTTAGTGTGGGGACAAATGCAAGTTCTTCAAGTCCAACAGTGCTCAGGTTTGGCACGCGCTACTGGGGTTGTGCGAACTATGCATTGGAGTATCACTACTACAAAAAAAAAGGGTCATCACAGATGGTTCAGAACTGTCATCACAGACGGGCATCACAGAAATAATGTTACCTATGCCCTTTGAAAACAAGCAAATATAGTGGCAAACAAAACAGCACATTCCATTTCCATTAAGATTAGAATCTACCATTACAGTATAACAAGATAACAAACCCAACTCTTTAACACGGCAAGAATATATAAGAAGCTGAGATCCTAGCAGACAGTAGAAGCTGGATGCAGCGCGCGATGTCCTTGACACCTGCCATCAAGGAAGAGTGGGGAGGGCATCGGATGGTAGCTGGTTATCACCGGCAATAGAGAGGCAGCGGTAGCGTCACCTTTGTGTCACGACGGTGAGACTACACAAGACACTCTTACAACACTTACAATAAGAGTGTGTTGTGTAGTCGACCGTGGTATCACAACGGAGGCACTAGCTCATGGCGGCAGTTAGCGTCGTTGAGGAATAAGCTAGGAGTGGATGAACTAGCTAGGAGTAGCAGCGCACCGTGGTGTCACAACAAGAGGCAAAGGAGCTAGCTCACGGTGGTAGTCGGCGTCATAGAGGGGAGGATACAGGAAGCTAGTGGATGAACTCATGCGTGATTGCCGATGGAAAGGGAGAGAAGGCGTAATTAATAAGGGCTGACCGGTGGGAGAAACCGGTGCCTGCCATTCGATGTGGAGAGAATGGACGGGTGAGATCGAAATCCTAGGGGATATGCCACGGATCGGTGACGTATCATTATTAGAGATGATTTGTTATACAAACCGTCTTTAATAATGCACATATTAGAGATGGTTTGTTATACGAATCGTTTGTGATAAGTCACATATCAGAGACAGTTGTTATACGAATTTTCTATAATATTAATATCAAATATGGTTTGGCATACGGACCGTCTTTGATAACGCTTAAATATGCGCACCCTAATCCAACTCTTCTAAACTGTCCTCTCCCTCATCTTCTTCACCAGATTTCTTAATAATGGCATCTAATATTCTTTTGATCTCCTTCCTCCTATCTATCCATCATGAGTTGTTGGCCACAACCATACACAGGCGGCCAACAATTTACATCTGGAGCAGCTCCTCCACTGACGCCTTGCTCTCCTTTCTTGACTACTTCCATCCGTCAGCTAGACCTTATCATCTGCCGTCGACGGATGTGTCTCATTGCCGCTCTGGAAAAGGGAAACCACCTTAGCCTCATTCTTATCTGTAATGTGTGCAAAGCGGAAGAAGCTCTTGCAGGAGTGAAGAGACACATGGATAACATTGCCGATCAAGCAGAAGCGGCCGATTCTGAGGAAGCTTATCATGGCATCCTCTTTGAGATCATGTACCATGCTAATGATTTGCCCATGCTAGAGGAGGAAGTGGAGAGGGCAATGACAATCTTCACGGCATTCGAGAAATCAGCGATTGATCCTCCAACTCCAAAATTCGAAGATGAGGCATATGAAACCCAAAAGACTAGGATCTGGCATCCAATATAGCTTGTTTTGTAGTAGTGTATTCCGATTGCCGTTGGGACATGAGTTGCTACTAGAAGTGGTAAGGACTTGCTACAACTCATTCCCATAACATTTCTCTATGCAAGTGCGCACTAACATTCTCTCTCATCTACCTGTAGTCTCCAGATCTGCTATGTGCCACTGCAGTTGGATCAACCGAGAGATCCACCTGCACAACTAGTGTTGTCTTGACTGTGAGGAGTGCAACGCCAAGACCCACCACAAGAGAATGGAGGAGCACCGCTGTGATGAAGAGCACAACGACCGTATCCAGCGAGAGACGCAGGCTCATCTTGAGGCATGCAGGTGTAGGGAGCCCGAGGATCGTAAGGAGGAGCATAGGAGAAAACGCGAACTGGTGGCCAAGGCTAGGGCGGCTGACAAGGACTACAATGCAAATGGCTGCGGTCAATGGAATAGTTCGACCCTCTTCGTCCATGTGTACAATCCTTGGTTCCTTAGCCTGCATGGCATGTAATCCATTTGTTGGATCAACTGTCATTTTGTTATCATTACGCCGTTTATTCAAAAGCTCTCCTTCGTATATGAATTCTTTGTTGCATCGCAATGTCGCTTACCTTCATATTTATGAATCATTAGTACCTCAATTGTCCCCACAAATTCTTTAAAAATTTATTGCACTACAATAACATACGATGATCACAAAATATTATTATTACTCTAACAGATTTCATACCTTCAGAATCTACAAAATCACAGGACCAACCTACCTTATCTGCCCTTTTATTTCTAAAAACAACCTATTACATACAAAAAATTATTCCATCAAATCAATCAAAAATATTATTATTATTATGTATTACCACCAAATCAATAAATAAAATAACCTTCAAACAAGATTTGCTACATATGTTACCTAGGCGCACCAGCCCTCGTCGATCAAAATTCATAATTGATAAAATCTTAAGAAATTAGATAATTAGGTTGACAATGTCGAGAAGCTGCACATAAAATTTTGTAATTTTTGGAGCTTGTTTGCTATATGTAACAGCTACTACAAACAACATAATCGTATGAATTTTTTAGCAACGTTCAGAGTGGATAAAATTATAAAAAAATTACACAATCAAGTATGTTGTGTCAGGAGGCTGCACATAAAATTTCGTTATTTTTTGAGCTCATTTTCTATACTTAAAAATTCAAATAAGCAGTAAATATAAACTAATAATTAAGGTAGGTAATGCCGTCTGGTGGCAGCGCGACATAGAGGGAGCCATGCGGCCACACGGTGCCCAGGTGGCAGGCCCCTACCGTACGGTCACAGAGCACCGCTTGCCATGTGTCAGCTCCATGGCGCTGCCGCCCAGTCACCGTGTGGTAGAAGTGATATTTTTGCAATTGTCGTATGACTACGATTATTCTTGTAAATACAGGTTCAAAAATTGCCAAAAGTGCCAAAAAATCTCTACCAGGCAATTCACGGGCGTTTCACATATTTTTGGCACTCTAACCACGTTTTTCTCAATTTTGGTCCTCAGATATCTATTTTTTTTAAACAAATAATCTTACTTCTTAAATTTAAAAGACACGGCAAATAACACGTGTGACCTATTGCTGTGTCTGAGAAGCTCGACAAAGACTGAAAGGCACGGCAAGCAGAGTAGGCGTGACAAACGACAGGCTTGGACGCTGCCGTTTGTAAAGAAAATGTGCATTTTAGCATAAAAAATCACAATTGCCATCGCGTCATGCGTGTTGTTTGCTGCCTTGTATGAGCCGAACAATTCAATAGCTTAGCTACGTCAAAATATTTCAACTTTAATCCAACAGCATATTTGCCGAGCTTACATTAGCTCTACCAAATATTATGAATAAAATATCTTTAAAATACTTTTTTAAATACTACAGCCTTATCTCATTTACAGAATATATTAAAATACAAATTAATCTCTGTCCATTTTTGGCAAATTTAAGAATTTGAAAATTGTCATTCAATACCTCAGTAACACGTGGGTCCCAAACACATGTGGGCCGCAAATCCTCTACCCCCCTCCCCGTCCCCCGTCTTTACGGTGCACACATCTGCTGGAATCAATCAACTTGATTTGCCTTAAAGATGTCTTAAAAATACTTCTTTTACAATGCTACATCTTTATCATATCCAGAAAATATATTAAAATACAAATTAATCTCCATTCCAATTTTTGGAAAATTAAGAATTTGATGATTCATTTTTTGCAACTTGATTTGCTGTTGGCACTCAATACCTCACTAACACGTGGGTCCTATCCAGTGCTGTCCACTAGGGCGTGCTGGGCCGGCATGCCACGGGACCGGTCCAGGCACGACAATTAAGCAGACCGTGCCGTACTGGCCTATGGGCCGAGGTCTGAGCCCAGACATGGCCCACGACTGTGTTGTTCCGGCATGGGCACGGTTAGGCCTTAACGGGCCGTGCTGGCATAGTTGGCTTGTTAAACTGGAAAAAGAGAAAAAAAATCAGAAAATTATAAAAAGGAAAAATTGTAGAAAATTATACGAAAATTGTAGACATTGTTAATCATCAAGATAATTATTTTCAATGACATAATAAATTTTATTAACATGTTAAATTACACGGCATGGATGCCTTGTTAAAAACTTTATCAAGTGAAAACTCAACTTGAGAAAACATTGGTAAAGAAAAAAGGGTACAGCTTATAAAGCTCACTAGTGAGTACATCTGAAGAAAAAATATTAAAAATCCTATTCATTACTATCTAGATACAAATTCTCAAAAGATTCTTCTAAGTCTGTATTCTCTGCAGTATATTGGAGTCTTGATTCAGCATATTCCCGATCTTTGATGGTTAGAAGGATTTCGACCATCTCGTTCGACAGACTTGTTCGCCGCTCCTTAATTATTCTTCTAGATAGACTGAAGCCTGATTCTGAGGAGACCATAAAGACAGTAACAGCCAACACATCCCGTGCTAATATGGATAGTACTAGATATGTTACTTTCTGGGTTTGCCACCACGATAGGATGTTCAACTCTTGCTCGAAGCTGACGCTGTCACTATTGAGATAGCTTGATAGGTCTCAAGTGTTTTATCGCTTTTTTCCTCTTGACTGATATGTGCCTGCACGAGAATATCTAGAGGAAGAACTAAAAATCATGCCCCCATTGCATAGTCCCCACAGAGGTGTTAGGGCTACCGAGGGTCTTTTCAAATGCATGGATCCAAAGTTATTTTCATATTTCTCATATACCTTATATAATTTATTCTTAACTATGCTATAGTATGTACAACCATCTAACAGGCATGTCTAAGCCAAATTTTCTCGAACGGATGTTCATTGCTACGCAAAAGCTCTTATATGTGGCTATTCGTTGGTTAGAATGATTAATATATGAAATTGCATCTCTAAAAGAATCAAGACAAGCTTTTAATCTTTTTAAACTAGATTTAACAATAAGATTAATAATATGGCAAGCACAACATTAATGTAGTAAGAAAGATTGTGCATAAGTATTGAATAAAGGAGTAAGAATTTCCATAGCCTTAGTGTTTGCAGCAGCATTATCTAAAGTTATCTTCCACAACTTTAATAATGTTTTCTGTAATATTTTTAGCAGTATGTGCAACACTAATGAATTTAAATCCTATAATTCTTTTTTCCATTACCCAGTCATCATTAACATAATGAGCAACAACACTAACATAATCCTCCCTAGCGCTACCACTTCATATGTCTAATGTCAAAGCAACAGAGAATGTACAAGTATGAAACATTTCTTTCAATTTTTCACGGCAGTCGTTATAATATTTAATTAAATCTCTAGTTGTAGTTTGCCTACATACAACACTAAATTTAGGGTTATGAGCAATCCTAACATATTTTTGAAAAGCATCAGACTCACCAAAATTTAAAGGTAAATCTTGAGAAGCAGTTAATCTGCAAAGAGATTCCATGGCTATTTCGGGTTGTACTCCCGAGTACGTACCAAACCGTCGGGGTTGTTGTGGCATCCTAAAAATTTGGATCCTGAAAAATGTGTAACTTTTGAAATATTTTGGAATGCGTCTTCTTGGCATTTGGATTTTTATGGGTTTTTCTTGGATATTGGTTGAGGTTCTAGTAAATAAGAAATAATGGAAGCCTAATACCAAAGAAAAAGTTTAATAAATAGAAGTGAATTTTTAATTTAAAAATGAATCTGAAAAGATGATTCAGCAAATAGGGTAGAAGAACTCATGTAGAATCAGTAGCTTCTACCACTGCCAAGCGCCTGTGCTGCCGTAGCCCTACCCCTGCATCACCACAGGGACACCGTCACATCCTAGCCCTACCCCCGCGCTTGATCTTTCGTTGAGCCGAAGGACGACAAGATGCCGCTCTGACCGCCGTGTCATACCGCCTGAGTCAGCCACAATGTGCGCCCACATAGTTGTGACCTGACGTCACATCTGCCCCCATTAGTGGCTGTACGCTCATTTGCCCACCGTGCTACAACGCGCGTCACCATGCGCCATGCAGATCGCCCCTATTAGATTTAGTCTTGATGAAGCTGTGGATAAGGCCACAATTGAGGCCAAAGCCGAAGCAGCAGTCAAAACTGTAGAAGTCGAAGGCTCCGGGTACTGTATCTTCGAGTACAAGGCAGTCGGAAGTTCGAGTACCCATTCGTGCTCGGACGTGGTCGTAAAACTAGACATGGTCATAAAAATAGCAGTGGTTGTAAAAATGGCTGTGGTCATAAAAAATAGCCATGGTCATAAGACAACTTGGTCGTAAGTCGTAACAGCTGCATTGGTCGTAGCCGGTACTTGGAAGAACACTATAGTAGTCAGAGCATCTGGGTACGAGAGAAGCCGGAAGTCGTGGAGGTCATGTGCGTGTGTGCATGAAGCCCATTTAAGCCATGTAATCCTGAGGAAAGAATGGAGCCAGAGGGGATGATTGAGCGATTCAGTCCAAATAGCCTCATACCGCCCAGCAGCTCCTCCTTAGGCCATCTTCTCTCTTTTGCATTGTCCAAATTGTCGCCCATGCCCCGACTTAAGTATGATAGACTCTGCCGTACCCTGCAGCACGTCACCATCATGACATCACGCTTGAATCACCGAGCTCTGTAGCCATGCCAACGCCACATCATCCGCCATGACCGACCAACCACTCCCCCACATCGCCAGCCCTCTCCATTAGCTATAAAGCCCCGCCCGAGCCCCCAGTAGCACCGCACCACCACACTCGCCCTCCCACCATGAAGAATAGCCCTTTAGCAGTCTGTAGGAGCACCAGCGCCTCCATCTTTTCCAGCTTTGGCCAACAGGAGGACTGCCAATTGGAGCTGCCACGAGTTCATTCCTCTGAGCCGGAGCCTCATTGGAGTACCACGACGTCGTTCCCACCCTCGGATGAACCCATCACCTCCTGCATCTCGCCGGCACTGTGCGCCTCCTCTGTTCCTTGCCGCCTCAAGCTGCCAGACTACCATCGCAACTTCTAGGCCACATAGACTGCCGAGGTAATCTCCTGCCTACCACAAGATGCTCCTAGACTGAGGAATCACTTTAATTCGCTTTGAGTTGTCGTAGCCGCTCCTCCCTGGTTCCACCGCCACCAATGGCCGCCACCGGCCGCCGCTCTGGCCAAATTGGCTGGCGAGGTTTCATCTAGGGATGGCGGCACACATGAGCAATCCATTTTTGCGGATACTCACCTCCTGCCACCGCCCCTGCCACCGGTGGTGAGCCTCTTTATTGCTAACAAAGGAAGGGCGGGTGCACTATTCACAAGTGATTAAGTATTAATCTGATGATTAATTAGGACTAACTTTAAATAGGCATAACTTATTCATCTTAACTCTAAATCGAGTAAAACAAATTTTTAAATTTATCTAAATTCAATATCTAACCAATGGAACTGAAACCATGAATTTTGGAGCTCATTTGAACTTTTGTGAGAATTTATTTGGTTTTATTATTATTTTATCCAATTCTCACGCAACGTAAAATAGCGTATGAGGCACAAGAAGAAGAGGCAGAAGTCGAAGCAAGTTAGGACCAAGCCAATTGTCACCCAGGTGAGTCAATGCTTTGATCATATTGAACCTACATTTTTTGCAAATTATTTTCATTTTTAATTATTAAATTGCATGCTATTATTTCATATGCAAATATATGTTTGTTTTAATATTCTAGTTATATGCTCATTATTTAACTTGTTAGTATTACACCCTTTTGGAATATTTGAGCATTCGAACCTTGTCACCCTAGAGAAATTTATAATGGTAATATTTTAAAAATAAGTCTATAATTATGCGATATGCTTAGTACTGCTTAGATACTCGGGGGCACCAAAATGCCCCAAGCATCACTTTCAATCATGAGAAACTGATTTGGGAAGTTATGGGTGGAAATGGCTAGTATATTTTGACATGATTATTTTATATCCTAAAAACCCCCCAACTTGCTTAAATTTCTAGGCGGATGGCCCCGGGGTGTGGTGCAGTGGATGCATGAGAGTGTGGATTGTGGTAAAACCGCTCAGATAACTCTAAGACTTAATCTTATCATGACCTCATATGTCAAACAGTACAGCTACAAATATGCAAATTGCAACTGAGCTAAGTAAATCTATCGAACCCCTGGACTCATCTCATATAGGGGATAGGAGTGAGGTAGTGCAAAGGTAATATGTGGCTAAAGGGACACCGAGTGGAGGGTGAAGTTTGCCTATCATGCTAGAGTTATGGATACCAGAGTCCGAATGCACTAGTATCAGTGGCAAACATCCCATACAACGTATGGGACCCACCGCAAGTGAGAGCAGCCCATAGGGTGAGATGACAAAAGGGGTCAGATATTTTGCAAAGTTACTATGATAATCTACTCAACCGCATGTCTAAGGGATCATGTGGAGCAATGGGTGGATTGTCTCTTGTGGTGAAAGTGTACAAACTTTGCTGAGTCAAAACTATTCGAATAGCTATGCCCACAGTCAAGGGCGGACATGGGAATTTAATCAGATATAGTTCTATCTCAAAAACTTTATGGGTGGGATTGGAAAAATAGCGGGCGGTGAAAAACCCTGAGTTGTGTTGCCCTAGGTGTCACCTCAGTGATAAGGTAGGCGGTTATAATGCCAAAAGGTTAGCATATGGTGCAGGAGCCATATAGCAATGGATGAAATCTGTGCTACTATTATTATAGCATTCTTTTACCTAAATATCATGATTTAGTTCAAACTACTAGGTCTTAGGAAATTTCTATGCATCATAATATTTAAAGGCAATTTCTAGCAAACAAAACAATCCAACCTTTCTTTGATAAGCCCTACATGTTATTTACTTGCATACTGTGTATTGGTTCGCGGAGCACGGTGGATTTGTGCTCACCCTCGCATTATCACAACCAGAAACATGAGATCAGGACCAGTACGCCTATGATGCCGCACCTACAATGGATGGAGGAGCCGACGAAGGGAATTAGGACGAATTTGCGAGTTCGAGTCCTAGACGAGTAGACTTGTTGGAGACTATGTACACATATATTATCTAGACTTAGATAGTACCTATTGCACACATTTACCCCTTAATCGTTTGCCTGTGGACGTTGGTCCTACTTTTATTTATGCTTTCCACTGCTGTCTTTTGTACTATAGGTATTTGGCCTGATCGGCCCTTTTGTAAACTGTCATCCGACGCAGTGTATTTCAACTCTGATATGTAATATTATGGTTCAGTATATTTCATACTATGTATGAATTAATGCAGCAGTGTATCTGTGAACACTATCTACTGATCTAGAAAATAGTGCAGTAAATCACAGAGGATTCTGGGTTAAAAACCCTAGGTCTGACAATTGTACTGCAGCTACATCTGGCGCATTTGTATTCTTTGCCTTCTTTTGCAGCTTGCAGTGTGTTGTTGCAGGTGACCTGTCCCACTAAAGATTTTACAAATAATTCATTACCATAAATTTTACAAACAGCATATCTTACCGAATTCCTATCATCATCGGTCTTGAACTTTTTGTCGAAATCGTTCCAGACTCCCGATGTAGTAACTCTTGTTCTTTTTGCACCTGTGTTCTGGGTTATCGATGCACTCGTTGAGCCAGCAGAAGATAGACCCAGCGACGCTTCTTCTAGCTGTACAGTTTGTTGTGGGTGTCCACCTTCCGCGGATGGATGTGCCTCTTGAAAGGATTGGATATCCTCCATTGTGAGGCCAAATTTGGAGAGTTGGAAATCGTAGTTCTCCATTGAATCGTAATTCATATAGTAAAGTACAATTAAGTTACTATTGAATCAACAAATAATAGCAAAAAATTAAAATAAGGTAGCACTATTAGTCTATTATCTCTTCTGCAGCTCTCCGAAGATTCTTCAAAATTTCTAAATTTCGCACGAATTTCTCACTAATTTTGCCAAATTTGCTCAAACACAACCAGATTTTTCATAGCTGAACAGAGAGATGAGAGTGAGGTTTGAGGTGTAGAGAATGAAGACCGGCTGACCCCCTATTTATAGGGAAAAAACTCGACATTTTTTAAATTTTTTACTACTTTTTCAATTTTTACCCACAACAATAAAAAAGGCTATTTTCACGGGCCATGTCGTGCCATGTCGGCACGTCATGGCCCATTTACGCCTGTTGGAGCCTGATCGGGCCATATCGTGCCAACCTACCGTGCCGCCCTCTCGGTTTAGACATGGCACGGTCCACCAAGCCGTGTCGGTATGATTCACAAGCTAGATGAGTCATGTCGTACTTAAGCCTGACCAATAATGACGAGGCGTGGGCACGCTGGAGTCCAGCCTGTTGGACAGCTCTAGCCCGGTCAATATATGGGTGACAAATCCTCTGTTTTCCATCTCTTTTACCTCTTGGGATAAACAGATACTCGTACATCTGCAGGCTTGGAACCAATCAACTTCCTTTTTCTTGTGTTGAGTGTCGGAAGTCGCGAGATATGCTCGATGTGATGGCCGGGAAATCTTGTTTGGCCCATTCCTGTTGCAATGCCAAAATGGGGCCTAACACCGAGGGATGGTCAAAAGCTAGCTCTGTTTCAAGGTCTATATATTTGGGGTGCACTAGTACAACCGTGTCATTACAATTCGTTGCAAGCATTTGTTATGTTCTTTATGGTTTCGGGTTATAGTTTTTATGGTGTTTTATGGTTTTTAAGTTATTTATGAGAGAGACTATAGAATAATAGAAACTTACATAAGGTTTTTGTTAATATAAAATAAAGTCGTTACAGTATATACTACAATAACTTGTAGACCCTAATTTAAAAAGACACTCTATTTAAAAGTAGTTACTATATAAAAACCAAAAAAATAATCTTTAGAAACCAAAAATAGATAATACGAAAAGATATTTGAATTGACTTGCGATAAGGGATACAACAAGTGATACTCAGGCACAAAAATCACAATTTGTTTGAGGAATCGAAATCCTAAACCGGCTGCAACGTATGTCAGTGGTTGATGTTCTCGCAAGCCTACGTCTTTTTATAAATGGCTTGATTTTTATCATCTTATACATATGATCCCGTGAAAATATTGATATTATGTGTGGCAGTTTCAACGTATTTTTAAGAGGTCACATATTCTATTCCTGTTGTGTATGACTTTGGTAAGACTAGTCTTATAACAAAGCTATATTAGTTTTTTTAAAAAAATCTGTACATTTCTTTTTTATTTTTTTGGAAAAACCCAGGGCTATATATTTTTCAATCCTTGGTGTGGGCGGTGGGCCCGACAGTGGCAGTGGGCCAATAGGTGGCGGCTGAATGAACTGGTGGCTCTCTCCTCACATGGGGAGTGTACCCACTTACCTGACACGTCCATCGAAGGCTGACTCGGACGGGACCCACCTACCCCCTCCATTCAACTCCTTTATCGTGGGCAAATTATTCCAGCCTTTCATCCACGTACGCATGCACAGAATCACAAATCTTACCAACTTTTCGTAATTTTTTTTAATTTTATTTTTGAATCATTGCAGTACGAGTATATCGGTTCGTTCAGACACTGGCATCAAATTGGTATTTTGAAATTCTTTAAAATTGGCAGTACAGATGTAGAGGGACAGATCACCCCCAATGGCTTCGTGCCAGTCCCACGACTGTAAGTGACCCGTCGGGGAAAACGGCAATATGCGGACTATTTCCTGAGGGCCATCTTCAATTTCCATAAGTGGCGAAGCTAGGAATAAAATATAAAGTAAGTTAAATTATTTATAGGTCTAAACTAAGTTGATATAAAAGTAATCTTTTACTCTTATAAAATTTTAAATTCATATAGAAATTATAAATTAGATAGAGACAAACAATGAAAAAAATAGAGAAATAGAAAGTAGGTATCTCGATAATAGAAAGCGCAATGAGTGCAGAGTAGCGATAATCATGTATATCTAAAATATATCAAAATTAGTTATATAATAGAAAATTATGAATGACAATGAAAATTTAGATCATATGAAATATACCAGAATTAAGTTACTTTGAATCACGAGACAATAGAAACAAAAGATTGTATCTTTTCCACACTCTATCCAATGTTCTTATCATTTTCACGGTTGGGAGCTCGGCGGTGCCTTCGGGGCACGTGCAGGACTACACATCGCGGAGCGGCGGCGCAGGGAGAAGATCAATCAGAGGTTCATCGAGCTTTCCACCGTCATCCCCGAACTCAAGAAGGTTCATATATATTTCACTTTCTTTCTTCTTTTTTTCTTTGATTGATTATCTCTTCTTTAATTCTATGATTTTCACTACTACTACTCCTCCTCCTCCTCCTCTTCTTTAATTTTATGATTTACATATATTATCTCACTTTCTTTTTTCTTTGATTAATTGATTAGCTCTTCTTTAATTTTATGATTTTCACTTCTCCTCCTCCTCTTCTTTAATTTCATGCTTGTTATTAACATTTCCATCAAGGAGAGCTAGCTTCTCTTTGGATTTGTTAATCTCTCTCTTTCTCTTTCTATTTTTATTATGTATAAAATTGCCCAGGGGGAGGTGAGGCTGAAGCCTCACTAAGCTCCCCTGGTGGTTAATTATGATAAAAATTAATGAAACTTAATAGTCTTTTTGAAATGTGGGAGTTTTGTAAAAATTCGATAATATGTGCTACCCCTCAAGTCACAAAAGAGACGTCCTAAAAAATTAATTTTGACTAAAGGTATTGTCGGAACGTACGGCTTGAGTATTTGAAAAATACGAGTGAATTTGTCATATTTTTTTTGCATTTTCACTTTATATCCCTTTACATTTGTAGTAATTAAATTCAGTGGCTAAAGTTGTATCTTATTGACTCTGGAAAGTAAAAAGAAGGCGACCTTTTGTGATGGGAAGCAGTACTATGCTGGCATATAATTTGCGCACTCGCACGAGGCAGGGTACCATTCTGCATATTCTAACATATACATTAACAACATCCACAATTGACATTTGGCACCATATATGATATATCTCTTGGTTCTTTGCAAAAGGAACAAAAAGAACTGCTACGACGACTACAATACAATCTCATTTCCATATAAATTTTGTTAGTTTTGCAGCTTTTTCATTCATGCAGCTTTATGCTCTTTGGAGCTGTTGCTGAATTGTATGTATCTCATGTCAATGAAGGGAAGCTAGTGGGAGAAAACGTAGTAAAGCTGCTTGCGTTACTTTGGGAGCTCGCGCGTGGGTGGCATTGGGCCCATACGGGGTCACAGGGACGTGGGCCCTTATGTTCTTTGTTTGGGTTGGATCTTCTATGGTTAGTAAATCTGTTAATTTCTGGGTTCCTAGAGGATGAAAAGATTTGTGGTATCATTGTGTTTTTAGTAGTTTGTGCAGTGTCCAGATGATATCTTGTGATAATGACTGGACTCATCTTTTATTGGTGGCAGAGGTGGTGAGTGTTGCGCTAGGATCTCTGCTGCCGGTGGCGAGGAGGAAGGGAAGGAGGGGCCGATAGGGATGGCTCGGGGAGTGTGGCTAGGAGGCAAGGGCACAACGTGGGTGGAGACGGTTTAGGGTTTTGGAGGGAGTGGAGGTGGGGTTCTAAACGGATTTGGGTTGTCAGCCATTGATCCCACGGTTGAACACTAGCTGCATCACGACCGTCCGGTAGTGATTCTACAGCCAACATCTCCGAGGGCCTTAGTAGAATAATGAAAAACATGAGGACCTCTCCACAAAAAAGGAAGTCAAATCTGTTCCGGTATAAGGGTTTGAATTTGGTACGGAAATAGTAGGGTTTGGTTTGGTAAACGTGGTTCCACGAGAAATTGGATGCATTTATAGCAGTGTGTCCTATTTGATTTATATGGAGATCTCAATTTCTTGCACCATAATAGAGCTGAGGGGAGAGGAACATGCAGAGCTCACTGCAAAGTACCAATCAACTGTGCCTATATGGCACTGCTTTTTTGGGTTGCGGCTGATGTTTCTTGTCTGTGTTTTTCGAGACAACAGTGGACGATGGAGACGCGGACGCAGGTGACACACATGATTTTGGGTTTAGAAAGCTGTTTAGAGAATCCGTTTTGAGAAACTGCCCTATTTACTTCGGCTTCTAGAGAAGCCGAAGCCAAAAGCCTAAAAGAACAAGATCTATATATGGTAGTAGCAAGTACGTACTACTGATAGCATTACAAGATTATAACGTGCTGCCTCCATTGCATTTTTCAAGACGTATAATTTTCTCGTTTTTCCACAATATGAGACAGCAATAGCCGAAAGACTATGCATACGAATTAGTTTATAGTTTTGTACAAGTTACATATAAATGAGCAACATGCACATTTTCATGGTCCTTGTATATTTTTATACATGTTGTAACTATAATGTCAAGGTTGTATAATACCGCACCATTACATTGATTCCTAGATAGGCGCTTTGAGTTTAAAAAAAACCTAAAAAGCTCGCATCAATTCAATGCTACCATGCTTTTCAAAAGTACCAAGAACAACATTTCGACAGAGTACATGCACTAGTGCCTATTTTTATTTACACTGTTCCTTCAGATCTGCTGGTCAATCGAACAATAGCATGGCATTGTAGCACCGCATGCAATGTTACTTAGGGTACGTTTGGTACCCCAAGATGGCATCACCCTGATCCGCATCGTCGGCGTCCCCGGCCACCACTCACGACAGGAAAGCAAAGGCCAACGAGGTCATGACGCTACCGCAGCGGCAAGCGAGCGCTGCCATGACTACCGCAGAGAGAGACGGTGTTGATGGACGTGGCTCCAGCCATGACGTAAGCTTCAGTTCTTGAGCACCTCTCCTCTTCTTCTTCCGTGCATGGGTAGTAGCTAATGGGTCCTGCTGTTGGACTCCGTATTGGTTTGGATCAGGATTGATAGTTTCTTTAGGATGCTTCGATGGATTGCTATTCTCAGATCGCATTCTTTGATTGATTCGCTTCCTTCCATGGATTGGATTCAATTGGGTTCCTTTTGGTAAATGGATTCATGGTGAAAACCGTCTGTGAAGTATCACAGATGGTTCTTACCAAGAAACATCTGTGATATTGCCAAATATCACAGACAATTTTTTATTTAAACCGTCTGTGATACTTCATATATAGTTTGTATTAAAAAATCGTTTATGATCTTACCTCATCACGGTTTGTATTAAAAACCATCTGTGATATTTTGCCGCCCTCTCTATTCAAACTTTCAAACTAAAGCATCACGACCCCTCGGTTCCGCTACTTAAATGTCCTTATATATGCCTCCCCCACATGCCTTCTCCAAACACACTCCAAACCAATCTGCCTGCTAGTTCCCCCAAGCCACCGATCGAAGCGCCGGTCGCCTCCCCCCAAGCTCCTCCGCATCTGGTTGTGACTCCATAATTCACTGCACAAGGCACTCTTGTCATAAGAGTGCCTTCCGCAGTGTCACCGTTGTGACATAACGGTGACGCTACCGCCTCCTCTCCTTCATCGTCACAAGTACTTTGTTGATACCCCCATCCGATCTCCTCCCCTCTCTTCCTTGATGCTTGAATGGATATGATGCATGTGAAAATTATTTGTTGATGCCTTAGCTCTTGCATGTGATGCTTGGATGGATATGGTTAGGATGATCTTGTTCTCATAAATAGGCTTGCTTTAGTTCATCTGCATTCCCTGATTGCGTTGTTTTATAGCACAATTAGCGCAAACAGCATAATCAGAGAATGTTGATGAACTGAGACCTATTTTTGAGTTTGGTTGAAATAGGAATTGTCTGTGGTAGTGTAGTAAGAACCGTTTGTGATAATTGTATCATAGACGGTTCGAAAACCGTCTATAATGCTCTTAGGGTATTACAGACACATAAACACAGATGGTTCAAAAACCATCTGCGATGATGTTTCTGAACCGTTTGTGTGGAGCAGGGAGGAGAGGCACATGCAGAGCTCGCTGCAAAGGACCAATCAACCATGCCTATATGGCACTGCTCTTTTAAGGAGTGAATAATGGCTTTTGGCTGCAGTTGATGACTTTTATTTGCATTTTTCGAGATAGTAGTAGACGATGGAGACACCGACGCAGGCGGCACATATGGTTTTTGATTTGAAAAACCGTTTGGAGAATTCGTTTCGAGAAGTCACCCCATTTGCACCACCCTAAAAGCCAAAAAGAACAATGTCTATATATATATGGCAGCAACAAGTACATACTACTGATAGCATTACAGGATTATAATGTACTGCCTCCATTGCATTTTTCAAGTAGTGTAGTTTTTCTCATTGTTTCCACAATATTAGACAGCAATAGCCGAAAGACTATGCGTACGAATTAGTCTATAGTTTTGTACAAATTACATATAAATGAGCAACGGACACATTTTCATGGTCCTTGCATATTTTATACATGTTGTAACTATAATGTCAAGGTTGTACAATACCACACCATTACATTGATTCCTAGATAGCCGCTTTGAGTTAAAAAATATGAAAGCTCACATCAATTCAATGCTACCACATTGCTAAAGTACCAAGAACAACATTTCGATGGAGTACATGCTCCGGTGCATGGCATTGTAGCACCGCATGCATCGTTACTTAGGGCGCGTTTGGTACCCCAAGCTGGCACCACCCTGATCCGCGCCGTCGACGTCCCCAGCCACCACTCGCAACAGGAAAGCAAAGGCCAACGAGGCCATGACGCTGCCATGGCGGCAGGCGAGCGCCGCCATGACTGCCGCGGGGAGAGAGAGAGAGAGAGAGAGAGAGAGAGAGAGAGAGAGAGAGACGGTGTTGATGGACGTGGCTCCAGCCATGACGCGAGATTCAGTTCTTGAGCGCCTCTCCTCTTCTTCCTCCGTGCGTGGGTAGTTGCTGACGGGTGCTATTGTTGGACTCCGGATTGGTTTGGATCGGGATTGATAGTTTCTTTAGGGATGCATTGATGGATTGCTATTCTTGGATCGCATTCTTTGATTGATTCACTTCCTTCCATGGATTGGATTCAATTGGGTTCATTATGGTAGATGTATTTTGTTATTGCATGCAACTACGCGTGGACAACCAATCACACTAACAATTTAGGCTCCTAGGTGCTCTTTAGTCTTATAGAACACGTACTTTTTTCCTTTTTTATAGAATAACCTTAAAATATTTTGTCCTCTATTCATAATATTCACTACTAAATTATGTCATGTAACTCAAGAAATTCAAAAATACATCTAAAAATAAAAATGCTCATCTAGATTTTTTTTATAAATTACCACACGAAAGTCACATAAATTACCATTAGTTAGACTCTAAGTTACCACCGATAGCTTAACAAATCACAAATATAAGTTTAAAATTACCATCGGTTTACAAATTTAAGAAAAGATTAGGAATTATCATCATTCAAACTATAAGTTATCATTATAGTTTTATGAAAATTATCAGCCTAAGTTCAAATTTACCATCATTTCTATAAGTTTAAAATATTTTAAAACTTATCATCATTTACACTAAAGTTACCATTAGCTGCACCCTAAGTTATAATATGTATTTTTTTAATAAATCACCGTCCTATTTTCTAAGTTTACCATAATTTTATGGTATCGTCACTTTTAACCCAAAAATAAACCCGAATCTTGAAAACTTACCATTAGTCTATTCCTAAGTTATCAGCCGCAGTTTTAACAAGCTACCACCCTAAGTTTAGAAATTATCATTATTTTAATTTAAAAAATTCAAAAACTATCATCCGTTGCACCTAAGGTACTAGTTTGTTAGTTCCTTAATCCCATTGCATTTCACAGGTGTGACGTGAAACTTTTCCTCTAGTGCTCAAAATAATCTACTTGATATTCTTTCATCTCACAATAGATATGGTATGCCAAAGCAATGTTTTGAACTGTAACAGTACTTGAAAAATGTCATGACCAATGAAAGAAAATTGCGTGCTGAAGTAGAATGGAGAAAAGAAAAAAAAATAGAGCTGGGAGCTGTGAACAGTATCAGAACTTATAAAAGCACCTCAAAGTTGGACGCATGGAGTTGTGAAAGTGTGTCTCAAGGACAGAACCAACCTGTCATATTGAAATGTACTCATGTATGAACCAAATGCATAGTTATATTACGCAGTGTCATTTATTTGTTATATATTCAAGAACCGTCCATACTAAGGATGGTTCCCAAAAACTTTTCAAATGTTATTGAAGGCGCTTGATTCCTTGGTTGTGTTTAAAACAAGTAATTAATTTGTAACAGGAATGACAACGACAAAGTGAAAAATGATGGACTCTGTAACATCCAAAAATCTGTTTTCTGTAAAATTTAATTTCAAAATAATTATTTTAAAGTATTTGAACTTTATTTGAATTTATCTGAATTTTATTTCATAATCTAAAGCAAGAAAATGTATTTTAAATATTTTATTAAAGCCAAAAAAATTATCTTATTTTTCCCAACCTTCCCTGAATTTTATATAATTTTGAGAATTTTCTAGAATTAAAAATCAATTTTAAAAGTCAAAACGGTATTTTATAACATTATTAAAGGTAAATTTGAATTTTAAAATATTTTTTCTAAGTCTAAAATAGCTCCAAAAATATTCTATGAATTTTCTGGAATTTTTAGACATTAATTAATATTTTCTAAGTATTTATAATGTTTCTAGTATTTTCTGAAAAGCTAATCCGAATATTAAAATCAATTTAATCTCAGGCTGCCACGTGGCACTCTCATATTTAATCCATCTCTCTCCTTGATCTAATCCAAGCCGTCCATAGCCACTTAACTCTTCATTCAAAGCCAACGGCCTTGATTCCTTCCCTCGCCACGTGTCATCAATCCGACCGCGCGTACCCCTTCATCTCTCCCTCTCTCACCGACGCGCGGGCCCCACCCGTCATCTCTTTCTTCTTCCTTCCTTTCTTCTTCCTCTAGCCCTCTTTCTCCTCCTCCATTGAAGCCGCACCAAAGCTTTAAAATCCGGCCGTTACCTTCTCCATTAACTCCCGAATGAGTGCGCGTTTGATTGCCCCCATCACTCTCCACTAACCGCCGGCCGTTTCCCCTCTTTTAATCCTCTCCAAACCGCCGGCCGTTCTCCTCCCTTCCCCGCCTATAAATCCCTCTCCCCGAGTCCGGCTTCCCTTCCTTTAGCTTCCCCTCTTCCCTCCGCCCCTCCTCACCCGAGCCCCTCGCCACCGGAGCCGCCGCCCCCGAGCGTCGCCGCCACCTTCTCTCCTCTTGTCGGCCGCCTCCGGTCTTCCCCAAGCCTCACCGCCGGTAGGAACCACCCCGCCGCCTCCTCCTCTCCCTCCGCCGCCTCCTGCCAACCGCCGTCGGGAGCCCGTGCGCCGGCGAGCGCGCCGCCCCGTGCGCTGACCGTGTGCCACCATTCTGGCCTGGGCCACATTGGCCAGCCCGCGCCCGCGTGCCCTCCGCGTGTGCGCTACGTGGCGCCACATCGGCCGTGAGTGCCACCTCGGTCACCGCTGCGGTTCGTGGACCCGGTCCACGGTAGACCGGGCCCACATGTCCGAAAATTTGAAATTTAAAATATCGTTGACGTCATATATCATCTTTTTCAGTATAAAAATAAATCAGCAAATTTGTCTTTTTCTTTTTCTTCTAATTAAACTTTCGGAAGCCATAACTTTCTCATTTTAACTCCGTTTTGACCCGTTCAAATTTCTAAATTTTTTTAAAATCATAAACTATCCATTTTGAATTTTTGAATTTATGTGTATTTATTTATTTTGTTTGTTCTGTCTTTTCGCGCGTAGAACCCGTCGATGCCGAAGACTTTCCCGATCCGCAGCAAGAAGATCCATACAGCGTGCACGAAGGCAAGTCTCCTTTGAACATTTTGCACCTACGTTTGAGAAATGCTTTTTATTAATTTAAATTTATTTGCATTGCTATTTACATAGAACACTAGTTTCTATATTAAGGTATTAGTTAATCCAATTATTGCTATGCCCTCGATTGAAGTTGAATGCCATGTACGTTTGTAACCTTAGGACTTCCTTTGTCTCAGTAATGAGAGTATTATGATTCTTTGCTAAATATTAGAACGGTAGTAAAATGCTTAGTCACGCTATTTAACTTTTGTAACCTTGGAATGGAAAATTATATTTTATTGTTCTAGTCTTTTTATTCAGAAATTAGTGGCGATTGGTGTTGCCACTGTTCTTTTAAAATAAAACATAATGTGAAAATTATTTTAGACCGGGGCGGATGGTAAGATTGGATTGGTGCGGTTTTAGTACGAGATTTTGTAAAGTGTATGTTCCGCTCTAGTCGATTAAGGACCGACTCTTGTGTTTATCCAGACTGAGCATTACCGTACAACCCCAAGTCTATATGGGTATGACCTTGCTGACTAACTTACGATAGTCTAGTTTAGGTACCACGAGTGGAAAGTGGGTGCCAGGGATTTACTGGTTTATTCACAGTGAGGGACAGGATTTTACTGTACTCATATGGCGCAAGAGGGGGCTTCTGACTGGGTGGATTTAACCATTCAACGGTGAAATCTCAGCGGGTGGTGTCTAGCTAGACTAGAGTGAGGTAAAAGCTTTGTGATATTTTATCTGGGTCTCATGCCAAAGGAAGCATGTTGACTATTAGGATAATTTATCTCTTAGAGGTAAAGTTGTACATTCTCTGCAGAGTGTTAAACTATTCGAATAGCCGTGCCCACGGTCAAGGGCGGGCAAGAAATGCATTCACATGGTAGATCTTTGGTTTTGATTTTTAATAACAAAGTTTTGGGACCTCGAAAATGAAGGGAACTCTTGGAAGGGCATCCCGATGAGTGAAACTGTAGTCTTGAACCTTGGCAGTTATAGCTGATTAACTCGTGATGGTGGATGGAATCTTCACTTAGAATTCTCAATAGTTTCAGTTAAAATAATTAATTTGTTAAATTAATGCATTCGAGAATATTTAATAGTATTTGAAATAAAATATTATTTTGTGCAAAAGAACCATATAACCCTCCTTTGTTAAGCCTTGCATCTACTACATTATTCCCAAGACTTGCGGAGTACTTTATGTACTCACATGCTGCACTCAAAATAAAACTCAGAGGAATATGAAGCTCAAGATGGAGACTACGACTACTTCGCGTGTGGATTCGACGAAGGATTTCCGGAGTTTTAGGCTGCGCTTCCCCAGTCAATTGCCTGTGGTGCATTGATGGGTCTTCACCGAATTTATTTTTGCTTCCGCTATGTTTTGTGAGTTTGAGAAGTATTGAAACCTCAGTTGTAATAAAGAGGCCTTTTGGTCTGTACTTTTACTATTTTAATAAAGCGTTGTTGGTTATGTATCATCACTGTTTGACTGTGTGCACTAGTTTTGATATGAGACTAGTGCTGTAATACACAGAGGGTCAGAATTCGGAAATCTAGGGTTCCGACAGACTCGATCCCACCATCTTCTCTGGGTCTCTCGATCGAACAAGGTCAAAAAGATCAGATAGCTTCAAAATAGAGTGTGTTGTAAGACAATAGCGTAGATAGATCGAACATGGGTAAAAAGATCAGATATAGCTCCAAAATAGAATGCGTTGTAAGACAATAGCGTAGATAAGTATGTATGCTATAGATTTCGCGGATAGACTTATCCTGCATCAAGATAGGCTGGCTCAGTTAAGCGGTCAAGAGACACGACAGTTACATTCCGGAAAGCTAGATTTTCTTGAGCATCTGTCCGGGAAGCTAGATCTGAACCATGCCTAATTACCAGTCCCCTCAAACAGTTACAGTGGTGCCCTCGAGTGATTGTTTTTGACCGGGTAAAGTGATTTCTAGCTCACAGAAATTTAAGCAAAAAGGAAAAACGCTAGCTACACGCCTGGCTTATGCGTACAGGGCTAGTGCAGAAACTTGCTTCGGATTAATAGGTGTGCGTCTTGACTGATGTAATTTGATTTTCAGTTGCATTTGACGCAAGTTGGGTGTTCGTGCGATTGAGCTGGCATCTGTACCATGACGGCTTTCCCTTTTGACTTCTGTAATTAGTTTCGGCTCAGTGATGGAACAAAAGGAACTAAGGTATAATTGCGTTCTTTTCAACTGCGGCTGATGTTGTTGGTTGTAGCCAATAGCTTTAGCTTTAGCGTGAGTGCCAATACGAAAGAACTGAATACCGATAAATCATTTCGAATAGGTTGTCTCGATAAGCCGTTTCGAAATGACGACGGAGAAAATGCTCTATTTGTTTGTTTGTTTGTTTGTTTAGGATAAGATATAAGTTGCAAAGAATTAGACCATATAGGATAGACTAGTGGTAAAATTTAGGACAGCTTGATCACTTAACGGAGCAGCCGAGATAATTGAGCAACTTTGTGTGGCCCGCCATGTCATTTTGTCGAGGCTTCTCGAGCAATTACCGGTTAGCCATACACTGGCATGACTAACCATGCTTCGGAGCAGATGACAAAATTGGACAAGCTTGAGGTTCGTTCGTTACTACACATCGGCACCATGGATGTCATATGTTTGCATGGATAGGAATAGGATCGGACTTCACACGCACTAAAAATGTTCAATTATTTGGGACCATAAGATCACTAAAAATGATCAATTATTTGGGACCACGAAGATCAGTAAAAAAATGTTCAATTATTTGGGATCACATGTGAGAAAAAAGGGTCTTAGAGGGGCCAGGGAGATGGAAGAATATATTTCCCAGAGAGACGACAGGGGCATCAGAATTTGGGACGATTGTACTCGTACGACGACCAGCCTGATGAGGGGTGGGCTAGCCGCCGTTTTCGGCCATCCATTCGATGGCTTCATTGACTACTCGGTATCCATGTTTGAGAAAATCCAAATTTGAAATCATGTTCAAATTTGAAGGTACGTTCGGTGCGACATTTATTAGGGCCTGGATGTTTCGTGCCTAACAGGTTACCTACGTGCGCCTTCCGGCTAGACCATTGAAGTAGCTTGCAAAAAAAAAATTTGGGACTGAGCTAAAGTTTGTCGGATCGTACAATATATGATGTCGTTAGCTGTAAGTAGCCTACGTTGAGGTGTTTTGAGTTGCTATATATATTCCCTTGCTAATCAATTGCCTACGCAGTCGTTCAGCGGTACTCGTCGTCAACCCGCAATCATCTGCCCCCATTGAAGATCAGCAGCGTGGACACTTCATTTTTCTCCTTGTGTTCCTAACAACATCATCATCTGCTAAATACAAAAGAATCATGTGAATTTCTTAGATCACTGTGGCGTAAAATGTAATGCACGGGCAAAGGATGTACAGTGAGTACAGGTGTACAACACTGGATAAGGCAACAGAAGGGGAAAACAAAAGGCCCAGCTCGCTTCACTGACTAAACCGCTGCAGCGAGCGCTGGGGCACCCTGGTCCGTGGGATGCCAATCGGACAGCTCCTAGCACGCGGCGCGGGGCAGGAGAGCCAGCGCTTAGTACCACATCGCCTACGCAGCTCCACGAACACCTGTTTATAAGTCCGCGCGTGAGGCGTAGTGCTGTCTCTTCGGAGACATCCGATAAAATTGGAACGATACAGAGAAGATTAGCATGGCCCCTGCGCAAGGATGACACGCACAAATCGAGAAATGGTCCAAATTTTTTTGAGAATTTGCGCACTGGTCCTTCGGCGTGCTGTTTACTTTTTCCTGGCGCTCTCTTTCGTCCGTGGCGCTCAGCGTCATCGCCTCCTCGGGTTCTTCTTGCTCCGCCTGTGGACGGCGGCCGCCGAGCGGCTCGGGCTCCTCACGCGCCAGGAGAACGCCGTCGTCCAGGCCTGCCGCGTCGACGTCAGTGGTAGTGCAACTGTACATGCCAACCAAGCTAGCTTCTTCAAGCACTGCAATTTGTCCGTGTTTCTTCTAACAAATCGTTCTGATTGATTTGTCCGATCGATCAGATGGTTTCGGCACATACCTGCTTGCCATGAGCGACGCAGTCGCCAAGCAAGAAACGGAGGCTGACGACAATGCTCTGAACTCCAAGAATCCTCACCTTGTATGGATGATAGCCTTTCTGTTCCTTGTCAGCTTTGCCGGGCTTCTTGCTCTTGTGCCCCTGAGAAAAGTAACAAATCCTTACTGCTTTGTTGGACGCACAAGGATTGAACCTTTTTAATCTAATCATCAAAAGGATTGCTGTAACTGGTGCAGGTTATGATAGTCGACTACAGGCTGAGCTATCCAAGTGGCCTGGCGGCTGCCTATCTTATCAATGGTTTGCACGCAACAGAGGACAACAAGAACGCAAAGTAAATGATTTGCAAAGTACTTTCGCATTTAGCTTCCTGTGGGCATTTTTCCAGTGGTTTTACAGTGCCGGAGATGGTTGTGGGTTTCAGAAGTTCCCAACAATTGGTCTTGAAGCTTATATAAACAGGTCAAAGCATGACTATATATTTCGGTTTCCATTCAGTAACAACACTGAGGAAACCATGTTCAGTAATGTCCGACAAAGAAGGCTTCTTGTTTTCTGAATATATTTGGTTACAACTTACAACACTGGATCCTGCCGTCCTGCCCAGTGTTCCATTGTTAAGAACTGCAATAACCACAATTACTTCACAGTTGCTTCGGTACCTGAAAATTTTCTCGACCATGTTCAGTATGTATTGCTGAATTGGTGGCATCAAGTTCCTGCCAGGATCGGATCGGTGAACACCAGAGTCGATGAGGTCCTAGGAAATCAAGCTTAAAGCATTCTGGTACGCCGCCTCGGCCAAGGGCAACCGGGCAGGTGGTCCGTCGGTTGCAAGAGGTGGTGGTGAGGAAGCGGCGATAGGCAAATGGGGAGAGGAGGCAGCGGGTAACTACGCTCGAGAGGCGGCGACGAGGGGATGCGATGTTGCTGGGGAAGTTAGGGGACTGCGACCAGATGCTATTGTACGGGGAAGGAATTGGTGGCGATGCTAAGGAGGAGAAGGCAAGAAGGAGGTGGCGGTTGCGGGAGGTGGAGTGGTTGCGGGAGGCGGAGGATGTGGAGGGAAGAGAAAAGGAGGAGCACGACCCATGCATCAGCCCAATCTTTTCTACGAGGAGCGAAAGAATTACTTACATACGGATCTTTACTATATATTCCTTGCTAATCAGTTGCGTACGCAGTCGTTCAGGGGTACTCGTCGTCAACCCGCAATCATCAGCCCCCAGAGACCATGGAGATGGAAGAATATATTTCCCAGAGACACGACAGGGGCATCAGAATTTGGGACGATTGTACTCGTACGACGACCAGCCTAATGAGGGGTGGGCTAGCCGCCGTTTTCGGCCATCCATTCGATGGCTTCATTGACTACTCGGTATCCATGTTTGAGATGCCTAGTAAGGGAGAACGCTGAGAAAATCAAAATTTGAAATCATGTACAAATTTGAAGGTACGTTCGATGCGACATTTATTAGGGCTTGGATGTTTCGTGTCTAAACGGTTACCTACGTGCGCCTTCCGGCCTAGACCATTGAAGTAGCTTGCAAAAAAAATTGGGACTGAATTTTTTGGATCTACAATATATGATGTCGTTAGCTGTAAGTAGCCTTGGACACTTCATTTTTCTCCTTGTGTTCCTAACATCATCATCATCTGCTAAATACAAAAGAATCATGCGAATTTCTTAGATCACTGTGGCGTAAAATGTAATGCACAGCCCTATTCGTTTCATGTACGGGCAAAGGATGTACAGTGAGCACAGGTGTACATAAAACAACAGAAGGGGAAAAAAAAAGAGGCCCAGCTCGCTGCACTGACTAGGCCGCTACAAAGAGATTTAGCCCACGCGCGGCCCGCAGCGAGCGCTGGGGCACCCTGGTCCGTGGGATGCCAATCGGACAGCTCCTAGCACGCGGCGCGGGACAGGAGAGCCAGCACTTAGTACCACATCGCCTACGCAGCTCCACAAACTCCTGTTTATAAGTCCCCGCGTGAGGCACAGTGCTGTCTCTTCGGAGACATCCGATAAAATTGGAACGATACAGAGAAGATTAGCATGGCCCCTGGCCCCTGCGCAAGGATGACACGCACAAATCGAGAAATGGTCTAAATTTTTTTGAGAATTTGCGCGCTGGTCCTTCGCCGGGCTGTTTACGTTTTCCTGTCTGACGGATATGTCCCTGGCGCTCTCTTTCACACCCTTCCATCTCATATTTCTTACAAACAGCCCCACTTGGCAGGTTTATGGCCATTTCGCTATTTATAATTGTGCCCCTGGATCCATACTTTTCACGCCCTCACATCTTCTACTATATTACAGCTAGGTCCTTAGAGAATACATTCACTGGTCCTCCTCCTTGCTGTGCTGTGTTTGCTTTTACGGATACGTGCCTGATGCTCGCTTTCACATCCTTCCATCTTATATTTTCTTATAAAAAGCCCCACTTGGCAAGTTTCTACTTGCACTCTAGGTCTTTTATCTTTCATTTATGACCGTTTCGTCGGTTCTAATTGCACTTAAGCGCCTGTACTGTTACTATTATGTCCTCGCATCTTCTTTTATTGCTTACAGGTCCTTGTAGGATAGCAGTGCAATTCGGTAGCCGTGCAATTAGGTCCCTGGTTTCGTATGTCATTTTGGTTTATTTAGAGGAATATCATTTTGTTTGCAGTACTGCACTTCATTACTTTTTTTAGGTCACTTATGATAGCTTTTACAACCATAACGTTATCCCCTAATATTTGAAGTATAGTGCATTTTTGTTTTTTTTTTGGTCAAACCTTTCTTATTACAATTTCGCTACTGGAGTCTGGAGTTAATGAATATATGGCTAACTGACAATCAGGTCCTTTCGAGTTAATTTTCCTTTGCTAGCGCCAATTTTTTTTCCTTTTTCAAGAAGTTTTTTTTAAAAAAAATCAGCATCAAATGTCATGTGTCTCAATCCAATCCGACAGATTATTCTTGAGATACTTTCCTCGAAAATTGATTGCGCCTTTTGCTTAGAGGATTATACTTTTGATCAAATGATGACCCGAATTTTCTATGCATAATCTTTATTTAGAACCATGCTTCTATTTATCCCCAAATATTACTCTCTTTGTCCACAAATGTTGGTCGTTTTTGACTTTTTACGGCTCCAACACAAGACTTTGACTATAGTTTGTATCATAATATACTAACAACAGTAATAAAAAAATTCTATATTATAAATGCATTTTGCAAGATAAATCTAATGACAATATTCTCAAATAGATAGATTATATACCTTAATATATATTAATGGCTAAAGTTTTAAAATCTTACCTCATGAATCCTACGATGACCTACATTTATAAATAGAGGGGGTATTTTTTTCAATACATGGTCCGACAACTTGCTAGTTCGTTAAAGAAGAAGATTGAACACTCGGACTGATCCTAGGATTTGAACTGGGTAGACTATTATATTACTACAGTGAAGTAAGTGCATTCAATGGCATGTCTTCATCGTTCCTCTGTACATCACACCTGACAGGTTTTTAACAGAAATCTGTTTATTGCGGCACGCAGAAACATTAAATGGCTAAACAATGGACTGTTCTATTCGAGCTCACTGAAATGAGAACTAGTCAGAAGTATGTATAAGCTGTACTATTTTATCGTCAGAAATTCTGTTAATCCGTTTGCTAATTTTACTCCTCATTCAAAATACCATGGTCGCCCATCCCCAAAGTAATGGGGCCGTCGAGCGCATGAATGGCCACAAAACTCGAGTCTTCGACCAACATGTGAAGCACTCGAGGGCGTGGGTATGGGAACTTCCTTCAGTATTATGGACAATTCGCACAACTCCTAGTTGGGCAACAGGAGAGACTCCATTCTTCCTAGTTTTTGGGGCCAAAGCCATGCTTCCACTGGAACTAAAGATTCGGTTGTTAAGAGCCGAGAACTTCACCAACTCTAACCAAGAATATCTTCAAGCGGATGACATCAACCTGCTCGAAGAGAAGACGAATCAAGCCTTAATCCAATCAGCAGTCTATCAACAAGCCATGCGTAAGTACTACGATCATAAGGTTCAACCTCGCAGCCTTGCTGTAGGTGACTTGGTACTGAGGAAAATCTAATTCCAGTCTAATTGGAACAAACTTTCCCTAAGTAGGAAGGTTCTTACACCGTGGTTGAAGTCACACGACTAGGCTCTGTACGACTTGCTATGGAAGACGGCCAGATTCTCTCAAGCTCTTAGAACATCAATCAACTCCAATTTTTCAATCTTTATTGTCATATATTCAGTAGAGCTTCTATTATGTCTGTTCGACCACTTCTAGCACATTCAATTTGTTTAACTGGTTAAATAAGGGAATATCACTAGCCGAAGTCCCTCCTCTCTACATGTGGTCCTATCCACTAGAAGGAGCTTCCTAGTGATGAAACATTCCTAATTCTTGCTATCAGCATAAAACAATTGAGTTATCTACGAAAATGTTGAATAGATGTATGAGAAGGAATTCTAAGTGTTTATCCTCTTATTATTTATGTCTTCGATTTGATTAACCTGGTCGAAGGGAGGTAATATCACCTAGTCAGAGTCTCTCCTCTTTGCACGTGGTCCTACCCACTAGAAAGAACTTCCTAGCGTCGACTCATTCCTAACTTTTGCTATCAGAACATGATAATTGAATTTGACAACGATGGTGGATGACTACTATGCTATCTGCATACTTTACTCTATACTATTTGCTTAGTTTATCCATATAAACTAATTAAATAGTTGGGGGTTAGGATAGAGTTATTCATATAACTTTATTTCTTCATCATAAATTCATTCTTTTTCATTTATTTCTTTGTCTTATAAGCACTAACTACTCAACAAGATGAATTGCGGGAAAAATGAAAAAGTCTTTCATCATCCAAAGGTAAGTCTTTACAAACTACTCTAAAGAAGGGGAGTCGAGTTGCATCTCCTCTGCAACCCTTTGACTAGTCGGCTCTAGTTCTTCGATCAAACAGGCTGCCTCTACTTCAGAGCAACTAAAGTTGTGATCAATCAGTTGAAAGTTAAGGTTATGGTCGTATGCCTTGAGTTTTGCTAAATATAGCTTACAACGTCTTGAACTACCTCATGAATCAACTTGGCCTGGTCGGTCTTCAGAGTAGATAAATGCTTCTCTAGTGCTCCAACATGTAATCCAATTATACTCGCATGAGCGATTATGGTGTCTTCGGAAGGACTCATCTTCTCCGAACCAAACCCACCGAGCAGATTGTTGAGAAGTACAACATTGTCACGGAGGATTGCCTTCATCAACTTTGTTTCCTCTTAACTACAGGTCAAGACTTCTAAGAGACATTTTATTTTGACTACAGCTTTTGTAAATAGAATAACAATGGTCAGGAAAATACTTGTCACATGATTAGTTAGCAAAACTAGTCGAAGGCAAAGCTTTTCTCACCTGCTAGTCGAGCGTCAAGCTTATCGACTTTAGCTTTGTGCTTTTCTTCCAGTAGCTTCATTCTCTGGATGGTCTCTTTATTGATACGAGTAAGTTATCTAATCACCTTGGTCTTTTTTTTACCTCAGTTTGGGACTTACTCGCTTTAGCTTCTTTTTCTGTCAAAAGAAAATAGTAAGAGGAATACTAGAAAGACAACCAAATAAATAGTCTTAAGTTCAGAACTTACTATTTATTTTCTCCTGCAATGCTCTAATTGTAGAATTAGCCTTCATAATGGTTATCGATTGGTCAACATTTTCTTTCTTCAGCCTCTGCGTATCGACCTTCTCATTGTCGAGTGCAGTAGCTAAAAACTTTGTGTCGCTCTTAGACCTACAAAGGTTAAAAGTAGACATGAAACCCTGGATAAGTGGTTGAAATTGAATTTAACTACATAACTCAGTAACTTACCATTTCGCTGCTTTCTTAGAGAGTTTAGCATGTTCCTGTCGTAGGAACATGAGTTGCCTATGGTACTTAGCCATTGTTGCCATGCCTTCTAACGCTCTCTAAACAAAGAAAGATGGTGAGAGATCAGAAAAGACCAAGTAAGAATGTCTAAGTACTCGATACTTACGCTCATGCTCTTACGAGTAAACATGGCGAGTACCCGCCCAGGATCCTTGAGTTGGTCGAGCTCATCAACCTTATTTCACCACATCTTCTCCAGACATTCTTGGGAATGAAGAGGAGCAAACTCGATGTGCTCCTTTTTGGCACAGCGGTTATTCCTACCCTGTCTTTAGCTGCTTGATTTTCTGTTGCTACAACCATTTTCGTGGTCATAGACTTTACAGCTTCGGCAGCAGCCTCTGTAGCTGCAATGGTTGTTTCTTCGGCCACCTTCTCCACCGCATCTTCGGCCACGAGCAGAGTTGCAAGGTGCTTCTTAGCAGAAGCATCCTTGAGCAGTGGAGAAGCCGAGCTATAATCATCAAAAGTAAGTTGATACTCTTGAATTTAGAAGAAACTTTTCGGAGATTAGTTTCTTCGACTTCTTCTCTTTGACCACGTATGGTCGTATGAGAACATCCTCGACCATATATGGTCAAAGGTCTTGAACAAGAGTTACTACTTCTTATCCCTCTTGCCCCTCCAGGTAATTGAAACCAGTCTCGACCACTTGGAGGGTGGTCTCCTTTTCGATCATAGGTTCTACTACTGCTGCTGTTGTAGTCTCCTTCATAAAAGATACAAAACTTCTCTAGTTCTCCTTTTTGAGTTACTTGATAGAGCCTCGAGAAGCGCCTACTGAGTGAGTTTCGTTATCGTAATAGAAGGGTACCTTGATCTTAGGAGTTTTTTTGCTCGAATACAGCAGCCCCTATTTCACTTGCAATGCTTACATCCATAAAGAATCGCTTGACAGGGGCACTTGGAGCAGCAGGAGAAAGGATAGAGAGGGGAACAACATCACTTGTGCTCCCCCTTTTTCTTGTCAGCGGCTTTTGTTATCCAATGTCTCTTGGCCAGAGGAGCCTTGGCTTTCTCCGTCTCCCCTCTGATGACCATCAGTCCAAATCTTTGGTTGTTCTTATGGTAATTCATGCCTACACTTTGTGGAGGAGAAGAATATTGCTTAATCGTTCCCTACAACTACACAGTCCTAAAGACGAAATCAATTCTCTGATTACCATTAGGCATTCTTCTCTCTCCTCAGTGGATACGTCCACCAAAATACAAGGAGCCTCCACCTCAAGCGATGGAGTCTTCTCACAAACAAGCTTGACCCAGGCGTCAATTTCTCCCAAATCAAGATCTATTCATACAGATAAAGTGGTTAGAGCTCAAGACTTAAATCTAAGTACAAGTACAATTGTTATTTACCTTTCTCGTAGTCTCTGGTAGTATCTTTGGCTCCTGAGTATATCCACATGGGATATGCTTGTCGCTTCAGGGGACTAATACGACGGGTGATGAAGTCCTTCACCACATGCCAGCCGGTGAGTCCTTTGTTCCTCAACTCTTTGATAGCTGAGACGTAGGGGGTTTATTCGAGTAAGGTCCTTTGGGACCAAGTTCCAGGAAGTGTTCTTCTCAGCACCCTTCCCCCACAAAGTAAAGGCTGTCTTCACTGGTCGTCTCCCAATAGAACCACTTCTTCTAGTATGGCCATGAAGACTGGGTAAACATCTGGATATACTGCTCTGTCTTGCCATCATGGAGCTTCAAACCACAGCTCCCAACAATTCTGGTCTGATGACTCATTTCATAGTAATAATGAAAGAGTTCGAGATTCAGAGGAATCCCCATATAAGCCTCACACAGGTACACGAATACACTAAGTATGGTAATCGAATTGGAAACCAAGTTCACCAATTCAACCCCAAAGTATTGAGTATGACTGTAAGAAAAGGATGAGCTGGAAGATGAAGGCCACACTAGCAGTACGCCTGCAACACTGGGATTTGACCAATCTCCCCCGCCAGTTTTGTCTAGCAGCTTTGATCCATCTCACAAATTTTCGTTAAGGAATCTTCTCAGCATCCTCCAATGCCCTCAATTTCGCAACATTCATCTCCAAGATCGGCCAATTGGATAATGGCTTAGTCATTTTCCCGAGTGGTTGGTTTGAATTTGGAAGAGATTGAAGGAAGAAGACGACTTGGTCAACGGTGGAAAGCTCGAAGTAGATTGGAGCAGAAGGGGAAGTAAGGAAACCAAAAGTTACCCTAAGGTAAGCTTTTATAACTATATGAGTTATCCGTCTTGGGAACCAAACGGTTATCTTGGGAACCGATCCAGCGGACAGATTAGTGAAAATCGATTGGAATTCATTAATTCCTTTGTTTGAAATCCATCTGTCTTTATAACCCAAGTGAAATTACCTTATTGACCAAGATTGATTTTGGCCGAAGAGAATCGAAAAGGTTTTGCTTTGACCATCTCTTCTTCTACGACCATTCTATGGTCATAGACCTTTCTACGACCTCTCTTTCTTAAATAAGTTACTTTCACTTGAAGTTGGGGCTAGATGATCATAATATAATAATCCTCTAATTGTTACATCATTATATTCTTAGAGTATACCCCTCAACAATAAGGGAGAGATTTCACACGGTTGTCATAAGTCTTACTACGACTACTCCTTGGTCGTAGGTCTTTCTATGACCACATAGTCATAAAATATCCTATGACCATCTCGCGGTCATGAGTCTTTCTGCAACCAACATATCCCCGACTAGCTTGTTTACGATGACCTACTTTATCGTGGGGTCGTCTGACAAGGCGGTTAGAACGTGCTTATTCCTAATAACCGAACACGATCTCTCTCTGGCAACAATAGTCACACAGCGAACATGCCACTATGTCTCTCTGAAAGTAACTTCCATCAGACAGTTATCACCCAAAGCGTTGAGTCGTCTTTTAGACCAGGACAACGGCCACCACTTCATCGACTATATAAAGGTTGATGTCAGAGAGGAGGGGGATCAGAACACATTAGATCAGGAGATAGTGCTAGTATTTCGCATTACTCTCAATTGTAATTGATTTATTTGAGCAATAGCCACATAGGACATAGAGTTATTATTCTCCCAGGAGAAAGCCCAAACCTATATAAAAATTCTTGTGTCTTTACTTTGCATGTTCATACACCGAGTCTTCTAGAGTTTCCCTGAATTCAAACAAATCATACATAAGATCAATATTAAAACATTGACATTAGTCTAGCTAACTGGTTTGCGAGAAAGTTATCCTTTCGAGGGATATACTTTAACTCGAAACCGAAAAAGTGCTTCTTAAGTTTTCTGACTTTCGATAAGTTTTGAGACACGGTCGAATTAGAGCATTGATACTCCTTTCTGACCTGATTCATGACTAGTTGAGAGTCTCCTCTCACGAGTAGTCGATGAATCCTCAGTGCTTTTGCGGCTCATATGCCAACCAACAAACCTTCATATTCAGCCATATTATTAGTGGCTGGAAAGTATGGTTGAATAACGTACTTTAAGGTCTCTCCCGTGGGATATTCGAGGACAACCCCAACCACCGAGCCACTTAGCGTAAGTGACCTATCAAAGTACATCGTCCACTAGTCATGAGAATCATACTGGGATCCTAAACAGTGTCAAGATTTGTCCATTCAGTGACAAGGTCTACCAAGATCTGGGATTTAATGGTTGTTTGGGACACGAAATGAAGGTTGAACGCCCCAAGTTCGTCAAATCATTTGGTCATATGTCCTGTTGTTTTCCTATTCTGGAGGATCTCTCCTAAGGGAAACTCAGATGGTACAATAATTTTGTGCGCCTGAAAATAATGCCTAAGCTCCATCGAAGACATGAGGAGGACATATGTTGGATCGAAATCGGCAACAGAGGGGGGGTGAATGGTGCAATTAAAAATCGCTCCAAAAAAATTTAAGTATTTTCTTTTTTTCCTCCGATAGCTATTAACAGCTACGAAAACAAAAGAAGTTCTCTCACTGGAAGTCGAAAGCCAGACTGACAAAGGAACAAGCAAAGGCACAATGGAGCTGTCTGGTTTCCATTTTAGTTTTGCATTTAATTTTCAGAGGACTGACGAAATCAGTTTTTACCGAGGACTAAAAAGCTGAACAAAATAAACTGGGAAGGAACAACACAAAAGAAACCAACTGAAAGCAGTGGCTAAATGCTGGCCGAAAAACAAAAGTTGCAAAGCAGCTTGAAAAGAACCGAAGACTTCAGACTAAGACTGCTAGACATCAAAAAACTGACAAAGTTCAACTACTTCTGCGCAAAGAAAATAAACAAATCAAAGCCTACTCGCAGCCAGACAAGAAGCACAAGAATCAAATCAACTACCATCTGTTTGCTGTTCACACGGCACACAAAAAGACTAACCCGAAAAGGCACAAGAGCAATCAAAGAAATGACAGTAGTTGATGATTAACTAGCCAAGAGCACAAGCTGCCGTAACTCAAATTAATTGGAATCTTCAATGATTGCCATTGCGGAACAAGATGACCATTTACTGATGCATAGCTTGAACTAAAAAATTCCAACCAAAATGCACCTTCTAGAGACAGCCAATAACCACTGAGAATAATTAATTGCAGCTCTTTCCAGTTTGAGGTTCTAAAGAACAAGTTCCAATATGTTGTCGGCACAACAAGTTTTCTCAAAAAGGAGGCTGCCGAAAATGATTGGCTGTGCTAGCCGAGAGAGACAAACAAGTTGATCCGCAAAAATGAGGAAAACAAACAAGTGCTGCCGAAGAACAGAGTTTTTTTTAAAAAAATGAGGCCTTAAGAAATGAGTTAGCCGAACAAGCTCAGAGAATACTACTGTAGATACTCAATCTTGGCTGAGAAGGAAAGAACAGAGCATCATTTGATTGAAAACAGAAACAGACTAAGCAAGAAACCACGCCATCACAACACAAGAACTCTTAAAAACGATACGGAGACAAGAATGCTTAGATAAACAAGAGTTTACATTCAGCTCATCTGTCTCTCAAGAACTCAAACTATGTCCCCATACGCCTGGAGAGCATGGAGAGAAGCTCACACCTCCTCTCTTTCTCTCTTTCTCAATTTTTCATACATGGAGAGACCCAAATAAAACCCTAACTCCTACACCAACTCACTCAATTTCAGCACAACCTCTCCCTCTCCTTTTATAGCCTCCCACTAATGGGTTTGCACATGCTTTACCCATTAGGTCACCACCTACTCGATGCTTTATCCAAACCCGCTTCCTTTAGTGCAGCTTTGCGTTTTTACCGAAACGCCGCTCGCGCACCTTCTAGGAAGCTTCCTCCTTTCTTGCCTTGCAAGCCTCGCAGCCACCTCGAGCCCTCGCCGTCTTCGACACCTCCCGACCGTTCTGACCTCAGCGCCACCTGTGCTTAGTCCGGTCCACCGTGTCTCGCCACGACTCCGCCTCGACGTCCTCGAGTCAACACAGACAAGAAACACATCAAATAGCACCGCTCGATACATGTAATCAAAATTAGCATGATAAAGCCCAAACCTGTCGAATCAAAGGAATACCCATCCTAAACATGATTGACTAGGTTTGACCAGGTCCGACCGAAACCAAACCGCATCACGCGACAACTCGGCTCGAACCACTCACATCAAACTCAAGCTATCCAAACCACTTATCAATTACTCATCACAAACATGGGATCACGACCACATGGTCTCTCAATCTCCCCTTGTGAGTATATTGACAAACCCCGAAAAAAGCGTAAAGTTAAGTTTGAGAAAGTCATACATGGTCTAAAGAAAATCAAGAAGCTTATGACCATGTCAACAAAATGAATACTAGAGCTAAAACAGAAAGAGCAAATTGTTCTCCAAAGCTCTAGAAAGATCCAAAATGGCTTTTTCTCCTCTATTCTCCCCCTTTTGGCAATAAACACATCAAGATGCAAAAGAGAGAATAAGGTCACAAAAATGGATGAAATGGCTGAAATTTATTTATTTTAAGCATGTAGAGCCATGAGAATTATCCAAGATAACCATATGAGAATTACATCAAGCCATAACACATAAACATGCTATCTAGATCATGACAAGATATATATAAGCCAGCTATACCAATTAAGTCACAATCTAAAATTTTAGTGCAAATTCTTAGCATGTCAAGTCATCCATGATCATAGTCTGGCTAGAGGTATCCAAGGATGATGCAAACCATGTCAATAAGCTAAGCGGAATCAAGAAGCTAGTATTGAGTCATAATAGAGTGCTACAAGCTCAAGAGTGAAACATTTGTTTAAGTACTTGTAACTTTTTAAATTTTAGCAAATTGAGCACAAATGACATATTTTTACTTTGAGAAACTCATGATTGTTTCCAACCAAGATTTTTGTTTAGTCATGTGCTAGACCTCAAGCCTTATGCGACCACTCCAAGCAAGAAGCTTAAGAAGATAGTCTAGGTCATCCAAAACTCCCCTTGAGTTCATGCCTAGTGCAATGGCAAGCCGTCTCATAAGAACGAATTGGTGAGATCAGTTTTTTCGCACAAAAGAGATCTTTTTGCTTTCTTAAATGATTGTACTAACTTATGCTACATCAAGAAACTAGCATAGCTTAATCTAACGCTCAATAAAGATTCAAAACTCAACTCAACCTATTTGACATGGCATGAATCATAAAAGGATAACTAGAGAAAGACGAATCTCGAGAGCTAACATGACAAGTTTTAATTCAAGTTGTGCAGTTTTAGTGAGCTTATCATGGCAAAAGCTAGTCTACACATATGAAGTCATGATAAATCTAGCAAATAGGCACAAGTCATGGCAAGATGTAAAGCATTGTAAACATGTCATAAATGGATAATAATCAAGGCTCAATGTAGTTATGTTACAATGCAGAATGATGAAATGCACGAAAATCCAGCTCCCCCTCAACATGTGATGAAACTTTTAGTTCAGGTTGAGTTATGTCAATATTAAGCTCCAGAAGCTCCCAAATGAACTCCCCTTGGACCAAAACAATAAATCGAGAAGCTGGCAATAAAAACAGAAAGGGCAGTCCTTAAAGCATAAACAAGATATAGAGGAAACTATGGCTCATACTGACTCTCATTTACCCCATGAGACTCTAGGACTATCAACTGATCATCTAACACACTAAGGAGCAAACACATACCCTGTCTACCCGAGGGTGGCCCGACCCTCGCTAGAACCTATAAGCGGTGAGTGAGCTCAACCCAGTGAGAAGAAAAACAGCTAATAAGCAGCATCCTAGGATCACAAAAATAAGAGCAAGAAGTCTAAACAGCTAGACAATAAGACCACTCTAACCTATGCCAGAAGGACTAATCCCAATGCACCCCGAATGCAATTCAACAGAAAGGAGCAAGAGCATAATCAATAATAATAAAGCAGTAAAGCACAAAGCTTCCCCTCACAACAGTCCATAAGGACAAACCACCCCAAGCTCTCCCCGCAGAGCTAAAAACCTAGAGCTATCCAATGGCTTGGTAAAGATATCAGCCAACTGGTGGTCGCTCTCCACGAACTGGAGCACTATGTCACCCTTCTCCACATGGTCTCGAAGGAAGTGATATCAGATATCAATATGCTTGGTCCGAGAATGATGCACTGGGTTCTTAGCAATGTTAATCGCAGAAGTGTTATCACAAAATAGTGGAACACTGTCGATAACTAACCCAAAGTCCCGCAGGGTCGAGACCATCCAGAGCACCTGGCTGCAGCAACTGGCGGCAGCAACATACTCGGCCTCTGCAGTGGACTGTGCAACTCCGGACTGCTTCCTCGAAGATCAGGAAACGAGAGAAGTGCCAATGAACTGGCAGGTGCCTGAAGTGCTCTTCCTATCTATCCTACAGCCAGCAAAGTCTGCATCCGAATAGGCTCTCAAGGAAAGACAGGACGAGGAAGAGTACCAGATACCATAGTCAATGGTAGCTCGAAGGTACCGAAGAATGCGCTTCACCGCCTGGCGATGAGATACGCGAGGAGAAGCCTGAAACCGGGCACAAAGACACACAGCGAAGTGTATGTCCGGTCTCGAGGCAGTGAGGTACAAGAGGGAGCCGATCATACTACGATACTCCTTCTGATCAACTGGCTCGCCGTCCTCATCTGGGTCAAGTGGGGCTGAAGATGCCATGGGAGTTGACACGGGCTTACCATCACTCATGTCAAAGCATCTCAGGAGGTCACGAGTGTACTTGCCTTGATGCAAGAAGGTACCCTCCCGAGTCTGCTTAATTTGGAAGCCAAGGAAGAAGGTCAACTCACCCATCATGCTCATCTCAACCTCGGTGCTCATGACATCCGAGAACTGTGAAACGAGAGCATGAGAAGAGCCGCCAAAGATAAATCTGGACGAGCAGAAGATCAGTGCCTTGCCGGCGGATGAACAAGGTCTTGTCTACTTTACCCATCTCGAAACCATGACTCAACAAGTAGGACTTAAGCCTCTCATACCAAGTTCTAGGGGCCTGCTTAAGTCCGTACAAAGCTTTGGAAAGTTTGAAGACATGGTTTGTGTATTTGGGGTTCTCGAAATCTGGAGGCTGTCTGACATAGACTTCTTCCTCAATAAAGCCATTGAGGAAGACACTCTTGACGTCCATCTGGTAAAGCTTGAAACCCTTAGAAGCTGCAAAGGCAAGCAGGATTCTAATGACCTTAAGTCTAGCTACAGGGGGAAAGGTCTCCTCGAAGTCTAGACCCTCAACCTGAGAAAACCCCTGAGCTACCAGTCTAGCCTTGTTTCGACTACAGGGGCAAAGGTCTCCTCGAAGTCTAGACCCTCAACCTGAGAAAACCCCTGAGCTACCAGTCTAGCCTTGTTTCGAACAACTACCCCATTCTCACTCTGCTTGTTCTTGAACACCCACTTGGTCCCAATGACATTGTGACCATGAGGGGGCTCAACAAGCGACCAGACCTTGTTCCTCTCAAAAATTTTTAGCTCCTCATGCATGGTGTTGTGGCTACAGGCCAAACAGTAGAGAAGGGGACTAGTAGAAGAGGAAGAGGAGAGCTAGATCTGTGGGAGAGTTGGTAAGAATAAGAGGATCTCCCCCTCCTGCCCCTCCTGGGGGTTCATATATATGAGTGGGGTAGAATGGGAAATCCCCATTCTACCCCTTAGTACTTACAAAGGATGAGGGTACATTGGTATATTTATACTGGTATATTCCTCTACACTATTGGGCCTATTACATGTTGGACTAGTTGCACGACCCAGTCACGGGGGGTTGGGCCACCCCCACAACACATGGCATTGACCCAAGACTCGTCAGAGAGAGCATGACAAACATCCTTGGGCTCGAATGAGGCGATAAAGGCAAAATGGAGACAGAAATGAGACACGCCAGATTTTGAACGAGTGACTCGCTCAAAGAGGTCTCCAATTATCTGCTTGGAAGGATGAGCTTTCTGGATGTGACTAGGAGGTCCAGGATGAGATGAAGAAGTGGCCTTTACCTCATGAACTGACGAGGTAGGAACAGAGCCACTAGCTCCAGCAGAAGCAGAAGGCATGGGCTGATCACCTCGAGGTGCGGTGGAAGAGGGCACCTCAAGGGGTGGATGATGGACTGGATCGGGAAGACAACCCTCATCTCCATCGTCCTCATCATCCACAAAGATGGGCTCGAACTGCTCTAAAGAACCTGAAACATCGGGCCTAGTCCCCGGACTGGCCTCGTCGAAGGTCACCTCACAGGTCTCTACCATTTTACTAGACTCGCAGTTCCAAACCCAATAAGCCCGCTGTTGGACCGAAATGGCGACAGAGGGGGGTGAATGTCGGTCTTTAAAAATCGCCCCCAATAAATATCTTCTTCTCCAATAGCTATGGGAGCTATGAAGGTAGAAGACAAGTACTTACAGGAAGAACAACAGCAGAGAAAACCAGATCCACAAAGAAGCAATCAAGAAAAATAAATTCAGCGCAAGTCTGGCTGCAAGCGGTAGTACCGCTGAGACGAGCAGTAGTACCTCTGGGCGGTAGTACCGCTATGCCGAGCAGTAGTACCTCTTGCCGGAGACGTACGGACATTCTGAACGTTTCATCGCTGCCGATCGGACTGGTCCGAACATGGGCGGTAGTACCGCTGAGCCGAGCGGTAGTACCTCTCCAGGAGCGGTAGTACCTCTCGAGAAAAACAGCAAACAGAGCAGGCAACAGAAGCTCCGGATTTTTGGCTAAATCAAAGGTTTTCTTTCAATCTTTTTGGTCCAAAGCCTTACTACAATACACTAAATAACAAGGAGACTTTGGGAAACAAAGAAATCACACCAGGAAGCAAGAATTTCAGATTATGACAAAAATCTGAAATTTTGCAAGAACAAGACCAAAACTCAAATTACTCCTACATCGTTGATCCTTTGGCTATGAAACTTTGAGGATATATTAGCAATAGCCATGGGACTCTCCAGACCAAATTTCATGCCATCACACAAAGGGAATCAAGATTTTCATCAAAACCCTAGAGATGAAAAAGATGAACAGAGGAAGGCCAAAACCCAAATCTGAAATTAAAATGAAGTTTGCTCTTGGGAAACTTGATCAAATGATCTGGAGGCAACATCCCAACCTAGAGCAACCCATTTTGGGCCTTCCCAGCAAGAAACAACTCAAATCTCAAAAAGTCAAGAAATCACTCAAAAGGATGAACGAAGAACAGAGAGGAGCGCGAGAGAAAAACATCAACGATTTCATTCCAAATCAAAAGAGGATTACAGAGGGATACAGAGAACTACGTCCCCATACGCATGGACATTAGAACCAGGGATGATTACATGGAATCTCTAATCAATCCCTCTCCTCATCCTCTCCAACACAAGAACACAACCCACTACATGTTTCTTGGAGAGGAGACACACAGAGAAGCTACGAAGGGAGACACACTCTGTCTCACACACCCACTCTCACCAACTAAAGAGCAAAGGGAAAACAACCTCCCAAAGCCTCTTTTGACTCAAGAAACCCTAATTCTCTCTAGAATCCATATGGAGGGCATGCAGCCCCTCCACCTATTTATAGCCTTGGCTAACGGGTCTCCAACCCGTTACGCCTGCTATACCCGAACGGAACCGTCTCTCGCTTGTGCAACCTCGCGAAATTCCCGATTCGCCCCTCCTGCACCTTCCGGGAAGCTTCCGTGCTCCTTGCCTCGCAACCACCTCGAGTCCACGTCGTCTTCGACACCTCCTGACTGTTCTGACCTCAGCGCCACCTGCGCCTAGTCTAGTCCTCCGTGTCTCACCACGACTCCGCTCGACGTCCTGCAGTCACACAGACAAGAAAACACGTCAAATAGCACCGCTCGATACATGAAAGCGTGAATAACATCATACTCACCAAATATGAAGTCCAAACCTGTCGAAGCACAGAATAGGCGTCCTAAACCCATACGACCAAGTTTGACCAAGTCTGACCGAGCCCGATTGCACCACGCAACGACTCGACTCCGAACCACTCAAACCAAACTCGACTTACCTAAACCAATGTCAATTACTCATCATACACATGTGGTCACCTCCGCATGGTTCATCAATCTCCCCCTTGATGAGTATATTGACAAACTCAGAAAAAGCATTAAGAAGTTTGATTTGAAGAGTCCAACATGATCCAAAGGAAGAAAATAGAACTAATGACCATGTCGACAGAAAGAACACTAGAGCAGCAACTGAAGGAGCAAATTGTTCTTCAAAGCTCTAAAAAGTTCCCAAATGGCTTTTTCTACCACTATTCTCCCCTTTTTGGCAATAAACACATCAAGATGCAAAAGAGAAGAATATGACATGTTAATGGATGAAAATGGTTGAAATTTGTTTATTTAAGCATTTAGAGTCATGAGAATTATCCATAATGACCATAATGAACTACACCAAGCCATAACTCAATAAAAAGGCTATCTAGATCATGATAAGACATGTATATTCTAGCTGGAGCACAAAGATGACGATCTGAAATGTAATGCATTTTATGAACATATCAAGTCATCAATAAGCAAAGTCTAACTAGAGATATCCAAGGATGATGCAGGCTATGTCAATTAAGCTAAGCGGAACAACGAAGCTAATATTGAGTCCAAATAGAGTGCTATAAGCTCAAGATTGAAACATTGGTTAAGTACTTGATTCTTTTTGTAGCTGAAGCAAATTGAACACATAAAACATTGTCTTTTTCAAGCTCATGGCTGTTTGCAACCCAATTTTTTTTATGTGCTAGATCTCAAGCCTTATGCGACTACTCCAAGCAAGAAGCTTAAGAAGATAGTCTAGGTCATCCAAAACTCCCCCTAAGTTCATGCCTAGTGCAATGGCAAGCCAATACTGAGTAACACGTAGAGCAGATGAAGTAGTCAAGCACGACTGACCTTTATCTACCCTACGCTCTCTGTCACTCAAAGAAGCAAACGGTCTGTGTGTAGACCTGAAGCTGTTGTTGGGCTTGACTGCTACAGAGGAGCGAGTCAAGACACCAGCAACATGCTGATCACGCCGTGGGTAGCTATCTTGACGGGGGAAACGAGATCTACCCTCAGGACGGCGGAAGTCACGACCAAGAGCAGCATGAGGACGAAAATAAGAGAACTCGGAAAAACCAAGTCCTCGATGTTGCCCAAACCCATCAGAAGCAAACCTGGACCTCGTGTTGGTCTTAGGTGCACTCAAGGTCTGGGGCTGACCCTGAATGCGCCTAAGAGACTCAACACGGTCTCTACGCGCAATCTTGGCGCGCCTGAAGCATCGATCGACTGAGTGTCCATCCTTCTGACAGAAGGTGCAGTGATACTTCACCTTCTGAGAGGTAGAAGTAGCACGGGGAGGCTTCGCCTTCTGAGAGGCCGAAGCAGCAGGTGGAATCACCTTGCCGTCAAAAATCCCCTGGACAAAACCCGCGGACTTAAATTGAACTTTCTCAGTCCTGGGCTCAGTCTCGATCACACCTGGTGCTATGGGTCTGAGCACGGCAGGTGGATGCTTCCTCATGTCCTCATAGAAATCGTATCCTAGACCTTGATTAAATTTGTAAATCTTGGATTGGTCTAGAATAAGATTAAGCTTCTTCTTGCCTCCTACAAATCTCTCGAGAGTGTTCATAAGATACTAACACTCCCGAAAGAGAGGTGCAAGAAGAGCAGGGGAAGAAGAGACAGCAGAAGGTAAGGGAGCAGAAGAAGAACCAATAGTAGAGGAAAGAATGGCTTGTGCACGCACAGCCGACTCTGAGGGGACAGTCCTACTACTAGCAGATTGGTTCACGTCACTAGGCGTCTCTACCTTACCCTGAGGCTTCTCCCCCTTCTCATCAATCACATCACAAGCTGAAAGTGGCTTCTCTAGAAGGTCCTTAGTTAGCTTCACACATTTCTCATCCAATGCAATCAAGTCAGATTTTAGTTTGTTACAATTAATACATGGTGAGCTAACAGGGTCCTTAGAAGCAGTTTGAGCCAATCTATTATTGTCATCAACTAATTCTTGAAACTGTTTGGAGACAGCTTCAAGCTCAGTAGTAAGCTTGGGACAGTTCATACAAGAAGCAATCGGCTCAAGAAGAAAATCTTGTAGTTCTGCAATTTTATGATCTGCCCGTTTTAGGTTCATCATCAGATTATTACAATTTTCACATGTCTCTGGCAGATCAAGCAACATAGTATAAAGACCTCTAAAAGCATTGCCCTTATCCTCACATGAGGTGCAAGATGTAGTCTCAACAATAGCAGATGAAATAGGCGCTACTCTACTCATCTCAAGCTCAGCAAGAAGACTAACATTCTCCACCTTAATCATGTCTAGCTCAGAGGACACACTATCATGCAAGGTCCTTAGTTTCTCCATGTCATCCAACAAAGCAGAACAAACATCACAATCGTCACGGGAGGGAGCAGATCTAAGTGAAGTAAGCTCCCGTGACAAGCTCTCTACTTCCTTCTCTAACTCGGTACACCTAGCCCTAGCTCTAGCATGAAATCCACCTAGCTTAAGAAAAGCATGATTAAGCTAGTCGTAGGTGGGGCATACCTCGTCCGAGTCGGAGTGCAGCTCGCTGTCGCTAAGTTCACCCTCAAGGACCATGAAGCACATGCCGGAGAAGTCGTCGCCTCTCTTGGGTTCTTGGTCACCCGTCCCGTCGTCGTCGCTCCATCCCTCCACCTCGCTGAGGTCGAGATCGTCGAAGGCGGTGAGGACGCGGTGGAAGAGCTTCTTGGCCTTCCCAAAGTCGCGGAACTTCTTCTTACCTTGAGGGTGCACTGGAGGCTTCTTGTTGCGGTTCTTGTCGGTGTAGTCGTTCTTGCCCAAACCGCCGTACTCGTTCTTGGCCTTCTCCAGCTTGGGGCAGTTTGCCCGAATGTGGTTGGGGCCACCACACTCGAAGCAAATCACATGTCCTCCTCTCTTTCTGTCCCTCCTTCTCTTGTAAGCATGGGAAAACTTCTGAGCTAGGAGGGCTAGCTGCTCATCCTCAAGCTGCTCTAACTGATCATCAGTTACGTCACATAGAGCAGCGAGAGAGAAACCACAAAGCGAATCGTAAGAAGAGAGACCTGAAGCCGAACTGGGATCGGTGACTAGAGCCATCGACTGTGACTTCGACTTGCGAGAGACAATGTCAATCTCGTGAGTCTTGAGGCGCGAGTACAGCGCATCAAGAGTCAAAGTCGAGAGGTCCGTGGTGTCCTTGATGGTAGTCACCTTCATCTCCCAAACCCGCAAATCGAGAGCCGCGAGCATCTGACGAGCGTTATCCGAGTCGGGGTATGTGAGACCGACCGCTCGGAGGTTGCTCAAGATCTTGTGGAAACGCGCAAAGCACTCATCTAACAACTCACCAGCGAGCATTTCAAACTTGTTGTAATCTCGCTTGAATTGGTCCTGTCGGACAGTCTTGATCTGGGTGGTGCCCTCATGGTATGCATCGAGGGTCACCCAGATGTCGAAAGCCGACGAAAGATGAGAGATGCGATCGAACTCGCTACGACTCAACCCCTGGATTATGATGTTCCTTGCCTTAACGTTTGCCTCAACATCAGCCATGTTCCCGGCATTGATGTTCTCATCGGTAGGAACAACATATCGTACTTTGACCTTCGTCCAGATGGCATATACTTAGGCCTGGATGTAGGTCTCCATCCAGCTTTTTCAGAACGGATAATCGATGCCATCAAAGATCGGAGGCTTGGTCGAGTACTTGTCCGTCGCCATGGCTCTAGAGACCGGTTAAGATCTATTGAGAAGAGCTAACCGGCTCTGATACCAATTGTTGGATCGAAATCGGCAACAGAGGGGGGTGAATGGTGCAATTAAAAATCGCCCCCAAAAAAATTTAAGTATTTTCTTTTTTTTCTCCGATAGCTAGCTACGAAAGCAAAAGAAGTTCTCTCACTGGAAGTCGAAAGCCAGACTGACAAAGGAACAAGCAAAAACAAAGGCACAATGGAGCTGTCTGGTTTCTATTTTAGTTTTGCATTTAATTTTCAGAGGACTGACGAAATCAGTTTTTACCGAGGACTAAAAAGCTGAACAAAATAAACTGGGAAGGAACAACACAAAAGAAACCAACTGAAAGCAGTGGCTAAATGCTGGCCGAAAAACAAAAGTTGCAAAGCAGCTTGAAAAGAACCGAAGACTTCAGACTAAGACTGCTAGACATCAAAAAACTGACAAAGTTCAACTACTTCTGCGCAAAGAAAATAAACAAATCAAAGCCTACTCGCAGCCAGACAAGAAGCACAAGAATCAAATCAACTACCATCTGTTTGCTGTTCACACGGCACACAAAAAGACTAACCCGAAAAGGCACAAGAGCAATCAAAGAAATGACAGTAGTTGATGATTAACTAGCCAAGAGCACAAGCTGCCGTAACTCAAATTAATTGGAATCTTCAATGATTGCCATTGCGGAACAAGATGACCATTTACTGATGCATAGCTTGAACTAAAAAATTCCAACCAAAATGCACCTTCTAGAGACAGCCAATAACCACTGAGAACAATTAATTGCAGCTCTTTCCAGTTTGAGGTTCTAAAGAACAAGTTCCAACATGTTGTCGGCACAACAAGTTTTCTCAAAAAGGAGGCTGCCGAAAATGATTGGCTGTGCTGGCCGAGAGAGACAAACAAGTTGATCCGCAAAAATGAGGAAAACAAACAAGTGCTGCCGAAGAACAGAGTTTTTTTTAAAAAAAAATGAGGCCTTAAGAAATGAGTTAGCCGAACAAGCTCAGAGCATACTACTGTAGATACTCAATCTTGGCTGAGAAGGAAAGAACAGAGCATCATTTGATTGAAAACAGAAACAGACTAAGCAAGAAACCACGCCATCACAACACAAGAACTCTTAAAAACGATACGGAGACAAGAATGCTTAGATAAACAAGAGTTTACATTCAGCTCATCTGTCTCTCAAGAACTCAAACTATGTCCCCATACGCCTGGAGAGCATGGAGAGAAGCTCACACCTCCTCTCTTTCTCTCTTTCTCAATTTTTCATACATGGAGAGACCCAAATAAAACCCTAACTCCTACACCAACTCACTCAATTTCAGCACAACCTCTCCCTCTTCTTTTATAGCCTCCCACTAATGGGTTGCACATGCTTTACCCATTAGGTCACCACCTACTCGATGCTTTATCCAAACCCGCTTCCTTTAGTGTAGCTTTGCGTTTTTACCGAAACGCCCCTCGCGCACCTTCCAGGAAGCCTCCTCCTTTCTTGCCTTGCAAGCCTCGCAGCCACCTCGAGCCCTCGCCGTCTTCGACACCTCCCGACCGTTCTGACCTCAGCGCCACATGCGTCTAGTCTGGTCCACCGTGTCTCGTCATGACTCCGCCTCGACGTCCTCGAGTCAACACAGACAAGAAACACATCAAATAGCACCGCTCGATACATGTAATCAAAATTAGCATGATAAAGCTCAAACCTGTCGAATCAAAGGAATACCCATCCTAAACACGATTGACTAGGTTTGACCAGGTCCGACCGAAGCCAAACCGCATCACGCGACAACTCGGCTCGAACCACTCACATCAAACTCAAGCTATCCAAACCACTTGTCAATTACTCATCACAAACATGGGATCACGACCACATGGTCTCTCTGTAGCACTCCTTAGGCCCATGTAATACTTTGCTTGCATAGTAGACCGATCATTGTACGCCTTCGCATTCTGTGACCAGTACTACACTTTCTGCCTATGGCGTGGCAGATAGATATACTAAGAGTGTCTTGCCTGGTTTTGGAGAAACCAAAACATGAGCACTTGTAGATATCTCTTGACATCCTCGAAGACATCATTAGCCCCTGTCAACCACTTGAAACCCTCGTGTTTCCTTAGAAGCTTAAAGAGAGGAAGTCATTTCCCTCCTAATCGTGCGATGAAATGACTTAAAGCTATCATGCACCCAGTGAGTTTTTGAACTTCTTTTTTAGTGGTCGAAGGGTGCATCTGCTCAATTGCCTTGATCTTTTCAGGATTTTCCTCGATACCTCTTGCCAAAATAAGGAATCCGAGCATTTTTTCTGAAGAAACCCCGAACACACACTTCTCAGGAATCCTGCAGGTCTAAAATGTGATAATCGTTTGATGCTCTTGATGACTAGATCATCAACATAGGCTTCTAAGTTTTGGCCCGTTTGATATATAAAAGTTAGCTGCATTAAACGTTGAAAAATCCGACCAACATTTTCGAGCCAAATGGCATTTTGACATAACAAAATACTCCAAATGGCGACGCGATCTTCTCTTTATCTTCTTAAAACATAATAATCTAGTGATAACCAGAGTATGCATCTAGAAAACTTAATATTTCACAGCCAGTAGTAGAATCAACCAATTGATCAATACGAGGAAGCGAGAAATCATCTTTTGGACAAGTTTTATTTAAGTCGGTATAGTCTATACACATGTGCCACTTACCATTAGACTTCTTTACCATTACAAGATTAGCCAACCACTCCGAGTGATCGACTTCTCTTATAAAGCCTGCTTTAAGTAGCTTATCCAATTCTAACTTGATAGCCTCTCGTCGATCTGGTGCAAATCTCCATAATTTTTATTTTACAGGTTTTTTATTAGGCCATAGAGCTAGCCTGTGCTCGATCACCTCCCTGGGGACCCTGGGCATGTTGGATGGCTACCACGTGAACACATCTGTGTTTGCCCAAAAAAGTGACAGGGGCATCTTCCTATGCGGGGTTGGGAGTAACCCCGATGAAAACAGTCTTCGAAGGTTCTGCCGGGTCCAAAGAAACCTCCTTGACTTCCTCATTCAGCCTTGACATAGCTTTAGACTTCAAGTGCTTAGTCGAAAGCCACATCTTGGTATCTTCTCGAGTCGGTAACTAACTAACCATCTCGAGGAACTTGCGGTCGCATGTTAGTGCCATTTTCTTATCACAATGAACTGTGATCACTCCCTTGGGACCTAACAACTTAAGAGATTGATACGCATAGTGAGTGACTATCAAAAAACGTGCTAGAGTTGGTCGTTCGAGTGTGGTGTTATACGCCGTATCGAAGTTGACCATGTCAAAGGAGATGTTCTCTATTCTGAAGTTGCCTAGAGACCCAAACATGACAGGCAGAGAAACTTGGCCAGTGGGCTTGGCCAAAGATTCTGGTATGATTCCATGAAATGAATATCGCACAGGCTTTATTTTGGTACAAGGAACTTGCATCTTGTTCAGAACACCTACAAATAAAATATTTAAAGAATTGCCACCATCAATCAACACGCAATTCACTCGATAATTGTTGATGGTGGGTCGACCATGATCGAAAACTGTCCTGGTCGAGTGGAAGGGATTGGACAATCACTCTTTTTCAAAGAGATGGTGGCTTCCAACCACTTAGGAAGATTATTGACAAAATGAGGGTCAATAGAGTTTACCTCTCACTTGATAGCTTTGTACTATCGTTTTGACTCATACGCCAAGGATCCCCCGTAGATGTGCTCGATGGTGTGTTTTGGATCCTAGAATGGCATCTCCTCATCATCTTCTGATTGCTTTCGGCTACTCGTTTGCCCTAACTCTTGCAGTGTAGGGAGCGGGCCTTTGCTGGAGTAATAGTCCTTGAGTTTTTGTTGGAAAACTTGGCAATTGCAAAGGTCATGTTCTTCCCTCTTGTGAAAATGGCACCACCTCGGCTTGTGGTCTTTCCGCGTGGGTGCTTTACCCTTGCCCCAATCAGAGTATTGCTTGGAGTTTCGTGGCTCTTTATCACCTACAGCCAAGACTTCCTTCGAATTTTTGGCATGAGGCTTTTGACCTTTGGCCTTGTTTTTGGGTTTCTTGGCCTTCTCTATCCTCTTACTGCCTTCGCCTTCCTCTTTGGAACTTCGATTGACATGATCAATGGTTTTAGTCCATTTGACTGCTTCGGCAGCAGTCGCACAACGTAGCCATCTTAAAGAGCTTGGTGACAGTGGTTAGAGGATACAAGGCGATGTCCTCTGTGAACCTCCTATTGTGGACACACTGCTTGAAAGCCCTAATGAAAGAAACATCAGAGACCTCTAGAATTGAATTACAAACCTGGCTAAAGTGCCTGACGAATTACTAAAGGGTCTCGTTGCTATTCTGCCGCATCTAGTGCAGATTGTCCCACCTTAATGGAGAGCGATTATTTCTAGGATTTCTCCCACGCTCATCAGAGAACTAACTTGGTTCATTACTAGAGCTATACTCACCATCCTCATGAGAAGTGGCAGTGTGTGATCGGCGGGAAGGATCCTTAGGCCTTCTTCCGAGAGAGTAATTAGAATTTGCGGGGAGGGCAAAGACCACCTGTCGAGAATCTCCACTTCCGATGGAGGGCCCCTCGCTTGAAGAATCATCCAGCGAGAGCGCGTCATGGTATGGAGTAAACCCCATCAGGTAGGGGAATTCTGGGTTATGATTGCCTCCTGTTGGATCCATACTGTGCGAAGGTATGGCGAACTCACAAGGAGCCCACACATTCTCTTTGCAGGTTCCACCAGAGAGTTATGACCACCAGTTGGTGATGAATCCCTGAAATGGTAGGTTCCAGGGCTTGCTAAAACTACTCGAGCGATCGATAGGGAACTCAAAGACTTGGGGGGGCAGGCCCATTGTCACGTTGCGTGTTTTGTTCGTGGTTGGATTGACCCTTTCCCTTTGGGGAAACTAGTTCCTCCATTAGGCGTACTGCCATGGGGGATATGGATCCCGCCTCAACCTTTCCCGCGGTATGGTCTTCGAGATCTTGGGATGGATCTCCAGAGACAGACTGATCATCAAAAGCAAGCATCATCTACTTGTAGTCGTAGCAGGCATCCATGGCAAGATATGTGTAGTCGAACCAGTTCTACTCATTCCATTCTCCTGCCATGAGGACATAAGAATAAAGAGAAGTTGCTGACAAGGAAATTACCAGAGTCTTGGAAGAATCTTTCTCCACGGACGATGCCAACTATCGGTGTTTTAATACTGATCTTATGTGTGATTTATTTGGATTCGGGAAAAGCTCTTGAAGACTCGAACTATGATCATGCAGAGTAGAGACATAGAGATTTTTATACAGGTTCGGGTCTTCTCCAGAGAAAATAATAACCCTATGTCCTGTGTAGCTATTACTCAAAGGATTGATTACAACTGAGAAAATAATGCAAATTACGTTGCACTAAGTCTAACTTCCACTGGATCAGATAAATTTTTATACAAGATCCAGGATTTTTTTACTTGGCATTCTGCTCCCTTCAAAAGTTTAAGTTTGTGGTTTTCCCCAAACCAAGAAAAAGAGAATGGAAGAATTCTTCTTATTGCATAATAAAATAAAGGAACCCTAAAATTCTATTTGTGTAAAGTACACTACGCCATACGATTGAAATCTAAAAAGGGTATGAGACAATTAATGACTTTGAAAACGTGAAATAGCTGATGAGAGAAGTTATTGTTGAGAAATAGAAGAGTGGAATGAAAACCAATCTTAGTCAAATATTTCATATCTCTTTTGGGCATACGTTTCATGCTTGTTAAGTAATAGCAAGGAGATTCCCCAATATCATGCGAAGAATAGCTAGGACTTCCAGAAGAAGATGTCATTCGTTTGATAAGAAATAAAAAAGTAAAATCGAGAATTCGCGTGGCTAAAGTTGAAGTAGCTGCTTTGGATGTAACAAAAAGAAAAACAACAACTGGTGAGGGGGGTCAGAGTCAAAAAGAGGATTCCTCGCTTCTTTCTCACATGCAAAACTGTGCATGAGACTTTCATCTCACACGACTCCTAAGTGATAAAGGAAAGAAGAACTCATCTTCTTTCTTTTTTGATTACCTTCCTCGCATATATATAAGACCTAATCCATTCTTTTTCAAAATCGATTTTGAAAAAAGAATCTGTAATCCTTAACTTTTTGAGAGATCCTTCATCAATGGTTGTGAATGATTGACATTTTCAATCCTTTCGACCTTGGTTCCGTAGGAGTCTTCATACGGAACCTGACGATGGAATTCTCCAAAAAAGAAAACCATACTCATCATGGAACCTTTTAACTACTTGTTGGACTCCTTAGTTCTTGGACTTGTTGGAAAGCTAACTCAGACTCGATGTTATGAATTAAAAAACACATCTGTGTTCTAGTTTTTAGCTACTTCTGTGACGAGAATCTCACCATTACCTAGCCCACGCGCCCGTTCTTCCTAATGAATTTGGCACAGCCACATCTAGAGCGGGAATTAGGCGTTCTTCTTGCAAAGATCATTTTGTGTTTCTATTGGGAATTGATAGATCGATATTCTTCACTCGGTGGTTGGTGGAGAACATCATGCGTGTGATTAGGCGAATTAAAGAGTTGCAAGCCCATTGCATTGGCAGCAGGGGATCGACAGCGGTTCGTCAATCTTATGGGCAAAGTTATCGTTGATTCTACGTCGAGAAGATCGGACACCTCTTTTCAGACTCATCCCTTAGACATGTTCAAGTAACACGTTTATGACATTTTGAATGAGGAGTAAAATTAGCAAACGGATTGACAGAATTTCTGACGATAAAATAGTACAGCTTATACATACTTCTGACTAGTTCTCATTTCAGAGCAAGGCTAATAATACAGCCAGCAAGCGGGCTGTAAGGTTTCTTGCAGCCTTTTCCTAGCCCACCCATATAGTAGTTAGCTCTTCATCATTAATACATGGCCCACCTATCTCTCTCACAAAGTTTCTTGGTTCTTGTGTCCGAGCCGGCTGTAAGCTTGCAGCCCGCTTATCCTCTCTCTCCTCCCTTCTCTCCTACACGTCAGCATTTAGCCAGCTTACAGCCGATTATTATACTTGCTCTCAGTGAGCTCGAATAGAACAGTCCATTGTTTAGCCATTTAATGTTTCTGCGTGCCGCAATAAACAGATTTCTGTTAAAAACCTGTCAGGTGTGATGTACAGAGGAACGATGAAGACATGCCATTGAATGCACTTACTTCACTGTAGTAATATAATAGTCTACCCAGTTCAAATCCTAGGATCAGTCCGAGTGTTCAATCTTCTTCTTTAACGAACTAGCAAGTTGTCGGACCATGTATTGAAAAAAAAATACTCCCTCTATTTATAAATGTAGGTCATCGTAGGATTCATGAGGTAAGATTTTAAAACTTTAGCCATTAATATATATTAAGGTATATAATCTATCTATTTGAGAATATTGTCATTAGATTTATCTTGCAAAATGCATTTATAATATAGAATTTTTTTATTACTGTTGTTAGTATATTATGATACAAACTATAGTCAAAGTCTTGTGTTGGAGCCGTAAAAAGTCAAAAACGACCAACATTTGTGGACAAAGAGAGTAATATTTGGGGATAAATAGAAGCATGGTTCTAAATAAAGATTATGCATAGAAAATTCGGGTCATCATTTGATCAAAAGTATAATCCTCTAAGCAAAAGGCGCAATCAATTTTCGAGGAAAGTATCTCAAGAATAATCTGTCGGATTGGATTGAGACACATGACATTTGATGCTGATTTTTTAAAAAAAAACTTCTTGAAAAAGGAAAAAAAATTGGCGCTAGCAAAGGAAAATTAACTCGAAAGGACCTGATTGTCAGTTAGCCATATATTCATTAACTCCAGACTCCAGTAGCGAAATTGTAATAAGAAAGGTTTGACCAAAAAAAAAACAAAAATGCACTATACTTCAAATATTAGGGGATAACGTTATGGTTGTAAAAGCTATCATAAGTGACCTAAAAAAAGTAATGAAGTGCAGTACTGCAAACAAAATGATATTCCTCTAAATAAACCAAAATGACATACGAAACCAGGGACCTAATTGCACGGCTACCGAATTGCACTGCTATCCTACAAGGACCTGTAAGCAATAAAAGAAGATGCGAGGACATAATAGTAACAGTACAGGCGCTTAAGTGCAATTAGAACCGACGAAACGGTCATAAATGAAAGATAAAAGACCTAGAGTGCAAGTAGAAACTTGCCAAGTGGGGCTTTTTATAAGAAAATATAAGATGGAAGGATGTGAAAGCGAGCATCAGGCACGTATCCGTAAAAGCAAACACAGCACAGCAAGGAGGAGGACCAGTGAATGTATTCTCTAAGGACCTAGCTGTAATATAGTAGAAGATGTGAGGGCGTGAAAAGTATGGATCCAGGGGCACAATTATAAATAGCGAAATGGCCATAAACCTGCCAAGTGGGGCTGTTTGTAAGAAATATGAGATGGAAGGGTGTGAAAGAGAGCGCCAGGGACGTATCCGTAAGACAGGAAAGAGTAAATAGCACGGCGAAGAACCAGCGCGCAAATTCTCAAAAAATTTGGACCATTTCTCGATTTGTGCGTGTCATCCTTGCGCAGGGGCCATGCTAATCTTCTCTGTATGGTTCCAATTTTGACCCCGTTTGACAGAGCTCTAACTCTAGAAAATCTGTAGACCTAGAAAATCCTGGATCTAGAATTACAGACATGTTAAGTGCATTTACATGACTCATTTCATTTATATTATATATTAAATAAAAATAGACTCATTTCATTTATATTATATATTAAATAAAAATATTTAAATTACTTTAATTTAGTTAAATTAACTACAGATTCAGCATAGATAGTAGTGCCAAACGGGGCCTTTATCGGACGTCTCCGAAGAGACAGCAATTCGCCTCACGCCCGGACCTATAAACAGGTGTTCGTGAAGTTGCGTAGGCGATGAGGTACTAAGCGATGGCTCTCCTGCCCCGCGCCGCGTGCTAGGAGCTGTCCGATTGGCATCCCACGGACCAGGGTGCCCGAGCGCTCGCTGCGGGCCGCGCGTGGGCTAAATCTCTTTGCAGCGGCCTAGTCAGTGCAGCGAGCTGGGCCTTTTTTTTTTCTCCCTTCTGTTGTTTTATGTACACTTGTACTCACTGTACATCCTTTGCCCGTGCATGAAACGAATAGGGCTGTGCATTACATTTTACACCACAGTGATATAAGGAATTCACATGATTCTTTTGTATTTAGCAGATGATGATGTTGTCAGGAATGCAAGAAAAATGAAGTGTCCATGCTGCTGATCGCCGATCCGTTCTTCGTCCTCTCTTTTCAGTTATCCGATCAAAGATCAGTCGTCCAGATCCGTATGTAAGTAATTCTTTCGCTCCTCATAAAAAAGGTTGGGCTGATACATGGGTCGTGCTCCTCCTTTCCTCTTCCCTCACATCCTCCGCCTCCCGCAACCACTCCACCTCCCGCAACCGCCACCTCCTTCTCGCCTTCTTCTCCTCAGCATCGCCACTAATTCCTTCCCCGTACAACAGCATCTGGTCGTAGTCCCCTAACTTCTCCAGTAACATCGCATCCCCTCGTCGTCGCCTCTCAAACGTAGTTACCCGCCGCCTCTTCTCCCCATTTGCCCATCGCCGCTTCCTCACCACCACCTCTTGCAACCGGCAGACCAAAGGCCGCGCGTGGGCCATCGGTCTGGACCCTGTTGCAACAGCCCATTTAACGAATCGTTTTGGGCCTCGTTTTATTCTCTGTTCTTATACGCTATATATACACAGTATCATACTCGAATACATACGCAACCTCGCTAGTGCTCCCGCCACCGTGTGCCCGACACCGCAATCAACTCCTCCGGCGACGGCAGCCGGCGATGCCGGCATCCACGACAGGGACCACCTGCCCGGTTGCCCTTGGCCGAGGCGGCGTACCAGAATGCTTTAAGCTTGATTTCCTAGGAACTCATCGACTCTGGTGTTCACCGATCCGATCTTGGCAGGAACTTGATGCTACCAAGTACCAATTCGGCAATACATACTGAACATGGTCGAGAAAATTTTCAGGTACTGAAGCAACTGTGAAGTAATTATGGTTATTGCAGTTCTTAACAATGGAACACTGGGCATGACGGTAGGATCCAGTCTTGTAACCAAATATATTCAGAAAACAAGAAGCCTTCTTTGTCAGACATTACTGAACATGGTTTCCTCAGTGTTGTTACTGAATGAAAACAAAAATATATAGTCATGCTTTGACATGTTTTTATAAGCTTCAAGACCAAATGTTGGGAAGTTCTGAAACCCACAACCATCTCCGGCACTGTAAAACCACTGGAAAAAGGCCCACAGGAAGCTAAATGCGAAAGTACTTGTGCAATGTGCCCACTTGCTCCCTGAAATATATTACCTGTCTCGTTAGTAACTGAGATAAATCGCCATATTAACATGAAGCTTCAGAGCTAAGAATTGCAATAGCGGCATCTGTATCATTTACTTTGCATTCTCGTTGTCCTCTGTTGCGTGCAAACCATTGATAAGATAGGCAGCCGCCAGGCCACTTGGATAGCTCAGCCTGTAGTCGACTATCATAACCTGCACCAGTTACAGCAATCCTTTTGATGATTAGATTAAAAAGGTTCCATCCTTGTGCGTCCAACAAAGCAGTAAGGATTTGTTACTTTTCTCAGGGGCACAAGAGCAAGAAGCCCGGGAAAGCTGACAAGGAACAGAAAGGCTATCATCCATCCAAGGCGAGGGTTCTTGGAGTTCAGAGCGTCGTCGTCAGCCTCCGTTTCTTGCTTGGCGACTGCGTCGCTCATGGAAAGCAGGTATGTGCCGAAACCACCCGATCGATCGGACAAATCAATCAGAACGATTTGTTAGAAGAATCACGGACAAATTGCAGTGCTTGAAGAAGCTAGCTTGGTTGGCATGTACAGTTGCACTACCACTGACGTCGACGCGGCAGGCAGAGGCGACGCAGGCCTGGACGACGGCGTTCTCCTGGCGCGCGAAGGAGCCCGAGCCGCTCGGCGGCCGCCGTCCACAGGCGGAGCAAGAAGAACCCGAGGAGGCGATGACGCTGAGCGCCACGGACATAAGAAATATGAGATGGAAGGGTGTGACAGAGCGCGCCAGGGACGAATCCGTAAGACAGGAAAAAGTAAACAGCACGGCGAAGGACCAGCGCGCAAATTCGCAAAAAAATTTGGACCATTTCTCGATTTGTGCGTGTCATCCTTGCGCAGGGGCCATGCTAATCTTCTCTGTATCGTTCCAATTTTATCGGATGTCTCCGAAGAGACAGCACTACGCCTCACGCGCGGACTTATAAACAGGTGTTCGTAGAGCTGCGTAGGCGATGTGGTACTAAGCGCTGGCTCTCCTGCCCCGCGCCGCGTGCTAGGAGCTGTCCGATTGGCATCCCACGGACCAGGGTGCCCCAGCGCTACTTGCAGCGGCCTAGTCAGTGCAGATGATGATGTTGTTAGGAACACAAGGAGAAAAATGAAGTGTCCACGCTGCTGATCTTCAATGGGGGCAGATGATTGCGGGTTGACGACGAGTACCGCTGAACGGCTGCGTAGGCAATTGATTAGCAAGGAATATATAGCAACTCAAAACACCTCAGCATAGGCTACTTACAGCTAACGACATAATATATTGTACGATCCAACAAACTTTAGCTCAGTCCCAATTTTTTTGCAAGCTACTTCGATGGTCTAGCCGGAAGGCGCACGTAGGTAACCGTTTAGGCACGAAACATCCAAGCCCTAGTAAATGTCGCACCGAACGTACCTTCAAATTTGAACATGATTTCAAATTTGGATTTTCTCAGCGTCCTTGCTAGGGCACGACCCCAGCTATAGGTGCTGAGTTTTTGTGCCTTCCACTCCACCATGGCTCAAACATGGTTACCGAGTAGTCAATGAAGCCATCGAATGGATGGCCGAAAACGGCGGCTAGCCCACCCCTCATCAGGCTGGTCGTCGTACGAGTACAATCGTCCCAAATTCTGCTGCCCCTGTCGTGTCTCTGCGAAATATATTCTTCCATCTCCTGGCCCCTCTAAGACCCTTTTTTTCTCACATGTGATCCCAATTAATTGAACATTTTTTACTGATCTTCATGGTCCCAAATAATTGATCATTTTCTAGTGATCTTATGGTCCCAAATAATTGAACATTTTTAGTGCGTGTGAAGTCCTATCCTATTCCTATCTTCTTCTTTTTTTTGAAATCGATCCTATTCCTATCCATGCAAACGTATGACATCCATGGTGCCGATGTGTAGTAACGAACGAACCTCAACCTTGTCCAATTTTGTCATCTGCTCCGAAGCAGGGGCGAATTCATGGGGTAGGCTTCAGCCTGGCTTCATCAGGCTGAAGCCTACCCTCCACTGGTTGCCAAACACCCCCCCCTCCTACGGCGACCCAGTCAGGCAGTCACCGGCGGCGACGTCTGAGCGCCCAACAACAAGGCCAGGAGCCAGGAGAAGAAACATTCATTGGAAACATTCATTTGAATTAAGCATAAGCACGGAGCCAGGAGAAGAAACAAGGCCGAACGCCCGAACCGCCGAAGTAGAGATGCAGGCCCAACGGCCCACCGCCCAGTACATGCTGCCCTGTTCCGAAAGACCAAAATCCCCAAATTTCCCCAAATCCGGAAGACCACATTCCCTTCCCGAGCTCCCGTTCCCCCAAATACCCGTGCCGTGTGCCGACGAGATCTGGATCTGGAGCCAAGGCGGGGACGCCGGTCGCCGGATCTGGAGGAGAGACGCCGGGGAAGGGCCGAGGTGGGGTTGCAGCGGCCGACCTGAGCAGCGGAGGGCTGGGCCGGGGTCCACCGTCAGCGTCTCGACCTGAGCGACGGAGGCGCCGAGGCGGGGAGGTGGGAGGCACCGAGGCGGGACGCGGCGGCGCAGCGCGCAGGGGCGGCGAGCCGGCGAAATGGCGAAGGCGTGTCCGCGTGTGGTGTGAATGTGTGATTGTGAAGGGAATATGCGCGCGCGTATTCAAGGAGAATAATTGAGATTCAAACGTTTGAATTTGAGGCTTAATTGAGTTTTGGTAACAGGTAGTTTTCAGTGGGTAAATCACTGGTTAAATGTTTTCAGTTACCAGTGAATAATTGAGCAGTTACCAGTGAATTATCTCAGTTCAATGGGGCAGTTACTAGAGAGTAATTTGCATATCTATATATACCTGGAGACGCCCAAGGTATAGAAAAGAGAGAATCCATCGCTGCCTGCATCTCTTACTTCTGTTATCTTGTGCTGTTGTACTTCGCCGTCCGAACCTCGTCGACCTTTCTTCCCGGCGTGCACCTGGAAGGAGGGAGAGCGGCTATCTCCGTTGCCGCATAGAGTACCTGCACGGGGCGGCAATAAGGTTTCTGGGTAGCGCATATGCGCGACCGCTCACTGCACTGCGACATCTACGTTCTGCACTGCGTCAAGCCTGCGTGGCTTCCTGTTCTTCATTAGGTTAACAAGTAAGTCGTTCGTGCGCACATTTGACTTTATTATTATATTATTTTTCTTGTGTATATTCTGAAGTATGATGAGTAGCTTGCTGTTAATTGTGAGTTTTGCATCATTAGTTTATTATTTTTGTCTCCTAATAAAACTTGGAATTAAAATATTGCCCACATTTTTAACAATGCTCACTCCTATAGTAGGTTTAGTCGTTTAGAGGAACTAATTGCAAATGGTAACTTGCATAGTGCATATGGTACGATTTGAGATGATGATGCTGCCACAAGAATAATATCTAAAACATTGGAAAGTGATCTTGAGTTGCAAGCTAATGCTATGTCTTAATTTGGCACTGTTTTGCAACAAGAAGAAAATCAAGTTTTCGTTTTGACTGAGAGGGAGGATGGCCAAAGGAGAGAAAAGGAAACCCTAACTCATTAGGCGCAGCCATGCGTGTAAAGAAAGAGGGAGAATAAACGCGAGGAGATGGAAACCGCGTGGGAGAGAGACCGAGCCGTGGCTTATTACTATGATGCGCGCGTGCGTGGGAAGGAATTCAATCCAAGAACGGCAAGAGGCAGGAAAAAAATGCTGGAAGAAGGGAGGGAGTCAGAGACGAGCCAGAGCTAGCAAAGAATTATTTGTATGTGGGCTCAATCCGAAACTACTTCTAAAACAGAAACCAATCCAAGTCTTTAGTCTATTTTGTTAGTTTTCTTTTTATTCCAAGTTGTATAAGTGGTAACTCATTTCGGTTATGTCCGAATATTAAGGGAAGTCACGTATGTTATTTGTAGAATCGGTTGTTTAGGAGTTGTATTCGGCATCTTAAAACCGTGCCAGGAGTCGCTCCTTAAGGCCAGGATGCAGAGGCGGACCCAGGAATAAAATAGAGTTAGGGCAGAGTCGGAAATGTGTAACAAACATTATTACCTAAAAGCAAAACGATCCATGATCAAACTATGTTGCAATCGCACTAATAAGGGTATGTTATATATCTAGAATAGAAACAGCAACTACAATTCGCATATAGACATATATAGATAACGGTAGGACGTTGAAAAATACCTCACTAATGAAACTTAATCCATAGTTGTAGATGAGTTATAGAAGAAGTAACCTGTAAGTTATGAAAGATAGATGGATCAATAGTGTCACAATTTGATGATAGTAATATAAAAGATGCAATAAAAAATAAGAGAAAAGACATATCACTAAATAACTAAATACGTCTGGAAGAACAAGGCATTTGCATTCTAAGAGTTTTAGTTGAAGCTTTGAATGTGTTTTACACTTGCAGAGGGCAAAACTTTTAACATAGACTATGTTAATTTTCTTTCTCTAAAAAGGAATATTCTTTTTTCTCTTAGCCAAACAAGAGAAAAGGACAAGCAATATTCCTTCTTCTTTTTGGGAAAAATAAAATAAAATAAATCTAATTTTATTTTTTGATTGGTCATTTGTAAAGATTTGCACAAACAACCTCTATCCAGTGTGATTTCCCAACAAAAATGTAGCTTTCTTTTCTTCCCTACAATCCTACTTCCTCCAAGCAAACAGAGCATCAAAGTTTTTCATTTATCTCTTAGGTGTGGAACCTTACCTATCAATTCAGCATGAGGCACGAACACTCAACAACTCAGACCATAAAATAACATGATTGCAACCAATGATGAAGCATCACACAGTTTGATTACCCTAAAGAACCCAACAATACATGATAATCTCCTCTATGTAGTATGCTCCATTCAACCATGAGCTGATCTCCGACGACACATACCGCCTCCTCGAAGCGTCATGCGTGGACGACTCGATCTTGCACCCGTCGCCGGTGTGCGTCGCCGCGCTCAACACCTACACGGTGAAGCAGGGCGACATCGACATGTATAGCACCTACACGCCCACCTGCAACGAGACAATCGGGCCTGGGGGTCCGCTGGCGATAGAGCTCGGGCGGCCGCCCGAGCATGCCCGAAGGGCGGGTCCGCCCCTGCCAGGATGTGTGCTCTCATATAAAGGGCTAGGCTATGGCCATGTAAAAGGGAGAAAAGATTATGATGTTTAATTTATAAATAAAAACAGAAAACCGCTTGCCATCATTTCTTATGTTCCTGCGAGAAAGATTGATGCTTGATTTGTGAGCTGTGTGATAATTTCAACAAGGAAGGAGGATCTTATTGAGCCCAAGTTGGAAATACTTTTATTCTCACATTGTTTTGAAGTTTTGTTCTTGCAATTCGATTAATTTAGAACCGGTTTGTGAGTTCATCGTGTATGGTACCGTGAAAAACAAGGTTACTCACGTATGAATTAGCATTTCCGCAGTTCCGCTGGTTGGTCAGTAACCAGATGAGGCATGGTGATTCACCAGAAACGCACCAACCACCCACGGGTGGATACCCTGGACCGGGATTCCGGGCCCACCAGACAGAGAAAGGCCGGACATACCACGTGGCAAGTCATCCGCGGATCGAAATAGCGGGGGAGAATATTTGCATGTTACGGAAGCGTGCGCCTTCGGCAGCCCGTACTCCCTATCGTCACGCGACCGACGATCCCCCGCGACCCCAACCACCCAACCCCTGAAACACCAAACGCAAAGCCTTCCCCGCTCCCTCTCCCGCTGAAACGTGGCCCCACATATCCATCGTCCAATGCGAGCTCGAACAACGCAGCGACCTACTTGTCCCATGCCGCAGAAGATCCCAGCTGGACCCGGTGCGAGCACGAACCTGGACGCCTCCTCCTCGCCCACCAAGGGTTAGAGCCTCCGGGCCCCGCTCGTCATACGTTTGTGGCGCTAATATCCGGAACCGCTTCAGTACTGAAAGACATTGCTTACTACTAGCACAACCGCTGCAGGTAATCTTAGGTGGGGTTAATTTAAAAACCCATCCCTCCTCGCCGCCGCTTGTCTCTCTCGTCGTCTCACCCCACACGAAACCAAATCCGAAACTAAAAAAAAAAGGAGAGAAACTGAAAAAAAAGGGAAGGGAGGGAGGCATTGCCCTGACCCTAGCGCCTGCGACCGATGGCCTCGGAGGCGGAGATCACTGGCCCCCTCCTCGCCGGCGACGGCGCGCGGGCGCCGGCGGATGGGGCTGGGGCGGAGGTCGTGCCGCCGTGGCGGGAGCAGGTGACGGCGCGGGGCTTGACGGTGAGCGCGATCCTGGGCGTGCTCTTCTGCCTCATCACGCACAAACTCAACCTCACGGTGGGGATCATCCCGTCGCTCAACGTCGCGGCGGGCCTGCTCGGCTACTTCCTCGTGCGGACGTGGACGGCCGCGCTCGAGAGGCTTGGGGTCGTCTCCAAGCCCTTCACCAAGCAGGAGAACACCGTCATCCAGACCTGTGTCGTCGCGTGCTACGGCCTCGCCTTCAGCGGTACGTAGAGGATCTTGAACTTGCTTCTTTAGGTGGAGATGCGATTCCGGCGTGTAATTTCGGGTTAGTTTTGACCGCATAATGTTGCCGTGTTGTCTGCAGATCTGATGGTCTCGTGTTAAGTTCGCTTTTTGTTTTAAATTTAGGTGGAAGAGTGCTATGGATTTGAGAGATCGGATTTTGTTTCACAAGTTTTGGGTATTATAGAAGTCGTTCGTAGGGTGAATGTATGATTACCTTGCGGGGATATTAGATTTTAATAGGGTGAATGTATGATTACCTTGTGGGGATATTAGATTTTAATGGACCAAAGGTTGAATTTTGCGGCATAAATATGTGATGATAGCTTGCCCCCTTTGCATTGAGTTCAGATTATCAATTACTATTTCTGTTGATGCAGGGGGCTTTGGATCGTATATGCTTGCAATGGATCAGAAAACTTATGAGCTTATCGGGGCCGATTATCCTGGTAACAGGGCGGTGGATGTTAAGAATCCTTCGCTGAGTTGGATGATCGGGTTCATGTTCATCGTTAGCTTCCTTGGATTATTTAGTCTTGTTGCATTGCGCAAGGTACTCATTCATATCTTGAAAGCATGCATCTGTTATGTTTATGTGATAACATGTTCATGTTTTATTGAAGTGGAGTAACTTGGACAGCTCTGTGTCTAATTAATTTAGTAAAAGAGATCTGTGTTGGTGTTTGTTAGGTAATGGTAATTGATTACAAGCTGACCTATCCCAGCGGAACTGCCACGGCTATGTTGATAAATAGCTTCCACACCACTACTGGAGCTGAGCTTGCAGAGTAAGACTTGGATCCGCATTGCCCCTTAATTTTGTACATAATATATTGACTGCACATTGCAGGGGCACTCATTTGTTCAATTTGCATTATTCTTCTTGTAGAATACTTTATCATTAAGATTCCTTTCTTACCTTTTCACAATCATATCCATGACAACCATTAAATGAAAGAGAGTCTGATGATGCCATAAATATTGCTTTTGCATGACAAATTGCTGTAAACAGTTGCGAATCCAATTGGCCTTGCACTATGTATAAAATGTAAATAATTGCAAGAGTAGTCTAGTGAAGATGCAAATGAGTATTCTGCCATTAGATATCTTTTACATCTGCCGATTATTTAGGCTATATGTTAGCCTATTTGGACTGAACTTTAGCGGGGAAATGAATATTTGATAGGCGATTCATTCATGTTTTATACTTGTAATCCAACAATAGGAAATGTCAATCATGTAAGGTTGTATTCATCTACTTATCTGGCATTTAATTTCTACTGAATTGAGGTTAAGAATTCTGCTATCTGCTATAAATATCTAGTAGTTTATCTTTCTTGGAAATGGGGGAGCACAGTGTAATATGTAAACTATGCACACGGGATGGATCTGAAGATGCTTAGAAAATACTGAAATTTATCCAAAAGTTACATATTGTGTGTACATCACATTGTGCAGCATATGTACTTGTGAAATTGCAAGGAGCTTTGATGCCTTTGTACTGATTGTCTCAGTTGACGACCAGATTTTTCAGTGACTGCAATTCTTGAGTTTTAGCTTTTAATGATATTAACTTTTGTTTTATGGTTGCAGAAAGCAAGTTAGCTGTCTTGGAAAGTATTTGAGCATTAGTTTTCTCTGGAACTGCTTTAAGTGGTTCTTTAGTGGTGTTGAAGATTCTTGTGGCTTTGATAATTTCCCTTCTCTGGGACTTGCAGCATTTAAGAACACGTAAGGTTGCTATTACTGTGTGTGCTTTTTTTTTGCTATTCTGTCAAAGTTCACAACTGAAGGCTGGAGTGACTACTATAGCTTATCTTCTCATATGAAACTGCTCATCCTTTAAGCTGGAATATGCTATGCATGACTTCCAAAAAACTTACCTGTTCCATATTTTGTAGGTTTTATTTTGATTTCAGTCCAACATATATTGGGTGTGGCCTTATATGTCCACATATTGTTAACTGCTCTACACTTCTTGGAGCCATCATATCTTGGGGTTTCCTTTGGCCATATATATCCACAAAAGCTGGGGACTGGTATCCAGCTAACCTTGAAAGCAACAACTTCAAAGGACTCTATGGATACAAGGTATGGTGATGGAAGCTTTTATTTGTTCATGTCATGACTTGATAATTTCATGCTGCATCTTGACAATCCACTAATAATGTTCTTTATTCGATAGCTCTATAATCAGATTATGAATCACAAGGCTTGATAAAAGAAAATCACTTGTTTCCTCTCCGTACTTAATAAACTCAGTAAATCTGAACTAAATGTAAGATATTGATGTAAACATGAGAGCAATACCAATAATTCTCTCACTGTTATATGTTTTATAAGTGGACATAGCAATGGTGAGAACCGTGAAATCGGGTTCAACATTTGAGTTGTTGGTATTTTTATTATGCCCTTAGTGGTCATTTAATTCCTAAAGTATTCTGTGTTCACAGACTTGAGTCTTTGCAACTTTATGTTAAGAAAAAACTAAGTTTTCTCTGTCCCCGGCCTTCCAGGTTTTTATATCCGTATCTGTGATACTCGGGGATGGTCTTTATAACCTCATCAAGATCATTTATGCTACCATCAAGGAAATATTGAATGCACGGTCAAAGCAAGGAGGACTTCCCCTTGTCTGGGTTCAGGATGGTAATGCCATATTCTTATTGTACACTGCCCACGTACCAATAAATGATATTGCAGGCATCTGATTTTGTTTCTCTTTTATTCTTGCAGGTGATGAAGGTTCTAAATTATCAGCCGAGGAAAAGCTTCGAAATGAGACATTTGTAAAAGACAGTATTCCTTCCTGGTTGGCAGGATCTGGTTATGTTGGCCTTGCAGCAATATCAACTGCAACTGTACCTATGATCTTCCCACAGCTCAAGTGGTATCTTGTCCTCTCTTCCTACGTTGTTGCTCCCCTGCTTGCCTTCTGCAACTCGTACGGCACTGGCCTAACAGACTGGAACCTTGCATCCACATATGGAAAGATTGGCCTTTTTATTTTTGCCTCGTGGGTTGGCCAGAATGGTGGTGTGATTGCCGGTTTAGCAGCTTGTGGTGTTATGATGTCTATCGTATCGACCGCTGCTGATCTCATGCAGGACTTCAAGACTGGGTACCTGACCCTCTCTTCTCCAAGGTCCATGTTTGTGTCACAGTTGATCGGGACCGCCCTTGGCTGCATCATTGCTCCTCTCACCTTTTGGCTTTACTGGACGGCTTTTGATATTGGCAATCCTGACGGCATGTTCAAAGCTCCATACGCCGTCATCTTCCGTGAGATGTCAATTCTGGGTGTTGAAGGATTCTCAGCGCTGCCCCAACACTGCCTAGCGATCTGCTCCTTTTTCTTTGTTGCAGCCATACTGATCAACCTACTGCGGGATGTCACTCCAAATAGTGTGTCCAAATTCATCCCACTCCCGATGGCCATGGCCATTCCCTTCTACATTGGAGCCTACTTCGCTATCGACATGTTTGTCGGGACGGTTATCCTGTTCGTCTGGGAGAGGGTGAACCGCAAGGAGTCTGAGGATTTTGCAGGTGCAATTGCATCTGGTTTGATCTGCGGTGATGGGATCTGGAGCGTTCCTTCTGCGATATTGTCCATCCTGCGGATTGACCCCCCTATTTGCATGTACTTCAAGCCGTCCCTTACCAGCTGATAATAGAGTGAAACTGTTGTTTTATTTGGATGTTACAATAGAACAGAATCACATTGTGTATAAATGGTTTACTCGTGTAAATTAAACTGCGGCAAAAGAGCAGCAGCTTTGTTCATTCAGTTGATTTCTCATTCTGCTCGTATTTCGCCCGTTGCTATGTTGCTGTCTTGCTGATACTGCAGTTTTCTACTTGATCTATGATTTGCTTGCTTGAATTTTGTGTTTGCACGGCTCGATCGAAATGATAGTTGTAGCCTGCAATAGGCCAGGGCGCCTTGCCAACCTGGGCAGGAAATCCGGTATGGGCTGGCTGCGTTGATTTAAAATTTTTGAATTTATCTTTTGGAACTTGGAGGCGGCCACTGCCTGGGCGTCATTCACAGCCTAGGAAAAGATTGGGTGGCTGTGGGTCGAAGGCTAGCTCGTCACGTCTCGATTATACGAAATTCTCGTATTTTTGTACGAATCAGGGTATTTTTCAAGTTATAACTATGCAAATTGGGGCATTTAGTTTGACGATGGTTTATGCTTTTTTTTACTGTAGCTGTTGATGACTTATTTAATGTAATTAAATTTAAAAAAAGAAAAAATAGGTTAACCCGTCATGGACAATACGAAGAACTACAGGAAAAAAGAAAAAAAATCAAAAAACTAAGTAATAGTGAATTAAAAGCCAAAAACCAGAAACTAAAACTGAAACAAGAGGGGCTACCTACTTGTAGACATGATAACATAGGACTAAGATGAATAATTTTGCTATCTTTTTAAAATATTTTTTTTGCGAAAAAAACTTCTTGAATTATTTCTCTTCGGAGAACAATCTTTCCAAAAGATGTCGATCATTTGTAATTCGCTGACGTGAACTTTGTGGATCGGGAGATGGGAGGCGTGATGAGTATATTCGACCAAGTCCTCCTACCTTGCCTTGATTCAGGGTCGACAATGTTTGAGAGCGTATTTATATAGATTTTTGTTTTTGTCTTTCAGTTTTGGTTTATGAATAATAATAACTTAGGAAAAAAGTTATAGAGAGACACTTGCGTACACTTTTTGTTAGATTAATTGGACTTGGTCCATTATTAATTTAGCAATTAATCAAATGAAATTCCTAGGCCCACATGGAAAAACTGTTTAGTCACATATGGAGAGTTGAATGGGAGTTACACCACTTTAAAAGGTGGAACGAGGTAACCCCTTGTGGAATTGGAGAGAGCCAATACACGCACGCGCGCTCGCTCGCTCGCCACGCCGTGCGTGTGCGTGTGCGTGTGCGCAGGCGTGTCGGGTGCGGGCGCGTTTTTCTTTATCTATTCGAAAATCGAAATGCACCGACTCGCAGTAAATAGTATTAACAAATGGCTGGCCGTAACGGTGCAGTTACTAGTGGATTATGGCTGCGGCTACTTTCGAGTAACGGCTGCTGTTACTAGTGACTAATGGCTGCAGTTACTGGTCTCTTCGTTTTTGCTGTAACAAAAGAGGGCTTTCCTCTCCATACCAAAGGGGATACAAAAGAACAGTACTATGTCTCTGTTTTAGTAACTGCTCTCTGCAATCTCCGGTCCAGAATCTTGCGCGCACAAGTTTCTGGGCGAGTAGGCCTCCGGAACTTCGTCCGTTTGTGTACCTGCACGGGTAGGCGGGCGATCAAGTTTTTAGGGAGCGCATCGGCGCGACCACTCAATCTGCGACGTCTACTTCCTGGTGGTGAACCGTTCGCGGGACTGCACTGCGAACATCTTCCTGCATCAAGCTTCGTCCTGCATCACGCCTTGATCGACTACATCGAATAGGCCATCATGTCGACTGATGGTAACGGCGCCTCCGGTGTCTCCGGCACTGGCCCCGCCCGAGGGTATAAATTGAAAACTTTTCTGGTGTATTTGTTTCTGTGCGCTATGAATATGTTAATAGATGTTTCTGCTAGCTTGTTCGTTAGCGAATATGAATACATCGTTGATAGATCACTCATGCATGTTTATGTCATGTTTTATATGCTGAATTTCTGGATTAAAATATGCCGAAAATTGACTAGATTTCCAACAATCCAAAAACTTGATAGGTCTTTTTCGGTAGTTGGCTTTGCTGCGTCGCTTAAGCCACACCCTCCGTTTGATGGTTCAAATTTTAAGAGATGGCGTGCACGCGCAATCCTGTGGTTTACTGCCATGGAATGTTTTCATGTTGCACAAGGCAAGCCCGCTGAGCCTCTGTCTGATGAGGATGAACGCAAGTTCAATGCAGCGGATAACTTATTCCGATGTGCACTTGTCAACATACTGGCGGACAACATTGTGGATGTGTACATGCATTTGCCTACGGGCAAAGAGATGTGGAATGCACTTGAGGCCAAGTTCGGAGTTTCCGATGCTGGTAGTGAGCTGTATGTCATGGAGCAGTTCTATGACTACAAGATGGTCGATGACCGTTCTGTAGTAGAGCAAGCTCATGAGATTCAGGCGCTGGCAAAGGAGCTTGAGAACAATAAGTGCGAGTTACCGGACAAGTTTGTGGCTGGCGGTATTATCGCCAAGTTACCACCTTCTTGGTCGGATTTCGCTACCTCTCTAAAGCACAAGAGGCAGGAGTTCAGTGTTACTGATCTCATTGGCACTCTTGGTGTTGAAGAGAAGGCGAGGGCAAAAGATACTCGTGGCAAGAAAGTTGCTGCTGAGAGAGGTTCTAGCGCCAATTTGGTGCAGAAGAAGAATCCTCAGGCTTTCCACAACAAGAAGAAAAATAAGCCTTTTGTCAAGCCCAAGGCTACTACTGAGTTTAAGAAGAAAGGCAAAGGAAAGGGCGGTTGCTTTGTGTGCGGTGATTCTGGCCATTGGGCTAAGGATTGTCCAGATCGCAAGGATAAGCAGAAGAAGTCTGCCAACATGGTTATTAGTGACGCTGGAGGAACATCGGGGTACGGTAATTATTTACCTACAGTTCTTTCTGTTTGTCAATCACCTGAGTGGTGGGTTGACACTGGTGCTAATATTCATGTTTGTGCTGATATTTTCTTATTTTCATCTTATCAGGTCGGTCGAGGTTGCTCCTTGTTGATGGGGAACGGATCGCATGCAGCTGTTCATGGTGTTGGTACGGTCGATCTGAAGTTTACTTCGGGAAAGACCGTGCAGCTGAAGAACGTGCAGCATGTCCCCTCCATAAAGAAAAATCTCGTCAGCGGATCTCTACTGTGTAGAGATGGTTTTAGGCTTGCATTTGAGTCCAATAAATGTGTCGTGTCTAAGTATGGAACATTTGTTGGTAAAAGCTATGAAAACGGAGGTTTGTTCCGTTTTTCTTTGATGGATTCCTGTAATAAAGTTGTGAATCATGTGTGTAACGATGATGATGAGTCTAATATTTGGCATTCACAACTTTGTCATGTTAATTTTGGGTGTATGACGCGCTTAGCTAATATGAGTTTAATCCCGAAATTCACTTTGGTCAAAGGTTCTAAGTGCCATGCATGTGTTCAATCGAAACAACCTCGCAAGTCTCACAAGACAGCAAAAGAGGCGAGGAATTTGGCACCGTTAGAACTCATTCATTCTGATTTATGCGAGATGAATAGCGTGTTGACTAAAGGTGGAAAGAAATATTTCATGACGCTTATAGATGATTGCACTAGATTTTGCTACGTGTACTTATTAAAAACAAAAGATGAAGCGTTGGATTACTTTAAGATCTATAAAGCTGAGGTAGAAAACCAACTTGAGAGGAAAATCAAGCGGGTAAGGTCTGATCGTGGGGGAGAGTATTTTTCAAATGAGTTTACTTTATTCTGCGAGGAACATGGAATTATTCATGAGAGGACACCTCCCTATTCTCCCGAATCAAACGGGGTTGCCGAAAGAAAGAATCGCACTCTAACTGATTTGGTTAACGCCATGTTAGACACTGCGGGACTTTCTAAGGAATGGTGGGGTGAGGCTATATTGACCGCGTGTCATGTCCTGAATAGAGTTCCTACAAAGAACAAAGAAGTAACACCATTCGAGGAATGGGAAAAGAAGAAGTTGACTCTCTCATACTTGCGCACCTGGGATGTTTGGCCAAAGTTAACATGCCAATTGTCAAGAAGCGCAAACTTGGACCAAAAACCGTAGATTGTGTACTTCTTGGTTATGCTATGCACAGCGTGGGTTATAGGTTCTTAATTATAAAAACTGGAGTACCTGACATGCGTGTTGGTACAATCATAGAGTCCAGAAATGCTACATTTTTTGAGAATGAATTTCCTGTGAAATGTGATGTACCTAGCTCATCTAGTCAAGAATCTATAATTTTCCTTGATTCTTTTATACCGATAGAACATGTTGAGGAAACGCCTATGGAAAATCCTGAGGAGGATAACAATGAAGTTACTCGAAAGAGTAAGAGACAAAGGACTGCAAAGTCTTTTGGTGATGATTTCATTGTATACCTTGTGGATGACACTCCAAGAACCATTGAAGAAGTATATTCTTCTCCTGACGCTGACTATTGGAAGGAAGCAGTACGGAGTGAGATGGACTCTATTATGTCTAATGGAACTTGGGAAGTCGTTGACCGTCCTTATGGGTGTAAACCTGTAGGATGTAAATGGGTTTTCAAGAAAAAGCTTAGGCCTGATGGTACAATTGAAAAGTACAAGGCAAGGGTTATGGCCAAGGGTTATACCCAGAAAGTAGGCGATGACTTCTTTGATACTTATTCATCTGTTGCCCGATTGACCACAATTCGAGTACTACTTGCCCTGGCTGCCTCTCATGGTCTGCTCGTTCATCAAATGGACGTTAAGACAGCTTTCCTAAATGGAGAGTTGGAGGAGGAGATTTATATGGATCAGCCAGACGGGTTTGTGGTAGAAGGACAAGAAGGAAATGTGTGCAAGTTGTTAAAGTCTTTGTATGGCCTAAAGCAAGCACCTAAGCAATGGCATGAGAAGTTCGACAGAATTTTGACATCTGCTGGCTTTGTTGTGAATGAAGCCGACAGATGTGTGTACTATCGCTATGGTGGGGGAGGAGTGATCTTGTGCGTGTATGTTGATGACATACTGATGTTTGGGACAAACCTCAATATGATTGAGGAGGTCAAGGATTTTCTGTCCAACAGCTTTGAGATGAAAGATTTGGGAGTGGCTGATGTGATTCTTAACATTAAGCTACTGAGAGGAGGTGATGGTGGGGTTACACTTGTGCAATCTCACTATGTAGAGAAGGTCTTGAGTCGCTTTGGTTATAGTGACTGCAAGGCTGCTCCTACTCCTTATGATCCTAGTGTGTTACTGCGAAAAAACCGAAGAATAACAAGGGATCAATTGAGATACTCTCAGATCATTGGCTCATTGATGTATTTAGCTAGTGCTACGAGGCCTGACATCTCGTTTGCTGTGAGCAAGCTAAGCCGGTTTGTTTCAAATCCGGGAGATGATCATTGGCGTGCTCTTGAGAGAGTAATGCGCTATCTAAAGGCAACCATGAGCTATGGAATTCACTATGCTGGGTACCCAAAGGTACTGGAGGGCTACAGTGATTCAAACTGGATCTCTGATGCTGATGAGATAAAAGCCACGAGTGGATATGTGTTCACACTTGGAGGTGGTGCTGTTTCCTGAAAGTCTTGCAAGCAGACCATCTTAACGAGGTCAACAATGGAAGCAGAACTCACAGCATTAGATACCGCTACTGTTGAGGCTGAGTGGCTTCGTGAACTCCTTATGGATTTGCCGGTGGTTGAAAAACCGATATCGGCTATCTTGATGAACTGTGATAATCAGACTGTAATTATCAAGGTGAACAGTTCTAAGGACAACATGAAGTCATCTAGGCATGTTAAGAGGCGGTTGAAGTCTGTCAGAAAGCTGAAAAACTCCGGAGTGATAGCGCTGTATTATGTCCAGACAGCTAAGAATCTGGCCGACCAATTTACAAAGGGTTTATCACGTAATGTGATAGATAGTGCATCGAGTGAGATGGGCCTGAGACCCACATGAGTCATACCACAGTGGTAACCTATTCTACGTGATCGGAGATCCCGTGAAGTAGGATGGTGAAACAAGCTGTTGTTTGACTGGGAGGAGAGACCCTTACAGGGCTCATTTCTTCAATGATGCGCTTCTCTCCTATTCTGTATGGCAGGTGGGTTTTTACCTTAATGTGATCCGAGTGGCTTATATAGAGCAGAGATGTCGGCCTACAGGACATCTTAGAATGAACACACCTATATGAGTTCGACTGCTGGTCACAGTCTATGAGATTTGGGTGATCTCTAGATACTCATGAATAGGAATGGAGTATGATTTATACGCTCCAACCAGAGGGGATGCTTTAGGCAGCCTAGTACTAGTAAAGGAATTGGGTAAAGCTTGTTCGCACAAAACTGTCAATTCAAGGCATAGTCTATTGTTCAGTTGTGGATGAGTATAACTCCTTTCCTAGGTGGATGTTCAACTTAACAGTCTCCATCAAAACACTGGTATATCAAACAACAGCAGAACTGAGCATTTCTTGTGTGCCTTGAAATTTGGTGGGGATTGTTAGATTAATTGGACTTGGTCCATTATTAATTTAGCAATTAATCAAATGAAATTCCTAGGCCCACATGGAAAAACTGTTTAGTCCCATATGGAGAGTTGAATGGGAGTTACACCACTTTAAAAGGTGGAACGTGGTAACCCCCTTGTGGAATTGGAGAGAGCCAATACGCGCGCGCGCTCGCTCGCTCGCCTCGCCACGCCACGCCGAGCCGAGCCGAGCCGTGCCGTGCGGTGTGTGTGCGTGTGCGTGTGTGTGTGTGTGCGCGCAGGCGTGTCGGGTGCAGTCACGTTTTTCTTTATCTATTCGAAAATCGAAATGCACCGACTCACAGTAAATAGTATTAACGAATGGCTGGCAGTAACGGTGCAGTTACTAGTGGATTATGGCTGCGGTTACTTTCGAGTAACGGCTGCTGTTACTAATGGCTGCAGTTACTGGTCTCTTCGTTTTTGCTGTTACAAAAGAGGGCTCTCCTCTCCATACCAAAGGGGATACAAAAGAACAGTACTCTGTCTCTGTTTTAGTTGCTGCTCTCTGCAATCTCCGGTCCAGAACCTTGCGCGCACAAGTTTCTGGGCGAGTAGGCCTCCGGAACTTCGTCCGTTTGTGTACCTGCACGGGTAGGCGGGCGATCAAGTTTTTGGGGAGCGCATCGGCGCGACCACTCAATCTGCGACGTCTACTTCCTGGTGGTGAACCGTTCGCGGGACTGCACTGCGAACATCTTCCTGCATCAAGCTTCGTCCTGCATCACGCCTTGATCGACTACATCGAATAGACCATCATGTCAACTGATGGTAACGGCGCCTCCGGTGTCTCCGGCACTGGCCCCGCCCGAGGGTATAAATTGAAAACTTTTCTGGTGTATTTGTTTCTGGGCGCTATGAATATGTTAATAGATGTTTCTGTTAGTTTGTTCGTTAGCGAATATGAATACATCGTTGATAGATCACTCATGCATGTTTATGTCATGTTTTATATGCTGAATTTCTGGATTAAAATATGCCGAAAATTGACTAGATTTTCAACAATTTTGATTGATATAAATAAAGCCGTTATAGTGTATACTATAATTGACTAGTAAATATTATCTTAAAAAATACTTTATTTAAAACTAAATATTATAAAAAAACATTTTTAGAAGTTAATATGAATATGGTCGGAAACTAGTTGGCCGATATGGGAATCTAGTGCCCTCCTGCGGTGCAAATACTTAGTGGTGATCATTTGGGCTTATTTTTGGTGGTTTATGGCTGAAAAGCACTGTAGCTGACAGAGGCTTATTTAGCATAATTAAATTTAAAAAATATAAAAAATATGTTAGCCCATTACCTATAATACAAACAAATACGGGAAAAAAAGAACCGACAAAAAAGCTCAACAAAAAGCCAAAAGTTCAGAAAAAGACGAAATTTATGAATATTGAAAAATAAGCCGGAACCTAAAAGCTGAAGCCAAAACGATCACAGCCTGACTGGCAGCCGAAATGGCGTTGCTGGACGGCCGACCGATTAGAGAGAAGAGGGCTGCAACATCAGCCAAATTGTCTGTTCTGCTTGTTGCATCCGAATACAAATCGATCTTCTCATCCAGTGAGGGCTGGTGCGTCAAATTTGGGCGAGCCTCATGCGTTGGATTTTGGCTACCGCCGGCCGACGGCTTCTGACGGGTCCTTCCCTGGCTGTTGGCTGCCGGCGAGAAAACAAATCCCGAAGCAATTCGGGTGGTGGCTCCTATACAGGAGGAATTAATTCAATGGCGCGTAGCAGGAGCAAGATGTTAGATGTTGGTTCGGTAGCGATTTTCTTGCAGGGGATGGTTTTAGTTATGCCGATGGTTTTTTTGGTTGAAAATAAATGATTACGGTTAAAAGAAGTGATTTTTAGAAGAAACGTTTGAGCATAGGGAAAGTAAAAGAGATACATGTACGAGATAGAGTGGAAGAAGTCGGATGCGTGATATGGCCTTATCTCCAAAGCGAGACAGAAGTGGGATGAGTAGCAAAATCATTTCGAAAAATCAGATATTTATATTGATTTCTGATTTCTCTAAGCAAAAAACAGAAACTAATATGAATAGTCTAATATAAGTAGGGTAATTAGGGGCCTTCTTTTCAGCTCTGCAATAATTAACTTTCAAATGAACTATCTTTTTAAGATGGGTTTACAAGTCGATGGTAGCAGATACTATAGTAACTTTATTATATCAACAAAAATCATAATAAATATCTCTCTTCATTCTTTCTCTTACATGAACAGTTAAAAACCATAAACTGCTGCACAGAGGAACAGACCTCATGCAAAATTGGGCCGAGAATAGACCTTTCATTCCATTTGTGTTTTTCGGCTAGGTCGTACTTTGTTTGTAAACTTTGTTCTCTATTTTATTGAAAGGGTTTATAAATCTTTACGTGTTCTCCGAAAATCGTGCGGATCAGGTCGAAGACGTCGAAATTCGTCAACTGTTTTAGTAGCGGCCACGTCTCCCGAATTCCCTCGTAATAATCACGAATCGAGTCTACTACTGGTCAAAAGAAAAAAAAAGAATTCAAAACAAATCCAAGCATTACGCGATAAAAACACCCTCGCGCCACGGCGCCACACCCCCCGACAGGACTCCTCGCCGGAGATGCCGCCGGAGGCCTCGCCGCCGGCTCCATCACCTCCCCTCTCCTCCCCGCTCATCCTACCCAGTCCCACCTCCGCCCCCGTGCCCCTATGGCGGGAGCAGCTCACCCTCCGGGGCGTCGCCGTCGCGGCGGTGCTGGGGTCGCTGCTGTGCTTGGTGATCCACCGCCTCAACCTCACCGTCGGGGTCATCCCGCCGCTCAACGTCGCCTCCGGCCTCCTCGCCTTCGTCCTCGCCTCGGCGTGGCGGGGCACCGCCGAGAGACTAGGGTTTGACCGCGGGAGGCCGTTCACGAGGCAGGAGAACACCGTCATCCAGACCTGCGCCATCGCCTGCGGCGGCCTCGCGTTTAGCGGTACGCGGTTCCCTACCGTGGTTCGAACTGGATTCTCATTTCAGTGGATATTTTCGAGCGTGTGAAATGTGTGATTTTTTTAGAGGCAAAATATGTCATATTGCTGCTTAGGATATTGCAAAAAAATTTGTTTGGGTCATTATAAGTTGTTAATATCAACTGGAGCTATTATTTAGAGTTGATTCAGCATTTTGCAGTGAATTTCTCGAGTATTTAGAGAACGTATATTCTTGGTAGGGTGCTCGGCCTCGTATATCTTTGCGATGAACTGGAAGACGTATGAGCTTTTGCGACCAGACTATCCGGGTAACCGAGCGGAAGACGTCAGAGATCCTTCGCTTGGTTGGATGATCGGTTTCCTTTTCCTGATCGCTCTCCTCGGGCCATTTAGTATTGTCATGCTGCGAAAGGTACCATTTTCTTGTCTGCAAATCTTGCAACATGACAATATAAGAAGGATGTCAGTTGTGCTTACCAGGGTTCATCATTTCGTCCAAACTGGGGCGTAAATTTCGCCCCTTTCAGTACCCTCCGAAATAAGTTTGATTTGGCCAAAATTTGACCGAATTTGGCCATATTTGAAGTTTGTTCAAATTTCATCCAAAATTTGATTAAATTTCATCAAAATTCAAATGATATTTGAAATTTTCGTCCGAATTTTTGAACGAAATTTCAGAAATTCGTTCCCTCCGAAAGTTTTTTCAAACCGAATCATTTAACCCTGGTTCTTACACCTTATGTTCAGCTTTTGCATCCTTGCCATCAATTTTTTGGCCATAGTTATTTTGGATATTTTGTGTGGCTCTACATGTTTGTACCTTGTAGTATTAAACCAGTCAAGATGCCACATAGCTTTTACCCGTTAGCTGCTTAATTTGTGCTGTACTGTTTCTTAAAAACAAGTTCCAAACTTGTCGGGCATTTTATATTCTGCTGCAGGTAATGGTGATTGATTACAAGCTTGCGTTCCCTGGTGGGACAGCTACAGCTCTGATGATTAATAGCTTGCATGGGCAAACAGAAGCTGATGTTTCAGGGTAAGGCAATGAGTACTCAACTAAGTTTTCAGAATAAGGACATCATATCTCTTATGGTTCATGATTGCAAATCTTTCGGCCCTAATGAGGAAATTAAGAACTTATTGTACACTGGAAAACCAAATCGTGAGAAGACATATGCCATGTCCTTTATGATGCATGCTTGCAAATGTTTCCACCCTACAGATTGGTACAAAATCATGCAAACTTGTATCTGCTGTCACTAGATATGGATATGCATATGTTCTAAACAAAACCATATATGCTAAACGGGAGCTACTAGGTATTAGTAGATGCATGAGTGAAGGAAATACTTCATCTCTGCACACTGTTGTGCCACCTCCACCGCTCATGCTTGGCCCGTTTTCACTCCTGTGGCATCAGTGCCAAAAGGACAGATGTGCAGCAGCCAGATGGTTTAGTCTATAGAGACTGCACACATGTCAAACTTAGTCACCCCATTGTCAAATCAATTTTGGTGTCAAGCAGTACTTCTAAGCTGATGGCCAAGAACATTTGCATTAAATGGCCATCTGTGCATGATTAAGAGCTTCTGGACTTCGAGACAATTCTTAACATAAATGACATAGCAAAATATACAATAAAAAAGGTTATTGTTAGGTTTTACTCAACTAATTTTGTCGCATGTTTGGTGTATGGCATATGGCAGTGTTAATACTACAGTCATTTTACCTATTTTGCACTTTTTTGTTATTCTATTGTTTTGTAGAAAGAAAGTTCATTGTCTTGTCAAGTACATGAGCCTTAGTTTTGGCTGGAGCTTCTTTAAGTGGTTGTTTAGTGGTATTGGTGACACTTGTGGTTTTGACAATTTCCCAACATTTGGACTTGAAGCTTTTAAGAACACGTGAGTTCTCAACATCCCTTTTTCCCCTCTCCTTTTCGACACAAATTTATTAATGTGATTGTCCTCAGTGGACCAGTTAATTGCGATTAGCACTGTGGATGATGATTGTGGAATGTGTGTAATATGGTTATATCTTACATTCACAATTTTCTTTGGATCTGACCTTTTTTTAGTTGGAGCTATGGATTAGGTGGTTGTGTTAGCTGTGAATTTCAAGGTTTTCATGATTATCATTCATCAGGGAAGATCTGAGATCAGTACTGTCTACTGTATTAGATACACTCAGATGAACTGGTTCATTTAAAGCCTTTATGACAACTACAATTGAAGGATTCCTGTTTGCATTACTTGACCTTTCAATTTTCTGTGCTAGTGATGTTTTCAAAAAGAGAACAAAAGAAGTAATAATGCTTATGAGTAGTGTGCCGCATGTTGCGCTTTTGTAGCTTGAAATACTGAAAAATCCTGTTACAGCTTATATAAATTTTTTGGTAGCAACGTGTGACTCATTTACATATCTGAGCTTGAAAGTAAGGTCTTATAATATATAATGTGCGAACGAGTTAAGAATGTCTCATTTGTCTAAGTTATCTTTCCTGTATTCTGACAGGTTTTATTTCAACTTCAATCCCAGTTATGTGGGGTATGGTCTTATTTCTCCCCATATTGTCAACTGCTCAGTTTTTCTTGGATCAGTAATATCTTGTGGTTTTCTTTGGCCATTTATCACTAAGAAAGCTGGTGATTGGTACCCAGATAACCTTAGTAGCAGTGACTTCAGAGGCCTATACGGGTATAAGGTACATTTTTGTATTCTTTGTATTCATTAAGTTGATGTCGATTTTTTCCTTGGTTACAATTGCACTAGCTGAATCTGCAGTTATCTTTGAAAATCGTGCAAAATGTCTCTGTTTTGAAGATTTCTCTTGGTAAGCAGCTGTCCTGCCAGTAGTCCGTATGATTAAAGCAACATGGGCTGCAAGTTAATTCTTTTTTATTGATCTTGATACTGATTTTGTAATCTGATTGTTATGTAAATGGTCACACTTGATTTTCCTCATATATTTCTGCAGGTCTCCATAGCCATTTCTGTCATACTAGGAGATGGCCTCTACAACTTGATAAAAATCTTTCTTGTCATTGCGAGGGAGATCTGCAATGCGCAATCAAAACAATGTGATCTGCCCGTTCAAGCTCTTCAAGGTAGCATCAATAGTTCATAATGTATCCTGGTGATGCATTAAGCTAATTACTGGTCATTCGATGTTTTTACCATATTTTGTGACTTGCAATTGTGGCTGGAGAGCATTAGTTGTACAATATCTAGGTCATCTCTTCTTCACTAATTCATAAAAAGCTTACCAATTTTTTCTCTTGTAGTATATGTTGTGTAGTATTTGCTTGAAGCATATCATCCTCCTGAATTATTTGTTTAACCTTTGAGCATAGAACTTTTTTCTCGGTATTTTTCAGATGACAACAACTCTAAACAACTAATGGATGAGAAACTTCAAACTGAGATATTCCTCAAAGATAGCATACCTACTTGGTTTGCTGTTTCTGGTTACATTGTACTTGCAGCAATATCCACCGCGGCTGTGCCCACAATATTTCCCCAGCTGAAGTGGTATCTTGTCCTGGCCTGCTACTTCCTTGCTCCTGCCATTGCTTTCTGCAACTCCTACGGGATGGGTCTCACGAACTTGAACCTTGCGCCCACCTATGGCAAGATTGCCATCTTCATATTTGCCTCGCTCGTAGGCAGTGATGGTGGCGTCATCGCTGGCCTGGCAGCATGTGGCATAATCATGTCCATTGTATGCTCCGCCGCGGATCTCATGCAGGACTTCAAGAGCGGCTACCTCACCCTCTCCTCACCGCGGTCGATGTTTGTCTCCCAGTTGATCGGTGCTGCCCTAGGATGCGTCATTGCTCCACTCACGCTGTGGCTCTTCTGGACGGCCTTCGACATTGGTGACCCTGACGGCGAGTACAAAAACCCACTCGCCATCATCTTCAGGGAGATGGCCATTCTTGGCGTCGAAGGCTTCACCGCGCTGCCAAAACATTGCCTTGAGTTCTGCTGCGCGTTCTTCTTCGCTGCATTATCCATCAATCTCCTGAAGGACGTGACGCCCACCCATGTGTCGAAGTTTATCCCCATACCGATGGCGACGGCTGCACCGTTCTACATCGGTGCATATTTCGGCGTGGACATGTTTGTAGGGACAGTACTCTTGTTTGTGTGGCAAAGGATAAACAGGAGAGAGGCTGATGATTATGCAGTGGCAGTGGCGTCCGGCTTGATCTGTGGAGATGGGATTTGGAGCATTCCATCTGCTGTTCTGTCCATCCTGAGAATTGATCCACCGATCTGCATGTCCTTCAGGCCATCTTCTAGTTCCAGGTGAGATGGATCAAAGGTTCACTCTAGGCCATGCGTTTGTACCATTAGTTGACGAGTCTCTGTAAATGCATTCATACAAAGTAGATATTGTTAGGAAACTGGCCCCGCAGGCCAGAGTCCTGATAGAATTGGGCACCCCACCGTAGACTATAAATAGGGACCTAGACCCCCCTCATTATGTACACCTGATGCAATTGAAAGCAATAAAGAAAGACCAGGAGTTCTCTCTATCTCTGTGTGTTCATCTATTGTCTCTGTGATTCTGTGATTGATTCGTTCTTGTTCTAGCAGAGGAATCGCTCGGACTGGTCTCCAGCGTCGGTTCCTCAACACGTTATCAGCACGACTTCGCTCTGGTGAACGAGGTAATCATCGAAGCACAGATTGATTTTCTAGATCGCTTTTGAATCTGTATTTTCTTTTCGCGTTCTAGATTGAAATTCTATGGTGCAAATCTGCCTTAATCTACCGCGAGCAGACTTGAAGTCGCCGGCACAATGCCGATCGGTAGATTATGAAACGGGGTAGATGTTGATTGCACTGTAGAACGATGCAAATCCGCCCTAAATCTACCGCGAGCAGATCTGAAATCGCCGGCACAATGTCGATCGGTAGATTATGAAACGGGGTAGATGTTGATTGCATCTAGATTGGAAAACGAAAATTTTACATAGATCCTGCATGATCACTGTATGCATGTTTTGTTTTGCACGGCTTCTGCATCTATCTGGTATTACATCAATCTTGCACAAACATTACATCGCAAAGAGTTTGGCATGGATGGCCCAGCATGGCCACTGCCATCACCGGCATATAGCCAGTCGTCGGCTCACCACCGGCAGCTTGGCGTCACCCTCGGCCGCCCGTATGCGCCGAAACCACCCCGCATGGCACCGCTGCCGGCTGAAGTCGCACCGCCCCCATCTTGGCCTCCGCGCCACCGGCTGCCTCAGCCCGCACTCCGGCAGCCGTCGCCCCTGCATGGGCCACCGCCTGAAGCGGCAACGCTGGCTCCGCGCCCGAAGCCGGCCTCGGTGGCTCCGCCCGCATGCCCGTCGCCGCTCCCGCACGAGCGGCCGCAGGCCCGCACGCGCCGCCGCTTCCGCACAAGCGGCCGCCTCCACCGCCGGCTCTTTGCGCCGCCACCTCGCGCCGGCTCCGCCGCCCCGAAGAACCGGCGCCTTGGCGTCCGCCGGCCACCACCCGAACGCGCTCGCCCCGGCCTCTACCGCGTCGTCCCTGGCCCCGCAGAGCCGGACACGCCGCCGCTTGGCCCTCTGGCCAGCTGCACACCGGCCCCGCCGCCCGCCCGGCCGACCCGGCCGAGCCGCCTCCCGCAATCGGCCGGCCCGCAGCCGCATCCGCACGGTGCCGCCGGCCCTGCAGCGCCCCGCACGGCGCCACCGGCCCCTCCGCTTCCCGCCGCGCCGTCTTCTCCTCGCCGCCGCACCCGGCCCACCACTCCCGGCCAGCAGCCGCACGGGCGCGTCTTGAACTCCCGCCGCCGCCACTATCGGAGTGGGGTGCCCAACCCATGCCTATCGGAGTGGGGTGCCCAAGAAGCTCCGCGTGACTATTGGGATTGGCGGACTGAATGACGCCCAACCCATGCCTAAAGAGAATAATCAGGCACTTCATTTTCTCAGGCACCAACTCTGCCTCACTCTCCAGAATGAGTACATGGCGGAGAAGAGCGTGCTAGCACTCTGGACCGCACTAAAGAAGCTGGTTTAAGAGGCTAAAGTACACCATTCTTTCTCAAGCAGAGCGAGAGTGGATCAGACTGAGGTTTGTCCATGTTAAGACGGTCAGGGAAAACAATTCTGCCTTGCACAGGATTTGTACCCCAATACAGAAAATTGAGAAAATCCTTCCACCCCAATGCAGTATAATCCGCACGCAATTATCGTCAAGACGGCTATGAGGAATATGCCGAATTGATTGATATGATGCAAGTTGTGGAAGCTCAGGACGAAGTTCTCCGCAAGAACTAAGTCACTCAGCCATCTGAGAGCTCCACTGGCCGTGAAGCCAACGCTGGAAGCAACAAGGTGCGAAAGCCCTTGATAGAGAAAAGGGGAAGGAAGGGTAAGACCGCAGCCCAGAAAGGCAAATCAGATGCTCCACGTGAGAATAAGGCTAGCAAGCCAAAACGGGATGGCAAAGGGCACATGAAGCCCACTCTGCATCGGTTGAGGGGGAGCATTCTGAGCAGTTGCCTGCGTTGATGGTGTTTGAGACCATTATGACAGCAGCACCCCTCTCGACCTAGAAGCAGCCACCGTCATGATTTCTCTTGAAGAGAATGTCACCCCGAGAAAAAGCAGAAGAAGTCTGGTGCACTGAATGCATTTCGACTTTAATCGTCATTTATTTTGTGTGGAAGAATATGTTAGAATTTGCATGGATGGTACTTAAGAATTGTTGTTTTCTCGTGATGGTTGGATGATTTTTGAAGAATTCATTCATTTATTCAGTTTATGATGGCATGATATGTTCTGATATTGGAGTATTTTATTTATGTGTTGATTGCCTTCTCATACATGTTAATAAATACCCTATATTAGAACACGTGTAGCGCCCTATGAAGGAAGTGTGCTTAGCTAGCAGCGGCACAACGCATATCATCTTAAGAGAGATTGAGTATTTTTAGTCGATTCGTAAGAGCACTAGCAGCCTTACGACAATCGCCAGAAGCGATGCATGTATAATTGGTTCAGGAAGAGCCACAATGGGCACAACTTTGGTCATTGAAGAAGACTTATTGTACCCAGAATCGGCTAGAACTCTCCTAAGTTTTAAGAATATTTGTGCCAACGGTTTCCACGTTGAGACTAAAGTAGAGTACGGTGAGGAACACCTACTCATTACGAAGCGCGAAGAGAATGGCAAAAGAATATTAGAAAACTTCCTTCACTTGAAACTGGGCTGTATTATACCAACATTAAGGCGCCTGCAGCGTACACTGTCCTGAAGACGGTATTTAGAAGCTCTGAACTCTTCTGTCTCTGGCATGACAGATTAGGCCACCTAGGTCTTAGGATGATGAGAAACATAATAAATAACTCGCATGGGCATAATATTAATGAAGAATTTCCCAATCATGAAGATTTTGTGTGCCCTGCATGTGCACCGGGAAAATAATAACTAGTCCCTCCACTCTGAAAGTGAAGGACGAAGTCCCTGCATTCCTGGAACGCATCCAGGGAGACATTTGCGGTCCCATTCAGCCCATCTCAGGGCCATTCAAGTATTTCATGGTGCTCACTGACGCTTCTTCGAAGTGGTCATATGTGGGTTTGTTGTCCACGGAAAACCACGCCTTTGCAAAATTGATCTCGCAGATCATTCGCATCCGAAATGTGTTTCTTGATCATCACATCAAGTCCATCAGAATGGACAACGCCGGCGAATTTACTTCAAAGGCATTTGATGATTATTGCATGGCGATGGAAATTGCAGTTGAGCACTCGGTACCGCATGTCCATACCCAGAATGGTTTGGCAGAGGTTTTAATTAAGAAAATTAAATTTATTGCCCAACCCCTCTTGCATAATTGTAATTTGCTAGCTACATGTAGGGGACCCGCAGTCCTACATGCAGCAAATCTCATCAATCTTAGACCTTCGGCCTAAAAACATCCATTCACCTATGCAACTAGCGCAAGGGCCACCACCGAAAATTTCCCAACATTAGGGGGAGGAAATCAACCCCTTGATGAAGAATGTCGGGAAATTACGTGGCAAGCCTGGGGAATCCATGCAGATGACCCGCGCACTAGAGAAGTCCAGAAGACATTAGTAAAGCAAATAGAAAAGTCTAAAAGACAATAGAAGTCCAGAAGACAAGAGAAGTCCAGAAGACAATAGATTTGCAAGCATTAGCAAATCAACTGCCTGATCACTTTAGTGATTTGAAGAGCGTGACTAAGTCGCATGTGCCTGAACGCACTGCACCGGAGAGGGTTGAAATACCAAAGAAAATTGAAGGTATACCTAATCTCGTCCAGAGGCCTCAGAAAAATAAAAAAGAGGACGAGAACTCCGGTTCCTCGAATCCTTAGTAACCGGGGACGCCTGGCGAAAAAGGATAAGCGGGATTTATCACAGCTGATCATTGAAGTCCCCCAGAATGAGAAGGGGAGCCAGTTGAGACCTGGCACAAGTATGACACCCCAGAAGAGGGCATACCGGATCTGAATATCCCCGTCGGCATGGATGTGTGCGCACACGTCGGAGTCGAACAACTAAAGGGACTTGCCACCGCAATTGAAAGAAGCGATGCGCAAGGTGAAGCTCCTGAAGAAGCAATCGCTCCAGAAGAAGCAACTCATGAAGAAATAGCTATAAATTATGTGCACATGGGAGAGTCCCTGAATAGGACAACAGCTAATATCGATATCTACTTCGCAAAGAAAATTGCCACCATCATCGATCTTGATCCCGAGCCTGCATCGCTCGCTGAATGTAAGAAAAGATCAGATTGGGAAAATTAGAAGAAGGCAATAGCAACTGAATTGCTATCTCTGAACAAAAGAGAGGTGTTTGGGCCCGTATGCCGCACGCCTCCCCATGTGCACCCCGTAGGGCACAAGTGGGTTTTTGTTCGAAAGAGAAATGAAAGAAATGAAGTAGTGAGATACAAAGTAAGGCCAGTAGCCCAAGGTTTCACTCAACGTCCTGGAGTTGATTATGAAGAAACCTACTCCCCAGTCATGAGTGGAATTACCTTTAGATATTTGATCTCAATGGCAGTGAACTTGAATTTAGAAATGAAATTGATGGATGTTGTGAATGCATACCTTTATGGTAACTTTGATTCGGAAATCTATATGAGAATCCCTGAAGGAATATCTCTCCCGAACCAAGACAGAGCAAATAGAAATCTGTACAGTGTGATACTCAGAAAGTCACTGTATGGACTGAAACAATATGGAAGAATGTGGTATAATCGCTTAAGCGACTTTCTCTGCAAGAAAGGCTACACGAACAATGAAGACTGTCCTTGTGTATTTATACGGTGATCCCAGAATGGATTCTGTATAATCTCTGTGTATGTAGATGATCTGAATATCATCGGGACAGCCGAAGACATAAAAGAAGCAAGCTCCTACTTGGAGTCAGAATTTGAAATGAAAGATTTGGGCAAGACCAAGTTTGCTTAGGCCTGCAGCTTGAGCATGTCCCTGAAAGAACCTTGGTACATAAGTCTACCTACACCCAGAAGGTGCTTGAAAGGTTTGACTTTGAGAAGGCATTCTCATCAAAAGTACCGACGATCGGGAGGTCTTTACAGCAAGAAAAAGATCCTTTCCGACCTAGGGAAGAGGGGGAGAAAGTCCTGGGACCGGAATTCCCATACTTGAGTGCAGTGGAAGCGCTCGTGTACTTAGCAAACTGCACTAGACTGGACATTGTATTTGCCGTGAACCTGTTAGCAAGGTACAGTGCAGAGCCCGCCAAAAGGCATTGGCAGGGCATAAAAGACATATTCCGATACCTCCGAGGAAGTAAGGACCTTGGATTGTTTTACAGAAAGAATCAAGATCTGAACTTGATTGGCTATGCAGATGCTGGGTATCTGTCAGACCCGCATACCGCTAAGTCACAAACAGGCTATGTATTTCTGTGTGGTGGAACTGCATTTCCTTGTAAATCGTCTAAGCAAAGCCTTGTAGCTACTTCGACGAACCACTCAGAAATCATAGCACTGTATGAAGCCGCACGAGAGTGCGCTTGGTTCCGCTGAACGGATCACCACATCCAGTAGTCATGTGGAATGAACATTGTGCAAATCCCCACAATTATCCATGAAGATAATGCAGCTTGCGTTACACAAGTGCAGACGGGCTATGTAAGCATATCAACCCCAAGTTCCTCTATGCTCATGAATTGCAAAGATGGACAAGATTGGAGTACTGCACACTAAGACTTGTTCACTAAGTCACTCCTCGCATCTAGCTTTGAAAGATGCGTGTGAGGGATTGGAATGATGAGACTTAAAGAAGTGCAGAATTCAGGGGGAGAATTCTCTCAAGCATGTCAATAAATCTTGATCATGAAGATCAAGTACCCAAAAGAATAAGTCTTGAAGACTGAATGGAATTGGGTGAATTGTACTCTTTTTCCCTTGACGAGTTTTCCTGAAGTTTCTCGACCAAGGTTTTTAATGAGGCAATTCGTGCATCGCAGCATCACATGTATCATGTGCTCTTTCTCCAAAATTTTTCCCACTGGGTTTTTATGGAGTTTTAGTGAGGCATGAACATATTGGGTGAGTGCCCAAGGGGGAGTGTTAGGAAACTGGCCCCGCAGGCCAGAGTCCTGATAGAATTGGGCACCCCACCGTAGACTATAAATAGGGACCTAGACCCCCCTCATTATGTACACCTGATGCAATTGAAAGCAATAAAGAAAGACCAGGAGTTCTCTCTATCTCTGTGTGTTCATCTATTGTCTCTGTGATTCTGTGATTGATTCGTTCTTGTTCTAGCAGAGGAATCGCTCGGACTGGTCTCCAGCGTCGGTTCCTCAACAGATATGTACTGTGTATCCTTTCTTGTTCCTTGTCCAATTGTCAAAAAATGGGGCCACAAGAGTCATTTTTCATGATGAACTGTATGAATTATGAAATACCGCTTTACACATACAAATACATCCATTACCTTCTCTCTTTTAGATTTGTCGTCTTTCACTTGTTCCGTTATGCAAAAATGCCATTTGTATATTTATCTGTAAGAATTCCTTATCTGAAATATTTATTTGTTCCGTTAACATTGCCTTATTTCTTTTCTAAATTACCAGTAATGTATTTAACAATATCGTGTTAAGCAGCAGAATTGACCGCTTGCTTAGAGAGTTACAGCTCCATAGAACATTTCTTCAATGCTTTATCTTTTGGTTACGGTTTGTGGTTTTTGCCCTAAAACTGATCAAAGGTATGGTGTTGGCCACCTGTTCTGTTCAGAAGCTCACAGCTAGCTCTGCTCCTCTAGGACTCCATGCCACGTGTCCGGCCATCTGTGACGTGTCATGCTAGGGAGATACCATGCAGCCTCATGCAGTGCTGCTCCTCCCCGTGTCATGCCACAGACCAGCACAACACACCGTATTGTAAGGCTTGGAAGTCTCTGCACAAGGGACTATTTGAGAACTGTTTCAGTTGAAGAAATTGAGGCCATGTTAAAAATCTCTAGTAGCTACATCTATGGTATACTACTACAGACAAGATTATACTAGATATTTTATCATAGACGATTCTGTATAATCTGTCAGTGTTAACGTGACCGTTTATATTACCAGCGATAGCTAGAATCATCTGTGATGCATCACAGTCGCCCATCACAGACGGTTGATAAACAAAACCGTCTGTGACGACCGACATATCATAGACGATTTTTAGTAGCAGTCATCTGTGATAGTAGATCTTCATAAACAATTCTTTATACAAACCGTCTGTATTGTAATTTATCACACCCGACTCACAAACCGTATGTGACAACTGTCTGTTACCACAGACGTAAGACAGTTCAGAAACCGCCTATGATGACGGTTTAGAATCGTCTGTGACTACTTCTATGTGATAGTGGTTGTTTCTCCCCATTATAATGTATATGTGTAGTACTCTCACCAATACTGACTTTAAGAGTTGCATTATCATGATAATGACTTTTGTCCAATCTGTTCATACTGCAGGCTGTAAACTTCTGGGGTACAGTTCATCCAACTCACTTCGCTCTCCCTCATCTGAAGAAGAGTGGCGGGAAGATCTTGGTCAACTCGTCGGCTTGAGGGATGTTGGCAATGCCAAGAATGAGCTTCTACAATGTGCGTTCTTCAACAAAATGTTGCCCTTTTCTTATCCAGTGTGGAGACATGACGCATGTGTCATAGGAGAAAAACAATATTGCAGGCTAGCAAGGCTGCAGTCCTGAACTTCTTCTGCCGCAGCCGAAGCCAGGTCACCGTGCCGCTGTGGTACCGGGCGCTCTTCCTCTGGCGGATGTTCGCCCCGGAGGTGGCGGACATCTGCCAGCGGGTGTTCTACCGCCGGAGCTCTGGCGACCACTCCGGCGACCGGGGCAGCCAGACGAAGGCGCGAAGGGTCCTGGAACTCACCAGCGCCAAGGGCGTGCTGCAGCCAGCGTCTCTGCACAGCTCGGCACTACTACAGAAAACTGTATTACAGGTGGTTCAGAAATATCATCACAGACGATTTTGTGAGTCATCTTAATTTATGGGTCAGTAACGATACGAGTTCATCACAGATGGCTTTCGAACCGTCTGTGTTGCAAATATCACAGACGGTTTTTAGTTAAAAACCGTCTGTGCTATTGACAATCACAGACGATTTTTAACTAAAAATCGTCTATGATATATAAATATCACAGATGATTTTAGTTAAAAACCGTCTGTGATATCTAAATATCACAAACGGTATCAATTAGCACAAACGGTTTTTAGCTAAAAACCGTCTGTGATTATGAATAGCACAGACAGTTTTTAGTTAAAAACTATCTGTGCTATTCTCTTCTACCACTAAATCTGTTTCTGTTTATTGGCTAGCCTTAGAAAATGCTAGCCATACCCTCTGAAACAAGCATATCAACATGTACATGTATACATCCAATTCACATCTCAATTCATTTCACAAACATAAAACATCCATTTCGCAAATCAATTAATTGGAATGAAATAAAATAACCATTAACAAATACACAATTACAATCAATGTTAATCTTATCCCAAATAAAAAATCATTGTACGCTGTGGAACTCTCCATCTGATTTTATGACTTTAGACATCAAAAAGTACGCGCACTCTTCTCAAATTTGTGCAAGGTCCGGCTGTTGCAATACAGTTATAGAGATGGGCGCAGCCTGTCGATAGGAATATCAATGTGTGTACATATATAACTTGATAAGTATGAAATAAATATGGGAAGATTGACAAACCTTAGGATTGGTGATCTTCGAGGAATCGAGAAGTAGTTTCATATGGTGGCAAACGTAGAATCCACATGTGTTGCCCGATGGTTGTTGCTGGCACTGCAAAAAATAGAATGTGTTAATTCAAGAGGCATTACTGCCAAGTGTTGTATATGATTAATTAATGTGTACTAGCGAATACCTGAAAATTTCGAACATATTGCAAGGGCTTGGCCCCTTCCGTCGATCCACGTGTCTATGCAACGTACGTAGCGAACGACCTTCGTGATTCGAAAAAGTTAGCTTAGTCATTCGGAAGGAAAGAAAGAGTACAATATAGTTATGTATGGAGAAAATATACGTACCTATCGAGTAATTGGCCGATAAATGTGTAGTCAGTTTTGTTTTTACTTAGGGAATCAAAGTATATTGTCTTGTTCCATTTTGGTATAATTGGACACGCAATTACTCCGACGGTTGAGGGCTGGCTAGCACAGGAGTGGCGGCGGTGGCCTGCTGATTTTCTGTATATCTTCGCATCTCATCTCTGACATAATCAGCCAGCTCTTTTCTAAGAGATGCCTTAATCTCCTCTTGTAGCCGTGCCTCACGCTCGGCTTTGGTTATCTTCCTACTCCAATACAATTCGAAGTCATCTGAGAAACCATGTTTGCAAGGAACATAAAGCCCAATGTCTCTCGTACGACCCGGGTGCTCCTTGTTTCCCAGGACCGCGGAGAGTATATCTTTCTCCCTAGTTGCCTGGAATGATCCCTGGGAAAATTCTACACTCAGTGCTTCCTGCAAGAGCCCGACATGTCATTTCACTTCCTACGAAGTTGTGGAGTAATTACAACCTACGTAGTTCGATCGATATCTTACCAGGCGGTGGGACACTTCCTGGTCTGCAGGGTTTCAGAAGGAGATGTCTTCCGATGACGTGGTAGATGACCTCGCTCTAATCCAATTTCGAGCGCGCTCATCCGGGATCGTGGCAAATGGCGGGACGGTGTCCCGCAGAATTGCCTGTTCGTCCTCCGTCCTCCACTGCGGGTTTTTACCGCATACCCAGCTGTGCCAAGTCTGTGGAGGTGTGTGTTTTTTGTTTAGAGGGCCTTGTGCGCTGCACTTGCACTTCTAAAATCTTTGGTCGTCTTCATTGCCTTAAACTCTTCTCATTGTGGTTCCAGGAATGGGTACTTATCAAATGGCGTTAGATCCTTCTGCACGTAGTGCTTCAGAAGTACACTCTTGAAGTTCTTTCATACTTTGCATGCCGCTAGCAAGGCATGTCGTTGCATGGAGTCGTGGTGTTCATCTGGGATCTCGAACGATGCAAATATTTCTGTCAGAAGCTCATGTTTCCGAGTCTCAGTCACGGTCTTACACGAATCGAATGTGATCTCAATTCGTTCTCGTGAAACTATTCCGATCATTCTTCGAAATGCACATGCTGCTCGGCGAGGAAGGAGAGGGGTCCCAGATCCATCGACCTCTGTGATGGTAAATCGACCCTCAGGCTTTTTCGATAGTCCTCTTCCTTGGCATTTTGATTTTGGAGCGGACGCGTCCGGCGATGATATTAAAGAATGCGCAGATGACATGTTGGCCTTCTCATATATGAAAATCGCAATGTAGCATACATACATACATACATACATACATACATACATACATACATACATACATATATATATTATATATATATATATATATATATATATATATATATATATATATATATATAGGAAAATTACGTAATGCACCATGGTGCCTAGGCACCAACATCCGATACACGTGTATGATTGATAATTTTTTTGAGTTTGGGTATGAAAATGTTTTATACCTTTGATATATTTATGGTAAGTTAGTTTTGAACTCAGTTCAAACTAGTTTGAACTACTTTTGAGTTCAATGCAACTACAGTGAGTATATACCATAAAAATAGTTCAAACTAATTAAACTGAAGTTGAATTTAAATTTTTTCGGAGTTTGATATCTCAAATATACTTTTTTATGGGTATATGAAGATACCCACATCAAACGTTGCGAATCTCGAAGCAAATCAACGGGTATTGATATTGGTGCCTAGGCACCATGGTGCATGAAACACTCGTGTATATATATATATATATATATATATATATATATATATATATATATATATATATATATATATATATATATATATATATATATATATATATTAGAAATATATCAATATTAAAATGACATGGAATTACATGAAAGTACATATAATTCCAGCATAACAGAATATAGCCCAAGCAAGACAAATTGGATATAAAGATGGCTTCTTTCAAGATATAAACAGGTGGAAATATTAAGCCAGCTAAACGATATGGCATGCAATAGTCTAAAACCAGCATATATTCAGATTTGAGACATAGATCATTGAAGTAACACGCTGCCATCAAAAATAGCCAGACATAAAAGACTAAAATCAACATGTTAGAGTGATTTTAGTTGCTCTCAGATGTAGGGTTACACAAGATTTTAATCTTGGCCGTTCCACTACTACGGTCTTATACTCTTCACTGATTGAATATGTCAAATGTGAATCAAACCTTGAGCTCTAAGAAATTCAGTTAGATACTACTTTCAGCCAGCAGTAAGGCCACAGGAAAAGATCACTGAAAATAGCTCTACAACATGACCTTTCGGTTGATGTTGTAGAGCTATTTTTATGAACATGAAAAGATCTCCGTGAACATGAAAAGGCCACAGCAGTAAGGCTAACAGATTATAAGCAAATGAACAGGTGATCACAGACTGCACAAAATTCTGACAACTCTAGCAAAACCAAAAGGACTACTAATGTAGAGCTCAAGATTTGTGATCCAATCTCAGTACAAGACCAGTTACTTCATAGAGCATATGACAGTTCCCACAAGTATCTCTTTTCACAATAATCAGCTAGTAACAGCAGATCACAGAATGAACAGAGAAAATATATAGAAATGCTAGTCTCATATAAATCTTAACATATATGACCACAATGAGCATAAGTTCAGCAAATTGAATTGTTTTTAGAGCTCTCAGAAAGCTAGTTGCACAAGATTTAATCTTGGCCATCTCCGCCATGACAAATCTAATCTTGATTATATATGACAGTTATAGATTAGATCTCGAGCTCAATTTAAACCTTTCTATTTAACAAACTCTAACAGATCATGAAATAGCTTTCTATTTAGAGCCGATCGAACACCCCAAAACAATCTTACACAGGATGGCAGGACAATCTTTCATCCAACCACAGAGACTACTAGAGAACTAACAGGATGACAGGGTTCGGTAATGGTGAGAAGAGACCAAAAAATAACCACTAAACTGATCTAACACAGGGATCAGCAGGAACAAAATAGCCAAGTAATGACCAGAGAATGAACAATAGATGATTTAAAAGAAAGCTCAAGATCAATCTACCATCACATCCATATATAATCTCAGTTTAGAGTCAGTTCATCACAGAGCATGCAGTAAACAGGAAATTCTTTGCAATCTTCTAGCTAGTGATACTCACAGACAGGTGAAATAGATCACAAAATTGCAAAGAATCAATCAGCCGATATACTCACAGTAGAGATGATATTCTAAACCACCTAAAGAAACCGAAACCGGCAACGGGCTCGAGGACGGAGGCGGCGACGGGCTCGGGGATGGCAGCCGGCGACGGGATCGGGGACGAAGGCGGCAACGGGCTCGATCGGGGGACAGATGTCTCTTTTCTAGATCTGGTTGGTATAGTTATAACTGCAGTGTACGCGCAAAACTCTAGCTTGAGGGTATATATAGGAAGGCTTATTACAGATGGTTCTAGTTGAGAACCGTCTGTGATATCTATTGTCACAGACGGTTCTAAACTAGAACCGTCTGTGATATCATATTATCACAGATGGTTCTAGTTTAGAACCGTCTGTGATAATGATATCACAGACGGTTCTGAAATAGAACCGTCTGTAATAAACCCTTTCCTTCCCACGCACTGGAGTTATTACCTACACCAACCAGTAGGCACTGTAATAAGACCTCACAGAGTGTATTTCTTTACAACAGCCCAATGATAGAGATATATATGTATTACTCATTCTCAAAATTCACATATATATCACACATTTTCACATATACATAAACGCAAATTCACAAATACATCACACATATGCATTGTTATATACATAAATGCAAATTCACAAATACACCACACACATGCATTGTTATATACATAAATGCAAATTCACATATACATCATATACATGCATTATTATATACATAAATGCAAATGCCCACATATATATCGTATTTTCTCATTCCACTTGCTTATTTCCTTTAAAAATTAGCCCTTCATGATGATCAATGCGTATGTAACTAGTTTCATCACGTTGTTCGTCATCGACCCTTATGCCATTTCCAAAAGGAGGTAACTTGTCAAATTGATTGTATTTGTCCTCGTCCACTACATTCTCTACTCCAACAATTCTCCTTTTTCCATGAAGAATTACATGGCGCTTCTTATTTACCGGATTGGTTATATAGAAAACTTGAATAACTTGGTTAGCGAGTACGAATGGTTCGTCTTTGTATCCGACATGTTGGAGATCCACGGTAGTGACACCATACTTGTCAACCTTCACCTATGGGAGATGCACCTAACGACACCAAAATAAGGGGATCTTGAAAACCTTGTAGTCGAGCTCCCAAATCTCTTCTATGAACCCATAGTACGAGTTTCTCAACCCATCGGTACTAAGCACATCTATGCAGACACCGCTGTTCTGGTTAGTGCTCTTTACATCCTGAGCCTGTGTATAGAATGTGTACCCATTTATATCATATCCTTCCCATGTCACAACTGTAAATGTTAACCCTTTTGCCAACCATGTCAGCATCTCACTTGGCGAGCTCCTAGCGATTTGCTCCTTCAACCATTGGTTAAACCGACTGTTGTGCTGCCTCATAATCCAAACATCCGGCCGCTATGGATTTTGTTGCCGAAGCACATCCTTGTGCTGGTCGACATAAGGCGCCACTTCAGTCATGTGTTGCAAGACCGTGAAATGGGCTTGAGCATACGCAGTCATATCTGGAGTGATTGCTTTCCTTCCAATAGTTCCGATACCCTTGAGCCTCCCCTCATGACAAGATTGAGGCACACCTATCGGTTGAATCTAAGCTATATAATCGACACAAAACTCAGTAATCTCTTCGCTTGCATAACCTTCGATGATGCTGCCCTCCGGTCGAGATCGATTCCGTACACAGGACTTGAGAATTTCCATGAATCTCTCAAATGGGTACATGCTACATAGGAATACGAGCTCGCATATTTTTATCTCCCACACAACGTGAACAATGAGATGGACTATGATGTCGAAAAACGAAGGAGGGAAATACATCTCAAGATGACATAGAGTCATCACCACCTCATCCTGCAGAGCATTTAGTCCTTCGGGATTGATGACCTTCTGAGCAATTGTGTTAAAGAAATAACATAGCCTCATGATTGTCTCTCGGACTTTGATCGGCAAAATATTTCTAATTGTAATAGGGAGCATCTGTGTCATCAGTACATGACAATCATGAGACTTCATGCCATTTAACTTTAAATTTTGCATCGACACAAGTTTCTTCATATTGCTGGAGTAAATAGATGAAACTTTAACACCATGCAAGCACTGGCACAGTTCTGTTTTCTCGGCCTTGGACAGAGTGTAACACGCAGGGGGAAAGTACGTTCGTCCATTATCTGTTTTTATCGGTGCTAACTCGGGCCTGATGTCCATATCAGCCAAGTCAAGCCGTGCGTTGACGCTGTCCTTTGTTTTTATCACGAATGTTCAGTAAGAGACCAATCAAGCTGTCACATACATTCTTTTCTACGTGCATGACATCGATGCAGTATCGAACATCTAGGTATTCCCAATAAGGTAAGTCCCAAAATATTGATCTCTTCTTCCAGATGTTCTGCTCATGAGCCCTCAATTTACGTCCCTTTCCGAGGACAACATCTAAATCCTTAACCATATTATAAACCTCTTTTTCCCTTAAATGCCTTGGAGCTGAACCGTCCTCCTTCTCTCCGTCAAATTGTTTCTTCATCTTGCGGTATAGGTAAGCCCTCCAAAGAAACCGGCTGTGACGCATGTACACAGTTTTGGGTGAGTGTTTCAGCCACACACTCTCGGTACCATCTAAAGAGTGAGTACAAGGTTTAGCACCTTTTGTACTCTGGCCCGACAGGTTAGTAAGGGTAGGATAATTATTTATGGTGCAGAACAATAAGGAGTGCAAAGTGAAGTTCTCTGGTTTGTATACATCCCATACCTGTACCCCTTCGTTCCACAGTTTTTTTAGATCTTCCACCAACGGTGCTAGGTACACATCAATATCATTCCCAGGTTGCTTTGACCCTTGGATAACTATCGATAGCAAAATATACTTTCGCTTCATACACAACAAAGGAGGAAGGTTATAGATGCAGAGAGTCACGAGCCAAGTGCTATGTCGGCTGCTCATGCTATTGAAAGAATTCATTCCATCTGTACTCAGTCCAAACCTTATATTCCTTGGTTCTGCACCAAAGTCTGTTAAACTCCTATCGATGTTTCTCCATTGGGCGGAATCAGCAAGGTGTATTCGCATTCCATCCTTCTTGCGTTCCTCCGAGTGCCAACGTAGCAGTTTTGCCTCATTTGAATTTGCAAAAAAACTGTTTCAAACAGGGAATTATGGGAAAATACCACGCCACCTTAGCAGGAGGTCCTTTCTTCACCTCTGTTCCCTCACCGTCATTTGATTGATTGTTACGTTTGCATCGGGATGCGTTGCACACCAAACATACATGCATGTTGGCATACTCTTTATGGTAGAGGATACAATCATTCGGATATGCATGTATTCTTTCTACTTCCATTCTCAATGGACAAAGAACCTTCCTGGATTTATACGTGGTTTTAGGCAACTCATTTCCCACTGGAAGCATGTCCGCTAAAAGACCTAGCAGCGCCGTGAAACTCTTGTCGGACCAACCATTGCTTGCCTTCAATTTGAACAGTTCAAGCACGGCCGACAACCTCGTGTACTTTGAACTGCAGCTCGTAAACAAAGGTTTCTCCGAGTCTTCCATCAAACCCCGGAATTTAACATACTCTCTCTCATCATAGTTCTCTTCTACACCAACAACACAGACGGTCTCCAAATTAAAACCGTCTGTGATAGTGCGTCTGTGATTTGGCATCTACTAATACTATTTCTGTAGTAGTGCGGAGACCAAGCAGGAGTAGATCAAAGATGCTGCAATGGGCTATACGAAGAACCGATCGAGGCTGGAAAGAAGGCTTGTTTGGTGCTTGTTACCCAGTGTACATAGCATGTGCCTTGAAAACTGTGCAAAATAAAATGTGCAAATGTACTCACAGTGAATAGCGATCGATCGATCAGCTAAGTGCTTACTTTGTGTAAAATTATTTGTTTGTAAGTTGCTCTGGAAGTGCTTACCATATATAGGAGTATGGGTGTATAGTGAGCAGAACCGGGCCACCTAACACAGGCAAAAGTAAAACCCATATCAAAGTCTCAAACTACAAATATATTCTAACTGTACTCATGTACGTTGAAATGCATAGCTTGTTGATTGGTGGGCACAGTGACAGATTCGTGCGTCCCATCTATAGAAGTGAAAAATGTTATACCAAAATTTCACCGATAACTAGCGATAAACGGGGTTATCAGCGAGGGTAGATAGAAATATGTATCGGGCAAAAAAAAATTCAGGCTCATTTGAATGGAAAAGCCGGCCCAACAAGCCACTTGGCCCATGTTGTCATCCCTGTGGTGTAAAAACTGAACCGGAAATCTAACTCATTTGCATCGTTGTGGAAGTGGCGGCAGTTGCTGTTCTTCCTCTCCTCCAGTCCTCCCTTTGCGCGGCTAGTTCGTGTACCTCCGTAATCTCCAATAGCTAGGGGTAATGGAGGCCATCAGGGGTAGGGCTGAGGGAACTGGTGGCGGCGGCAGCAATGCGAGTGCGACGGCCGTAGGTGCCGAAGGCGAGAGAGAAAGTGGAACAAATGGGGGTGGTGCCTGGCGGAGTGGCATGGATGGGGATACTACAACAGTAACCTCTGCCGCAGCAAGTAAAGCAGTTGAGCATTGGAATTTCTATGTGCAAACACTAGTTGGGTAGTGGCAGTGGTAGTGGTGCTGCTAGTTGTGTTGTAGAGTCTACGATACAGATGTGTCACATAGTAGAAGACCTATGCAGCCTTGTGTGGACACAATGTTGAACAAGAATAATAAAGAGGACATTGGCAGAACTTGGGCAAAGTGGTTTCATGCCAATGATATTCCTGAAAAGAAAGCCAACTATCTGTACTTTATAGGGACAATGAAGTTAACTTAGCAGCTCGGTGAAGGGGCTCACATTCCTAAAGGATCCGAAATTGATGGATCGTATCTACAAGGCAACTATAAAGAGTCCCTAAAGTATGTGGAGGAATTCAAAAAAGACAGGGAAATATGGTGTTACTATCATGTGTGATTCTTGGACAAGACCGACCTCGATGAGAAAGACAGGGAAATATGGTTACTGCAATGGGTGTATGTTCTTCCACAAGTATATCAATGCCACTGGTCATATTCAGAATGCTGAATTTTGGCCTTAGGATCTTCAATGAGTAAGAGAAGAAGGCTTGAGGAAAGATCCAGATGATTCATTTGTATGAAGTTTGATTACTTTGGTACACAAATCTGGGTGGACTTAGATTAGGCATGACTGTGGGGGTGGTTGAGGGGGTGGATTTAGTAAAGAAAATTTTGGTGTATTATAGAGGGGTAGAGATTTGCATCGTTGTGGAAGTGGCGGCGGCTGCTGTTCTTCCTCTCCTCCGGTTCTCCCTTTTCTCTCTTCCAGTCCTCCCTTTATGCGGCTAGTTCGTGTACCTCCGCAATCTCCAATAGCTAGGGGTAATGGAGGCCATCAGGGGCGGGGCTGAGGGAACTGGTGGCGGCGATGGCAATGCGAGTGCGACGACCGTGGGTGCTGAAGGCGAGAGAGAAAGTGGAACAGATGGGGGTGGTGCCTGGCGGAGTGGCATGGATGTGGATACTACAACAGTCGCCTCTGCCGCAGCAGGTAAAGCAGTTGAGCATTGGAATTTCGATGTGCAAACACTAGTTGGGTAGAGGCAGTGGCAGTGTTGCTGCTAGTTGTGTTGTAGAGTCTATGATACAGATGTGTCACATAGTAGAAGACCTATGTAGCCTCATGTGGACACAATGTTGAACAAGAACGCTAAAGAGGACAATGGCAGAACTTAGGTAAAGTGGTTTTATGCCAATGATATTCCTAAAAAGAAAGCCAACTGTCTGTACTTTATAGGGGCAATGAAGTTAACTCAGCAGCTTGGTGAAGGGGCTCGCATTCCTAAAGGATCCGAAATTGATGGATCGTACCTGCAAGGCAACTATGAAGAGTCCCTAAAGTATGTGGAGGAATTAAAAAAAGACGGGGGAAATATGGTGTTATTATCATGTGTGATTCTTGGACAAGACCTACCTCGATAAGCATCATCAACTTTATGGTTTACTGCAATGGGTGTATGTTCTTCCACAAGTATATCAATGCCACTGGTCATATTCAGAATGCTGAATTTTTATGTGATGCCGATAGTAACATCAAAAGTATTATCCAATTGTGAACATCAAAAGCATGCAGCTCCAATTGTGGCATTCTCCAAACGGGATTGTTTGATTGATCTAGCTGATCGGATTCAGATCATTAGAGTAGCATTCTCCAATTGTGGTTGTAAGTTGTAACTAACTGTTGTTTCTATTGTGAGGCTGATCGGATTCAGTTTTGGAGAAATTGTGCTAATAGTTCTATTTGTGAAGCTGTCTTGGTCGAAATCTTGCCAAAATTTCAAAAAATTTCGAGCACATTTTTGGTTTATTTCGGCCGTACAGATTTTGTAATTCAAATTTTAATTTAAAATTTTTGGCTGAAATTTGCTGATAAAACCGGTTATCGGCGTTACCGCTACCCTCGGATAAAATTTTGCCACCGATACAAATTTCCCTGATCTATAGCGCCAATGCAGTTAATGAAATAGGGTGAGCAGCAAGTGCAGCATATATGGAAGGGAATCCTGTGCGGCGGTGCCGCTCGTGCGACACCGTCGCATATAATTTTTTTCCAGCATATATACATGCAATTCATCGGATCGGCCGGGTGCGACGGTTCGGGCGTTCAGCAAAAATTACGGAAAAGCAGGGCGTAACGCATCCATCCCCCCGCGTCCTTTCCCCGTTCGCCTCCGCCGCCGCTTGCGCGAACCCTACCTCAAAATCCGAGCACGTAACCACAAGGCTGCCATGGCGATCGAGCACCAACTCCCGCACCGGGCACAAGTCCCCTGTTCCCACAAGTTCGTGATTACGCCCATGCCGGGTAACAAGAAAGTTCCCGACGTCATGTTGAGCTCCGTCGCCGATCTGTTCGTGAAGGCGGTCGACCTTCTCCCCGTGGAGGAGATGCCGGAGCTCCTCAAGTGTGTCGTCGGCGGGGGCGCCTGCTTCGGCCTCCTCGACCCCGTTTCCAACATCGTCCTCAACGCTCTCTCTTACCTGGACCGCCGGAAGCATCCTTCCGAGGAGGATCTGCTCCGGCGCAGCCGCATGACTCCGCAGGAGACGATCTCCGAGGAGTCCAAGGAGGGGCTTTTTGACCGGATCGACATGGAGTTTTTCCAAGAGATCTGTCTACAGTACACCTCCTTACGATCCGTCATTGGCCTCGTCGAGTTCATGCAGAACTACTTCCACTACCTCACCGAGCTGCAGGCTATGCGGTACCTTCAGTTGGCAGGGTACGATCTTGCCCTGGCTGTCCAGCTCGTGGAGCACGACCGGTTCGTGCGGCCTGCTGTCCCCGACCCCGGCTGCAACAGGACGCGAGCCGCCCTCAAGCTGGCCGCGCACGAGGCGGCGCTTTGGGCCCCCGTCGACAACACCCTGCTTGTCGCCGCCTCGCTGTACCCCCGTGACCGGCTCACGGAGGCGACCGCGCGGTTGCTGAGGCGGGAAAAGCTCCGCAGCTCGGACGTCCAGATGGTACTCTCTTTGATGCTGCGCCGGAGGCAGTCCGCTCCACTCGACGGTGACAGTTATCCTGTCCACCTCACCGTCCTCCGGCAACCCCAGGACGTGGAATCCATGCTGCTCTCGTGCGTGGATTCGGCAGCCGACGTACTGGGTCACCCGCCAAGGCAGCCAGACCCTGGCACCAGCTGCGAATATGTCCGGTGCCTCGAGGCAACACTGCTGGATTCCATCCATCGGTTCTACCTCTATACCCTCGCCATGCTGCCCACGAAAGCTCTGTGCAGACACCTCCCTGCCATCCTGGTGGCCGGCCATTGCTACGGGCCCTTGGACCCAGTATCCAACATTATCCTCAACGCGATCTGGTTTGACATCATATCACCGCTCCTTGGTGGCACAGCACATGCTAGAGATGACGGAAAAAAACCGACCGAGTTTGACTGCGCCAATCCACAGCTATATAACTATGACAAGTTGGAGCGCCTGGGTCGGCTTTCCCTCGACGGCTTTTTGGTCATGGCCACCAACCTCAGATCCCTGGCACTCTCAAAGCACGAGGCCATGGAATTCCTTTGTTTCAGGAACTGCGACATCTCTGAACTAGTCCTCGAGGACATGCATGGTCCGATGTTTGAGAAAAGGAAGCCCCGCCGGCAGTTCTTCCGTGCTGCTGCTAAAGGTGCCCAGCATCCTAGGTGTAAAGAGCTCGCAGAGTTTCATGGATTGCTAACCTCGAAGAAGAATGACTACTTGAACACCTTGCGGGCGTTGTTGATGAGAAAATCATTCTCTGCAATTGAACAGACCTACCGTGTTTTGCACGACGTATATCTGAAAAGCTCGAAGCATGCATCTTCCATGGGCCAACTGAATCCGAGAAGCACAGCTTTGTACCGACTGTGTGACTTCAGAGATTCGAGGAATGTGCTGTCCGATTTGATGGGGATGTATGCCGTATCACATCCAGATGTAGTGTTTTCTTCAACTTTGTGCTTCATCATGCAGTTCTTTCTTCTAAATATTGAATGCATTCTTAGGACTAACGCCCTGCTGAAATCACTGTAGGAACCCAAATATGAATTGCTTGCTGTGTGCAGTATAGCATCGAAGAACATATTGCATGGATTGATGTGCTATCACATTAATTTTTTGGCACGAAAAGTCGAGTACGTCCCTGATTTTGATACTGCCCCTCGTGGCAAACTCTTCTTCGCGGAAATATTTGGAAACTGGAGTCTTCAGATGGGGTCAAGGTGGGAATTCCATCGTGATCAGTCAAGATTATCATTTTGTTGCCAGGTGGAACTGGCCACGGATCTAGGTACTGTTTTTGGACTCAAAAATAGTCAAATGTTGTATAGACACTCCCTATACTTATATACGTTCTTTTTTGTAAACTATTTGTGGATCTGGACATGCTTGCTCCCTAGTCTTTTCCTTAGAACTACAAATCCAAACACACCATGATTAGGGGTGGGAACAGATCAAATACGAATCTGATATTAGTCACACTACATTCAGATCCATATTATTTAAGTGGGCATGAATACAAACTCTAATATTCTTACAGTAGGATAGGAATATAATATTATAACGATTACAATTTTGAATCTAATATTATATCCAGCTGGAGATTGCATAGTGCTATTTGCAGGATCAGTGTACTGGAATGCATATGAATTAAACAGCTCTCGAACAACCTTCTTAAATTCAGATATCTAGACTAGGGAAAACTATATTGCCAAAATTTCGGCGGTTATCGGTGAAAACCGATGTTATAGGCGAGTACCAGTAAAAAACATATCAGCCAAAAAATTTTGTACCTATTTAAATTTTGCCAAAATTTCAAAAAATTTCGCCCAAAAAACCGGAAGAACAGGTAACTGGTGAAATTTTAAAAAAAAGGGCCATTTTTCGGTTGATTTCAACCGATCCAAATTTCGTAATTCAAAATTTTCAGCCAAAATTTTCTGATAAAACCAATTACCGGCGATTTTCAGCGCTACTGCTACCCTCTGATAAATTTTGGCTACCGATAGAAATTTCCCTGATCTAGACTACTTGTTGGGCATCTCTTAACGGTAAACCACCTTGATGTTGTAGCAAGGATCTCAGAAGCATGCAACTGCTGAAGCAACATTGCTCATCCCTCAGTACTTGTCAAACATAGCTTTTCCCATGGAAACAATGAAATTATCCTTGCCTTTAGTCCACTCAATATGACTTCACTAAATTCGGCAAAGACACGTTTGCAGTTGGATATGAGTAACTTATTAAAAGATTTTGACCACTGGCACTGCACACTACTTATTAAAAGATTTTGACCACTGGCACTGCACACTTGCTGTATCCCATTCTTCTCTGCAAGGAGCACATCGACTACATCTTTGGATACGGCAAAACAAGCCTCTGGAAAGCTTTTTTATACTGAAGGACATCTGTTAATATTAAGTAGGTTGAATATCATCTAGTAGACACATCTTGAGAAAGACCCTATGTTGTGTCTAATCCAGAAGCAGTTGCTTGCTTTAAAAACCTCCCACTGCACAGTAGAGGTCTTAGCAATCAGAACTGCAGAGCAAATGTTGTCTAAAACATCCGACATTGCGCTCACGCCATCCCTCCCAGTGAGCTTAATAAGACGAGTGATACAGCGCACATGAAAGATGTTGCCATGGCAAGAACCATGATTTTCGAGGGCAGAAATGTTGTGTGCGCCTTTACTGCGAAGATTTTAAGGATGATTCACCGGCGGACGAGGTCGCCGTCGACGAGTGGCCGGCAATTAGAAGAAGGGTAACAGGGGTAGAAGGGAGAAACTAGAGGGGGTTGCGAATAGCAATTGGAAGACAGGAGATTTATTTATTTCTTGCTTGATTGAAATAACATTACATGGCATCCTTACATAGTGGATGCTGGACCTTGTTATCTAGACTTACTCTTAACATATATACTTTCCTAATACCAATCAACTTCCTAATTCTGACTTGACTTTCTGATTCTCCCTCAACTATAATTCTCCCTAAACTATAATTCCCAACCAACTCCCTGGCCGGACGACTCCTGCCGGACACCTAACATAAACTCCTACTAAGCTTTTACTCCAATGACTCTCCTTGCATCATCTGCTGTACCTAATAGCAAAATATTACTCCCCCTGGAGAAACAGCTCGTCATCGAGTTAGAAATCAGGGTGGTACGTCCTCATCGTTGTCGTTGACCACTTCAATGGGAACATCGCTGGTTCCCATGGCACGCTCGAGCTGGGTATACCATTGTTGTGCCGCTCCAACCACATGGTAAGCGGCTATCCACATCTTGTGGTCCTCATCAGTCCTTTGTCCCCTAAAAAAGTTGCTCACATCTGCTCAACCAAACCAGAGGATCATCCTTGCCATTGTAAATTAGAAATTTGATCTTGTAATAACGAGGAACCACGGCGGCATCTGCAGAGGTTTGTGGAACAGACAAAATTGTGCTTGCGGCAGGGTTGGGAGGAGGTCACTGCTGCACGAACTTGAAACCCTGCTGGTGCTGTGGAAGTGTTATCGGCGACTTCTGCAGGGTGGACAACACAGCAGGCACAATCGGTGATGTAGTGGTAGCCATGACCATGTCCGACGAGCCTGGCTGTGATCCTTGGGGTAGCACCGTAGCAGGGGCAGATCAGTCGGCCTGGGAAGGAGATCATCGCCTGTTTGCAAGCGCTTCGCGCGAACATCAACTCCTGCCGTGTCTTGACAAGCACCAAACTCTTTCTGAACCTCAGCAAGGCTCTCTTCGAACTTGCCTTCTGAGGTCTGCATTGATTGCCTTCAAGTGCTCGCTCATTTTCTTCCCCCCCCCCCCCCCCCCCCTGGAAGCCATTGCTGCTATCGACTGCTCTAATACCAAACTCTTAACATATATCCTTTTCCTAATATGAATCGACTTCCTAATTCTCTCTCAACTCTAATTCCTATCCAACTCCCTTGCCGGACTGCTGCTGCTGGATGCCTAAGTTGACATAAACTCCTACTAAATTTACGCTCCTATGACTCCTTGCACCATCTGCTGTAACTAATAGCATGACAAGAAATGCCATTCTTACACACAAACATCATTTGAATATGCATTACCCAGGGTCAAAGCAAAAAAATGTTTGTTGCTCCGCCCAGCCATTTCTTTTTTTCCATAAAGGTGCTATTCAAGTTTTCTCCTGAATGTCCTCCTTCAATATGCATGAAGTTCATAGTTTGGCTCTGAATTTTCCAATCATCATCAACAAAATTACAACTGGCACACAAGTCCACCTTGTTTGATTAGAAGTCTATACATCCATTGTGCAGCCAGCTAAATTGGCATTTAAGAGAGAAACAATGATAGAAAAAACCTCTGCTTCGTTTTGTTAAAAATATCCATTATGCTTGTCCTAGGGGTCTTGTAGCACTTCAGAGGAAATGTACTGCACAAAGATTTGATGGAGTCATTTTTGTACTCATATTTACAAAAGTTAAATGGATATTCATGCATTGTAATCGCAAGATGTTATTTGTATACGCTCCTCGTCAAACTTCAAAGCCTCTAAATGGATTTCCTCTCCTTATTTGTTCACACTAACTAGACTTTGTCATATTCTGCATTTTAATGGTTCCATAGACGCAAGTTGTTTCAGCACATCTTTTTTTCTCTTGACAACCCTGTCCTCCACCTTCAACAAAACTTGGGGTTGAAGTGTTTCCTTTTGTTTTGGTTAACAGGTCGTTGCTACAATTGTGGGGATCGTGAAGCTAAGATTGTGCACCCATCCTCTATGAAATATTCATCAAACAAGGCGAAGTTCCAACATGCTCGTGTGGACATCGAGTGAAGTTAGATATCAACCTCAACAAGCGCATAAACTAGTGACCAGTTTTTTTTTTAATTTAGCAGTTTAACGTGTTGGAAATGCCGTGTTCTGTCACTGTCTACTTTGAACCTGAATATGTACGTCACTCAATTAAATGACCTATGTTTTGACTATCTATTTTGCTATCAGTAGGAATGTCTTGCATCTTTGGGTGCCGCTCAGAACGGATTAAATAAACTGGCTTATAGCTTATTTTGTACTGTATCTGATGGTGATTTATTTAGCATAATTAAATTTAAAAAATTAGAAATAAAAAACAAGTTAACCCATCACAGACAATCCAAACGAATGCGGGGAAAAAAGAACCTGAAAAAAACTAAAAAAAGCCAAAAAGCTAGAAAAAGATAAAATTTAGGAACAATGAACTAGAAGATAGAAGCTGAAGCTTAATGCAATTAGAAAAGGATAAAATTTAGGAACAGTGAACTAAAAGATAGAAACTGAAGCCAGATGCAACTCAGTGTGCTTCTGTAGGTCAGTTCTACTTGTTATCCAACATTTGGGCAATTTCATTCTTTCATAGTCCCTAGGTGGTGCTAAATCCAACATTTTTGTTCTGATCTGTAAATATTTCCTGACATACTTTTGTTTATTCAAATCAATTTGTGGTGTCGAATGGCTAACATTGTCCAATGTATGGAAAGTTATGATACATCAACCAATCGAAGCTACACACATTGCGAGATATGTGGCTGCCTAAGGGGGTAGCTGTGCACCCGGAATTTTTTAGTTGAAATTCAACATTTTTTCAGTTGAAAGTTGAAATTTTTTTCAGTGGTTTAACTTATATATATATTTGAAAAATCTTTTTGTAGAGTGCGTTTCATATTTCTATATGTTACAGCAGAGATGAAGATGGGTCTTCATTTTTGTATTTACATTCTTTCTTTAATACTTTAATGCACCATATCGATTACACCAGTTGGTTATATGTATTTTCACGTGCTGGTCTCTCTGTTGTTTATGTTCTGAATTATACTAGTGGCAAAGGCACGCCAGTGGGGCACATGACAGGATGGTCCAGGAAGCTTTGTATATGAGTTAAACCACTATAAGCTCTGTATATATGCGTGTAAAGGAAACAAACATTAGCAATTTCTTGTGAACCTATGGTAAATGCAACGGCAGCATATAAGTGATGAGAATAGTACGATTATGCGAGGGCTTATGTAAGTACCGAGCATTTGGCGTGTATTAGTAGTTTGAATCGAAGAAAATAAACTTAAGAGGCTACTGTTGTGCATACAGTAGGTAACACTGGCGATGCTGAAAGCAAAGAAATCATTAGCAGGGCTATTTTACATTATGAACATGCTTTCTGTACAGAGTACAGACATCTACTGTCAGATGGCACAGTGCGGTAGAGTATTATATGACATAACTGCAGCTGTACAAATTTTCAGGGATATCGTACATTCCTTCGAGACAAACTGAAAGAAATATCCAGTACATCAGAGTGACGGTCTTGCGTTTTTACGTAGGTTACTTGTGTCCTAGCCTGTCTTCAAAACTTGAGGAGTGCAGAATCATGCACTGATAATTAGGTAGAAATCAGTGAGGTGGTAAAGAAAGAGCTACCCTGCACTTGTTTGTGCGTCAACCTGAAATTGCTGTCTATTTGCAGTATCATGTTTTAGTTCAGTCATATGCTCAGGTACAAAGCGCAAAGCCGCATGACTAAACAATGGTAGCAATTAAAATACAAAAAAAATACATAGGAGAATCACAGGCACCAGCATCATTACTGTAATCAAGCGCACCAACTTTGTATAATTGGTGTCTGCCCTCTTACACATTTCATCTGCATTTCGACAAACAAAGATTTCAGTCCACCACACACAGTACGCGATGCAATGCAATGACAATCAGGTAAAAAATAATGCGCATGCATATTAAGTCTAATGAAGCACCACATAAAAACACAATTTTGACCTGCATTTCCACAAGCTAAATACTAATTTTACGAAATTGATTTGAAGCCACGAAATGCTAGCTTTAAAACAAAGGTCAAGTTCCAAATAGAGTATTTTACCTTGAGTTACATTTATCAAAATACAAATATATAAAACAGTAGTGCTTGGCACAAAGGTTACCTTACATAAAAACACAATTTTGACCTGCATTTCCACAACCTGGAGCACAAGGCGCCCGTGGAGGACAGCGGCGTGCAGGCTCCCAACGACCTCAGGGAGCACGCCAGCGCCGGCTGTCGTTCATGTCGGCGAAGAGGAACTGCTCGAAGCACCGCTTTGTCTGCGACACATGGTTTATTTCGAAACAGCGATAAACAAATCGTCTTATTTATTTGTTTTTAAAAAAAATTATGAGTTATAAACTGAAAAGAACAGATCATAAACAGCACACAAACTCGAGAGTTAGATAGAGAGCCAAAGTTGAGCTAAGCTGACGCAGTGTTGTACAGCTTGATTTAAGTAAGCCACAGGAGGGTTTGGCTGAGCACGCAGCTGCGGCGAAGGCCATTCAATCTTAAATATCTAGTATGCCTATGAAGCCGCTAATTAAGCTCGGGTAACAAATTATATTCGATAAGCACGAACTCTCCCATCAAGGCGTCTGTAGTCCAACGGTTAGGATAATTGCCTTCCAAGCAATAGACCCGGGTTCGACTCCCGCAGACTCAGCATTTTGGTGATTTTTCTTTTTACCTTTTTTTTTTGAAACAGATGTAAGGCCTGTTTGGCTGTAGGCTGAAAAAAGCTGTCTAGATCAGACATGCATCCCAGAGTTCGATTTTGGATGCCTGGAGTCAGGATGTGTTGCCTGGCAGGTATTTACCTGCGAGACCTCCAACCAAACAGGCCCGTATATGCTCCCGCCTAGACCTAGTTCGTTCGCTCCTGCTCAAAAAGTCGAAGATATTTTTGCGCCCTACATATTGCCAGCAGGTGCGATACACAAACGTTGGAGCTCAAATGGAAGGAACGAACTGAGAGCGCGTCACCCGAATCAGCTACAGCAAGCACAGTATCGGACGACATGTCTGAGGATGGGTTTTTCTTTTGCTGTAGTTATTGACTTTTGCTTCTAGCGTAAGTGTATATATGAATAAATTAAATGCTAATAAAATATTTTGAAAAACCTATTCTAATAAACTAATTCAAAAAAACTACAAAGAAACTATATAATTTATTTGATAGGAGAAAATCATGAGAGGATGTCTCATTTCTGACGAGGCAAATAGACAGCAACCTGCAATGAGGCTAGCTACGATGCTAATGCACATGTTACTAACCAATCGTCCGTCCTCCCCCACTGCTGGAAAAGATGAGGCACGGCCGCCGGGTCCCTTTCCGTCTCCTCCCTCCGGCTGGCCGGAAGAAGAATCGTCACGCCGTCGCGCGACCAGTACACACGTTGCGAATTAGCGAAGTACGCGTCACAAGCGACCGGCGTACGCTAACCGATCGATTGGTGGGAGCGCGCGGCGTTTCTCGCGCCACGATATTCGCGGTGATTTTCCGAAAGCGATGCTTGAGTTGATTCCATCCGGCCGGGCGGTGCGTCATTAGCAGCATGAGATTTTTCCGCACTTCGCAGCGTCAACGGCACGTGCGAGCTAGTAGGAGGGAGCGGGGCTCTTCGTGTACGTACCCAATGATGGATAAGGCAGTAAAAAAAGCTGGAAGCTTATGAACTATTTAAGTTTAATTTGTTTCAGATTTGATTTGAACTTGGTTCGAATTTTAAACGAGTTGAACTCGAGATTGATCTCGAGCTCGCGAGTTTTACCGAGTCGAGCTTGATCTCGAGCTCACGAGTTTTACCGAGTCGAGCTCGAGTAGTTCGCGAGCCTCAATTCGCGTTTAAATAGTGATATATATTAACTCTTACCAAGCTTACTTGAGCCAAACTCGAACTCGAGCTTTTCTTATTATTGAAAATTAGTGTATGTTTGAATTATTTTTACTGTTATCGAGTTTACTAGAGCCGAGTTCGAACTCAAAATTTTCTTATTATTGAAAAATAATGCATAATAAATTATTTTAATTGTTGTTGAGCTTCAACGAGCCGAGCTCGAGCCTACTAGAGCTTAGGTTGAGCCGAACTTGAGCCCAAATCCAAGCTCGGACCACAACCCGAGCTAGAGTCTAAAAGACCAAATTCGCTCGAGTTTAACTCGTTTATAGCCCTAACGATCGATCTCACTCTCATCCCCTTATCGTACCTTTTTTTAACTACAACGTGAGCACGCACGATCTCACACACCATATTTATATCATATACCATACGTATATATGCGTATATGTTCTTCTCTAACACATGTTAGAACCGAAACGGAGATCGCTATATAGATCGTAGATTTATTCAATATCTCACGGAGCACAAACACACATTTTTTTTTTCACTAAATGTATACTAACCCCATTATACCCAGGGGATTCCCCGCCCGGAGGAGTGGCCACGCCAGCGATTTCCTTTCCGCGCGCTCGCTCTGTCGGCCGCGTGTCCAGGGAATCTTCGTACGGTCGGGCCGTTTTTTGCGAAAAAACCCCTGTGTTTTCCCGAAATTACGTAAAGGTCTTTGGTTCTCGCGAAAAGGTCCCTGCCAGTATTTTTAAAAAACACTTTTTCTGAAAACACCCCTCCACTTCACCGAGATTTTGTATACTTTGCAGGATAGCGCCTCGCGGTTTTCTAATTTACATACGGGTCCTCGTTTAGTTACGTACAGATCCTCAATTTTTTACGAAAAAGATCTTTGACTTTTTCGAAAATACACATGTGCCCTCGATTTTTTTAAAAAAGCTCCTCATGAATTATCGTATCTTTTACTTCGGTATACACAGTGGTTGACGCGGCGTGACGCCGTGCCTATGAGGCTAGTATACTATATAAGGTGAGACATGTAGAATCGATCTAGACATCGAACCTAACTGAACAGCTGGCACGACGGTGAAACTTGCCGACCGAGCTTACCAATCCCCTTGCCGTAACTTAGGAGGCAAAAGATTTCCTGCTGCTAATTTTACCTTCTAGTCGTTCTCCCGTCCAGTCTAACAGGTAGTCGCGCACCGGTCTGCGTTGATGTAAACACAGCACTTGAAAAGTCAGACCAGGGGAGATGTTTATCAGCAAGATATATATTTGTCAAGCTAGGTGGACATGCATCCATGGAAAAAAAAGCTGTGGACTAGCTTTGTGCTGACTTGAGCTGAGGGTCCGAAACAACTTGGTGTACGTACATGCATGTGAACGTCCGTAGATTCTCAACCATCTAATGACAAGCTACGTATGAGCATCGTTCAGCACTAGCGCAAGTGACCGAATTGAAGCAACAGCAGAGGAGCAAGGGTAGCTCGCTTAGCAAGCTCTGTCATCGTGTGAACTGTCCAAAGGCATTTGAATCCTGGATTCAACACTAGCGCTCATCTTTCCACTAAGTTGTGGTCCTGTTCTTTTGGTTTCTGAAAGCGGCTTTTGATTTTTGTTATAGTATCTAATTTTTAAACGAGGTATTTTTTCAAAATGAGGTCTACAAGTTAATTGTAGTATACGTTAAAAGCCCAACATCTATATCAACTAAAATCGCAAACGAGTATCTCTCTCCGTAATCTCTGTCGCAAACAGCTAAAATTCAAAAATTTCAGTCAAAAGCCATAAGCTACAGTCATATCAAACAGGCCCATAAGAGTCAAAGTGTATATATTCAGTAGTCAAAGTGTATCTCTACGCTCCGTGGAGTTTAAGCCTCCACTCTAGATTGTGTGCTATGCATGCACACACATACATGTGTGTGGGTCTATTCATATGGTATGTGTGTGAGTGCGTATATGCGTATCCTTGTACTCTCAAAAATAAATTGAAACAACACCTCAAAAAAAAAATTGAAGCAACACCAGAAGAAAGTGGCCAACTGTTGCTCTCTGGGCGCACTAACTTGTGCTACCTGGCCAGTTTTGCTTTGCTACCTAGGCCGCAAAAGAGTAACAAATTCCATTTTATAGCCCAGGGAACCTAAATCTATTAGAAGTGCAGAACCATGCGCAACTCATGTCACATGCCCTTTCGAGTGTCAGTAGACAGGATACGCACGAGTCCATGCCACCATCGGTACCAATTATTTGTCCAGTTTTTTCGACTTTTGAAATCAGCTTTTGGTTTTTATTACAGTACCTAACTTTCAAACGGAATATTTTTTTTCAAAATTAGGTTTACAAGTTAATTGTAGTACACGTTAAAAATCCAATATTTATACCATCCAAAATCACAAACGAGTATCTCTCTTTCCATAATCTCTATTACAAACAGCTAAAATTCAAAGATTACAAACAGCTAAAATTCAAAGATTTCAATAAAAAATCACAGCCATAAAGAACAGGCCCAATTTTCTTCTCCGCGCTTTTGTCCGCGCTTATCCGGCCTCTCGTCCGTCGTTCTCGAGAACCAAACCATCACACGGCAGCGACAATGGAGATGCTTTACAAAGTGGAGATGATTCCACCAGCATGGTGGTGGTGAGGATACGGGAACGGATTCCATTCAATCTATAACCTCACGTCGTCACGGCATCCGGAGCAGGGTTCTCAATAGTGGCGGATAACGGAGGCGCGGCGCCGGGGCGGACACGTACGACGCCCACAAGCGCACGCACGGAGCTGCCTTCGCCGATCCATCTTCGTTGGATCCTATGCCAGCTTGAATTGGAAACGAATTTGTATTGGTTTCTGCTGATAGTTTTTATTATAGTTAAAGAGTAAATAATAATAGTTAAATGAAGTAATTTTTAAAATAAAAGGATGAGTGGCGTAAAAAGTGAGTGAGAGATGTATACGTGAGAAATAGGGCACCTGATGCGTATGTGACCTCTAACTTATCCTCGAAACGAAATGAAAATAAGAGAAGTGAAAAACCGCTTCGAAAAATCATGTGTTTATATTAACTTCTGATTTCTTTAAACAGAAACAAAAAATAGAAATCGATATAAACAGACTCCACCTAGCTATGAAAAAGCACATGCTTTTCTCCGTTCTTTTCTGTTTCAATTATTTTGGCACAATCACCACGCCATTCACGTGTGGTATAAATCTCCTTCCCAAAATCACTACGAACGGACTTAAGACAGTTCGTAATGATCTGTGAGATATATAATATACTATCGTGAACACGTAGTGTGTGCTCTTTAAGCGGTAGTCATTTTTGCCACGAAACGATTGAAACCAATTGTTAATTTTTTAATGTAATTAAATTTAAAAAATTAAAAATTAAAAAGATTTAGATTATAACGAACAATGAAAAAAGTAAAGATGAAATGAAAAGAAAAAAAAACCAAAATGTTAGAAACTCATTGGGCATGACGAAATTTGTCGCTGGCAGACCCAAGCGGGCGACCCCAAAGATTTTCTTGTATAGTGCGGCCTTATCCAGAGTGGTGTAGTGTTCCGTTAGCGCCATGTAACTAGCGCGTGGCTTACATGCGCATACGTGGACGCGTGCCACGGCGCCATGCCTCTTTCCACGGTCTACAGGTAGGCGCCACGGTGCGTATCCGGTGTACATGTCATGGTCCAGGATGGAATATCCTTTCCCCCGAGGAAGAGGACTAGTGGCCAGCAAACGGCGACTCTCCCAACCTCCATAAGCTACATACATCTGTGCTTTGGCACAGAATTACTGAAAGATGAAGAATATATGATTTTGTTTTTTTTTTCAGTTTTTGACTTATATTTTTGATTTTTTTACAGTAACTAGCTTTTAAACAGAGTGTCTTTTCAAGATGGATTTTACTAATTAATTATAGTACATACTGTACCGACTTTATTTATATTAACAAAAATCGCATATGAGTTTCTGTTACTCTATAATCTTTTACACGAATAGCTTAAAAAATCATAAACCATAACTAAAAGTCATAAGTCTTTGGGAAAAAAACCGCACATCTATCGGCCTGGGACAGAATGGCATTGAAGAATAAGAGCAAGTACAATAATATAGCCAACTAGTGGCTATAACACTTGTCCATTTCATCTATAGCCTTCAAAAAAATAGTTCATACAATAAGGTAGCTATTACAATAACTATTTGGCCCCACGTGTAAGAGAGTGAAATGCATATTTTTTACGTGCTATAGCTAGCTGTAATTTAGTAGCCAGCTTCTTTCTCTCTCTGCCACGTAAGATTTAGTTGATATTATATTTGCTATAGCCTGCTGACTAAGCCTTATTGTACCTGCTCTAAGGGCATCACCAATGGTCTGAGTCAGCTAGCTATATGCATGTACATATCAGCATATATCCTATGTGGAGGAAAGAGAGTATGCAAAAAAAAACCGAGCCAGCTCTTCCTTAAGCACTAGTCTATAACGCCAAACGAGACAGCCTCTATAAATTCTGTGTGTGTGCATGTAAGCATCAAATAGCTATCATTATAGATAGTTCTTTAGAATGCTAGCTTTAGTGTGTACTATATAAATGATGTGGAAGTCTTATAGTTAGTTGCTAGCTAGAACCATTGAAGATGCCCTAATATAGCCTAGCCAGGAAGAATTAAGGATATCTTAAAGCAAGAGCATCTTGAAAGGACAAGACGTATAGTTTTTTTGGGACCCTTGCGACGTACCCAGCCACAGGAGATACGTACTGGCTTTCGGCTACAGTGACACTTGGATTCAGGTGACGTGGCAGCGCCTTGTAAGCTAAAAGCCGGCTTTCTTATCCAATCTTATCCCCGAATGGGCAAAAGGGAGAAGATGAGATGAGGAATGTTCTGCTTTAATTTCCAGGTGAATTGGGATAGGACTAATTGGATTTATGCTAACAAATTATGTGTGGACAGACTTTATTACGTGGAGAAAAAGAAAGGAATCAAGAGCTCCTACGTACATACTATGTCATGAACATTAGTGGGGGGTTCATGTGGTGTGGATCGCAAGTATAACTGACAGATTATGCGAGAAGATCTAGAATTATGTTGTGATGAATTATTACCACTTTAGAAGAGTGCAAATTTAATTGTGCAAATTTATCGGATTTTTGAAAACTGCTTACAGACCAACTAGCCTGACCGCCAGCCAACACTGGACTAACCGGCCAAGGCTTGTAGTCAGATCGGCTAGCCAGGGGTGTCTCGACTGATTTTTGGTTATCGGGGAATTGGGTTTTGTGGTGAGTTTGGTTGACTTAGGTCAATATGTTGCATGAGACATGTTACAATTAATGTAGGTCAAGTTGTAAAGAACATGTGTCTAAAAATATTTTTTTTTGTCTTTGGATGTGAAGAGTCGCTTGGAGTCAACCATGGTCAACGGCAAAGATCGGGGCTACGCTCATGCAGGAGCCGAGGCTCAGAGCGATCAAGTATGCGGGGTGAGATGGTGAGCTCAAGCATGATACGAGAAAGGTGAAAAATATTGAAGAGATGTTCGAGCGATAAGTTGCACCATATGGGTTGGTCGGTCCAAGTGAGACGTAGTCTGGTGGAATCAGAATGGGATAGACTTATCAACAAGTGGCAAGATAGTGGTGTATCTACACGTAGCAAGCATGTCGATTACTTGCAGTGGAAGATGAAGACTAGGTCAAGAAATGGTATTTTGGTAAGTTGACCCAAATACCGGAAACTACCTTGGATTAAAACCGCGGCACTTGATCGACGCTTGGGAGAGCGGTTTTAGTAAAAGAGAAGCCAAGAAGATCAAGTTGGATCAAGACTAAGAACTCAGCAGATTCAAGTTTATGTGCTTTGAAAAGCATGTATAAGTGTAGTGTGTGAGTAAAACCCGTGTTGTGTAAGAATATTGGGTTTTTCCTATTTGTACTAAGTGGATAGCATTCACTAGGGTTAGATAGGTGCTGGTTGTCTATCTATTTAACGGGTTGAGATGGAAACTTACTAGTTAACCATCCAACTCTTGCTATTGAAACCGTGTTCTAGGGTTAGAGTTAGAGAAGTTGAGTGCTATGGTATGCTCTCTTGTCCTTTAGGTGGAGTGGCTGTAAAATCTTCATCCTGAAGTAGCAATATATCAAATTTGTTTATCTCACATAGATACCTCTTATTTTGGTTGGTTTTTATCTTCTTTTTCCTTCTTGATCTTGTTATGTCAAGAATATGTAAGAGAAGGAGATGACTCATAGAAATCAATCCCTATCCATTTAGGCACCTGGTTGGCAAGTTCTTGAAGTTGCATAGTTTTTACTCTTTTTAGCTTCTCTTAGTGATTTCTTGATCCAACTATTTTTGCCTCGACTTCTTTGGTATTTTTGCTTGCTATGACATGTGGGAACACATCTAAAACTATATTGACCATGATCCATTCATGAGCAAGTCATATTCACCATTTTTTAATTTTTGTCCCTTTTTGTGCAACCTTCCTTCAAATTAAAAAAAGTCAAAAATTTGATAATGATATCTCTTCTATTATATAGGAGGGGCAAATTCCATCTTGATCACTCATATTCCTTTGTATGTTTCATAATAAACTCGAAAGCTATTTTATGACCACCAGTCATGGAGTAGTGTTTGGTAACTTCAAAGTAAACTATTACACATGTAGAAAACAATGAAGATCTCAGATCTAAGGATTCTACATATACTATGTATGAGACCAACTGATGACACTTAAGAATATAACAATTTTCGCAGTGTCTCATGGTGGGTCAATCTAATATCACGTTCTCTAACATATGTCCACATTATTGATTTGATATCCCATATCCATGATCTGTAAAACACGATCATCAATCAATATATGTGCTAATCTGTAAATTATAATTGTCCCACATAATGATATAAGATCAGGGATAACTTAGAATAGCATCAGAACATGAATAAAGAGTTCTATGAACAAGTCATATACTTGTTGATCAATACGAAAGACATCTATTCAAGGTATAAAATAACATATTATTCAAAAGATCATAAACATAGAAGTGATACAATCATTTCCATGATTGTCTCTAGGGCATATCACTAACACAGAGCTCTTCAATTCGCCATTGCAAGTGAACACATGTGGGGAGACAGAGCTCAGGTGTGCGCGAGAGAAGAGAGTAGGAAGAAGCACAGTAAATGGTTAACAGGTGGGACCAGGGCCCACATAGCATTGAGAGTGAGAGAGGGCGATACGACTGACTGGGCGCACATGTAAGCGAGTGCTGGGGTAACTTGGCTAGGCTGCGGTGGGGAGAGGCTGGGCTGGCACGACGTGTGGGCTAGTGGGGAAAGAAAAGAGAAGATGGGTTGGGGCAACTGGTTTTCTTTGACCTGAAGGGAAGGATGGAAAATATTAGGTTTAAACTTTAATTCTGATTTTTGAATTAAGTTGAATTTATAATTTGAATTATAAGAGGTATTTGCACATATAAGTTTTAGAAAAAATTCCTCAACATCCAGTTGACTTTTAGAAATTTTGAATTCACATTTTTGGGCTAGGGAACTTATTTAAAAAATCTTAAATTCCAACAAGGCTTTTGGAAAAATTTAAAAATGTAGCAAAAATTTAAATATTCATGGCAATCATGCATCATTTATTGTGAAGCCAAAATTGTGCTATTATAGCTTTTGATACGAAGAATTATGTATGTATTCTATACTAAAAGTTGATGATAAACCTTTTAGAGTTGCTGAGAAAAAGAGAAGTATGCTAAAAATTCTCACAAAAAGCAAAACATCTAACCTTTAATTTGGTAGATCCTAATTTTAAAGGCTTAGATTTTATAGTTGATTTAGAGATATAAGAATTTATATGTATCTATACTAGTTATATACATAGAGAAAGATCTGGCTATCAATCTTGCAGACCTGAGCTATAATGGTCTAGATTAAAAAAAAGAGTCTATGTCAAGTACAATCCAACTTAAGAAAAAATAGCAATTTGCTCTCCATTTGACTTTCAAAGTGCCAGTGTTCTAATACTGATCTTACGTATAATTATTTGGTTCGGGAGATCTCTCAAAAACCTGACTACATAGAGAAAAACATAGAAATTTTATATAGATTCGGGCCCTCTTCAGAGAAAATAACAACCCTACTCCTATGTAGCTATATTGAGTGTAATGATTACAATCAAGAGAAACACTAATGCTTATTGTCTTGCCCTTCTTGATCCTCTCCTCCTCTTTCTTCCTAAATTTAGCCTTTATATAGCATATGAAGAGGTGGCGATTGCTCCATGCCAAGAGACATCTCAACTTATTAGACGATAAATTGTCTGATGGAGGTTATTGTTAGTGACATGATACCTCCTCGCCGCCATGCAGTTATAGCTAATGGTAGGAAGAAGTTACGAGCGGTTATTTCAGAGAATAACTACATACATTAACTATCTTGTCAGACATACCCGCAATGTAGAAGGTTGTCATAGACAAGTTGGGCGAAATCAGGCTAGTCGTAGAAGAGTTCACGACATAGGGTGGTCATAGAATGACGTATGACTATGTCATACTCATAGAAAGAGTTACGATCATAGAGCGGTCGTGGAAAGGCTCACGACCATACGGTTAGGTATCTCCCTTATAAATATAAGGGTAAACTTAAGGAACAGAACGACACAATAATACTATTTATAGATAAATAATAATTTGATTATTATTATATTCTCATCACAAAGTGAGATCCATAAATAACTAGAATTTGCAATGATAATTAAATAAAAATTAGCAAATTAATAGAAAAAGTTTGTATGAAGTACAATGAAATTAACTAAAATTTGAAATAAAAATAAAATAAGATTAGCAATTTGATTTTCATATGAATTTCAAGGCAAACCTCTAAAAAGGCTAAATTCAAATTAATAATTAAAAGAAAATAGAAATTGGTTTTTATACGAATTCCAGCCAAAGACTAGAAGGAAATCCATGGCAAGTTCGATCCAAAAACATGTAAATTCAGAAAGAAAAAAATTAAAGGATGGTTAGAATTTGATCAATAAATGAATTTAAAACCTAAATTTCCAAAAAAATTAAAAAATCATAAACCTATACTAATTAGGCACTCTGAGGAAGCTCCCATATTAACCAGAAAAATCTAGCCATCTATCTCTCAGACCCAAGTTAAAATAGCTCAGATTAAAAGAAAGAATCCCATGTCAAATATGATCCAAATTAACTGAAATTTAGAATAAAGAAATAAAGAAAGTTAGTGATTTGATTTTTTTTATGACACCTAAAGTAACATCCATAAATAACTTAAATTCATAATAATAATTAAAGGAAAATTTGCAAATTAAAAATAGGAGTCCATGTCTAATACAATCTAAATTAACTCAAATTTAGGGGGAAATAAACATTAACAATTTGATTTTCATACGAGTTCCAAAGTAAATCCATGAAAAATAAAATATATCTATTATATACTAAAACTCAATGACATGAGTTTTACAATTGATAAAAAAAGAGAAATAAGATATAAATTTTTTAAAAAAGAAAAACATCCGACCCTTAATTCAGTGGGACCTTATTATTGTCGATAAATGATTACCAGTGGTTGTTATAGATAAAACAAGGAATATTATAAGACAAAGCTACCCAGTATAGATTCTAGATGAACCCAATTAATAAAAAGAATCTTAGATGATCCGCACTGAAAGCCACATATGAGAGACAAAGAAGGACATAGATGGGCAAAATAAATAAGTAAAAGCTATGCATGGAAAAAACAAAAAGTGGAACCTGGCAAGAAAATTAGGAGATACGAAAAAAGACAATACCTATTTTATCTACACACTTTTCAACAATGTGTGTTTATAACTTTGAATTTTTTTTTGCTAGAATCACCCTCGATGTGATGTATTCTAATTAAAGTTGAACTATATCAACTGTTGGGTGTTATCTATGATATAATAAAAACTTATGATAGTTGATTATATCAAGTAAGAAAAAAGAGAAATATTATAGAAATTCTTTCAAAAATAAAAACATATGTCCCTTAATTTGGTGAACCCTAACTATGTTTAGCAATCCATAACCGATGGATGTTACCTAATAAATAAGAATAATTGCTGAAAATTATCAAAAGAAAACATATAGCAATTAATTAGATGGACCCTTCTTGTGATAAACAAATCATAGCCAATTATTTTTCTTGATCTATGAAAGTACGCATGAAGTTGGTTTGCACCGTGTTATGCATGCAAGTATAGCTAGTCAACTCTTGTACGAAATTAAGACGTAAGTGCTAGAGATAAAATTGAACTCAAGCAATCCACGCACAAACACGAACTTGTCTACAATATCCATTATAATTTGTATTCTTTTAATTATATTAATATGGATACAACTATTGTCTCTATTATTGGAGATACCAATTAAAACTTATAAAGAACACGCATTTCCTCCTAAAGATATAATTTTTATTATTTGTTTTAACATATACTACTATATATTAATACAAGCATGAAAATTGAATCGAATTGTATTGTTCTAAAAATTCCAATATTTGAATTCTTTTGTGTGATCTACAACCCTTTATTTTTGTTTTGCATGTAGTTTCTTTATTATCTATCATGTATGTACTACTAAATTAATTAAATATACTCTAAAAATAATGTTGCAGAGGTGCGTGGGCACTGTTTTAGTTTGAGATAAAATTTGAATACCCTGTCACGGTGCCCCAACTGTGTTGGTGGCGATGAGAGAGTATAGTGGAGTTCTTGGTCGAGTTCTCCACCATACCATAACCACAAGTTCTTGTCGGAAACTTTTTAAGTTTTTTTTGGGTCAAGTTGTAGGTTTTCCATACCACGCACGGTTCTGATTGCTAATGCGGTTTCAAGAACAGGTGAAGCTGCGTGATTCTTGGTGTGAAAAAACAATCACAAATTTGACGAATATGGGCTGCTCTTCATGAAAAGAAAAGGGGCCAGAATGGTCGTGGCATCTAGTTCTACTAACAGTCTTAACACTACGCTAAATGCCCATCCTGCTTGATTGGGTTGAAAATAGTAGTTTATAGATAAAATTATATTGTAGCTGGCTGAAATTATACTGTAGCTGAAGATAGTTTATTTGGCGTAATTAAATTTACAAAAAAAATTTAAAAATAAAAAAAATATGTTAGCTCATTATGGACAACGCAAACGAATACGAGAAAAAAACCGGCAATAAATCTCAAAAAGTCAAAAGTTTAAAAAAGGATGAAATTTATAAATAGTAAATAATAAGCTAAAAGTCAAAAATTTAAGTGAAAATGAGCGGGACGTAAATCAGATAGCCACTTCATGCAAGAAAAGAAGGCACCGAATCAACGTGCTCCTGCATTTTTTTTCGGCTAGTGTTTCACAAAGAAATCATATCTTAGAAAAGAACTAGCGTGTACTAGTTCTTTATGCATGACGTAATCTTTATTGGAGTATACTAGCGTGTGCTTAGAAAAGAACTCGAGGAGGTTAGTAGGAGTACGAGTAATGTTTTAAATTGGAAGATTATTTTTGTAGTTTATTGTGTAGCTTTCGCAGTTACCAGTTGCCCTTAATGATTGCGTAAAATAGTGGGCGCTTTCTCACCAGCTTCCGCATGATCGGTGACGTATTCATGACCAGCACCGTGGAATAATGTAATTCGGTACAGTGTACTGACTAGCTAGCAGTGATCTGCATGCGCATATGCACAAAATATTGACATTGATTTTTTTCCATAGTAATATGTGTCATTTGTGTGTGTTTTTTTTAACTTAAGAAGGAAGAGGACAAAAGTTCATGCATGAAAATCGCAGACAGGGCTGTAAAAATTAAGTAAAAAATTAATCCCCGGTTGTTTTACTTTTAGCAAATGGACAAAGCAACAGAGACAGTCGAAATCTAGCATTTACCCAAACCAAGTAATAATGATCGTAAAACCGGTTGGACGACTGCAAAAGTTAGCGTTAATCATGCTGCTAAAAAGTGCTCCGTGTCCTTGTCAAGTGTCTCAACTACTGTCGGGCGTGCCTGCTGATTATGCAACGCCAAAACCCTAAAATACAACTTGTCGGTCGCCGCCACGTCAGCTCCGACGAAACGATCGGTAGGTTTTATCGGCAGCTGGCTAGGCTTGACCACCTGTTTGTCTCGCTAATCTTAGAAACCCCTCGGCTAAACAACAAGGGTTAAGTATCCAGCACAATATTTCCAATCAAAATAATAAGGTTTCACTCGCCCCGCTCGGTTGGGCTGAAAAGCTGTAGCTTATGGCTGAAATTGCACTGTAGCGACTGAAATTTCACTGTAGTTGAATGTGACTTATTTGGTGTAATTAAATTTTAAAAAAATTTAAAAATAAAAAATATACTAGCTCATCACGGACAACGCAAACGAATAGGAAAAAAAACCAGCAAAAGAGCTAAAAAGAGCCAAAAGTTCAAAAAAAGACGAAATTTATAAATAGTGAAAAATAAGCCAGAAACTGAAGCCGAAACGAGCGGAGCCAGGTAAAAATTCAGGGACCCTTCACGTGTATGAACACCGTTTGCCAGCTCTTAGGAGTTGCTAGAACTTGATTTTCTTGGAGCTGTTGGATGATGTGTCTGCCTAGATAAGGAAACGGCCGGATTCTCCTACTTAACCCTTGTTGTTTAGAAGGTAGATAGGGACAATGGTTTCACTAAACTCTCTGGGCCACTCAATAAAAATCCGACGTTCCAGATGTCACGCCAGCGACACGAGTACACGAACTTGCTAAATACGGTGCAGTACCTGAGGGAATCTTAAACACTTGGTTTGCATCAAATTACAATGATGAAAGACAAAGGGTTTGCTGTCGTGCTTTCCTGAGGCAGAGCAATCAGCAGGTACTGCTCTGTATTTTTCCGAACGTCTCTAGTCCTTTTTAGGAGCACTATAATCACTCACTACTAACCGTCACGATTAAACAAAGTTAACTCATTGATAACTATCTCATGAAACCACATAATGATATTTATGTTATGATAACTGCCCCATGAAACCACATAATTACATTTATGCTGTGGTTATTAGCTACAGGACAGTTCAAAAAAGGAGAGAGATATGCACGGTTTAGCAAAAAAAAAATATGAACTTACTCTATCAAGTGGCACGCCACATCACTGCACAAAGTAACAAGTCACGCGAATATGCGTGCGCGTGTTCAGCCAAAGCCCTCCTCATGTCATCCTGATCCATGTGTCACATGGTTCAAGGAGTAGTAAAGGCTCCACCTTATAAATTGATCTTCTCCACATTGTCAAAATAATATGATACTAAACCATGTATACTTTGGAATTATAGAAAATAGGTCTCACTCATATGAACCTATTTCTAATAGGTACTACTTGCTTGTAGGTGTGCAATCGGAGCGTTTATAGATGAATATCGTTCATTATGTACTTATTTCATTTTTTTTTAAGAGTCAAAGTTGGACACTGATAGCGTTTGATACTCATTTCTCCATTCCGTATTCGCTTTATAAACTTTCGGTCGGTTGATCAGACATAAATTAATCGTTTCTTTTGTATCCCTATATAGGACATTAGACAGTAGAGGTGCAATCAGCCCGAGCACATAGAAACTAATAATCAAGATGTCGAAGGAAGAGAACTCCCTGCTTGTTCAGATGTGACAATCTATCTATCTGTTGTAATGTTCTTAAATAGTCACAACAGATTTTCTCATATCATCTGATATACAGATGGATATCGTTCATTTCGTATCTTATGCCACATTTTTTATAGAGTCAGCGCCAAATGCAAATAATATTGGATACCTTATTTTTTATATTCGTCCTGTAAACTTTGGTCTAATAAAAATTATGGACATGCCCAACTTTGCTTGTAACTTGGTTGTGTCATTTTCTTAAAAGGAAAAGAAGATTTATGCGCGTATGGACATGACATAAAGTTGATTAATTTTCCAAACCGAATGTTTTCTCTAGCGCCTACACGTAGGCGAGCATTCATGGATTATTGCAAAGGTTACTGTCCTTTACTGTAGAACTTTCCACACGTGACATCTCGATCACGAAAACCAGAAGTCCGTGTCGACGATCGCATCTTATGTCACTAACGAGAAAATGACATGAAGCTAAAACTCCTCTAGGCATCTATACTCTTTTGGCATTTTTCAGAGTACCCGGCCTGGGTACCATGTTATCTGGGTACCAAGTTTTGCTGTTTTTAAATTGCTCTTAGATACATACAAGTGCAGTGATGTATAATATATTAGGTAAATCTGTTAACATTTATTAATTCAAAAAGGCATCAATTTAGAAAGGAAGTTTTTGATTTAGTATGCTGAATCAATCCTGGATGGAAAGTCTCAATCATGAAACTTGAGCACTATGATACCTCTATTATTTGGAGCAACTCCAGCAGGGCCCCTACTTGAGCCCTCATCCAACTTTTGAGGGCCGAGGGGCAAAAAACTCACTCCAGCAGGGCCCCTACTTGAGCCCTCAAAAGTAAGGGGCCCTCAAATCTCCCCCTCGAGCCCTCATTCCTGGGGGTCTAGAGGGAGCCCCTACTTTTGAGGGCTCAAGTAGGGGGCCCTACTGGAGTGAGTTTTTTGCCCCTCGGCCCTCAAAAGTAGGATGAGGATGAGGGTGTGTCCTATGTGTCATCCCCTCTAAGAATGAATTTGAGGGTCCTGTTTTGAGGGCTCCTGCTAGAGTGTAGCCCAAAAACAGAGCCCTCAAAAGTAGAAAGAACCCTCAAATAAAAAGTAGGGGCCCTGTTTGAGGGCTACTGCTGGAGTTGCTCTTATACTATATATATAATATTTTAAAAGCAAATGAATTATGATCTGTTCTTTTGGTTTTTGGGATTTTAGTTTCAATGAAATCAAAACAAATGGTCTAAACAACTGTCAGAGCCCAAAATATATGTTTCATTTATATCAACATTTTCATCATTCACTATAATCTTAAAAAGCTATCAGCTATAGCGTAAAGGAACATGTCCTATCTGATTTACAACCATCCGCTACTGCATTGCTAATTTGGTATTCCGGAAAGACCAATAACAAGACGACGGCAACGAATCGAAAGGCTTGATTACACTCACCCGGTTAAACCAAATAGCCTCCTAGATTATTACCGAGCACAAAACTTGAAAAATAGATCAGAGTAGTGCTTCCTTAATAAATGCAAGCAACAAACGAATTTAGAAATTCAGTCTCATTCTAGCTGGTGTGAATGTTTTTATCTGACATACGGTTCATTTGGGCCCCATGCAGTTGCTGTTTAATCTGATTAATGATCCACTTGCAGAAAGAAAGACTTATCCCTTTGCCCTCCGGTGCACGTTTGTTTGAAGAAGCCGCCCTCTTGAGTCTGAGGTCAAGCAAACTCTTCATGATGGCCACTTGTACGACTTCTATTTGACCAAATGCTGAAACAGAACATTGAACAAACTGGCTGGGACCCAACTAAATTTAAGGTGGTGTTTATTTGGGTTTTTTTTGGCTTATGACTGAAAAGCACTGTAGCTGGCTGAAAAAACACTGTAGCTGACAGAGGCTTATTTAGTATAATTAAATTAAAAAAATATGTTAGCCCATTACGTATAATACAAACAAATACGGGAAAAAAGAACCGGCAAAAAAGTTCAACAAAAAGCCAAAAGTTCAGAAAAAGATAAAATTTATGAATAGTGAAAAATAAGCCAGAGGCTAAAAGCTGAAACCAAAACGATCACAACCTTAAACATGGTTTTTATGTTCTTAATCTGGACATCTTTTGTTAGAAATACATCTCGTTGGCATGCATCTTCCTCGAGCGATCCATTGAACCAAGTGCGTACTCCTATACGAGAAACAAATTAACGAAGAACAGTGAGTCAGCAAGTGCATGACCGATACGTTGGCGGCCAGTGATCTCGGAGTGGACAGTGGGTGATGACATGTCCAATGTGTTTGTTTGTTTGTAAGGTGCGACGTAAGAACGGGGCCAAGTATAACGAAAAATAACAAGCTAGGTCACAAAGAGTGTCACTAGGCTTATTTATGGTTGAGTTCTTTTAGCATGTAGTTTGGGTCTTTTTGTTTATGTTTTTGAATTCTGATTGCTCATGAAAGATAGTACGTAGAGGAAAATAGTTGTATATGATTTTGATCGATACAGCTGAGTTCAGTACAGTGTCTACTATAATATATCTGTGTATCCTATTTTATAAATATATATCGTTTAAAAGCTAATTACTGTGACAGCAAATAATAAATCAAAATCAAACCGAAAGGAATCCAGCCTATGATTGTACCACTTGGAACTCGAAACTAGGTTAATAGTGAAGGTGTTGTTTGCCCAAGGTTAATCGTGCAAATTAGGTCCCTACAGTTATCACTTTTGTCCTCCACTCCAGGACTCTGCAGTCAACATCTGTAAATATGTTCTGATTGCTTCTGCACACTGGGGGCCTAGGCGGTACTGCCTTCTTCACTTGATGAGAGGAGAAAACTTGGCATATTTTATTTGGCACTACTGTCGTATGGAAAATCGTGTTTTCCATGTGCAAACATTTAACTTGTGAAAGCTCAAAATGATTATTTTGAGTGGGAGATTACTCCGCAATCTAATTTAAAACTTTAACCTTGAGAATATCCTACTTGTGGATGTTTCTCATGTATCATATTTTGAAGCAAATATTGATGTAAAATAAAATTTCAGGAAGGACCGACAAGCCCCCGATGTTTTGTACCAAATAGCAGTAGCTTATTTGGTTTATTTTCTCGCCAAAATTTGACCAAAGTTAGGGCAATAACAAATAGTTGCCCGGTGGAAATTTATTAAATTTCTTACAAAGAAATGAGTAAATTTAGGGCCTGTTTGGTTGGTGCCTAAGCTTGCCATGCCTAAGTTTAGGCAATGTGTGGCTGCCACAGAAAGTGTGGCTAACAAAATCGAAGCCACACTTGTGGCAAAGTTTGGCAAGAAACTGAATCTATGACGTGTGGGGTCAGGTGCTAAGAAAGTGTAGTGAACCAAACAGCTACCTAAAAATTGTGGTACGCCTAACTTATGGCTAGGCAACTTCTGGTCATGAACCAAACAGGCCCTTAGCCACCAAACTATCACTAAGATTCCAAGCAAGCAAGCAAGCATGGTTGTACAGAGAGCCGCCAAAATAGTATGCCGTGGTGACCGGGAGATTCGAATGGACGACGACCAACTTTGCCGTCAATCTCCTCGTCCATGCTTTCACTACACAGAGGCCCTATATTTTGGTAGCTTATGATTTTTTTAAATAAATCGGTGAGATCGTTTCTTCGTCGCTGTTTCAAAGTGATTAAGCGGGACAGTTTTTTTCAAAGTGGCTTATCGACGTTCGATTTGTTCGCATAAATATTTGTGTTAAAACAAAAATTATCGGCTACAGTCATAAATTCTCAATCATAGTCGAAAATAACACTCCCAGTGAGAAGGAAAATGAAAATGAAAAGTAGTAGGCAACCTGATTTCTGCTAGTCAAAAGGCTACACGTTTCCACCAACGTCAACTTGTGTGTGTGTACGAGTGTGCGGAAGGTGGCCGTCCAGCTAATAATTCTTCAACCGAGAAGAGAGAAAAGATGAGAAGTTGGTTGGCTTTTGGGCTTTCTGAAAAGCCAAGAAAAGACTAAGGAAGTAATGCCTCCTTGTTTTTGAATTAAGGGTTTAATATCGCCTCTTTGTTAGGTCACAACTCGCAAGCATAATCCTGGAAAGAAAACTCGCAAGCACAAAAAAGAAAGCAATTTAGAGCCATGACTCTATCATAGGAAAAACAGTAAGTGTTGTTATTGAAAAGGGAAAACAAAAAGCCATGAAAATGACACCTTTTTGTTGGCTTATCATTTGAGCAAAAGAAAAGCCTCACCAACAGCACGTGGGACTCGTTCAAACGAAAAGAAATGGAAAGATTAAACTATGGGCGTGAGTTTTTCATTCTTTTCCCCAGTGCTCCTTAACTTTATTTCTTTTTTTAACTGTGATCGATTATTATTGACTCCTCTCTTTTCACAAACAAACAAAACGATTTCTCCATCGTTGCCATTTCGAAACGACTAATCATGACAGCTTTCTCAAAACGGTTTATCAATATTTAATTCATTAATATATACACTTATGTTAGAACCACAAGCTACCAGCCGCTGTAAGAAAGAACGCACCAATTATCTTGGCAATGGCTAAACCTCAAACGTAGATTCTCTCAATCTGATCCAAGTGATATCGCTACTCGTTTGTTCTAACAGTAAGCAATGGTCTTCATTAGTGTTCAATGAGCTGTAGAAAACCCAGAATACAAGGGAGGAATCTTTTAACTCTTGGCAAGTTGGCATCAACTATCATAACCTTGTGCACTACCATTTCGCTATATCAAGAAACTATCGCATATTTTACCTACAAGTTACAACTGTTGCTTCGACGCAAGCAAAAACACCATGGTCAAGCTCGTGCCGCTACCATGCAAGCTAAAGCACGACGAAAGGGATGGCCGGAGCGGAGAGAGAGGGGTGCCGGAAGAGTAGCCCTCTCTCATACTTTGACAAATCTACACCGTACTTTTAAATATTTTAAGATGTATTGTTGTCGTTAGCGCTACTAGATTCTTCACCAAATGTACAACTTATTTGACCCCAGGCTCGGGGATGGGAAGCTAATTGGTGGTTAAATATCTTTCACTTTTGATCCTGATAATTGACAACTCGAGGGAGTGATTGAAAAGTTAAGATTTGATAGGCCGGAAAAAACCGCACGAGGGGTAATAACAAGGATAAAAAACGGGACTTTTTAGGTTACCAATTAATTTTAATTCATCACCCGACATATATACTGCTACCTAGGCATCACCAGATGCACCAGCATCGATCCCTGCTCCTCGCTGGCTCGCATAAAAGCGAAGCCCCATCCTTTCCAGTGGTCTGTCCGGGCTAGGCCAGCACACCAGACTAGCTAGCTAGCCAGCTCTCTGCCTCTACGTCAGTCCTTGCCTCTGCCTGCCTATCTATCAGCCGCCTATGTGAAGCTAGCCACTAGCTGTTGATGCGAGTGAGGTCGGTCGCCATGGCTCTCACGGCGGCGGCGGCGGCGGCGGGCAGGATGGAGGACGACCACGACGAGTACGCCAAGCTCGTTCGGGGGATGAACCCGCCGAGGTGATTGAGCAAAATCTCTTCTTGGGGTTTTTTTTTGTAGTTCTTGATTAGATGCGCGGTAGCGCCTCTGTTCGATTTGGTTTTGATTTGATTCGCCTTTTGTTGCTGTGCTTTCCTTTCCATCCATACCCTGTTCTTGCTTTCTTGGATTCTGGGGTTTTGTTAGGCCTTGCTGTTGCTGCTGCTGCAACGAAGACGAAGTACCTTGCTTGTGCCGACTTCTATCATCTCCTCCTAGTTATTCAGTTCTTGTTTCAAGTATTTGGTTTTTTTGTCTCGTCATATCGGTTTATAAATTTTCGGTGCCTCGAGTTCTACTTCCACGCAACCTCAATTTTACCCGAGCAAGCTGAAGCGTGCGCTTTTGGAACGTCTGGAGCCATAACCGAAGCGAACTTCCCAACAAAACCATTTCCGTTCTTTCCGGACGAAAAAGAAAATAATTCAGTCGATATCTTCCGTTTCGTTTAATTCTTCAGGGTTGGAACCCTCAAGTTCTCCACTTTTTCACCACGATGGCTTCTCTGAATTGATCTTTCTTTCCCTTTTTTGCCACTCAAATAATGGGATTCGACAAGCGTTCTCGTCAATTTTCCTGACAAGCCTCCTTTAAAAAAAAAAATCCTGACGAAGTTGCCTGCAACATGCTCCTCTGCTCTTCTTTTTATCCTTGCTCTGTTCTGTCTGAAAACTGTTCTTTTCTTGGATTTCACTGTGCTCTGATGATTCAATAGCATTGATTTACTGACACGCACCGTCGTTGAATGTGTGTCCAGGGTTGTGATCGACAACGATGCCTCCGACGACGCGACGGTGATCCGGGTGGACAGCGTGAACAGCCACGGCACGCTCCTCGCCGTCGTCCAGGTCATCGCAGACCTCAACCTCGTCATCCGCAAGGCATACTTCTCCTCCGACGGCAGCTGGTTCATGGACGGTGAGGGCCGAATCACCATGTTGATCACTCCCTCCGTTCCGCGCTCACCAATTCCCATAGATTCTGACAAATTTCGATTCTTTTTTTGTATTGTAATCTCCAGTGTTCAATGTCACCGACCGTGACGGGAACAAGGTTCTTGACGAGCCAAGCATCTCCTACATTCAAAGGGTAATTCCATTTACTAACTCGTTTACTGAAATGTGTGGCTGCGTAGTAGCGGAGTATTGGTTCTTCAATCGTGCCAAGAGTTTGATCCGTGAGATTGAATTGTTAGCTGCAGACGCTGGAGTCGGAGGACTGCTACTACCCGGAGGTGCGCAACACGGTGGGCATCGTGCCGTCGGAGGAGTACACGTCGATCGAGCTCACGGGCACCGACCGCCCGGGGCTGCTGTCCGAGGTGTGCGCGGTGCTCGCTGGCATGCAGTGCGCCGTCCGGAGCGCCGAGCTGTGGACGCACAACACGCGCGTCGCGGCCGTCGTGCACGTCACGGACGCGGACCCGTCCGGCGGCGGTGGCGCCATCGAGGACGAGGCCCGCATCGCCGACATCAGTCGGCGCCTCGGCAACCTGCTGCGCGGGCAGAGCGACGTGCGCGCCGCGGCCACGCCGGCGAGCCTTACGCACAAGGAGCGCCGCCTGCACCAGATGATGTTCGACGACCGGGACTACGGCGCCGGCTCCGGCCCCACGCGGACGGAGGTCTCCGTGACGCCCTGCGCCGAGCGCGGGTACACCGCCGTCGTGGTGCGGTGCAGGGACCGCCCCAAGCTCCTGTTCGACACCGTCTGCACCATCACCGACATGCAGTACGTCGTCCACCACGGCACCGTGAGCACGGAGCCGGCCGACGGCGCGTACCAGGAGTACTACATCCGGCACGTGGACGGCCACCCGGTCAGCTCCGAGGCCGAGCGCCGGCGCGTCGTGCAGTGCCTCGAGGCCGCCATCGAGCGCCGCACCGCCGACGGACTGGAGCTGGAGATTCGCACCGACGACCGCGCCGGCCTGCTCTCCGACGTCACGAGGATCTTCCGGGAGAACGGGCTGACGATCCGGCGCGCCGAGATCTCGTCGGAGGGCGGGGAGGCCGTGGACACCTTCTACCTGTCCGACCCGCAGGGCCACCCCGTGGAGGCGAAGACGATCGAGGCGATCCGCGCACAGATCGGTGAGGCCACGCTGCGGGTGAAGCACAACCCGTTCGCCGAAGACGGCGGGAGGAGGAGGGGGTCCGAAGACGACGTCGCCGGCTCGACGGCGTTCGTCTTCGGGAACCTCTTCAAGTTCTACTGCCCGTTCCAGAACTTCAGCCTCGTCAAGCTCTACTCGTAATGCTACTGGTTGTCTGGATGGATTATGGATATACGTCATACATAGGAATTGTGAACGTGATCATCAGTTTGCTAATTTTTTCACAGGTTTTTGCATAGTTAGTGGTTAATTGGGCCTTTCAGATTTCACTGTAAATATGGGTTTTCCCCTTCTTTTTTAGAAGATGATGATGATCCAGTGTGGGTGTAGATTAGTTATCACAAGGTACCAAGTACAAACTCAGCAGTGGTAGCTAGGGTCAGAAAAGATACCAACAAGTTTAGTTCAGTATACTGGAATTGGGGTATCCTACATCTCTGTAGATACTCATCCTGTACATATATTCTTGTGGGGTAAAAGAATGAACGAAGAAACCTGTAAATACTTCATGCATCTCGTATTTTTTTCTGTTAGAATTTGCATGTTCAGTTTGCAGGTGCAAGTGCCCAGTACAAGTGTACAACCTGCACATGCAAATGCCAGCAGTCTTCAAGCAATCGAAGAGCAAGATGCCGACATCTACATGGACCAATCCAGCCCCAACATGCCGCATGGTGGCACGAACGTGCCAAAACACACTGCAAGCCAAGCATAGATCGTCGAGTGACCCGGAATCCCTGACAACCTGACGAAGCCATGGCAAGCTTTGATCTCTTCAGACCAGGAGCCTTCGCTTATCTCCAATAAATAAACACATGTTTTCTTGTCATTTTTTAAAGTGATTTATTGAGACAGTGCTTTTAAAATAGCTTATCGGCATTATGCATATTTATATATGCATTTATGTTAGAACTAAAAAAATTACAAATCATAGTTATAAGTTATCAACCGTAGTAGAAAAAAACCACTTATGGCTAGCTACTTGGGTTCAGTTATTGAACTAAATTGAACTGAATTCAATTCCCTCGCTGTGAATGGGATACGTGGGCTTTGCTTTGGCCCATTACATAATTCACTTGTACGAAACTACATACAGAAAGAAAATCAATGTCAGAATCCAGGGTGTCATATTGACCGTTTTTTGTTTAGGATTAATAGCTTTTAGTTGTACATATTGACCTTTTTTGGTTAGGATTAATAGTTTTTAGTTGTAGCTGATAGTTTTTGTTTGTATTTTTTAGATAGTGATAGATGGTAGAGATGCTACGTGGATGACATACACGGTTTTAGACTCGAAAAACCGTTTGGAGAATTTGTTTCCAAAAATCGACTCAGGAAATCATTTGGAGAATACGTTTCAAGAAACCATTAATTTGTTTTGATTTTTGTAGAAGCTAAAACCCAAAACCTAAAATCCCAAAATAATGAGGCCATTATTATACACTTATCACATAGCACAGGGTTGTGAGAGCACCTCCAATAGTGCCACTATAGTAGTCTCTTAGCTATACTACGTCATCAAATTCCTAACTAGAGGAGAGAGGAGGCGAGAAAAGAGAATATGCTATCTCTTATACAAGAGACAATCTGAGTACATAAACCAACACAAATATTGTAGGATCAAGTGTGGCGACTAGAGGGGGGGGGGGGGGTAAATAGGCGCCCAAATTAATTCCGAGGCTTTTCAAAATCTTTTCCTTTCAGCATAAGCAAAACTCTTCAATCCAGTAGTTATGGAAGATATAAAGATTAGAGACAAATAATCACAAGGGAAGACCTGATCAAAATAGAGCAAAACATGCTTTGAAAACCTCCGGCGGTCTGACCTCTACGTACATAGCGGTCTGATCTCCATGAAGGGGGTGGTCTGACCACCAGGTTGGTCAGACCTCTGTTTCAATGGTGAAAAGTAAAATCAGGGAATGCTATGGTAACCCTGGTCATACTACTGCACAGTGCCAGTCAGACCGTTGCTACAATGATTTTAGGAATGAACATTAATTTTAATGCTATTTCAAATCCGAAAATCCATGCAACTTTTGATCTGTTGATCCAATGACTTAAAACTTTGCATGTACTTTGTCTAGGATGTTAGGAACCTATTCCAATCAATGATTAAGAGAATCATTGTCAAAGTTCCAACATCTTTCCATTCGAAGGAAGGGTGCACCAAAACCGATCAAAAGAGGGAAATCTCGATCTGCTCTTACTTGTGAGTTCTTGATGATCTAGATGACCTTAGATAGGTTCTCACATGTCATAGCAAGCTAGATCATAGTATGAACTCAAGCCAAAATACTCACAACACCAAAACTCCAAAATCAATCCTTCTTGAGCCAATCCTTCTCACATGTCGAAGAGAGGTAGCATCACCTAATCGAAGTCTCTCCTCTCTACACGTGGTCCTATCCACTAGAAGGAGTTTCCTAGTGTTGACTTATTCCTCACTTTTGCTATCATAACATGACAATCAAAAGTCAACAACGATACACAGATGATCTCTGAGTGTTTATCCTACCCTCGTTTATGCCTTTGATTTGATTAACTTGGTTGAAGAAAGGAAACATCACCTAGTCGAAGTCTCTCCTCTCTGCACGTGGTCCTGCCCACTAGAAGGAGCTTCCTAGCGTTGACTCATTCCTAACTTTTGCTACCAGAACATGACAATCGAAGTCGACAATGATGATCGGATGAACTACTCTGCTCTTTTCATACGTTTCTTTGTACTATTTGCTTTGTTTATTCATATAATAAAGTAAATAGTCGGGGGCTAGGATAAAGTTATCAATATAACTGTAATTTTTAGTCATAATTTCATCTTCTTTCTTGGTTTTCTGTCTTACGAGTACTAACTACTCAATGAGATAGATTGCAGGAAAAGGGAGATGATTTCCATTAATGTAACATCCTGAAAAATATAAATAATAAATTATGGAGCTTTTGGATTATTTTATTTGATTTCCATTTGAAATTGGAGTTTGTTGACTTTTTGTAAATATAAAGGAATTTCAAAAGTAAAAAGAGGGAAGAAATCAGCACATAAAATGACACAACCTGAACATTGAATAAAGAATCTGAAAAGGTGATCCAAAAGAATTAGAAAGTAAAAATAATAAGCATCTACAAGAATATATATACATATGTATGTATATATATGTATGCATACAAGTAAATATAACAAGAAAATAATCTTTATATATAATAAATATCAACAAAATAATGAATGTAGAATTACAGGGAGCAAGGAAGTGAATATATATACACACATAAATACCCAATAGGAAAATCAAAGAAAATACAAAAGAAAAAGAAAATAGAAAAAGGAAAATCGGCCGGTCCGGCCATCACCCCGGCCCAGCCCTCTCTTCACGCGCAGCCAGCGCAGCCCAACCCCGCGCGCGCCCGCTCGCGCCTCTCCGCGTCTGGCCGGTGGACCCGCTCCCCGCGCCCCGCGTCTCGCTGCTTCGCGGTCCCCATGTGCCAGGCGCTTTCCCCCGCTGGCTGGTGGCCCCGCCCGCCTGCTCTCCTCTTCCCCGGCTTCTTCTTCCTCCACGCGCCCGCAGCGCCAGCTTCGCCTCGCCTCTGCTCTCCCTCGCGCCTGCCGCAGCCAATCCCTCCCCCCTCTCTCTCACATCTCGCGGGCAAATTCAAAGCACCCCTGTGCTCTCTCTCTCTTACACCAAATCTCGGGGAGATTTGATTCACCTCCCCTCGTCGGCGTGAGCAGGGCGGAGGCCACTGTCACCTCGCCACGCGCCCCTCTCTCCGGCTATAAAAGCCTTACCTGGAGATCGCAAACGCGTCGCCCTGCTTCACTCCCCCCTCCCCTGCCCGCATTTGGTCTGAAGTGCCCCAATTCCTCGCCGGCGCCCTCGTCTTCCCGAACTCCCGCGAACGCTCACCCACCACACCGAGCCACCAGAGCTCAATCCCTTGCTCATGAACCATCTCCGGAGCCAGGCGAAGCTAACCCCCTCCTCCACTGGGTCCCCCGTCGCCTGAGCTTCGCCGGCGACGACAGCCTTCCCGAACCTCCGCCGCCGCACGCCGCCGGCTCGCCACCGTGCTCCTCCACCCCGGCCGCCTACACCAGGAGATTCGCCTTCACGCCAGGGTTGTATTCTACGCACGACCCGGACCCCTCCGGCTACCACTCTCCGCCGTCGTCACCGCCTTCTTCTTCCTCTGCTCGGCCCCCTCAGCGAGCTAACTCAAAAGGTATAGCTGCCCTATATGGGTAAGCATCGCTCGGGCGTCCGAGTGGCTTCCAGCGCTATCTCTTCTCCCTCCCTGCTCCCGCGTCGCGCGTTCGAGTCCGGCTCCGCGCGTGCGGTCGAGCAATTCTTTTGATTTTTCTCTCGGGCTGAGAGGTGGGCCCCAGTTGTCGGTCGCTTAACCGAAGCAGCCCACTGACCGCTGGGCTCCACTGGTCAGTGGGACATGTATATAGAACGCATACTGACATATGGGCCCCACTGGCCATAGACACAGTAATAAACGAATAAAGAAAAAGTTAAAAATTAAGAAAATGACATGTGGGACCCACTGTCAGAAATTTCATATTTTCTGGAATTAATTCAACCTGAGAACTTTAAATGAATATAACTTATTCATTTTAACTCCAAATTAAGTGAGACAAATTTCTAAATTCATCTAAATTCAAGATCTATCCAATGGAACTGAAATCATAATTTTTAGAGTTCATTCGAATTTATGGTGATATTTTGTTGATTGGATGTTTTCTTTTTATCCAAATTTTCGCGCACGGTTAAAATAGCGTACGAGGCTCAAGAGGAGGAGATCGAGGCAGCAACCCTAGAAGCACCAGAGAATCCGGATCCCGACCACTGTGACCAAGGCGAGTCAATACTTTGATCATATTGAACCTACATTTCATGCAAATTATCTTGTTTTAAATTAACAAAATTGTATGCTGTTATTTTTATGCAAATACATGCTAAATTTAATATTCTAGTTATACGCCACTGTTTACCTTGAATAATAATACCCCCTCCATTGAAATGATTGAATGTATGAACCTTGTCGCCCTAGTAAAATTTTACCAGTAACATTTCGAAAATAAGTCCCTAATGATATGCTACGCTTAGTACTGCATCGTTATACACGGGGCGCTGAAATGCCCCAAGTTTCATTGTCACTTTTAATCGTAAGAAACAGGTTTGGGCAGTCATGGTGATAATGACTGATATACTTGATATAACTATTTTACACACCCCAATGTTCCCAACTTGCTTAAATATCTGGGCGGATTGGTTCGAGGGTGTGTATGTGTGGTGCAGTGGATGCACAAAGTGGGTTAGTGATAAGACCGCCCAGGTGCCACTAAGGACTGAATCTTGTCATGTCACCCCGTGTAAAACAGTACAACCACAAGTCTGTAAAGTACAACTTGGCTAAGTAAATTTATCGAAACTCCGGACTCATCTCACTGGTAGGGGGTGTGAAGGGGTTATGCTATGGCAAGGGGGCCTGAAGGGACACCAGTGTAGGGTGAAGTTTCCCAGTCGTGCTAGCGCAGAGGGGAGTGGAGCCCGTACGCTAGTAGCCGTGGGGGACATCCCGCGCACAGATGGGACCCACCGCAAGTGGGCAGTTTCCCATAAATGTGAGATGACAAAAGGGTCTAGATACTTTGAAAAGTCACTGTGATAGTCTGCTCAACCACACGTCTAAGGAATCGTGTGGGGCAACGAGTTGATTGTCTCTTGTGGTGAAAGTGTACAACCTCTGCAGAGTCTAAAACTATTCGAATAGCCGTGCCCACGGTCAAGGGCGGACATGGGAACTTAACCAGATATAGTTCTATTTCAAAATGCCTTATGATGGGTTGGAAAAGCGAAAGGGCGATGGACTGCCCTGCTTTGGAATTGTCCTGGGTGTCGTCCCAGTGGTAAGTTAAGCGGCTATAACACTGAAGAATTGCTATATGGTGCAGATGCCATGTAACGGTGGATGGAATCTGAATCACTATTATTACTGCATTCATTTACAACATATACGTGTGTTCAAAATGCTAGGTCTTAAGGAATTTTTATATAATTGTATTCAAAAGCACTCTTCGCAAAAGAAAATAAACTTAAGCCATCCTTGATTAGCCATACATGTTTTATACTGCATTCTGTGTGTTGATTCGCTGAGCACGGGGTCGGAGTGCTCACGCTCGCTTTTGCGGCAAAAATCCAGAAGCAGGAACGCAAGACCACTACGCCTACGAGGAAGCTCCCGCCACGGAGGAGAAGAATGACGAAGGAAACTAAGGCGTATGCTTCGTTAAGTAGACATGGACAAGTGGACCTCCGGCGTTGTGTGCACGTATGTTACTAGTTAGCTGGCGACATATAATGCACACAGTACCTTCCAGTCGCTTGCCTGTGGATTTGGGTTTGCTTTTGCTGTATTTCCGCTGTGCGTACTTGTAATAAGGATATCTGGCCTGATCGGCCCCTTTTGTAAACTCTATCACTCGACGTGGTGTATTTCAATTTATGTAATATAATGGTTGATTATGCGATGTATGAAATGATTCAGCAATGTACCTGTGTGCACTAACTACTGATCCATGGATTAGTGCAGTGAAACACAGTAAGATTCGGATTGAAAAATCCGGGTCTGACAGCGCTTGTATCAGAGCATACGACTGCAGGGTAAAAGCCGTAGAATGGTCGTTAGAAGAACCTTAGGGTGGTAATTTTTAAAAATACCAAAGGTATTTCTAAAAATATAGCGTATTAATGCTACTCGTACCCTTCCTAGTTCTGCACCCCTTTACTTTTTCAGTTAACTATTTTTAAACGTTACTAACGCAAAGTAATTGCCTTTACAGATGGCAGGTAACTGGGATTACGTCGCTCATGGAGTTTATGAGGGCGTGTTCGCAAGAATCCTGCGCAAGCTCCTCCACTACCTAGAATACCCGGAGCAGCCCATTTATCGTGGGCGTCAGACATCTGCAGGAGGGGGTGTACTGTTGGACGTTTGAAGTATTTATCTATCCGAAGAGCGAACACGACCCACCTCACGTCTTCCAGGCAGAGCACCCGAGAAGCACTAGATCCACGGCACTCCAGGATGCTGCTCGTCTCACCACCGCCCGACTTTGTGACATCTACCAGATCTCCCTGCGCCGCACACCTTTCTGCTTCTACCCTTCACGCAGGGAGGGTGTACGCCACAATGAGACCTACCTGCCGGTTAATGAGAATGACCCAAGGCTCACCCACCAGGTTGATCTCACCAGGGCCATGGGAGCGGCCCATACTGCCGCACTAGAAGAAATGACTGCCCTCCGGATGCACCTCGTCGCCCGGCATACCGAGGTGGCGACCCTTCGTGACCAGCTTGCCCAGTGCCAGCAGGCACTGGCAGCTGCCAAGGCAGAGGCCGCAGCAGCTCAGGCACAGCTCCATCAACCTCTCGCTCCGTTGGCAGCACCGGCACCTCCTTCAGTGGGATCAGGCCCCCGCACCCGGTTAACTGCACGTAAAAGTGTGCGACCTCCGAGTCTCCAGTCTGCACTTCGACGGAGAAGGCCCCCACCAAGCCGCAGCCCCCCACGTGCTCCCACGGACTCTGATGGTTCAGACCCATCGGAGTTTAGTGGCAGTCGATCCCGCTCCAGATCGCCAAATTACGACCCCTCCGTCAGTGGTGATCGCTACGCGGTGTAGTAGTGGAAGTGTCGTCGTGCTAGTACCGTGCTTGTATCCTAGATGTTGCATCAGTCCTGTTATATTGTAGTTGCGGTAATGTGAGCTTTAATTATTATGTTGTTGTAAGTCCAGCCTGGAAGGCTGGCTATGTGAATGCTTGTATGATAATGAATGGTCAGGCATAAGGCCTTATGATGAATGTTCTTTTGTCGTTTATCTTGTTGGTTCTTTTCGCAACGAGGGTTGATACCCTTCCTTTTTCTCAAGGGTAGTCTTAGTACTAAGTTATGAAGCTGTAACTGCAGATGTCCAGTCAAAGGGTTACACGATCTCGGGCCCATACTGACCCTCATCATGCTGAGGTAGACTCAAACCATGGCGTCAACCCCGAAGAAAATCAGAATCAAAATGCTGATCTCCCAAATCCCCCAGTTAATCCCACAATGGCCCAAGTAATGGCACAACAAACTCAGATTCTACAAGCCATTTATGCAGGACAGCAAGGAAGCTCTGGCGGACACAGAGCTGACTTAGGAGATTTCCAGAGGACCAGACCAATTACATTCACATCGGCAGAAGAACCACTTGAAGCCGAAGACTGGCTTCGGGATACTGAAAGGAAGCTGCGCTTAATTAAATGCGCAGAGGAGGATAAGGTCATATTTGCCACCCACCTACTTCAAGGAGCTGCCGCAGCATGGTGGGAAAATTTTGTAGCTGCTAGAGGTCAGGAAGATGCTACCACCGGAGGTGACACCGAAGCTATCCCATGGACAGAGTTCAAGAAGGCTTTCAAGGACAACTTCATTCCTGCCGGGATAATGCGGATAAAGAAGAATGAGTTCCGCAATCTCAAGCAAGGGAACTTATCCGTCAATGAATATCTGACAAAATTCACACAGTTAGCCCGGTATGCTCAGAAGGATATAGAGGAAGAGGAAGAAAAGATTGACAGATTCTTCGAATGGCTGAAGGATGAACTGAGAGTGCAGTTGATCACCCAGGACTTCACCAGCTTTCATCAGTTGGTAAACAAGGCATTGGCCTTGGAAAATGAGAAGACGATTCTTGAAGCCAGCCGTAAGCGCAAGATGACAACTCAACGGCCACAAGGAAGATTTATCCAGAAATTCTTCAAACCCTCATTCTCAAGGTCCAATCAATCCAGTGGGTCAGCTCCAGCCTTTAGACCTGGTGGAAGTATGTCCCAAGCATCACGCCCAGGAGGACAGTTTGGTGGTACCAACCCCACAGCAAACTTTAATTGCTTTAGCTGTGGGGAGAAGGGTCACTTTGCCAACAGATGCCCACATAAGCAGAATGTCCCTGTCCGCAGTCAAGCTTCAGCTCCTGGCAGGGGACAGCAGAGCTCTCAAGCTAGCAAGAACACTTCAGCACCAAACCGAGGCAGAGTCAACCATATTACAGTTGAAGAAGCTCAAGAAGCCGCTGGAGTTCTCATGGGTACGTTTTCTGTCAAGACTATACCAGCACAAGTATTGTTTGATTCAGGAGCTTCACATTCATTTATATCTAAGGGGTATGCTGATAAGTTGGGATTACCTATTTATACCCTTAAGAAGCCATTGGTGCTTAACTCACCAGCTGGACCAATTACTGCCACACTAGTATGCCCAGAGGTGACCATTACCATGGAAAGGTGTGATTTCCTAGCTGACCTGATAGTGCTAAGCTCCCAGACCCTGGATGTTATATTAGGAATGGATTGGTTAGCTAGATACCAGGGAGTTATAGAATGTGCCACCAGAACAGTGAGATTAACCAAGTATCCTGGTATGACCATAATTGTAAAAGTGGACCGGCCATACCGATGGGGCCGTGCCATATTTTACTGTGAGGATGTACCCTTAGAGGGAATGATAGTGGTACAGGATTACCCCGAGGTATTTCCAGATGAGCTACCTGGCATGCCCCCGGATAGAGATATGGAATTTGTAATTAACCTAAAACCGGGTGCTGCCCCAATCTCCAAAAGACCCTATAGGATGATTGTGGAAGAATTGGAAGAACTGAAGAAACAACTCCAAGAGTTACAAGAGAAGGGATTCATTAGACTTAGCTCGTCGCCATGGGGGATCTTCAGTACTATTTGTGAAGAAAAAGGATGGCACAGCCAGGATGTGTGTAGACTACCGTGATTTAAATGAAATGACCATCAAGAACAAGTACCCCCTTCCAAGGATTGATGATCTATTTGATCAGCTCGGTGGAGCCACGGTATTCTCTAAAATTGACCTGAGATCGGGTTATCATCAGTTGAAGATCAGGCTAGAAGATATACCCAAAACAGCCTTTACCACTAGATATGGACTATATGAATTTCTGGTCATGTCTTTTGGATTAACCAATGCCCCAGCTTATTTTATGAATCTGATGAATAAGGTATTCATGGAGTATTTGGACAAGTTTGTCGTGGTCTTCATAGACGACATCCTTATATACTCCAAGAATTCAGAAGAGCACGCAGAACATCTGCGCCTAGTGTTGGAGAAGCTAAAGGAACATCAGCTGTATGCCAAATTCAGCAAGTGTGAATTTTGGCTGAAGGATATCAGTTTCTTAGGACACATAGTGTCAGCAGGAGGAATATCTGTTGACCCCGCCAAGATTGCAGCTGTCACAGAATGGAAGCAGCCTACGTCTGTCACTGAAGTGAGGAGTTTTCTCGGTTTGGCTGGGTACTACAGGAGGTTCATAGAAGGATTTTCCCGAATTGCCAGGCCGATGACCCAACTACTCAAGAAAGAGAAGAAGTTTGAATGGACCAAGTCATGTGAAGAAAGTTTCCAAGAATTAAAGAAGAGATTGACTACCACCCCTGTATTAGTTCTACCAGATGTACGCAAAGATTTTGAGGTATATTGTGATGCCTCATATCAAGGGCTTGGATGCGTACTAATGCAAGAAGGCAGGGTTGTGTCATATGCGTCCAGACAACTTCGTCCCCATGAAGCTAATTACCCCACCCATGATCTGGAGCTAGCATCAGTGATTCATGCATTGAAGATTTGGCGGCATTACTTGATTGGTAACCATTGTGATGTGTATACAGATCACAAGAGCCTCAAGTATTTCTTCACACAATCTCACCTTAATTTAAGGCAGAGAAGATGGCTAGAATTAATCAAGGATTATGATTTGTGTGTACACTACCACCCTGGAAAGGCCAATGTAGTGGCAGATGCATTGAGCCGTAAGGCTTACTGCAATAATCTTATGGTACAGGAACATCAACCTGAGCTCTACAAGGAATTAAGAGCTTTGAATTTGAAAATAGTAGGGCCAAGCACTCTAGCCGCCATGGAAATCCAATCAAGTATAGAAGAAATGATTATGGCAGCACAACAAGATGATCCAGCCATTTTGAAATGGAAGAAATTGATGGAAGAAGGGAAGGCACCCAACATGAAAATTGACCATGAGGGTACTCTACGATATGGAACACGTATCGTAGTCCCACATCACAAAGATCTTAAGAATCTGATATTGAGGGAAGCACATATCTCTCCATATTCCCTCCACCCCGGAAGCACCAAGATGTATCAAGGTATGAAACATTTTTGTTGGTGGCCCTGTATGAAGAGAGACATTGCAGAGCATGTAGCATGCTGTGATGTGTGTCAGAGAGTGAAGGCAGAGCATCAGAGACCTGCAGGACTATTACAGCCATTGCAGATACCCCAGTGGAAGTGGGAAGAAGTCGGAATGGATTTCATCACTGGATTCCCATGAACCAAGTCAGGATATGACTCTGTATGGGTTATAATTGATAGGTTGACCAAGGTCACCCACTTCATTCCGGTCAAGACAACTTACAAGGGAGACAAGTTAGCAGAACTGTATATGTCTCGCATTGTGTGCTTGCACGGTGTGCCAAAAAGGATAGTCTCAGATCGAGGTTCTCAATTTACCTCGCATTTCTGGGCTAGCCTACATGAAGCTCTTGGCACTCACCTAGATTTTAGTACTGCCTACCACCCCCAGACGGATGGTTAAACAGAAAGAGTGAACCAGGTACTAGAAGATATGCTCAGAGCTTGTGCGTTGGATTTCTCTAAAGACTGGGATAAATGTTTGCCATATGCTGAATTTGCCTACAACAATAACTATCGAACCAGTCTCCAGATGTCACCTTTTGAAGCTTTATATGGCAGGAAATGCAGAACCCCACTATATTGGTCAGAGGTGGGGGAGAACATCATATTTGGACCCGACATCCTCAAACAAGCTGAAGAGAAGGTTCGTCTAATCAAAGATCGATTACAGGCAGCCCAGTCTAGACAAAAGAGTTATGCAGACAAAAGACGAAGACCATTGACATTTGAGGTTGGAGATTACGTCAACCTGAAGGTTTCACCTCTACGAGGAGTCAAGAGGTTTAAAGTTAAAGGCAAGCTTACCCCTCGCTATGTGGGACCATTTCCAATTGTGGCCAAGAAAGGAGAAGTTGCCTATCAGTTAGAGTTACCTCAAAACCTATCTGATATACACAATGTTTTCCATGTGTCCCAACTCAAGAAATGTCTACGAGTACCAGAAGATCAAACTCCACTTGAAGCTATTGAGCTTGAAGAAGATTTAAACTACAAGGAGCGTCCCATCAAAATATTAGATACTGTGGAGAAAAAGACAAGGACTCAAATTATTCGCATGTGTAGAGTGCAATGGAGTCATCATTCCAAGAAGGAAGCTACCTGGGAACGAGAAGATAAACTGCGTCAAGACTACCCCGACCTGTTCACTAGCTAGGCTGAATCTCGGGGTCGAGATTCTTTTTAAGGGGCGTAGATTAATGTAACATCCTGAAAAATATAAATAATAAATTATGGAGCTTTTGGATTATTTTATTTGATTTCCATTTGAAATTGGAGTTTGTTGACTTTTTGTAAATATAAAGGAATTTCAAAAGTAAAAAGAGGGAAGAAATCAGCACATAAAATGACACAACCTGAACATTGAATAAAGAATCTGAAAAGGTGATCCAAAAGAATTAGAAAGTAAAAATAATAAGCATCTACAAGAATATATATACATATGTATGTATATATATGTATGCATACAAGTAAATATAACAAGAAAATAATCTTTATATATAATAAATATCAACAAAATAATGAATGTAGAATTACAGGGAGCAAGGAAGTGAATATATATACACACATAAATACCCAATAGGAAAATCAAAGAAAATACAAAAGAAAAAGAAAATAGAAAAAGGAAAATCGGCCGGTCCGGCCATCACCCCGGCCCAGCCCTCTCTTCACGCGCAGCCAGCGCAGCCCAACCCCGCGCGCGCCCGCTCGCGCCTCTCCGCGTCTGGCCGGTGGACCCGCTCCCCGCGCCCCGCGTCTCGCTGCTTCGCGGTCCCCATGTGCCAGGCGCTTTCCCCCGCTGGCTGGTGGCCCCGCCCGCCTGCTCTCCTCTTCCCCGGCTTCTTCTTCCTCCACGCGCCCGCAGCGCCAGCTTCGCCTCGCCTCTGCTCTCCCTCGCGCCTGCCGCAGCCAATCCCTCCCCCCCTCTCTCTCACATCTCGCGGGCAAATTCAAAGCACCCCTGTGCTCTCTCTCTTACACCAAATCTCGGGGAGATTTGATTCACCTCCCCTCGTCGGCGTGAGCAGGGCGGAGGCCACTGTCACCTCGCCACGCGCCCCTCTCTCCGGCTATAAAAGCCTTACCTGGAGATCGCAAACGCGTCGCCCTGCTTCACTCCCCCCTCCCCTGCCCGCATTTGGTCTGAAGTGCCCCAATTCCTCGCCGGCGCCCTCGTCTTCCCGAACTCCCGCGAACGCTCACCCACCACACCGAGCCACCAGAGCTCAATCCCTTGCTCATGAACCATCTCCGGAGCCAGGCGAAGCTAACCCCCTCCTCCACTGGGTCCCCCGTCGCCTGAGCTTCGCCGGCGACGACAGCCTTCCCGAACCTCCGCCGCCGCACGCCGCCGGCTCGCCACCGTGCTCCTCCACCCCGGCCGCCTACACCAGGAGATTCGCCTTCACGCCAGGGTTGTATTCTACGCACGACCCAGACCCCTCCGGCTACCACTCTCCGCCGTCGTCACCGCCTTCTTCTTCCTCTGCTCGGCCCCCTCAGCGAGCTAACTCAAAAGGTATAGCTGCCCTATATGGGTAAGCATCGCTCGGGCGTCCGAGTGGCTTCCAGCGCTATCTCTTCTCCCTCCCTGCTCCCGCGTCGCGCGTTCGAGTCCGGCTCCGCGCGTGCGGTTGAGCAATTCTTTTGATTTTTCTCTCGGGCTGACAGGTGGGCCCCAGTTGTCGGTCGCTTAACCGAAGCAGCCCACTGACCGCTGGGCTCCACTGGTCAGTGGGACATGTATATAGAACGCATACTGACATATGGGCCCCACTGGCCATAGACACAGTAATAAACGAATAAAGAAAAAGATAAAAATTAAGAAAATGACATGTGGGACCCACTGTCAGAAATTTCATATTTTCTGGAATTAATTCAACCTGAGAACTTTAAATGAATATAACTTATTCATTTTAACTCCAAATTAAGTGAGACAAATTTCTAAATTCATCTAAATTCAAGATCTATCCAATGGAACTGAAATCATAATTTTTAGAGTTCATTCGAATTTATGGTGATATTTTGTTGATTGGATGTTTTCTTTTTATCCAAATTTTCGCGCACGGTTAAAATAGCGTACGAGGCTCAAGAGGAGGAGATCGAGGCAGCAACCCTAGAAGCACCAGAGAATCCGGATCCCGACCACTGTGACCAAGGCGAGTCAATACTTTGATCATATTGAACCTACATTTCATGCAAATTATCTTGTTTTAAATTAACAAAATTGCATGCTGTTATTTTTATGCAAATACATGCTAAATTTAATATTCTAGTTATACGCCACTGTTTACCTTGAATAATAATACCCCCTCCATTGAAATGATTGAATGTATGAACCTTGTCGCCCTAGTAAAATTTTACCAGTAACATTTCGAAAATAAGTCCCTAATGATATGCTACGCTTAGTACTGCATCGTTATACACGGGGCGCTGAAATGCCCCAAGTTTCATTGTCACTTTTAATCGTAAGAAACAGGTTTGGGCAGTCATGGTGATAATGACTGATATACTTGATATAACTATTTTACACACCCCAATGTTCCCAACTTGCTTAAATATCTGGGCGGATTGGTTCGAGGGTGTGTATGTGTGGTGCAGTGGATGCACAAAGTGGGTTAGTGATAAGACCGCCCAGGTGCCACTAAGGACTGAATCTTGTCATGTCACCCCGTGTAAAACAGTACAACCACAAGTCTGTAAAGTACAACTTGGCTAAGTAAATTTATCGAAACTCCGGACTCATCTCACTGGTAGGGGGTGTGAAGGGGTTATGCTATGGCAAGGGGGCCTGAAGGGACACCAGTGTAGGGTGAAGTTTCCCAGTCGTGCTAGCGCAGAGGGGAGTGGAGCCCGTACGCTAGTAGCCGTGGGGGACATCCCGCGCACAGATGGGACCCACCGCAAGTGGGCAGTTTCCCATAAATGTGAGATGACAAAAGGGTCTAGATACTTTGAAAAGTCACTGTGATAGTCTGCTCAACCACACGTCTAAGGAATCGTGTGGGGCAACGAGTTGATTGTCTCTTGTGGTGAAAGTGTACAAGCTCTGCAGAGTCTAAAACTATTCGAATAGCCGTGCCCACGGTCAAGGGCGGACATGGGAACTTAACCAGATATAGTTCTATTTCAAAATGCCTTATGATGGGTTGGAAAAGCGAAAGGGCGATGGACTGCCCTGCTTTGGAATTGTCCTGGGTGTCGTCCCAGTGGTAAGTTAAGCGGCTATAACACTGAAGAATTGCTATATGGTGCAGATGCCATGTAACGGTGGATGGAATCTGAATCACTATTATTACTGCATTCATTTACAACATATACGTGTGTTCAAAATGCTAGGTCTTAAGGAATTTTTATATAATTGTATTCAAAAGCACTCTTCGCAAAAGAAAATAAACTTAAGCCATCCTTGATTAGCCATACATGTTTTATACTGCATTCTGTGTGTTGATTCGCTGAGCACGGGGTCGGAGTGCTCACGCTCGCTTTTGCGGCAAAAATCCAGAAGCAGGAACGCAAGACCACTACGCCTACGAGGAAGCTCCCGCCACGGAGGAGAAGAATGACGAAGGAAACTAAGGCGTATGCTTCGTTAAGTAGACATGGACAAGTGGACCTCCGGCGTTGTGTGCACGTATGTTACTAGTTAGCTGGCGACATATAATGCACACAGTACCTTCCAGTCGCTTGCCTGTGGATTTGGGTTTGCTTTTGCTGTATTTCCGCTGTGCGTACTTGTAATAAGGATATCTGGCCTGATCGGCCCCTTTTGTAAACTCTATCACCCGACGTGGTGTATTTCAATTTATGTAATATAATGGTTGATTATGCGATGTATGAAATGATTCAGCAATGTACCTGTGTGCACTAACTACTGATCCAGGGATTAGTGCAGTGAAACACAGTAAGATTCGGATTGAAAAATCCGGGTCTGACAATTAACAAAAGGCATGTTCTTACAAAGTTTCCTATTACAAACTACTCTAACGAAGGAGAGCTGAGTTGCATCTCCTCCGCGACCTTTCGACCGATTGGCTCTAGTTCTTCGATCAGAAGGGTTGCCTCTGCATCAGAGCAGTTGAAGTCATGATCTATCGGACGAAGGTTGGGGCTCTTGTCGCATGCCTTGAGTTTTTTTCCAAGGCATAGCTTACAGCACTCTTAACCGTGTCCCGAATTGAGTCAGCCTGATTGGTCTTTAGAGTAGATAAGAGCTTCTCAAATGCTCTAACTTGTAGTTTGATCATACTCACATAAGCGGTTATGGTGTTCTTGGAAGGATTCATCTTCTCCACATTAAACCCACTGAGTAGATTGTTGAGAAGTACACCATTGTCTTGAAGGAGGGTCTTCGTTGACTTTGTTTCCTCCTGACTACGAGTCGAAACTTCTACAAGTTGCTTTATTTTAACCATAGCCTCTGCAAATAGAGTAAGAATGGTCAAGAAAATACTTATCAAAAGACTAGTTCGAAGAATTGATCAAAGGTAAAGCTTTTATTACCTGTTAGTCGAGCACCAAACATATCGACCTCAACTTTGTGCTATTCTCCCAGCAGCTTTATTCTCTAGTCTTTTTCTTTCTTGATAGGAGTAAGTTCTCTGATCACTTTGATAGGAGTAAGTTCTCTGATCACTTTGGCTTTCTTTTCGACCTCAATGCGGGGCTTACTCGTTTCGACCTCTTTATCTATTAAAAGAAAAAGAGTTAGAGGAAGACAAGAAAGACAAATGAATAAACAGTCTTAAGTTTAGAACTTACTATTTATTTTCTCCTGAAATGTGCTGATTGCAGAGTTTGCCTGTCAGGAAACTTATTTATAAATTAGCATTTTCTTTCTTTAGCCTTTATGTATTGACCTTTTTATTGTCGAGTGCAGTAGCCAAAACTTTTGCATCGCTCTTAGACCTACAAAGGTTAAAAGTAGACATGAAATGCTAGATAAGTAGTCGAAACAAAGTTAGACTTCATGGGTTAGTATCTTTCCATTCCTTTGCCTTCTTGGAGAGTTCGTCATTTTGTTGTCGTAGGAGCGTGAGTTGTCTATGCTACTCAACCACAGTTGCCATTTCTTCTAACACTCTCTAAACAAACAAGGATAGTGAGAGACCAGAAAAGACCAAGTATGAATGTTTAAGTATTCGATACTTACATTCATGCTCCGACAAGCAAACCTGGCAAGAACCTACCTAGAATCTTTGAGTTCATCGAGCTTGTCAACCTTGTTCCACCATAATTTCTCAACACATTCATCGTTGAAGATGTTCCCCTTGTCGAGAATGTCTTTGGGGTGTGAGACTTGGCTAGGAGGTCGATCGAAAGAAGGTCCTACACAAAGGCATGGTTACAAAATGCAAAGAAGAAGTTGGATTTTTCTTCTTCTTCTTCTCCGGTTGTACCTTTTTGGAGATGAAGAGGAGCCTCCTCGGTGTTTTCCTCCTCGACACGGCAGTTAGAAGGACTTCCAACTTTTTAACCAAGTATTTCTACCCTGTCTTTAGCCGCTTGTACTTCTATTACTACGACCACCTCCATGGTCATGGTGGTTGCAGCTTCAACAACAGTCTCTATTGTTGTAGTGGTCATTTCCTCGATCACCATCTCCATCGTATCTTCGACCGTGGGCAGAGTCGCAGAGGGCTTCTCAATAGAAGCATCCTTGGATGATGGGGGAGCCGAAGGAAAATCACAACAGGGGAAATAAGTAGGCATCTAAGAAGACAAAATAGATAAGATCCATGCTTTTATTTTCATACCTTGCTTTCGTAGCCTTGATTTTGAATTTAGAAGAAACTTTTCCAGAGATTAGTTTCTTTGACTTTTTCTCATCAACCAAGTCTGGTTGTATGAGAATAGCTTCGATCACGTTTGGTCGAAGGTCTTGAGTAAGGGTTACTGCTCCTTGTCCCTCTTACCCCTCCTGGTAATTGAAACCAGTTTTCACCTCCTGGAGGGTAGTCTCTTTTTCAATCACAGGTTCTGCTATCGTAGCAGTCTCCTTCACAAAATATACAAAAAACTCTTCCAGTCTTCCTTTTTGAGTTGCTTGATAAAGCCTTGAGAAGCGCCAACTGAGAAAGTTTTGGTATCGTAATAGAAGGGTATCTTGATCTTAGGAGTCAGTTACTCTAGTATGGCTTCCCCTATCTCATCTATGGTAGTCACATCCGCAAAGAACTACTCGATAGGGCTGGTCGAAGCAGGAAGAGGAAGGATGGCAAGGGGAACGGCAGCACTTGTGCTCCCCCATTTTCTTGTCAGCGGCTTTTGTCAGCCGACATCTCTTGGCTAGAGGAGCCTTGGCTCTCTCCGCCTCTTCTTCAATGACCATTAGTTTGACCCCTTAGTCATCCTGACAGTTATTCATGCATACTTTCTGCGAGAAAGAAGAATACTATTTAGTCATTCTCTACGACTGTGTAGTGCTAAAGACAAAGTCGCTTTTTTGATTATCTGTAGGCGTTCTTCTTTTTCTTTGGTGGATATATCCACCGGAATGCGAGGTGCCTTTGCAACATTCATAACCAATATTTTCAATAAATTGCATAATAACAGTGGAATGTTGAGGAAAAACTACAAAAATATTACCTTCACGGCAAAAAGAATCGAATGAGCCATAAATGTAGAACTTAGCTAAGTGCTAAAATAAGATCAAAAATTCCAAACAACAAATTTATGACTTGCGACATTGCAACATTTATAATATGATGATGCAACATTCTGAAGTCCCAAACCTAGCATTTCGAAATTTTATTGCAACAATAAAAAACAAATAGACGAAACATCTCAAAATTCTTTTACAACAATCCAAACAACATATTGCAATATCTCACATCTTTGTAGGGGGTGAGCTTGTATTCCTCATCTCACAAATAGACGAACACGATGGAGCATGGCTGGCTTATGTGATGCTCGTGAGTACTAGCGATAGCAAGTAGCAACCTCAAAAGGAGAGGACATCCACACGGAAATCTGACCGCGAGTGGCAAGAATGGGAAGGAGGAGGGGCGGTGCAATGCAGCCCATGGGGGAGTGAGGAACATGGCAATGGAAGTGTCTGTCAGATGCATGGGCGACCTCTCTTTAACATCGTCTTAGGCGTTGGTTACGATGGACTCAACTTGAGGTGCTTGGTGTCTTCGAGATAGCTAGCGTGGGGTCAGTTGGTCAAAAAGAAGTAGCTAGAAGCAACGGGCTGCGGCACCTGTGCCAAAGCTTCGATATAATGGCACCTGTGCCGCGCGCTGTGTTTGCCTCATCGCATGCACCCCATGTGCCACCGCCGAGCTAGATAGCCATAGCTGCCAAGTGCGGCGTGGATGCAAGCTCCTAGTCACATGCGGGGTTCTTCTCCCGGGGCCACGGCGGCTATCCGGTGACCGGCCAGTTTGCTGTAGCAATTTTCTTTAAAACTGTGTTCCTTTTTCAAATTCGTTTTCAAATTTCTTTATACAACTTCTAACTCTAAGCAGCACGTAATAAGAATATTTGAGAAAAAACCAACAACACGTAACAGTAAATCTACCCGAATCAATAGAAAATGTCCCGGTAACTACAGTGCCACAGTTCTCTACCGGTGCCCGGGGAAGAACTGGGAGTCCACCTGTTACCGCCCAGGGATTTTTAACCCTGCTCATATGCATGCATGCAGTCAAAAAACACACGCCGGTCCTGTTCTTTCCAATTGCGGCTAATAATTTATAGCTATAGCTATTGAGTTTTGATCCTAATACGAGCTTTTATGCGAACGAACCAAATATCAATAAGACATTATGAAAAAGCTATCTCGATAAATCACTTTAAAACTGTGACAGAAAAACTATCATATTTATTTCTTTACAAAAATCATAAATCATAAGCCATAAAACTAAAACAACTAACCACCATGTCACGTCCACCTACCTCGACAACCCTCACTTGCATGCTACCTGCACTGTCCAATTCCTTCCTACTTATCCATTCACACACACACTTCAAATTCTCCATGTTGACTTCTAAAAGCTGTTTTTCTATAGTAGGTGGTTTCTCTACGGTATCTAGTTTTCAAACAGAACGTCTTTTCAAGATGAGGTCTACTACGATCAATTATATTACACATTATAGTAACTTCATATATCGGTCAAAATTGAACGCGAGTTTCTCTCTTCATACATCTCTCTACAAGTTGTTATTATCTATAAGTTAAAACCAAAAATCATCAATAAAAGACAATATGAATGGACTCATAATATAAACTAGTAATATAAATAGGTACGCCCTCTCCAATCTTCCTAGAAACTCCATTGCTAGCAGTGGTAATCGCAAAGAGCCAAAGCCACCCTCTCTCTGGACCTCTTCATGGCAAAATCATCACTCCTCTATCTCCTCCTGACTGCTCTGGCCATCTTCTCCAACGCATTCCAAGGTAACGACGTACCCACTCTTTAACTCCTTACCATTTTCACACTTCTGTTGTTCTGTACCGTGCTAATCACACGTACGCAGTCGCAAGACTTCGTCCTCTGACACATGTGTCGTGCGTGCATTAGCAGTCACCGCAGGGCGAGCAGTCGCGGCGCCAGTGGCAGGGCCGGCGTCGGGGTGCAAGCGCTCGGACCTGGTGGTGCGGCAGTCGGCGACGGGGCGGGTGGTGGAGGGGAAGCCCGAGTACGCCGTGGAGGTGAGCAACCGGTGCCGGTGCGCGCTGTCACGGGTGCTGCTGCGCTGCTACGGCCTCAGCAGCGTGGAGGCCGTCGACCCGCGCGCCATCCGCCCCGTCGACGACGAGCGCTGCGTCCTCGGCGGCGGCAGGCCCATCGCGCGCGGCGCCGCCGTGCGCTTCACCTACGCCTGGATGACGCCGCAGGACTTCCCGCTCCTCAGCTCCCAAACCCACTGCTAGCTAGTGAGTAGTGACCCATTAATTCATGGACTCAACTGGCTGAGTGGAGGATTAATATCTTCTATTGATGCGTGTGCTTGGTGTCTTTTAATGGCTTGATTTGTGCTTAATAATCTGAGGTTGCAACTGATATATCAAGGCAGCTTTGCGTCTGACACGCCGTGATGTGCGCCAGCTTTCATGTGGCCGGCCGGCCGCATCACATGCCATGTCCTCCCGAGCTTTCTCACTCTCTGTTACGTGCACTCTTACACCATCGTGATTTCTGAGTTCGTGACCGTACGCACCCCCACATATTCATCTTGCATCGTGCAGTGTTAGCAGTTGCTAGTACCAGAGTAGTTTGACTTTGTTTACCCTGAAAGTGTGGCTTAATTATGTATTACAATGCTGTACAAATTAATGAGGCGAAAGTGATCTATGCGCTTTCTTAGGTACAAGTCACATTTTTTAGCCATTCGATAGAATTTTTTTTTAAAAAAAACAGGTGCATCTTAAAGCTAATGCATAACCCAGGAAGAAAAGACTGGGAGTCAAGTTAGTGAACCTACAGATAGCCAAACCGTAGCAGGCCACACTCGTCCGAGACAAGCATATTACTTCTGGGCTTTGGAGGCCCAAATTACTTCTACCGCTCTCGTGTGGGTTAGCGCCTGGACTCTTGTACCCTGGCCTCTTGTTCTCTTGACCCTCCCAATTACTTCTCTTCCTTTCATAGTAGCAACCCAACACATGACTGTATTAAACCTTAAGCAATTAGGGTTTAGCACGCATTACCACAAATCCGCAAACCATATTATACACTAAAATTCGATGACAGGTTTTTTAAAGTTGCTAAAAAAGAAATTCAAATATGCTAGAGAATCACACTAAAATCAAAACATCTAACCCTTAATTTGGTGGATCATAATTTTAAAGGATTAGATTTGATAGTTGTTTTGGAGATATAAGAATCTAACTATATCTATACTAATTATACACTTAGAGAAAGATCTAGCTATCAATATGGCAGACCCGAATTATAACAGCTCAGATTAAAAAAATAGTCCATGTTAAGTACATCCCAAATTAAGAGAAATTCATAATTAAAAATGAAGAAAAATTAGTAATTTAATTTCCATATGATTTCCAAAGTAACATACATCAATAACTAAAATTTGTAATAATAATTAAATAAAAATTAGCACATTAAAAGAAAGATTTCATGTAAAATGCAATCCAAATTAACTAGAATTTAGAATAACAAATAAAATAAAATTAATAATTTGATTTTCATATGAATTTCAAAGTAAATCCCTAAAATAAAATAATAATTCAAAGAAAATAGAAATTGTTTTTATACAAATTCCAACTTAAAACTAAAAAGAAATTAATGGCAAGTATGATCTAAAAACATGCAAATTTGGAATAAAAATTAAAGGATGATTAGATATTTGATTCGTAAATGAATTTGAAACCAATCAATTTTATGTACTAAAAGTTGATGACATGCCTTTTCAAGTTGCTAAGAAAAAATATAATAAAATTCTCAAAACAAAAGAGAGAAAAGCATCGGTCTCTTGATTCACTGGACCCCATTAAATGATTACCATTGGATGCCTTAAATAAACAAGGAATCTTATAAGAGAAGGCTCTCCATTATAGATTTTAGATGAACCTAATAAATAAAAAAGAATCCTTGATGGCCCACACTAAAAGCCATGTACAAGAGGGAAACAATGATGTGGATGTGCAAAAAAAAAAGAGTAAAAGCTATGCATAAGAAAAAAAGAAAAAGTGGCACTCGGCAAGAAAAAAAGACAAGACCTATTCTACTTGCATGCTTCCTAAAACCATGTGTTTTACATCATTGATTTTTTTTGCTAGAATCACCATAGATGTGACAGATTATAATTAAAGTTAAATGATATTAACCATTGGGTGTTATTTATCATACAATAAAAGTTTAGGATGATTGATCATATCAGCTAAGAAAAAAGAGAAATATTATCGATATTTCTAAAAATTGTCACAAAAAGAAAAATATCTAGCTCTTAGGCCAAGTTTTTTTGGCTTATGGATTATAGCTTATGGCTTATGGATTATAGCTTATTACTTATAACTTATCTCAAACAAACAAATGGGACAGCTTCTCCACCATCATTTCGATGTGGCTTATCAGTGTTTGATTTATTCACACAAGTGCTCTTGTTAAGGCCAAAATCATAAGCCGCGGCCAAAAAGAACCCACTCTTAATTAGGTGGACTCTTCTTATGATTACTAAATCATAACCAATGACTTTTCTTGATCTATGGAAGTATGCATGAAGTTTATTTGCATTATGTTACACATGCATGTATAGTTAGAGAACTCTTGTATGAAATTAAGACGCGAGATGCTAGAAATAGAATTGAACTCAAGTGATCCACACAGAGACACAAACTTGCTTACAATATTGCATTTTTTAATTTTATTAATATGGATACAATTATTGTCTCTATTATTGGAGATGTCGATTAAAAATTATGAAGAACAAGCATTTTCTCCCAAAGGTATAATCTATATTCTTTGTTTTAATATATACTACTATAAATTAATACGACAAATGAAACCAATTATGCAAACTTTGAAATCAAATTGAATTGATAATATTCTAACAATTCTAATACCTAAATTCTTTTATGTGATTAGCAACTCTTTATTTTTCGCATTTAGTTCCTTTATTATACAACACATATGTACCGTTAAAATAATTAAATATGCTCTAAGAATGATACCTACATAGGTAGGTGGCCCACTGTGCTAGTTTGGGAAAAAGCAGTTAACCATGTGCATTCCAGAATCTATTTTTTCCTTGATGGCCTAACTGACCTGCACCTGCTATCATGGAAAAGGTAATCCTCAATTGGCGGTATGGCAATATGGCTTAACCATCAAGAACTGGGGTAGTCCCACCATAGCTCAAGGATATTCAGTTGAATACCCAAAATTTTTAGCAAAAAATCCAATATATACAAAGTATAATACATATGTATATTAGTAGTTGAGTCAAATTCATCTTGTTCATACCCAGTCAGCCAAAATTGGCGCTAGACCCTTTTGGTCCATTTCCCTCTCCTAGGCCCAAATTGGCACTGGACACTAGCCCGGGCCCACTGGCCCACTGTTGTGATTCACACGACAAACGGTAGAAACTCTAGGTCTCACTCAGCCTCTCCTCTCACTCAAGTCTCTCCTCTCTGGCTCTCTCCGACTAGTGGCGTAGGAGGCTTATGGTCTTCTGGACTCTAGACTTCTAGAGGTAGGACTCATGAGGCTACATAGGAGTGCTCGAGCGGCCGTCTTGCAAATCGCAAGTCATCGCTCATTGGCACGACACAACCATGTAGGTTCATCCTCCCTGACCGGTGACCCCCATTGCAGCATGTAGGGGTGCAAACGGGTTGGGTATTTTTCGACCGATCCGGTATCGAATCCGGTCGACATCGAATTGGGAAGGGAATTTGATATTTGATCAGATTCGGTACCAGATCCAGATATCTTTAATCAAATTTGGTAATGAGACCGGTATAGCTATTATCCAACCGAATAGCATCTGTATTCGGTAATTCAGATACTATCCAAACGGATATCTGGTAAATCTGCCTAGCAACTGGCCTAATGGCCCAGCCCATTGACATCTCCAGGCCACGCATTGACCCGATCTGTCTACCACAAACACATGAAGGGACTGGACTCCACCGCCACCGCTGCGATGAGCCGCCTCTAGCCTGCCGTCGGGAGCCACCACCTCCAGCCCTTGCGTCAGTATCCTCTACCCCACCGTCGGGAGCTACCACCTCTGCCCCCCCGGTCCGTCTGGATCATCCGTCCACGCTGTTGGGAGCCACCCAGTTCGGCTTCACCGCCGAGAGCTGTCGCCACCGGCCCCCACTGCCAGGATCCTCCGCCCCAACGCCGGGAACTGCCACCTCTGCCCCTTCACTGGCGGGATCATCCCCCCACGCTGTCGTGAGCCACCCCCTCTAGCCCCATTGCTGGGAGCTGCCGCATGGGATGGGGATCAAATACATGTGCCCATACTCTTTTCTTCTCTTTTCAAGGTCCAAGAAAATTTTCATGATGAAAAGCTTCAAGAAATTGCACAAACCAATATTCTGTTGGATTTCGGATTCAAAAATCGCACGAATCAGAGGGAAGGAGAGGATGAATCTAGCTGGCAATGGTGCACATCAGGGGCGACGACAGTTGTGGACCTAAGGGTTGTGGCAGCGCATCACAGGATTGGTGTCGTTGGCCATCAGATCTAGTCGATGGTGCACTAGCTAGAGCTGTGGAAGACAAGATGAGCCCATCCACGCTGCTGGATGCGGTGAGGGTGTCTTTGGGACCAGCGGGCGACGACGTTCTTCAGGTTCACCCTCGTCAACGTCCACGAGGGAGAGATGAGATATACAAGAGCGAGATGAAGAGACAAGAGAAGAGAGATGGACTGTATAGAATACGTATAGACACATGTATTTGATCCCCTCCCCAAGCGGAGGGTGGGAGCAAAAGAATATGTATTAGTCAAATTGGATGAAGTTGACACCAATTGCTACCGTTTGGCACCACAGCCCCTTCGTCTACTCTATTGGTACTAGCCTCCACCAGAGAGGCTGCCCCTCGGACAGGTTCACCATGCCCCTCAGTTGTAGAGAGAGGCCGAAACAGCGGTGGCCCAGTGGTGGGCGACGGTGGTGGGTGATGGGCGACAGTGGCGGGTGGTGGGTAGCGGCGGAGGGTTGGATGGCGAGACGAGGGTCGAGAGAATGTTAAGTTGGGCGGGGTGGTTCAATGTATGTTCCTTTTTGTATGTCTGTGCTATCTGTTTATATTATCCATTTTTGATCTGAAACCGGTATGTATCCATCCCGACGGTACCATATCTGAAACTCTAAATTCGTATTTGTATCTGGTCTTACTGTATTCGACTCCAAATCTGAGAAAAAAATGTTGGTTAGGATATGGTATAAGCAATATCCGTCTGAATCATACCCAATTGCACCCCTAACGGCATGGCCCCATATCCCTAATCCGGTAATCCCTCCATCTCCTTCTCCTCCCCTGGTGATCTTCGATTTGAAGCAAAATTATGTGTCTAAATAAAAACGTGAGTTGTATTTTGTTAAAGAAGTGAGGCATCTATAATGATTCTAAAGTTTTTGCATAGTAGTTGGTTATATTATGATGACTGATGTATTAATTATTTAGAAACTATGCAGGTGTTATCAAGTCTTTCTTGTAGCTTGATGTGTTGGACACTTGGATGATTTGATCCCCTTTGGTGTTTGGCTATCCGATCCATATTTTGTTTAGCAGTTTATGTACTACTTCTTAAGTTGCTCAGCTAGAAACTGTTCAACAAAGTTGTTGGGGGAGGGTCCCTACACTACCTTGGGCCCAAGACCATCTCGAAGCGACGACACCCGTTGGAAGGCCTACCCCAAGCTAAGTCCACAAGTCAAACTCGGCAAGGTCTGCGACACCGGCCCTGGAAGGGTCAGGGGCTGATCGTAGGCGAGGTACGAAGGATTGGCCTTGAAGAGATCTGAGGCTAACCTCAGGCGAGGTATGCAAGACCGGCCCCAGACACGTTCGGGCCTAACCCCGAGCAAGTTGTGCAAGATCGGCCCTAGAGGGGTCCAGGGCAACCTGCCACGAACCAATCCTAGAGTCCCGGACATGGCGAGGCCCGTGCAAGGCAAAAGACGTAGATGCCCCTAGGAGTAAGCTAGGGTGGGCAAACCTGTAACTTTACATGCCCGCCTCTTTTCCTCTATAAATATGACCCCTTGTGATGGGAGAGAGGAGGCCATTTTGTAACCCTAGACTCTCATATTGAATACATTTGATGGTTGTGCACTTCCCCTTGGGTCCCTTTGCACCCTCAGCGGTCTTCGCATCCGACAGGGGGTGCCTCTAAGTTTATTGTCTAGATTTGTATCGATGACAAAAGTATATTCATGATGAAAGCACTTTTGAACTTCTGCTTGCGGAACACAAAAAACTCACAAAGAGAATTGTCTTTTTACTTAATTAAAGCAACTAGTTATGATTGTACAAGTCTATTGTAAAATTATTCAGATTTGAACTTTGACTCATGTTAGTAGTTCCAGGAAACAATTCATCTCCAATTCCAGCTATCATGTAAAACTATTAGCCTTTGAGTATCTTCACTTATTGCTGAAGTTACTTTCTTTTACGTGCTTGTCTGCATAATATTATATCTCACTTCCAAGGCATGAAACATCATCATGTTAAATTTTTAGTTATTTTATAATTTCTTTATATTATCTGAAATGTTGTGTCCAGTATGAACAATTGTACTTTAATTTTTGCTATTATGAATATTTATATTTTCTATTAAATAATATTTTTATAACTTCGAATACTTATTTGAAAATTCCTAGGTCCGCTAGTGATCAGGAACACAACGATTATCCTTGACAGTTTTAGAATAACCGTCAGGAATTTTGTATTCCTACATGAACCTCACGTGGCCTTACACCAGCCATGCATGTATTTTTCTTAGGCAAGTGAAATAACACTTGTACCAAATTAAACAAGGTCACAATTATAACACCATTATTACACTGATTACCAAATTACTAGCTTTCTTCTCCTAGACGATCAAAGGAGCAACGCTATTTATTTATTTATGCTAATGATACAGAGAGCAAGCTTGCTTCTCCTAGATGATTAGGGCCCGCTCTAAAGTGCTTAAATTTCTAGCTTTTGTCTTTGGTTATTGGCTTTTAGTTGAAATTATACTGTAGCAACTTTAGTTTTTTTATAAGTCATTCAATTAAAAAAATTAAAAAAAGAAAAAAAACTGTTATATCGTCACGGACAATATAAAGAAATAAGGGAAAAATAAAAGATAAAAAAGCCAAAATTAGAAACCGACGTGTTTCAAGTGATTTCTGGCTTGAATAAGTCAAAATCCAAAAACCAGAAGCTGAAACTATTTTGAGCGGAGGCCAAGAACCATGCATGCATCTTGCACGATAATACCTTCTTACATATTTCTTCCTGGTTGTGGCTATGACCACTATTGTCATATTTCTTAGTTAGTAATTTTGCCAAACACCTTGTTAGCGTATGGCACAGCGGAAGTGGAGGCCCTTGATGGCCAAATCAGGATGCGACAGAGGCCAGGGCTCTAGGCCAGAAGGGTGCCAGCGAGCGCGGAAGAAGAATCGAGGCGACCGACAAGGCTGGTGGCGGGGCTCCGATGGGTGTATGGCTGTATTGGAGAAATGGAGAGTGGGGCACAACAAAAGGAGGGCTCGAGATGCGACAAAGGCCGAGGCTCTAGCGCGGAAGGGCGACAGTGAGTGCGGCGTGCATCTGGCGTCGACATGTAACAGCCCAGGTTTTTATGAAAATAAAAAAATATAATTAAATAAATAAAGCTAATTAAAATAAAATTAAAATAAGTATTTTTTGTGCCTAAATATTTAACCTTGAATTTGCCTTAAATTTCTGTTTTTGAAAAAGCCTGATTTCAAAAGTAATTTAAGTGAAACCTAAAAATAATATTAAATAAAATTATATTTTGTTTTTCTATAAAAATCTTAGTTCAAAATAATTATATGGATTTATTTGGATGTTATTTGGTTTTCTGAGTTTTCTAGAGTTTTAAAATCTATTTTGAAAATAAAAAGTAATTTTGGTATGAAAATATAATACCAACATTAGTTGGAAATATTTTTATTAAGTTCAAAATGTCACCAGGAGCTTCTGTGAATTTTCCTGGAATTTTTGGAGGCATTTTCATATTTTTCTGAGCAATAAATGAATTTTTGGAGTTTTCTGAAAATCAAAAAGTAAAATAAAAAAATTCCAAAACCCAGCCCCTCCCCGCGGGCGATACGTGGACGGCCCAGATCTGCCCACGTCGCCGCGCATCCCGCCTACCCCTCCTCCTCGCCCGACACGTGTTCGGCCTTGATCCACCTGTCCCCGCGCCTTGGCCCATCTGGCCGTCCCCGCCTTGCCCCTCTCTCGGCCGCCCGATGCGCGCCCCTGCCACGCAGCTCCATCCTCACCGCCCGCGCCTTACTCCCCTCTCCCTCTCTCTCACCCGGCCCCACCTGTCGGTGCCACCCCTCTCTTCCCTTCTCTCTCTGCTACCCCGGGCCCGCCTGTTAGCCACCCCCGCCACCTTCTTCCTCCCCACGTTCTTTTTCCTCCCGCGCGCCGCCCACCCCGGCCGCAACCGCCATCCACCCTACCCAGCTTCCCCCCTCGTGCGCGTGCGCCTAACCGCCTCCGCCCACCGTGCGGCCACGCTCCCACGTTCCCCATTTCGGCTGCAACCGCCGCCACCTCCCCGAGCACGCCGGCGACCAAGTCCCCTTGCCGTACTCCTCTTCGCCCTATTTAAACCCCCGCCTGAGCTCCTCCCCATCTCGCTCCACCTCCCGCCGCCCTTCGTTTGCCTTCTCCGCCACCCTAGTGCCCCCGCGCCGTGCTTCCTCTTCCTGAGCGCCGCCCGCCGCTCCGGCGAGCAATCGCCGGCTACTCGCGCCCCCTCGAACCGCGCCGACCGCTCCACTAGCTTCGCCGCACCATTGCCGTCCTCGGGAGTCGCTCCTTCGGGCCCAAACGTCGCCGAGGCACCCCGCCCGCCGGAGCCGAACACCGCCGCCGCTTCACCGTCGCCGTCGGCCGCCTCCCGTGCCCGTCGAGCCCCATCGAAGGTACCCACGGCATCCCCGTGCGCTCCTTTCCGTCCACCGACCCTCGCCGCCGGCCGCCGCGCCGCCGTTCGCCGGCAAGCCGTGACTCCCAAGCGCCTCCTCCGTCTGGCCGGCCACGTCGGCGCGCCTTGCCCGCGTGGCAAGTGAGGTGCCGCCACCTCATTGCCACCTCGGCCCGCTCCTACCCCGTCGGCGCCACACAGGCGGCTGTGCCACCTCAGCTCCCCATATGGCCCATGGACCCGGTCCATGCACCGAGGCCCACCTGTCAGTGGGGTTTACCCTAGGGCTGACGCCTGCTGACGCCATAAATGGCTTTTTCTTCAGAAAAATAATCCAGCCAAAATTAAATTCCCTGCTGACGCAATAATTCAGATTTTCCTTTAGGAAAATAATTCCAAAAACCCTGATTTTCCATTTTCTCTCTTTTTAAACTTCCCGATGCCCGTTTTTCTTCGTCCTAACTCCGATTGAGCCCATTCAAATTTCTAAATTCATCAAAAATTTCCCTCTATCCATTTATAGCCTCCATTAAAATATTTGAAGTTAATTTGAATTTATTTGAATTTGGTGGGTTATTTTCACGTGTAGACTTCGACGATTCGGGAAAATTCTTCGACGAAGATTCAAACCAAGTGGAAGAGCAAGACAAGTCACACTCCTTGATTATGTTGATCCCAGTTTTCAAAAAAAAATTATGTTGATTTAAATTATATTGCATGCATATGCTTATTCAACGTATTTTAATTCAGTTTTAAATTTAGTTATTGCCTATTTGTTATCACCTCCATTGACATTGAAATTCCTTTATACCTTGTCACCCTAGAATCAAACTCTAGTTAGTACACTACTATTGGCTAGAGAATATTATATCAAATGCTTAAACCTGCTTAGTTATAATATTATTTTGGGATACCTTTTCACATAAAATGATGAACTCTTCACATTAAATGATAAGCTTTTCAACTGTACTCTTGACTTTGGTGAGTCAAGGAGGTTTATGAAATATTTTGAAAACAAAATATAAAACGTGGTTTAGACTTAGGTGATTGGTTAGATTGGTGGGTGCAGGCATGCCCTATTGGTTGGAACCGCAGTGGTTGATTGTCGTGCACAGGGGTATGTGGTTGGGCCTAATTCAGATTAATGACCGGTCTATGAGCTACTGTTGCAAAGCCCTAATCGTACTATCACATGGTTGGTATGGGACAGCTCTGGGTGAATAATTTGCGAAGTCCCAACCCGAGTCAAGTCGTAGGTTAAAAGTGAGCGTGGTTGGTGCCATGTGAAGTCTCACTTGGGAGAGCGTGGTTAAGCCATGAGAAGTCTCGTCTAGACTCAAGAGGGGGTCCCGGTCTGGTGGATTCCTTACTAGGGTGAAACCTTAGAGTTGGCTTGACCAGGTTGAAGGCTTTGCATTGTAAAGGCCTTGTCACGACTCCTTGCCGCACACCTAATGAAGTGTGTAACTCGCGTTGCACAAAAGGATGATCGTGTCTTGTGGGTAAAGCTGTACAACCTCTGCAGAGTGTATAATCTATCCTGGATAGCCGTGCCCACGGTCATGGGCATGCTGAGTAAAAGTTCTTCATGGATTAGACTTTGTTTTTAAAAATGTTTTTGAAAATCTTATGGATGGATGGAATCCATGAGAGAATGAAAAATCTTGTGGGTGGATGGAACCCATGAGAGAGATTGGAAGCTTGTGGATGGATAGAATCTACGAGTGTTTTGAAACGTGTGGATGGATGGAATCCATACAAAATCTTTTGGAAAAGATGGTCCGGGTGGGATGCCCGTGGATAGGTTGGTGTTTGGTCGAAGCCTGCACTGACGGTATTATTTTCAATTACAATTATGGTTCTTACTTACTGTATTAAATTCAGCAATTTCAATCTATCTATTGTATTTCATTAAATGCTGTTTTATGCAAACTAACTCTATAAGCCTTCCATTGAAGCCTTTATCATTTTGTTGTATTTCTCCGTGTGATTTGCGGAGTACAAGTTTGTACTCACCTTGCACCCCCTACACAGAGGAAGAAGTTGACGACTACGGTGAAGATCTGGACGAATAGGCCGCGTTTTACTGTCATTTGCCTGTGGGCAGGCTTGGGCTTCGCTATTTATCAGTTTGCTTCCGCAGTTATTTCCTTTATTTATCTTTGCAATGGGCGTTGATGTAAGACTTGGCTATAAGGCCGTACCCTTTATTTAATATATGAAGTCATTTGTGCTTGGTATTTATCTTTGTTGTACTGTGTGCACTAGCTGATCCTGGACTAGTGTGATTTACACAGAGGATCCAGGAGTCATTACTCCGAGTTCCGACACGACATCATGAGGAAGGCATCGGAACCCACGGGATCAATATCAATATTATTGCCATCTCATTCAACATTATCTACTTTAGCTGATGCAAATTCCACAGGATAAAAATTTAGGCTTCCAGAGACAACACAATTTTTTGTTATATATCAAATTATCTTTATGCAATACTTGCTTAGGCACATGTTGTGTGAGCTAATAAAAAACATGCCAGCAACATGCTTGTCAAAAACAACATCAGTAAATGGTTTGAACAGAAAAGACAATCAAAGAAAATGAATTGTTTCTTTTCATCTACTAAAATATGCAAAATATAGCTTAAATATAGTAGCATTAGAACTTGAAATTACATGGGTTGGTGACTCATGAAAGCAACAATGATGAATCCTGTATTAAATCCCAACCCATAATAAATCCTACCGGGATTAAACCCGGAAGGGTTCCGGCGACGAGGCGAGGCCACGTCCCCCCCCCCACGCTCCCCCCGGCCGGCGCGTGTCGCCCGTTTTGGCGTACGGCCGGAGGAGGCAATTCCCTCCGATTTTCCGAAAATTACGTATAGGTCCTTTTTCTCGCGAAAAGGTCCCTGGATTTTTTCGAAAAAGTCCCTGCAAGTTTTTTTCCTAAAAAAAATTTTGATTGTGCCCTGCGGGTTTCCAGAATTACGTATAGGTCCTTATTTACTTACGTACAGGTCCTTACAGGTCCTCGATTTTTTACGAAAAAGACCTTCGGTTTTTCCTAAATTACGCATGTGTCCTCGATTTTTTTGTTAAACCCCTGTAAATTGTCGTCTCTTTTACTTCGGTCCACACGGTGGCTGGCGTGGCGTGGCGCCACGCCTACGTGGCTAGTAGTACCATATGGCAAGGGACATACGCTCTTATGCAGAGCCTTAGGAAAATTCCATCATTGATAGCTACAGTGGATGACTTTTGATGATAACGTAATTATTTATATGAACAAACTAAATATTGATAAATTATTTTAAAAAGTTTATATCAATAAAATTGCTCAAAAAAACATAAAAATCAATATATTTATTTGTTCTAAGAAAATTATTAATGGCCCCGCTCATTTCAGCTTTGGCTTCTGACTTATTTTTTACTATTCAAAAATTTTGTCTTTTTCTGAACTTTTAGCTTTTTTGAGCTTTTTTGCCGGTTCTTTTTTCCCGTAATCGTTCGCGTTGTCCGTAATAAGCTAACATATTTTTCTATTTTTAAATTTTTTAAATTTAGTTACGTCAAATAAGTCATCTTCAGCTATAGTGAAATTTCAACTGCTATAATATAATTTTAACCATAAACCATAACTTTTCAGCCCAACAGAGCGGGGCCTAAGTTAGCCGAAAATATCATAGCCTTATCGTTGCAATGGGTTGGTACACACGTACAGCGTGCGAGCGTGGTACGGTGGAGCGACGCAGCCAGCCAGAGGCCACCACCACTCTTGTGCGTCTTTAATGGCGTCATCGGCAGCAGCTCCCAGCAGGTTCGTGTCCCCCCTTGCCAGCACCTCCCACGCCCTCCTCTCCCCTACCCCAACTGTAACCGTAACAAGGAGGCGGCTGCTGCTCTCCTCCACCACCATTTGCGCCGCCGCCATGGCCGCTTCCCAGGAGGGCTCGGCCGGTGGCTCTGCTTCTTGCAAGGTCGTAGACTCCCACCTCCACGTCTGGGCCTCGCCCCTGCAGGTAAAAAATAAGATACTCCGTACATGGACATGCGCTCTCGTACGTGTCCAATTTTGGTTTCTTGATGGGTTCTGTGGATCGTGATGTTGCCGTCTCTGCGCAGGCTGCGGAGAAGTTCCCGTATTTCCCGGGCCAGGAGCCGACGCTCCGGGGCGATGTGGAGTTCTTGCTCGAGGTCAGGGAATTGCGCATCTTGGTTCAACTCTTGAGACTGTCCTGAACCTTCTTCTTTGTTTGTGGAGGTAGCTGTAGATGGCTGCTTCCTGTGGGAGGATTGCATTATCTCTGACAATTTGGACCGAATTGTGGTGCTAGTCATGGATGTTTTTTGTTTGGGTGCCCTTTCTTATTGTTATGGACTATGGGCAATTTATTGGTACGTACGCACTCTTTTAGAATTAGAGTGTATACTCAATCCTGCGGAATTGGTATCATGAAACTGTTGTAGGAAAGAAACACATTGCGCCGCTTTTTTTTTTGGGTGGATGGGGAGAAATTTCAGTTGGGGGTTCTTGGGTTTGAAGGCAAGAAGGACCTATTTGCAAAACAAGAATTTTGTAGTAATTTTTTAGGGGTCCTGTGTATCAATGAGACCTGAAGTATACTTTAGTTGCTAACTTGTTATTGCAAATTTGAATTTGAACATGCAGTTTATATTACTTTACCCCACTGCCCTTTTGTTAACCTGTTGCGACTTGCAACAGTTGACATGTGTGGTGAACGGGTGATACTGATACCAATTATAAAGTTGTTTAGAACTTTGTTCCACTTTTCTCTAGTGTATGGATGAAGCTGGAGTGGATGGAGCTCTCATTGTTCAACCTAGTAACCATATGTTTGATCACTCTTTGGTAACTAGGTAAAATTTTCTTGCGTCTATCCCACCTTAATTAGTCATATCATTTAACCTATTCACAAAGTTCAATTATAGGATTCCTGTTCTCATATTTTTCTCATTGATATGCTTATTCAATACTGACGTACAAATCAGACTATGATTCTTTGCATTTTGGTTCTACTGAAGTGTGTTGAAGAAATACCCATCCAAATTCATCGGCTGCTGCCTCGCAAATCCTGCTGATGATGGGAGTGGGATTAAACAGCTCGAACATCTAATTGTACAAGTACATGTCTTCAAACTTTCTTAATCATAAAAAAATATCCAACCTCCTTTGTAATATGTGGTCCATTTGCTTCTCACTAGGAAAAATACTGTGCTGTCCGGTTCAACCCCAACTTATGGCCCTCAGGTCAAAAGGTTTGCAAATGGACTGCTATGCATCACTGTCTAATCAGTTTCTTGTACTTTTGAATTTTGATTCATAATCATAGATGGCCTGAGAATGCAAAACATCTCAAATAAAACAGATGACTAATGAGGTCGGGAGGTCATTGTTTGCTAAGGCTGGAGAACTTGGAGCGCCGGTTGGAATAATGGTGATGAAGGTAAAAGAGAAGCATTCCTCTACTAGATGCATGTGGAATACATGTTTTTTTAGTGGGCTAACAATATGTATAGGCTACAGCGGAATTTGAGGTTCTGGATGATGTCTTTCTGTTGCTATTTGTATGTTATAAAGAGAAGAATAGTTCCCAGCTGGACAAAAGAATTGCACGCCTGAAATTGTTGGTTGTCACTTCCGAGCCAGACCTGATGCAAATTTTATAAAAACCAGTTACACTTATGCATAAATATCCACATAGACCCAAATTATGTCCGTGTTAAGCATAGAAGTTACCATTTTCATGAGCTATATGCAAATCCTTACTGCACCCTTTTTTTCAAATCTTTTTGTTCAACTAAACTACTTTTGAAAATTAAAAAGGAAATCATTATGTTCTGTTTTGCCAACTTCATATGTTTCCCTGTTCTTTTGTATTCTTGCACATGCAGGGTATCAGTTTATATATTCAGGAAATAGAAGAGCTGTGTACAGATTATCCTACAACTACTGTTATTCTGGATCACATGGCTTTCTGCAAGCCACCAACGTAAGCTTGTGCTCTTGCTTATTCAAAAACTGCGGTACTGTAATCCTTATCTGTTGTTGTATATAGACTATAGTAAGTTCTTTCGCACTGATATACAGGAATGATGAGGAAGAGAAGGCCTTCTCTTCATTTCTAAAACTATCCAGATTCCCGCAGGTACTGCCTGAAACCTGCTTCCTTGCGCACACATGGCTCAAGAAATCAATGGCTTGTCTCTAAGTCTAGTTGTCTATTTATATTTTATATCCATATCTTGCATGACTATGAATAGCTTCTGATAAAGATTCTTGTGCAAGTAAGCTGTTTTCAGTATTTGTTGAAGCTAGCATTCTTTAGTGTCTGTTATCAGAGATCAGTAGTACTATTTTCTGAGGCTCGTTACCTGCCATGATTCTATAGTCAAGTAATGGTTGTGCGATGTGTAGTTTCAATTAACAGAAAGAATTATGCCAAATAGATAGAATGGTCTCGGGTGCCTGTTCAAATATTGTTGTTGAATACTGCATTCTAAAAGAAATTGCTTAGCTAGAGTACTGTAATCAATTCCTTCTGCTTTGGTATCACCATGCTTACACTGATGCCATGATGCATTATTTCGACAGGTTTACGCCAAATACAGTGCTCTTTTCCGTATCACAAGAGAAGCATATCCGTATGAAGACACATCTCAGCTTCTTTCCCGTGTGATCTCCAGCTATGGAGCCAATCGAATAATGTGGGGAAGGTGAATTCACATAACCACTGAGAGTTTCATTGGATCACAGTCTCTTTAACTATGCTTATGAGAAACTGCTCTAGATTTATTGATAACAATGTGAAAAGTGTTAAATAGATTTATTGATAACAATGTGAAAAGTGTTGAAGTCCTACAAAAATCCCCAGTAACAACTAACAAACACACTCCTAACTGAGAAGTTTGAAATGGAATACAAAATATGATGTTCTTTGCAGCCTGCTGTACCAACCACTATTGATAGGTTATGTTCTGGACTTTTTTTATTTTGCAGTGACTTCCCCTACGTTGTTCCTGAATGCGGCTACAAAGGAGCAAAGGAGGCAATCTCTCATGTCGCGGGCAAGATAGCTATTTCATCATCGGATTTGGAGTGGATCTTAGGCAAAACAGTGAGCCAACTATTCCAAGGTGCATGGGTTAGTCCATGAGGGAGATATCTTTGATCAGTGTAGTGTAGCTGGTATGACAATGTACTGGTGAGCAACTAACTCCTTGTATGCGATGAAAAGGATCTATCTGGTTTGGTACTGTTTCTTCAGTTTGATACTCGTGGTAAAGTTTGTCCTGTGAATCTCTGTTCACCCAACAAAGTATTCAAGAGTTCGGTCTTCTATCAACAAAAACGACCAAATTTGTTGGTTATTTTTTTTCAGGCTTCTTTATTGAGGCTACCTATGATGTTAGTGACCAAAATTTCTGCTTCTGTGGTGTTAAGATCCGTTTGGCATTAGGTAATCTTTTTTCGTGTTACTTTTTTAGAGTGGCATGTTACTTTTCATATAAGAAGGTTATAAGAACACACTCAAATACTGGCTGTTGTCAATCAGTTATAAATGTCCTAGAACAGCATTATAACCAGCTTATTATCTATTATTTCGGGGATTTGAACAGCATTATAACCAGCTTATTATCTTTTATCAATCAGTTATAAATGTCCTAGAACTGGCAAGTATTAGCTACTATTTATCACTTTGCTGGGCTGGCACATGAGGAGCGTAGAAACACAGTTCAACAAGTGTATGCATGTCAGTCGAAGTCTCGAAATAATCCTCACCAAATCATGGTAATTACTTTCCATGTTCATACCATTGTCCATTAGAAATTAAAGATGATCCATCTATGATAAAACTTCCAATCCTCCAACCTACAGCAAACCAGGATATATATACAAATGTGACAGAAAGAGGGAAACAGGGAGGCAAGGAAAAAAATATACAAAAAATGGAAGCAATAAAACCACAAAACAACATAAATGAAATAATAAATTATCCGCTCCCATGGCTAGCCATTCCCTTCGACAAATATGCCAATACTGAATGCTCTGCATGGAGACTCCAGTTAGCACCAAGCAGCATACGGCTGGTTACTTTGAGCTATGGCAAATGGTTTTTAGCTGTGGCTATTAGATTTAAAAAATAATATTGGTTGATAAAAGTCAAAACTTTGCTGAGAGCATGCTTTTTCTGCAGTATAAGCCAATACCACTTGCAATAGTCCACAGGTTGCATAAGCTGTATTGCTTCTCATATCTACAGCACGGTACCAACTCTACGGCCATTTAACACCATATATTTTTTTGTGTAAAAGAATAAATGCAGTAATGCCACCGATAGTAATCCACGGGTTTCCGTTGTGATTTCTTGCCGAATGACTCTCCCATTGCAGCAGAATGATATACCACATATTGTGCTGAATTTCTCATTAAACGATCTCCACATTTACAACACGATGCCAACCTCTACGGTCATGCAAGACACCTTATATCTTTGGGGCGGACCCAGAAGTGGATCAAGTGGGGCGCCAGCCCCTCTACTGCTGATCGGCCGTGTGTATCTCTCTCATCTCTTACAGCTTCACGCTAGCCATATGAATGATCTTGTTAGGTTTTAAAAAATCTTTGCATGATGAAGAAAATTGTATTTGTAGTGGTGATTACAAGCCACAACGACATCTTGGCTCTTGACGTGGAGTCTCTCTCCCTCTCGTGTCTATAATTATATCTTAGGCTGGCAACTCGGCATTCAGTAAACTGGTCAGTAAATTTTATTAACCCCTTCTAAATTTTGATCATAGCTCTATCACTATCTTTGCACCGTGTACCTTATATTTTTGCACGGCGTAACCAAACAAGAAGAAAAAGGAAGAGAAGAAAGAGAGAGGGGGGTGGCAATGTCTGACCCCACTGACCAGCGTCACCCCATCTACCAAGCCCTACAACAACAGGAGCAGCGGAGACGAGTAATTCCGCGACAGCAGCAACCGCCGCAACTCGCCATGCAGCAGCAGGCGCAGAAGCAGAAGCTCCCGGCGCGGGCGCCGCCGCCGCCGCAGCAGCAGCAGGGCTTCGGCGGCGTGGCGCTAATGCCGCCGACGCAGGGGGTCGGCCTGCCGGCGCAGTCGGCGGCGAGGGCGCGCGTGGCTGAGCAGATGGCGTTCGAGGACGCGTGGAAGGCCAGCAACCCGGACTTCATGACCCCCTTCGCCTCCGTCGAGGACGCCGTCAGCAGGTGCGTGCGTCCGTACCACGTCGATCTCCTCTCCTTCGCCGCCGTCTTCGTGGTGTCGTCGCTCCGCGTTTTAGGGCGTCTTGCTCTCGTGGTTCTTGGATTTTTGTAGGTTTTACGGTTCTTTCTTGCTTGGATCTTGCGTTGAGAAGCGTCTTGCTCTCGTGGGTCTTGGATTTTTGTTGGTTTTACGGTTCTTTCTTGCTTGGATCTTGCGTTAACCTTCTCAGGAGTTCTGGGCTAAGTTCTTCGCCATGGTGAACGCGACGATCGATTTGTTCCACTGGTTCCATGTTATGGCTCGAAAAATTATGTCCTGATTAGATTTGATGCAGCGAATTTGATCTTCCGTGGACACCATATTTTTCTTTATCATGGTTTTGTCTGAACAGAGGCATATGCAACAGAATTTTATGGCAGGTGTGCTGCAACCTGCTAAGAAATTAAATCTGTCCATGGACAAAACAAATCCAAGCGTAGTCTGAGAAAAAGCAAACATTGAGGACTTTCTGAATCGTTGGATTATTTCCCTATGGTAAATAGGGAGAAGAGCCGAAAGAGAACTGCTTGATTTTCTTTTTCGTGTTTTCTGACAGGATGTTCTGAAACGTGATATTGCTTGCCTGGCACAATAAGGATCTGGATTATGTATTACAACACGTTAGGACATCAGGATCAGCCCTTGATAGTAGAATTTTAGTAACCCTGGACCTCAGCAGATATGAATTTCTGAAACCAATATTTCAGCAGATGAATTCTCTACTCTGACCAAAACAGTCCATCTTTTTGTTGTTAATTTCACCGCATTAGATATCGTCAAATACATTGCATTACTGATCTCTGGTTAGCCTTAGAATGTTTATTTTTTTTGTGCATACTTTTTTTTTTCAAAAATCATGTTAGCCTATAATTTCTAGTGTTACTACATGTACTTGTGCTATGCGAAATGTCCAGTTGTTGCAATCTTCTACTGATCTGATACTTTAACACATTTGTTGAAATGAAACAGTGTAGAAACTCAACATGCAAGCATATTCTACTATTCGATTCGGAATAGGTGAAGATAGTAACATTCCAGTGAATTTTGCTACCGATCTTTCTATTCTGCCCATTCCTTTGCAATTGCTTTGATGCTAAACTGGGAAGAACTGACAGTCTTACGACATACAAATTCTAACAATGTTGTCCGGCCGTCTCATGGATGGCCAGGCTGCTTCCATACCATGTCTTCGCGGAGTACGAAGAGGACGACTTCTCCCACGCCGACGGCACGACGGAGAAGTCATTCGTGCAGAAGTGGAATGACGACATGGAAGCCTTGGAGTTGGAGCTGGTCGCGGAGTTCGAGAAGCACGTGGTGTCCTTCAACGTCATCAACCGGCAGCGCAATGAGGGCACCGACCGCGGCGAGGAGCGGCTCATGCTGGAGCGCACGCTGCTCGAGCACGAGCGCTGGCAGTCGGACCGCCTGCGCGCGGTCATCCTGCAGGAGCAGCGGGAGCAGGAGGCGGCGCGCGCGCGCCTGGCGCTCGCTCAGGCGCAGGCGCAGGCCGCCAGCGCGTGGCCGCTGGTGCAGCCCGCCGCGTGGCATCCGGCGCTCGCAGCGGCTTTGCGCGGCGAGGGGATCTCCGGGGCCGGGCAGATGGCGGCGCCGGCCGTGGTGATGCTGCCGCAGCAGGAGGCGGCCAGCGCGTGGCAGCTGCAGCAGCTGGGCATGTGGCAGGCGTTCGTGGCGCCGCGCGGTGAGGGCAGTTCGAGCGGGCAGGCGGCGGCGGCGGCGGACATGCTGCAGCAGCAGCAGGCGGAGGGGCAGACGACGAGCGGCGCGGCGGCCGCCGGGATGGTGCAACCGTGGTGGGGAAGCAGCGCTCAGAGGAGAGAGTAGTACGGGTTTCTGATCTGTCGACGTTGGTAGTGCTTTGTGATTCGCGCGAAACATAGACCCGCGTATTGCGACTTGCGTCTCCGTTGGCTTAGTATTGTGCATGTGAACTTGCTTGGAAGAACAATACCAAACATTCGGCTTTCCAAATCTTGTTTTTAGAAATAGTAATATCAGTATTGTGTACTCGGGGCAGATTTGGGGTACATGGGATGCAGCTGTACCCCAAATTTTTTAAAAGAAAAACAAATATATATATATAAGAGGTATACATACGGCTACGCTATTCTATGTCTATGCACACTATGCGTGCTCAAAAATTACTATCGTGCGTGAGTGAAGTTACTGCTAAATACATTTAAAGTTACTGTCAGTTATAACACTATACAACTGACAATAACTCTATATTTGACAGTAACTGTACTCAAGTATGACAGTAACTTGTCAACACGCATTTTACACCGACGAGCATAATAGTATATGTATGGCAACATTTGCTGTGCAATCACAGTTGCTGTGCACCCATGCACTCCAAGACATCTCCCGTGTTTGTGCTGCAACCAACGTGCTGGATGGAGGCAGGCGAAACGTCTAGGCATTTTTACGTTGAGGCCCTGCGCTTACCCCCTAGAAGCTTTATTCCCCCGTGCGGCTCCAGTACACAGTTCCCCGATCCGTGTAACCCTAGAACCCGAGGTCGATGGCAATCCACCAGTTGAAGTTGAAGGCGACGGCATCCTCCCCCGTGGCAATCCACTAGTTGAAGTTGAAGGCGACGACACCCTCCCCTGCGGCAATCCACCAGTTGAAGTTGAAGGCGACAGCATCCTCCCCCGCGGCCCTTCGATGGCGGCCATTCGACAATGGCTCTCCTTGGACGGCGCTTGAAGGAGCAACCCAGTGACAAGATCGGAGACATGTTATTTCAGATTTTTGAAAGTTTTGAAACTTGTGCTTTGAGAGATATAATTTCAGAGTTTATGTGAATTTCTAGTTGAATAGAAACTGAATTAATGCTATTTGAGAGCACATGTTGTGTTGTGATGAGAAGCTAAAACAGGTTAAGCTTTGTTGCTTCATAAGATTATGAACAGTATCAGGTCTCCAAAAGGTTCAGTTTTGTTATGTTAGAATTGTATTTGAATTGCAGGTCTCACAGCTAAAGGAAAACAATAAGAGCACCTTAAACAAACTGAACTCCTTTGGTGTACAATAAGAGCATCAGGTCATCGAAGATGAAGCGAAAACCATAAAGTAACGAATAGCATCACATCATCAAACCATAAGGGAAAAACCATAAGTTCGTGAATAGTGTCAGGCTGTAGGGAAAACCTAGACTGAGAGGATGCTTCCATGCTCTCCAAGTGAAAAAAACTGAATCACCTGGACAGTTGTACCCTAAAAATGAAATCACGGTTTGTTGAAATGTGCCATAACATCTTCCTGGAAGGTATTACTACACAACCTACTTCCCTTGGAATTTTTTAGGTAGGTTTTTTGAACCGATGCTGGGGCACTTTGTTCAGATCAAGATGGCCCTCAGTAACCATAGGCTTTGGTTTATCCTTGAAATCATCAGGACCAAGTAAATTCGGAACTGCCATAACATTGCTGGTACTAATTACTATAGATGTCTAGCTTCTTTCTGAGAGAACTATTCCAATGATTCTTTATAGAATTATCAATCCTGGAAACAGCAACATACTATCAGTAGGGTTCCAGAGTCTTGTCAAGTGAACAGGAAGTTCACCTTTTAAGGACATAGTTCATATGAAGAAACAATCAAGAGTTGAAGACCATGACAAATATATTAACAGTTCAAAACAAATTAAAAATCGAACATAAATGCAATGATACATTCAAGAATCATGATAGTGATACATGTAATTATAAATTTATAGCAGTAAGTAGAAACAGAATGGTATTCACATAGTACTTTAAAGCATTCTGATCTTTATTCAGATATAGAAGCCTAGGATAATTTTTGGGGTATTGTATTATTTATTCAGATCTGGCAGGTGCACTGTGTTCCATTATGATTATCTTGTAACTTCAATTCCTTTTTATCAGGGCAAACAGGGAATTTTAACAGCCAAAACAGTAGAAGGCCATGTCATTCAAGCATAGAAATCCTAGTACATTCCAACTGATATATTCAAAAAGAAATCTTGGTACATTCCAACCATATATTTTAAAATAAAATCATGGTTTGTTTGGACAATTTCGACTATCATGAAACCCAATATGCTTGTAGCTCTTGCACATGCATGACACTTGATCAATCTTCTTTTTTCTTCTTTTGTTGCACACCTTCATTCTTCATTTTGTTGTCTTCATGTCTCAATATTCTCTTGCATCTCCCCTTCGTACGAATGTCAGTAGGCGGGTGGATCCCAACCATAGATGGAATGCTATAACCAATAAAACCCTTGTGTTCTTCTTGTCTAGTACACGAAGCAGCAGGAACCAACTGAGACAAAGGTGGCCCAATGTCCTCCAGACTTGTTAATAGAAAGTCAACGCCTTCGTCCGAGTTTTTAGCAATTTGAATGAAATCTTCCATCTTGTTATGTGTAATACAAATCTTCCTTCTTTTTGCTGCATCAACAGAGTCAGTGGTTCTTTCCTCCAGTAGATTGCCTTCGGTATCATAAACATTCTCCTTGCAAAGAGGCCAATAGAAATTGTTTAGGTAGTTCAATAAAAATTCCAAAAAACCAATATTTACCTTTTGCACTTTTTCCAAATCTTTTTAGGATGCAGTGGCTTGGTATCTCACTTAATCTAGAACCCCTCCAAATGCATATAATATGGCAGCATGGGATTTCTTTAGACTCAAATAGCATACATGAGCATTTACTTATTGTTGTGGTTGTGTCACAATAGATTTCCCTAATCTTATTGGAGTTGTCACTGATGGGTACGATCTTCATCCCGTCCACCATTGCCATTTCTTGAAATAAACTAATAATGCAATGGTCTCTCACCGCAAATACCGCTTCTTGAAATTTGTCAAAGACCTCATGTGTATATACCAATCTACTATGTCCCTCTATTTCCCATAATGTCAATAGTGTAGGGTTTGTATGGATGCTTGCGTTATCAGCTATCAACTCTTTCTGGTATTGACATTGCAAAGCTATGTCGAACCTAAGCTAGAATTTAACAAATGCAAGCTTGCGACCGATAAAATGGCTGAAAATGAATTTGAACTCTCCGATCGTGATGAGGTTCTAAGAATACTTGACAGGAATAGGTCCCTAAAGTATGCCAGGATCCATAACTCACAGATGTTATACCTCTTAGCCAATCACTCATTGTCCTCTATCTGAAAATTAGAATAAAAGAATGACACCTTGACTCAAATTTTTCTATTGTTTTCGAACTCTACACACACGAGTTAACCCTATCCCAAAAAAGGGGTTCCTTCCTTAAATGAGGGCCAATCTTCTCAGGGGAGTTTCTTGATGATATGCCACATGCACAACCTATGTGCGGTGGTTGAAAATAGCAGTCCTCATACTAGCATCCTCATCGGTTATAATAAGTCTGGGCGTTACCCCTCCCATAGCTCTTAGGAAGGTCTCAAATAACCAAACATATGACTCAATCTTATCATTGCTATGAATCCAGTGCCCAAAAAAATACATTGCATACGATGATTGACTCCTGTGAATGGTCCAAAAATCATATCATATTGGTTAGTGTTGTATGTCGAATCAAATTATACAATATCATTAAAATGACTATAATTTTTCCTAGATATGGCATCTGCCCAAAACACACGTACCAATCTACCATCTTCCACTTTGTAATCAAAGAAGAATGCAGTATTCAGTTCCTTCATACGACCAAGTTGATCTACAAACATCTGACCATAAGAATTCTTGATTTTATTTCTAGAATCATTGTAATAATTCTGTAGGTCCCTCTTCACGCAACCAATGTATTCAAATCCTCCAACACTAACTTGAAGCATCCTAAACGCTTGCGAGGTTCTTATGCTTGCTCTGTGACATGTGTACAGTGTACTTTTTGCCTTCTCATTAACTTGGTGGTTGGATCTAATTAGATGGAGCTTACTAGGTGACACAAGTTCATGATTGTGGAGCTCAATGAATGAAGCTATCTTATACTTGTTGTCACTATCCCGCTTGACAAAAAGTTGAGCATTACATCCACACCTAGTTTCTTTCATCTTACAACTTTTCTTTGAGGGATCAAGAATGTTGGTACCTTTCCTGGACTTATATCCTTGTCTTGAGCATACATAATGTTTCCACTAAACTACCTCATTCAGTACCTTCTGCTGACCAACACGAACTGAAAACCCAACTTGATGTGCATATGCCTTGAAGAACACCTCCATCGAGTTCACGTCATCAAATGTCATCCCTACTCTGAGCTTCAATTCCTCTGCACACTCGGGTGTGAATGATGAAGACTACAATAGCACAAAATTGATTGAATTAGATCGGCAATGCATCTCTCTATTAATTCATAAAGCACAATGACTACAATATTAAAAAATTATTGACTCAGCTTGGTATGCTTGCTTTCTTTTCAGGAGTACTAAATCCATCATTCAACCTTAGTGCGGAGTTCATCTCACCAACGCATTGGGACTGAGCATCACCAATTGATTCCATACTACCTACAATCACGGTTGGCCAAGCGTTCAACATGTGGACTTCCCATTTCTAAGCATCATAGTGGGATTTGACCAGGCTTTACCACTGTCCATAGCAATAGCCAGTTAAATCCACCCATAAACCTTCTTAGGAAACAAGGACTTCCCCACAAGGCATAGATGAACCCTTTGGCTATAATGAAGCCATACCTTAACCACCTAGCCACAAACTCGGCCGCCTGAAGTGCAGCTCCGCCTGTAACCCGCCTCCTTCATTGTCATTGCTGGCTGCGGGTTCAGGCAGCCACCTCCCACATCGCCGTCATTGGCTACGAGTTCGAGCAAGTGTCGTCGACCTCAGGTTATAGGGTTACATGGATTGGGGAACTGTGTATTGGAACAGCGCGGGGGAATAAAGCTTCTAGAGGGTAAGCGCGGGACCCTCAATGCAAAAACACCTGGGCATTTTGTCTGCCTCGATCTAGCCAGCTGGTTGCAGCAGAACGCGGGAGATGTCTTTGAGTGCACGAGTGCACAGCAACCATGATTGCACAACAAATCACACGCACACACATATAATAACTCATAGTACACTGTACACAGCATGTAATAACTTTTCTCACAACAGGCAATAACTTCACTCACAATAGGTAATAACTTTCCTCATGACCGAATCTACTAAATTATCGCATGCATGCAATAGTACAGTTGATGTGGAGACTTTTTTTTATCTTGTTTACAAGCTAAAAAAATACAATAATTTTTCATGAAAAGTCCGATCTGTGATCTGTTTGCGCCATTGTGTTCAAAATTATGAGCTTAATAAAACAAGATACATGTTGAATATGTTTCGATGATATGAAATTCATATTTTTTTATACCAGTCGTATGTAACTTCATGTTTGTCTGGTGGTAATTTCACGTATAATAGTTACTGTCAAACCAACACAACTTACACCAGGAAGCTAGGTAGCAGAACCTGCGCGTAGCATGTGTGCAGGTGCTAAATAGCACTGTCGTGTGTGTGTGTAAGGTTTTATTTGCACTTCTTCTTTGATTTTAGCCTAAAAGCATCTTTCTCGTGGATCAACCCATGCCCCATTGGTGCCAGTTGGCCCATTGGAAAAACTCTAGCTATTCATTTATAGACCAGTCAGCAGGGGTAGTCCCAGCTACTCACTGTCCTAGCCCCCAACCACCAGCCCTAGGTCACAGCGGCGCACTGTGCAGGCGTGCATGCTTGGCTCGGGCCGCTCAGTGAGTCAGAGTCGCGATGGTTCATCTTCTTTTCCAACTTGATTTATTCATTACCGATATGTGTAGAGATGAAAATTTAGATAGGTGAAGAATCTTGATGAGCTTTCTGTGATGCTTGTTGAAACAACGAAGTGTAATAATTACAAACTTATCTATTTGCTTCTCAGGTTGGTGCTAATCCTTCTTGTAGCAACTACAAGTGTTGATTCTTTTCGGCAATGAATTATGTGAAGAGCAAACTAAGGAATAGCATGAGTGATCAATACTTGAATGATTGTTTGATTGCATATATTGAGTGTAACTTTTTTCTATAAGTTAGTGATAATGATGTAATCAACCGCTTTCAATCCATGATTACATATATTTGTAAATTCATAGTTTTGCATCCCCATTATTCAAATCCTAGATCCGCTACTGGGTGTACTTAATTAATTATGTTATAGTCTTGTAATATGCAAATTTGAAAAATAATAGCATTAGTGTGTAAATACTAAATTACGTGCCACATCAACATGTTTGACCACCATCGTCGTATCCGAACATAGAATGTATGCATGCACCTGAGACATCCTAACTTTGACCGAAGTCAGGGATGGAAATAATAGGTCGGCCGCCATGGCCATCTTATTGAATTTCAAAATTCAGGTTAGTTTCAATAATCACCGCTTTATTATTTTAAGGGTTTAGGCATCACCTGGATGTTTTCTTCCTAATTATCATCCAAATTTGTGACATTTGAATTAGATATCAAAGGACCCCTTGTTTTTGAAGGGAGAAGATTTTTTTCAAGGGGGAGGGGGGATAATTCATGGCCATTGGATCTCTAATCCAATGGTTCTAAATCTGGATGATAGTTAGGAAGAAAACATCTGGATGATGTTTAACAAAACCCTTAATTTAATATATAACATTGAATTTTATGGTGTTCCATCAAAAAATATGTAGAATTTCCGAGTTTATGCCAAACAGGCACTTTTCGTAGCTAATAGGTCATTTTCGTAGTCCACAAATCGACATTTTCAATTCTCTTCACTGTAGATGAGTTCCCATTCAGATTTTTGCAACTGTAGATTCATTTTTGTATTAGTGCAAAGTGTAATTTCTAATGGATAGAACATAGTAACTTCAGCTTACATGGACACCGACAAACATACATTCTTTGTTGACTTGCTACCCCTACAAATTTGTTTATACCATAAAGAGAAATGGAGCTATTTAAGGATGTACTATCCAATTAGTTTGTGCAATCTCATTCATCCAAAAGAATAACCTTGCAATTATCGCTCCATGGACTGAATTGATCATTGTGCGCAATATTCTGCAAAAACAATAGTCTAGATACTCAAACTTTGCAAACGATCTCGTCATGCTACTTAATTTATTATGTTAGTAGCCTTAGCATTACGAAACTCCATGGCCCTGTGGTATGTTACTTAAGGATGTGTTTGGTTGGTGGAATGGCCAAGGGATGGAACCATCCCATTCCAATTTTGAGCTCATCCAGCTGTTTGGTTCATGGTATGGAAGGGAATGAAGTGGAAGCAAACCATTCCTCCTAAAAGAATATTCCTTCAAAATTCGGAATCCATCCATCCCCAAAAATTTCCCGGACGGATCCATTCCGGGCGCCCTCGCGCAGAGCCGTTCACCCCACTCCCTTTCTCCGTGCGCTCACCCCCCTCTCCAGATCCAGATCGGAGCCTCCCGCGCCGCCGGCCTCCCGCGCCGATCTCCCTCCCGCGACGGCCTCCCACGGCGGCGGCAGCCTCCCGCGCGGACCTTCCTCCCGCGCCGGCCTCCCACGCCCGCGCCGTCGTCCTGCTCCGTCCTCCCGCGCCGACCTCCCTCCTGCGCCGTCCTCCCGCCCGCGCCGTCCTCCCGCCGCCGGCCTCCCGCGCCGTCCTCCCGCCCGCGCCGACCTCCTGCGCCACCGCCCGCGACGGCCTCCGTCGCCGCCGTCCGACCTCCCGGCCGCCGCGACCGCCCGCCCGCGCCGACCTTCTGCGCCGCCGTGCCGCCCGACCTCCCGGCCGCCGCGACCTCCCGCCCCCGCCTCCCGCCCACGCCGACCTCCTGCGCTGCCGTGCCGCCCGACCTCCCGCCCGCGCCCCCCCCCCCCCAGTGAAGGTATTGTCCTTACCTCTGTTTTGTGAAGTTGTGGTGAAAATGTGAAGATATTTGTGTGAAATATGAGAAATATGTGCAGTGGTAGGAATCTGTGGTTGTGCTTGATTGATATGTTCCATTGTGATGTTATCAATTGTGCTATTCATATTGTAGATGGACAGGAGACTTGCTAAAAGGAGAAAGTGTGTGCTTTATGGTGCTGTTGCTTTCGTGGCTGTTGCTATGGTGGCTTTGTATGTTAGATCTAGATTAATGAAAAGAAGAACACGTATTACCTATGGTCCAATGGAAGAAAGAGATAGAGCAAGAATTGATTACCTAAATAAGAAAATTTATAGAGATGACTCAACTTGCCAAAAAATGTTAAGGCTTACAAGAGCTCCTTTCTTCCATTTATGTGAAGTTTTGAGGGGTCGTGGTTTGCTTGGAGATACCATACATGTTAGTGTTGAAGAGCAAGTTGCAATGTTTCTAAATACTGTGGGGCATAACCTAAGGAATAGGTTAATCCACACGAATATCATACTTTTCATCCCCATCCCACCAACCAAACAAGAGACGGAACGGTTCCATTCTTCTCCATCCCACTAACCAAACAAAAAACAGAACCATTCCATCCCACTAACCAAACATCCTAACAGAACCATCCCATTCCATCCCATCCCAAAAAACTGGAATCGTCCCATCCCATTCCACCAACCAAACACATCCTAAGTAATCATGCTATTTTTCCCATCATAATTAACCAGTAAAGTAAAAAAGTAGCTCACGGCAGAGAGCTTAATGGATCTTGTGCTGTAACAAGAATCGTGTCGACAAACAATGAATTTGCCTAGATTATTATTACAAAATCAAACAACAGGTACGAAGCTAATTACCTGTGAACCAGAAGGGGAAAAAACCCATGCATCAGAGCTAAGCCTTCGGGATAGTTAGCACCCATAACTTGTTTGGAAAGATCTGAAGTTAAATCAACAAAAACATGTAAACTTAGTGCTACAATCGCATATAGATCAAACCAACTGAAAAAACAACAACATTGTTATTTAGATTAATACTCGTGAAGAGAAATGCCAAGACATGTCAACGTAAATGTGGCGCATCGTCACTCACCATCCCCAACACAATTCATACTCTATCTCAGGTGTTCAGTAGTTCAGGCCAGGGTTACAAATTTCGTCCGAAATTTCATAAAACGGACGAAATTTTGTCCCTTTCGGTACCCAGCGAAACATGTTTTATTCGACTAAAATTTGACCGAATTTTGTCCTATTTGAAATTTATTCAAATTTTAGTTAAATTTCATCAAAAATTTGATTTTTTTTTCGTCCGGATTTTCAAACGAAATTCGTTCCTTTCGCCGACAGCCGAAAATTTTTTGTATCCGAAAGATTAAACACTGGCTCAGGCAAGAATCGTCGGCAAAACTCAACATGTCAGGCTGGCATCAGCGTGTTTCAACTATCCTCCCTGGAGCTCACTGCACCGCCATCTTCTCTCTCGCGCCAAACTACTCCCCTCCGATGGCATTGTCAGTGCACGGCCAGCAAAAGTGGCGGCGGAGGCGCAAGGGAAAGACAGCTGAGCCACTCACCCTTCTTTCTTTCTTTTGGGTTTTTACTGCAACTTCTTTAGTCATAAAATATCCTAAATAATGTTGCTCTTGCCGTATTGTCCCATTTATTCTACTTTGTCCCTAATGCCAATATTATACGATTTGGAATGAATGTCCACATTGGTCCAAAATGATTGCAGTTTAATGTCCCAAATAGTAATTAAATGGAGGATTCAGATAATTGTCATTTCAAATAATGGTGTTTCAAGGATTGCAAGTCCATGTGTCGAGTATTAGTCCTGAGCCTACATGTCAATAACCCATGGGGTGGCACTTTGTGCAATGCCACTCTCTGGAGTGGCATGTATCTAAAAATACCTAATTAAAATGTCTAATTGCTTATTTGACACAATTAGTCGAAGTTAAAAGGTCATGAGAGATGTTGTACCTCTCCAACAAATTTTGGAATAAGCACATATTCCAACAAATTCAAACAACAATGCGATTTCAAAATACTTGACACATGGAATACAATTGTCTTTTCAATCTTATTATTGCACAAATCTTGAGGAACGTTGGGGGATGGCTACCACAGCGTGAGAGCACCCACAACTATAAGTGAGATATCTATAGGCTTATAAAATCCATGTATGTATAACCGCAAAAGCATCTCACTTAAAAAGATACGAAAACATACCTGGGTTATTATCAAATTTTGATTTGCCCATCAAACTGTTGGGTAAAGCTTAACAATGTTGCGAATTTGTTATCTTCATAACTGGAGTACCAGTAGTAGCAATGTTATATCCATCCTAGCTAAATGGTTTGCTAAGTGCATCCATCAACCTACGGTTGAAGTCATAATCAGGCATCTGCATAATATGTATAGGCTATAAAACACATTTAAATTCCAGGGTTGTCGAAGCCCAGAAATTAAGTAGGGGCACTTTAGAAATTGAACAAACTGTAAGGTTATTTTTTTTCAAAATACAAGGGATTGATGCGTAATTTCAAAAAATGAGTTGGGTACATGCCCCCACTAGTCCCAACGTGGGTACGCCACCCAAGTGAAAAATTGGGTAGGGTCATAACCTTTCGGGTTAAAATAATTAGATTAGTTAATCTTAAATTAACTAGATTAGTTAAACCTAATTTTTATGTTTGGTAATAAATCTTGTTAATCTTAGGCCCCGCTTGGTTGGGCTGAAAAGCTGTGGCTTATGGTGGAAATTGCACTGTAGCGACTGAAATTTCACTGTAGCTGAAGGTGGCTTATTTGGCGTAATTAATTTTAAAAAATTTAAAAATAGAAAAAATATGCTAGCTCATCACGGACAACGTAAACGAATACGGGAAAAAAAAGAACCGACAAAAAAGCTCAAAAAAGTCAAAAGTTTAGAAAAAGACGAAATTTATGAATAGTGAAAAATAAGCCTGAAGCTGAAACTGAAACGAGCGGGGCTAGATTAGTTGTTAGTTGGGTTAGCAATAGAAAAATAAAATTTATGAGAGTTAGTTGTATTGGGTTAACTTATTCCACTAATTTAGTTGGTTAACTTAATCCTAGAATAGAAGGTTAAAACGTTTTGACTAGCTTAAATTAATTTCCCTTAATCTAATGATGTTTCGCAAATTAAATCCCTAATCCACCTCTTAACCCTAAATCAAACGGAGCCTTAGAAATTAAACAAACAACAATGTTGTTCTACAACATACAATATGCTAATATGTAATTTCAAAATTGAGTAATAACGTGGGGGCATGTGCCCCCACTAGTGACAATGTAGGCCCGCCCATGGTAATTCGTATGAGTACAAATTTGTAGGAAGTACGAAGATGAGTACAACACGATACATATATAGGAATCCTCTTAGCGTAGCAAAGGCCATGAATCCTCGCCCTCGTCATGGATTGATTTCAATCCGGTCCATCACATATCTCTCTGTCCCTGCACCTCTCACAAACCGAAGAAATATGTAGGAAATTTGTTTAGTGGTCTTGTTGTAAATAAGAAGATAAGACCATTAATTTGTAGTGATCTTAGCTACAAATTTGCAGGAAATAAGAAGATAGACCACTAAACAATGAAATTTATAGGAAACAATATAATTCACACAGAAAATCACATGAAATTCTACATTCAAAAATGTTTTTTTAGAGTTGCCTTAGTATCTCTTCTTTTCAGCTTCTAAAAACTATTTTTCGGCTTTTGTGTAGTAACTAATTTTTAAATAGAGTGTCTTTTCAAAGCGGGATCCACAAGTTTATTGTAGTACACACTGTAGCGACTTCATTTATATCTACTAAAACCACACGTGAATTTTTTTTACTCCGTTCTTTTTCTCACAAACAGTTTAAAAGTTATAAACCGCGGCTAAAAGGTATAAGTCAAAGCTAAAAAGAAGAGACACTTAGAGCATCTCCAACAATGTCCTCTAAATCTCATCCCTAAATCTCATCTCCAACACATATTGGTGACTCATACTACATAGGAGGGTTACTAAATGATTGGAGAGTGCTACCACATGATTGGTAAGTATATGACTAATTTTGGTAAGGATATTCGTGACTCATGTTTGGTTCTTGACTAATTTTGCCAAAAGGACTACAATTTTTCGGTAACAATAATGACCTAATGACCACCCCAAGTGTGGAAAAAAATAATTAAAATTTTGAGTTTATGACACGTGGAACACAAGGCTAAGAGCATCTTTGGTGCGCTCCCACACCGGTATCAAGCAAGGAGAGAGAAGCCTTGGTACCTGTACTAAGTATCGAAGGGTGATGGTGCCAAGGAACTTTTGCTAGTGCTGGTATCAACATTTGCTTCGGTACCAAACCATGCAAAAAGGTTTGTACCTATTTGTTAGCGTAACAGGGAGGGAGAGAGGAAGTGGAGTAAAAGAAAAGAAGGTGATATTTTATTTAGCTATAGGTCCCACCTTAAAGAGAGAGGATGCTCTAAACGTTTGAAGGAAAAAAAATCAAACTCTAGCGATTGTCTGATGTGTTATTTCTTAGCACTGGTTCATGTAACTTACAATATGGATGACCTAAGAAAATACGATAAGCCATAAGCCCACAGCTGTGGGGATAAACCAAGCACTCGTCTATAAAAATGTGGCACACACCCAGGCTAGGCTTCGTCTAAACACCCCCAAAATTGCAATAGGTACCACCTTGAAAGATCAACTATGGAAGAGAAGTTTTACAAAAAAAAAAGGATAAACCAAACAGTGTCTAAAAAAATGTGGCGCACACCCAGGCTAGGCTTCGTCTAAATTGCAATAGGTACCACCTTGAAAGACCAACTGTGGAAGAGAAGCATTGAGTTTTACAAAAAATAAAAAACAAAACACACACACACACACACACACACACACACACACACACACACACACACACACACACAGAGTATGGAAAAGTACAGCATGAACTCGAAGAGACGGCGCAGCCCTACTTTGAAATATCATCCATTTTAGCCTTTGACTGACCATTACAGGTTACAACCAGCTCAAATCAATACAACTTGATCGGATTCCAAGCAGAAGAGTACACTGATAATACGACATCAACAGATGAACTAGAGATTGGAAACGCAACATCATTCACAGAGCATCTCAAGTGAGAATCAATCAACTCAAAGTTGACTCACCCAGCAACCTCAATTCTGAACCAAACTTGACACGGTAAAACAACAGCTTCTCCCTCCAGATCATGTGCGTATATCTTGTACAACATATAGAAACATTTTTTGGGTAAAACAGACAAGCAACCGGATCACAACTATTTCCCTAGCAGCAGAGGGACCAACTCTCTGTAGTATCTAGCTTACAATTACAATAGCACCTCATAACACATGGAACTGGCACCAGAGTTCTTCAATCTTTCTGTCCAGTCATCTCTGCAGAATTTTGGCGAACATATAAATTATTGTTGACGGAGTAGACCTGACCTTCATAGTATGCTACAAGAGCAGCGAGTGGTCTTAGGCAACTTGTTAGTCTTCTTGTCTGCAACAAACAAGTAACAGGGAAAGCAGAATCCAAATCAGATTAAGAATTGATAATACACCAAGCAAGTGTTGATTGACAATTGAGCTCTCAAATCTCAGCTCCATATGGCGTACTGTACTGTTCCTATTTTCAAAATTACTACCACTTTGTTCAATGATTGAAATGCTAAAATATTGTTCGTTTAGTTCCTGTAAATGAGCATGCTTAGCAAACAGTTGGTTGTCAAAATTCAACCATCTTAGGTATGCAAATCACACAGCACGTTGTCTCCAGCAACCAGAAGGCAACGAAACACTAAAATTGGTTCAGAAAAGGAACATGATAGATTATGGTAACCAACTGGTATCTTAGCCAAGACCATGCTTTTGAGTTAGGGTCGTCACGCGGAGTCAGCAACCACAGCGAGTGAGGGGCGCCCGGACGTCATGGCGACGCCTAGGCGAGCGCCGCGCTGTACGTGCACGTTACATATGTGAATACACAATAACTCATACTACGTATACGCAGTAATTCATACTCTGCATCGCATATATCTGCCGACCGACTCCTCTCCCGTCCTCTCTCTCTCGCACGCGCCCGCATCTCCATCTCCCACACTCACTCCTCTCCCCCCGCAGCCTCCTCCGGTCCTCCCCCCGCCACCTCGCCTCCTCTCCTCTTTCCGGCGCCTCCTCCCCCGGCAGCCTTCGCCCCCCCCCCCCCAAGTCACGACGAATGTCCATTGCGTCCACTCAGCTCCGCCGTAACAACCATGATCCTAACTCCTATAGAGTTGGAGATATCAGCAAGTTATGGTCAATTCAGGTTAGCTTTTGATGATCAGTGCCTTATTTTTTTATATATAATATCACATTTCATGGTATTCTATCAAAGAATGTGAAGAATCTGAAATATTCCCAATTTTCACGAGACGTGAGGTTTGCAGCGGCTTGTGGCCAATTCCTGTTGCACTGGTTACAAGAAGAAATTAGCCAGAAACCAAAACCTGTGACCTGGTGGAAAGAACCCTATGAACAGCTTCTTAAACGACGGTAGGCAAGCCCTACATTCTGACTACAAATTTTAGGACACTGAACAGCTTACTTTGCTGACTCCCTAAGAACAGAAAACCTGGACACTTAAGAATTTCATGTCAACACTTCATATTTTCAGACACAAATTTCCTCTTCAGGAAATCTATTGAATACACCTTTTGCATATACAGATTCAACAAAATATGATGGAACATTGGTACAAGCATGAACCATAGAAAACAAATCCAAAGCAAACTAGAGAAACAGTGGGCACTCTGATAGGCATAATTGCAATTTTAAGACACAAGTTGCTAGGTTCAAACAATGTTAACCAGTCTAAGAGAGGCGCAAGGGAAGACTCAGCAATTCATAAGCAATGATTTGCACAAAATGTTATGAAGTTACAGCTCACCTGGTTTTGATTTGGCTGAAGATGGATGAACAACGACATGCATTGTGATAGCAGTACTGGGAAGATCACCAAAAGGCGCTCTGCACTGTCCAACGTTCTTGTCATTTTCTAGAATTTTGCCTCCACTGATCAGTTTCACATCATTAGCAGTCTTTGGGACAATTGTTTTATCTACAGCCAGAATCATTACAGCCATTAGAAACATTGCACAAACATCAGCAGAAGATAGAACTATACTTGGACAAACTCAGAAGCACATGAACTTACATATATAGGAAAACTACAGATACATTCCAAAGTTGGGGGAACTAAAAGAATTAACAGAGCCAGCCAAATATTATAAAAGCGCTTATCTTTATTGAAACTCCATCGATAAAAGAAGAACACATTATGACACCTCATATGCCCAGTGTGCAGGTAGGGCAATAAACATGTCTTGCTCAAAATCAGAATTAAACAACAAATATGTGGCAGGCCCTAGCAAAGCTGCCTATGTTCGGTCAGCTAGCAACTAGGGTAAAATTTAAAGGCATTACCATGCAGAAACTAAGTTTATCTCAACTATGCAGTTCGACAATATCCAATACTAGCAAACTTTCTCTCCGGTTTGGCAATATTGCCTTTCGAGATAATTCATAATTGCACATTGGATGTCTTAAACTCTCAATGATCAACTGGTTCATAGATCCATCAGGGACTGCAAGCGTGCAGGCTCAACAGACCTCAATGAGTCAATGATAGACAAAATAAAGATAAAAGACTAACAAGTCAACAACTATATGGCACAAAGCAAAGACACGTGGCATTTCTTGCATTGCACAGCACAAATGCATGCACTGAATTTTCACTCCCTACCAAAAAAAAGTAGTAGAGGGTACAGTGTTCTCTCTAATCCTCCCGTGGATGGGAAGAGGATTTGATAAACATAGGATGGTTGCCAACAATGCGATACACAAGCTCAGCTTGAACACCATAAGCTTCTCCGAACTTTGTGGCCTCTAGAGCATCATGGCGTACCTGCTGGGCTCTATGTGGGCTACTCCACAACCTTTCTCTTGGGCCATCCATAGACTATTGTCTTGAGCATTATGGAGTGTGGACTCTCTCACACTCTCTGAGCTTTCATTTTTCCTGAGCTCCATTAGCTCTTATCTCAAGTTAATGGCATCCTATTATGGAATGGTGCGGCCATGCCCATTCAAGGAATTCATGAGAATAGCTGCACATTTGTAGGAAGTTAAGAGTTAAGATGTGCTGCACAACTTTGCTTGTTGACGTGCCAGTATGGGTGACACCATGAGGGGGATTGGACTAGGACTTAAGTCTAAATTTAAACTAAATCTCATACTAATCCTTAGTCTTAATTTAAACTAAATCTCATACTAATCTCCATCATCTAAATGGGCTATGGTAAACACATTACCATGTCTGCCATACATTATGGTTCCAATCACAGCCGGTCGTTCCCACAGCCAATCCTGTCAGGTATCAAAGACCGTCCTAGATTATTACGGTAGAGGCAGACATCTATGCATTCAATACCTCTAAGTTAAACCTCAGTTTAGGATATTTACAAAAAGAGTGTTCGCTAATAATGGACGCACGCCCATTTTTTTCCCCCAAATCAGACAAGCACCAAATCTTGTAGGCACCAAGCAAGCAAATCTAAAGAAGCAAGAAGCTCCCTCAACCCCCTTAAAGGACTTATTCCTATCTCCTGTCGTCACGCACAGGCAAAGAATAGCAACCAAGAATTCCTTTACAAATTTAGCACTACGGATCACACGGGCACAACCTAGAACTTGCACAGGGAGTCAGGGACACTACACCACAAGCATCACGTCACGTCCTGCGAGAATCTCAGAGCTCAAAATAATGGAATCTTTAGGACCTTTGGGCCAGTCGGCGACGACGCGGTCCTTGAGGGCGGCGACGGTGGTGGCGGCGGCGTTGCAGCGGACGGGGCCGATATCGGAGCCGTCGAAGAGCCGGAACTTCACCTCAACCTCCTCCTCCGCCGCCGCCGCCGCCCCCTCCTTCTCCTCCTCTTTCATCCCCTCCACCTTCCCCTCCTCCTTCTCCGCCATTTCTTGGCCTCACACCAACTAGAGTTTCCGGGACCCAACTGGAACCCGGGGGACTCTGAGCTCGGCCTGGTCGCTCCGAGCAAGAACTTGCCAGCTCGGTGGGGGCGTAGATGGGACTTGGGAGGGATTGGGCACTTGGGTTAGGGTTTGGTGGGAGGGAAGGAGGGTAGGAGAGGAGCAGCAGGAGAGGGGAGGAGAGGAGGCTCTGCAAGTTAGGAGATGTTCTTTTTCCTTTGGAAAAAGTCGATTCGTGGTTTCTTCACTCACCAGTTTGTTTAATTTTTATTTATTATTTATAAAATTGGCTAGAACTCATCATCTATCTTTCGATGTCAAATAAATCTTACTTCTCCGCTTACTTAACCGTGGTTTTGACTTGATAAAATCCGATTTTATCCCACATGACGACTACATCAAATTCCAGTCTATCACTGACTCAGCCACATAGTCTCTTCTCCCTCCTCATACTCTCTCTTGGCTATTGTTTCCTCATCGTCAATGCCCTCCATCACACGCCATCACCGCCAGCCCTCTCCATCTACGCGTCGATGTCATCGATCCCCTCCACCGCCCCTCTCCTTAAGTGTTCGCTATGACAGCAACCTAGAGAGGCCACTGAAGGCAAGCTCCCATCTCAAGCCATGCCCAGACAAAAATTCCTAAATTTGTTGTCCACATTGTTCCCCCTCTCCAAATTGAAGCCACCACCTTCTTCTTCATCCCTTGCGATCGTGCCAAGCCGTCCCTTCTTTGTCTTCTTCACCCAGAGCCCCGTCGCGCCGTGGCCATGTCCTCTCCTCGCCTCCTCACACTCATTCTTGCTGTTCCAGGCCTCCCCTAACTGCGTCGTCTACGTCATCACTACCGCCTCCTCCTCATGAACTCTACTATGCCCTTGCCCGTATGCCAGAGCTTGCCTCCGTCAAGCAACCATCGTGGTACCATGAACCTCACTGTCGACAACCACGCATGTGCAACCATAGCGTCAAGACTCCATAGGAGGGATCTCCTGAGCTCGCAACGTACTTGTGCACTCGTCGTCCAGGGCCAAATACCATCAGAGTTCACCACCGACGAGATCCTTTGCCCACGGCCACCGCCTTTGCTTTCCCTGTTCCAGTCACCACCGACCTCCCCATCCTCACAAGATGCTGCAAAGGGCCAGTGTGCCCGATAACACGTCGTGCTTGCCCATTCGTCGTTGCCCAGCCATTGTAGCCTGCCGCCTCCTCTCTTGCTCCCTCTGTTTCAGCCAAGAGAGATACACATAGAGTGTGTGCTACCTAGTGGACAAGAATATGCCAATGAGGATCCGAGTCAGCACCACACCACTCAAACCACTCACAAAACCGGCTTTGAATGTGATTTGATCTGGTTTGCCAGTTGGAGGACAAGTCCTCCCTGTTTTGTAAATAAGGGACAAAAACTAGATGAACTAAAGAGTTGAAGGACTAAAAAAGTGGAGGGTTTTATTGGTGTTTTGCCTTGGGGTAATCAAGTTTGATGTTAGGATTGGATATACCACTTATTTTGAAATTGACAAAATAAAGCATAAAACAATAAAGAACAATTAAGAATACGAGACATAGATTTAACATGAAAAACCCTTTTGGGTGAAAAACCACAGACACACAGTAGACAAAATCACTATATGAGGATATATATGTATCTATGTGTGTGTGTGTGTGTATGCACGCCAGGGATCAGAGTTTATAACGAAGAAAATAATAGAGTCCTAGTTGGCATTGAAACAAAGACCTACTCAGAAACTGGAATAATAACCTTCTCAGAGACGGGAATAGCACCCCTCTCAGAGAGTCTTAGAAGATAACGGTGTAGAGTTGTAGTTAGAAGACGCCTTGAGTAGCCACATCTGACTCCAGTCGGCGTACGCACCTTAGAGAACCACGTCTGATGTAGGTCGATGCAGAATCCATCTTGAAGATGATCCTGATCATGACTTACAATTGGTTTGCATTATTTTCTGATCAAACTCTTCAAGCGGGCAAAAAAACCAGCAGTGGTGGGATTTGTCCAAGTTCGGATCATAAAATACAACAATTGATAAACTTATTTTTGGTTTAAAAAAGGTTTGATATACTGTATTGAAGATAAGCTATGAAAACAGTCAGTTAAGTTGGTAGAAAAATGGGACAAGTAGAAAAATGGGCCAAATTTACTTGTAAACCAGTATCGTCGATATTCTTATACTGTCGGTAAAGGGCTAAGTAGATTTCACACATGTACAAGAGTTTGCCTTCTTCTATATACATTACAAAACGGTTAAACCTTTCTTTCTTTTATATATAGTAGAAGAACTTAAACACTGTTAAATCAACATTACAAATTTCAAAATATGAGCACTCTTGCAAGCTGCAGCTTATTGAAAAAAACTGACCCAGTCTATTAACTTTAACCTCTTTAATAAATCCGTGTCTTTTACAGGGACCTTTTGAGTTTTGAGGAAGTTTAACGTACACTTTTGTTGGCACTTGGCAGGCTCAGGCCCTTTGCAAAAGTTCTGGGCTGGGCTAGCACAAAAGTGCAAGGCCGTCCAGCAAATCAGCAACTTTCTATGGACACAGCTTGGACCGGCTACAGACCATGCCCTTTGGGGAATACTGAATACATACTGTAGACATTAATCTAGGTCTAAACATAAGCATTAGCCTTAACCCTAGATCTAAATCATGAACACCTACATAAATCATTAGAGCGGAAGCGTCAATTTACATACCCGAACTTGAAGATGCCTTGAGGGTCGGTGCTCGGTTGATGCAGTGAAGAGGTCGGCGGTGCAGAGGTGGCCGGCGTCGGTGAAGCCGATGCCGTGGTCGGAGAAGTGCTTCGGCCTTCGTCCACCGCAGCGCCCGTTAGAGATCGGATCTTGTTAGGGTTAGAGAGGCTTAGGACAACGCGCACAGGCAAAGGCCTGCCGAAACCCTCCTTTTATTTGGCGCTGGGTGTCCGGGACCGAAACCAAGGGTTAGTTGCTAGCGCTTCCGATCATGGCGCGAGTTGAGGCATCACCTCCCTGAAATCTCGGAGTTAGTTAGCCGAGATCAACCCAACATTCTCCCCTTTGATCGTAAGGCTAACATCATAAGCCCATTCTCAATAAAACAGCATACCAAGGCAATGTGTTGCATGGCCAATTAAGTGCCGTACAACCCCAGTACCTATAGTGTACTATCCTATCTCGAAATGGATATTCATTATACTTAATGGGAGTTGGTTTGCTTTAAGGTCCTTTTTATCCAGAATCAGAGGCTTTCCAATAAACCCATGCCGGCAACATGATTACGAAAAATATTGGGTGGTAAGCCTTTAGTAAGCAGATCCGCAATCATTAACTTAATATTAATATGCTTGATACTTATGGTTTGATCCTGGATTCTATCTTTCACAACATGATACTTAATGTCAAGTGTTTGGCAGCACCACTTGACTTGTTGTTATTTGCATAAAAGACTGCGGGTTCATTATCGCAGTACAGAATGAGTGGTCTAGAAATGCTGTCTACCACTCTCATTCCCGGGATAAAGTTCTTAAGTCATACAGCCTGCCCGGTAGCCTTATAACATGCCACAAACTCAGTTTGCATCGTTGAAAATGCCGTAAGGGTTTGTTTGGAGCTTTTCCACGAGAAAGCTCCTCCTGAGAGTGTGAAGATATAACCTGACGTGGATTCCTTAGTATCAACACATCTAGCAAAATCTGAATCTGAATAACCAATAACTTCAAGGTTATCAGAAAACTTATATGTGGGCATGAAATGCTTAGTAGCTTGCACATAACACAAAGCTTTCTTAACGGCTTTCCAGTGGTCCGGTCCTGGATTTGACTGATATCTGCCAAGCATCCCGGTTACAAAAACTAAATCAGGGCGTGTACATACTTGAGCATACATAATGCTTCCGACAGCTGAAGCATAAGGAACCGACTTCATCTGATCAGTTTCATATTGGTTTCTCGGACATTGAAATGTCCCAAACTTATTGCCCTTAACAATAGGAGCAGGCGAGCCAGAGCACTTATGCATATTGTATTTCTTCAGTACTCTGTCAATGTATGCCTTCTGAGATAAACTTAATGTTCCTTTGGACCTATCTCGGTGAATTTCAATGCCAAGAACATAAGAGGCATCACCGAGATCCTTCATATCAAAAAATAGATGAAAAAAATCTCTTGGTCTCAAACAGCATATCCTTATCGCTGCTGGCCAATAAGATATCATCCACATAAAGTACTTAAGATGGAGAATTTACTCCCCTTGAACTTAACATATATGCAGTTATCAACTTCATTTTCCTTAAATCCAAAACTCATTATCTTATCGAATTTGAGGTACCACTGCCTCGATGCTTGATTTAAGCCATAAATTGGTTTCTTAAGTCGACATCCCATATGCTCCTTGCCTTCCACGACAAAACCTTCTGATTGAGCCATGTAAACATTCTTTTGCAAGTCGCCATTAAGAAATTCCATCATAACATCCATCTGATGCAGCTCTAAATCATAATAAGCTACAAGTGCCATAACAATTCTGAATGAATCTTTAGTTGAGACAGGAGAAAAGACGTCATTATAACCAATCCCCTCTCTTTGTGAGAGGCCTTTTTTTTTGCTACAAGCCTTACTTTGAACCTTTCGATATTTCCCTTAGAGTCATGCTTGGTTTTGTAGACCCATTTACAGCCTACTGTTTTGACTCCGTCAGGACTTTCTACTAAGTCTTATACATCATTAGTGCTCATAGACTTTAGTTCATCCTCCATGGCTCCAAGCCATTTAGAAGAATGTTCACTCATTATGGCCTCTTTATAAGAGGTGGGATCTACCTTCCCTACATCATTAACATCCTCATTTGTATAGACAACATAATCATTTTGGGATGGTAGATCTTCTCTCCTGCTGTGATCTTCTAATAGGTTCTTTAGTTATTTCAAGAGACTGCTGAGGCTCTTCATTAGATATAACATTAGGAATTTCAGAAACCTCAACAGTGGGTGCAACAACAATATTATCTACTGAAGGTGCAACCGCCTTAGGCACAGGAATAAAGGTCTCTGGGAAGGAACATAAACCCGCTTCTCCTCAAGATCTATTTTCCTGGGCTCCAGGTACTCATTATTTTCAAAGAACACAATGTCCCTTGTTTCAACAAACTTAATTATCCTATCAGGACAATAAAAACGATACCCTTTAGATCACTCAGGGTACCCAATAAAATGGCAACTTACTGTCTTAGGGTCTAATTCCCCAATGTGTGGATTAAATAACTTAGCTTCAGCACGACAACCCCACACTCATAAAAATATTTCATACTCGGTTTCCTCCCAGTCCATAATTCATAAGGTGCTTTAGGTACTGATTTACTGGGAATCCGATTAACAATACGTGCGGCTGTCTTTAGTGCTTCCATCCACAAGCCAATTGGTAAACTAGAATGGCTAAGCATACTCCGTACCATATCCATAAGTGTATGGTTGCGTCTTTCAGCTACACCATTCTGCTGAGCTTCGCCCGGCATAGAGTACTAGGCAACGATGCCATTTTCCTGAAGAAACTTAACGAAAAAAGTGCCAGGTATTTGCCCATAAGAGGCATGTCTTTCATAATATTCTCCCACACGATCCGATCTTACCACTTTAATCCTTAGGTTGTGCTGATTTTCAACTTCAGCCTTAAATATCTTAAATTTATCAAGTGATTCAGATCAGTCTTTAATGGGAAAGATATAACCATAACGGGAGAAAACATCAGTGAATGTGATGAATGTATCAAAACCATCCACTGATGTCACAGGAAAAGGACCACAAACATTAGTATGAATTAATTCTAAGAGTCCTGTGCTGCAAGTAGCTCCCTTCTTTATTTGCTTAACATAATTTCCTTTAATGCAATCAATGCAGTGGTCTGAGTCAAAGAAATCTAATGGGTGGAGAATTTCTTCTTTAATGAGACGCTTCATTCTCCCCCTCGAAATGTGGCCTAAACGACAGAGCCACAGTTTCGAAGAAGTCTTATCATTATTTTTATGCTTAACATCACACACAATCTTTCTGAAATGCCCTGGTTGCTTGCAAAAAAAGACATTCCCCCCTTTAGATGCTCCAGCGGGAGAAACATGAGGCTTAGGTGCATTGTGCACTTTAGGCCCCGACTTGTCTTAATTTGGGGAAAATTGCAGCTTTTTCTTAAATTTGAAGTCCCCTTGGAACTTCCTTTTTGTTTGAGCCACCAATTTGAAGAGCGTAATCTTTCTTTTATGTCCTTATTCTTTCTTCCTCCTGGACACATATGGCGATCAAATCGCTCATGCTCCATTTTTCTTTCTGAGTAATGTAATTAATCTTAAAAGTCGTGTACTCAGAAGGAAAAGAGGTCATAATAAAATGGACAAGGAAACCATTCGATATTGCCATGTCCATGCCCTTGAGTTTTTCTGCCATATCGGTCATCATCATGATATGCTCTCTTTATGCTGTCGGACCCATCATACTTAGTAGTTAAGAGCCTCTGAATCAAAATACTGGCATAAATTTTAGTGGAGTCTTTAAATTTCTCCTCGATTGAAGCCAAGTACTCTTTATCCTTAGCATTTTCGGAATCGGGGATTGCTCCCCTAATCCCGACTAAAATAGAGGTCTTCATAATCATTAGTGATAAGCGGTCAAAACCGCTCCCTTTTTTTTTAGCATTAGCCTCGTAATTTTTTTTATCATAATTCTCCTCACCTTCGGTGGGAGGAATGGGAACGGCTACCCTTAAGGTATAGTCAAGGTCCAAAACATCAAGGACAACATGAATTCGTTCTTTATGGCGGCAACGTTTGATGCATTAAGTGCTAAATTTCAAAATACAGGGCAAAACTTAGAAATATCATAAATATATATTACATGTAATTAACCCGACGTTGGTCTGATTAATAACATGCAAAATACAGTTCCAATTCATATCACCGTTGGGCAGAAAATGAAAAGGAACTCAATAATTTTATATGGCGACACATGATTACAAACAACGTTGGTCAGAATGTAATCATATGCATACATAATGCCAAAAACATAAAAATCTCCAATTAAAATATCTCGTTGGTTCAATTTTCATTAGAGACAAAACATAATAATATGGCGACATATGATTATAAACAACGTTGGTCAGAATATAACCATATGTTTACATAATGCCAAAATTAATCATAAAATCTCAAAATTAAAATATCCCGTTGGTTCAATTTTAATCCGAGATTATACATAATAATAGGGTAAAGATACATTAAATTTTGGGCCACTGAAAGTAATTATAACAGTGCATAAAGGATGACTTAAAAAAACATAAGATAATGGGCTGAAAAAGGATAAAATCACTGTTGCAGTCAGCCCAAAAAACGGCCCAAAAACTATGCATTCAGTTCATAAAATTACGCAGCCCAAAAATACTGCAGATGGCCTGCAATTACGTGCACGGGCTCAAAACACGTGCGTATGGCCTGGAAAGGCCCGTACGGCAGTAAAACGACCCAAAAACCAATTCACGCGCGCGGGGCCCATGAAATTCACGCACGCGCGCGGCCTCAATAAAATCCTGCGAACAGCCCACTCGCGGCCGGCCCAGAGGACGTGCACGGCCCACAAACCCCACGCACGCGCGCACGCCGTCGGATCTTGATCCGACGGCTGCAAAAACACAGCCGGCCCAAAAGCATTTCAGGCCGAAACATTATGGCCGTCCGATCTGAACGGACGGTCGAAAACGCGCGCAGCCGAAACAAAACGGCTCCCGCAACCCTAACCCTAGTCATTTGCGCCCGCCTCCACACGGAAAAAGCGGCCCGCACGTGAAGGGGCGGCGGCGGCGGCGGCCCCCGCGCGGGAAGAAGCGGCGTCGGCGGCGGCCTCCGAGCGGAGCGACATTAGCGGCAGCGGCGCGTGCGGCGCCCGCGCGGAGCGGCGGCTCCCGCGAAGCCACGGCGACGCGCTCGGGCGGAGCGGCAGCGCCCGCATCATCATGAGGCATCAGCGGCGGCCCTGAGAGGAGCGGCGGCGCGGCAATGGAAGCCCGCTCGCGGAGTGGCGGCTTCGGCGATAGCCCCAAGCGGAGCAGCGGCGCGGCGACAGCAGCCCGCTCGCGGAGCGGCGATGGTGCGCGCCCGAGACCGGAGATCCAAATTCCGCCTCCCTCCCAAAAACCGTGAGTTCCGCCGCCGATTCGACATTTTGATTTGGATTTTAGGGTTCGGGTAGAGGGATTTTGGGGTTTTTTCAATAGAGTTTGCAAAAGAAAAACATAAATTCCCCTCCTTCTAATTGCTAAACCGAGCACTAAACTTTAGATCGAACCTTTTAATTGCTAAGCCGACCCATTAAACATTAAGACCGAGCCTTTAGTTTCTAGATCCAAGTTCGGTTGGGGTTTCATTAGGGTTCATGATGAGCTAGGGGTGGCTCTGATACCAAATGTAGACATTAATCTAGGTCTAAACATAAGCATTAGCCTTAACCCTAGATCTAAATCATGAACACCTACATAAATCATTAGAGCGGAAGCGTCAATTTACATACCCGAACTTGAAGATGCCTTGAGGGTCGGTGCTCGGTTGATGCAGTGAAGAGGTCGGCGGTGCAGAGGTGGCCGGTGTCGGTGAAGCCGATGCCGTGGTCGGAGAAGTGCTTCGGCCTTCGTCCACCGCAGCGCCCGTTAGAGATCGGATCTTGTTAGGGTTAGAGAGGCTTAGGACAACGCGCACAGGCAAAGGCCTGCCGAAACCCTCCTTTTATTTGGCGCTGGGTGTCCGGGACCGAAACCAAGGGTTAGTTGCTAGCGCTTCCGATCATGGCGCGAGTTGAGGCATCACCTCCCTGAAATCTCGGGGTTAGTTAGCCGAGATCAACCCAACACATACAACTTGGTACGTATGAGCATGCACATACACTCGAAATGCAATACTGTTTGCTTCTCAAAGAAAACAAAAAATACAATATTTTTTGACTTTGTTATGCAAGGTAAACGGTTAAGTAGTAGTTTTATGGATTTATAGGTGGTTAAAAAAAATAATAAGGAAACACGATTGAACGTCGCCTGAAGGCTGCAGGTGGCTAAATTGGCTTTTCAGATGAATAGATCTGGGAAATTAATTCTGCGGAGCTAAAACTGCGAAGTTCAACGTCAGGTTAGCACTGTGCCTTTTCGCTATGAACAGAAGTGGTCACCGTAATACTGGCTATAGCACGCGTTCTTTTCTTCTTCTTCTTCTTCTTTTTTTTTTTTTGAAAGGGGCATGAACACTGCAATACTTAATTTAGAAGAGGAAAGAGTGTGTATACAAGGACCTGAAAGGTTGCTGGCGAAAAAAAGCAAAGCGAGCAAAACTGTTGGTTCGGCCACCCACGCCAAGAAAGTCAGTCTGCTGTCCATACTCTATTTATATGGCTAGCCAGGCAAAGATATTACATTTCTGTGGTGCCTATGCCTTCCAGACCAGGGTATTCATAGTGGTGAGTGTTATGCCTAGGAACTGAGCTCTGTACACTGAGGCAGCGTTGTAAGCTCCAGTCGAAGTTAGATTCCAAGATATGGAGTCCTCCTAGTCGGCCTGCAAGGGCGTCCTGGAGAGAAGCCCCTTGATAGTTGCAAGCTTCTATATGTGTTGGCCGTAAGACCAGCTAATAAATCAAGCTCCTGTAGCCATTTGTTATCCAGCAACGCTATGTGCAGGGTGAGGTTTTTCCTTCTAAATGCACTATAGAAGGGAGCCTTTCTCCCATTGCCAATGAGGACAGTGGTTGCCGCCGCAAAGAGCTCCCGATCTTCGTCATCACATGGTGTTTCCATCCCCTACCAAGGTCTATTTACAACAGTCTATTTATGCCACAGCCATTTGAGTCTAAGAGCCCTAGTGAAGCGCTCTAGGTCCAATAGGCCAAGCCCCCCAAAGTGAGTTGGTTTATAGACTTTGTCCTAGTTGACCTTACATCTGCCTCTCGATAGTTGTTCTGAACCTGCCTAGAGGAATCGACGTGCCAACCTATTGAGGGATTTGAGCACACATTTTAGTGCTTTGATGGCCGTAAAGAGGTAAGTAGACTGGGCCATTAAGACTGATTTGGTTAGGATTTTCCTGCTTGCCAGTGAAAGCAGCTTGCCTCGCCATCCAGCTAGGTGAGTGGCACATTTATCTTCTAACACCTAGAAGTCCGCTTGATGGAGCCTTTTGAGGGCGAAGGGTAGTCCTAGGTATTGCAAGGGGAAGGAAGCACGCTTGGCTAGCAACTCCTGCAGCGTTACTTGTAGGTCAATCTATTCACATCGAATAGGCACAATTCAACTTTTTGTAGGTTTGCCTATAGGCCCGTTGTATTACCAAAATTCTGCAGGATCTGAATTAAATTGCGGATGTCCTCCTGTTGTGGCTCTAGAAATATGCCCATGTCGTTCGCATACATGGATGTTCTCAGGGTGGTCGCTCGGCCATCCAACGGCTACAAAAGTCGAGGTCCATTGCAATATCTAAGATTTTTTGCAAGGGGTCAATAGCTAGGATGAACAGGAAAGGAGAGAGTGGGTCACCTTGTCGTAGTCCTCTATGATGTTGTATTTTGTTTCCGGGGACTCCGTCGAGGAGGACTGCGGAGGTGGAGGTGGAAAGGAGACACGAGACCCAGTATCTCCATCGAGGAGGGAAACCTTAGTTTTGTATTAAGTCAAGGAGATGTCCTAGCTGATGGAGTCAAATGCTTTTGCGATGTCGAGTTTTAGGAGTAGGGACAGTGTGTTGTGTCGGTGGTATCTCTTGGCCAGGTTGCGGACATAAAGAAAGTTGCCCTGGATGCATATACCCTTTATAAAAGCACTTTGGTTTAGGGAGACCAAGTCATTCATGAAGGGCATGATTCGCAGCGTTAAGATCTTTGCTATGATTTTGGAAAAGCTATGGATGAGGATGATCGATCTGTAGTTTGCCTCCAATTGAGATCCTTCCTTTTTCGGCACCAGGATCAAATTTGCCATGTTAGAGTATGGGAGGTTTGATGTTCTCAGGTTGAAGAAGCCGTACAACATTGCCATGAGATCACTCTTTATTATGGTCCAGTAGGCCTGATAGAAGTTTCCATTGAAGCTATCAGGTCCTGGTGCTTTATCAGTGGGTAACTCGAAGATGGTGGTATGAACCTCTTCTCCTATAAGAGGGGCAACAAGGGCCTGGAGGTCCAACCATGGTAGTTGTAGGGTGTTCCAGTTGAAGGTGGTTGTTGTAGGCGATGAGCAGATAGTCAAAGTGTTGAAAGAGCACCTCTGCCTTGTCGTCATGTGTTAGCGCCACACCATGCTCCTTGGACAGCTGTTAGATGAAGTTTTTGTGCCTACGTGAATTTATACAAATGTGAAAGAATTTTGTGTTTGCATCTCCCTCTTTGAGCCAGTTAATTCTGGACCCCTGTTTCTTTCAGGATTTTTTGACTATTGTAAGGCCCATTATCCTTTTTTAGGCGTTGAGCAATCTCTAGGCGAAGGATGATCTCTTGGGCCATGAGGAGCTGTAGCCTTGAATGTAGGAAGAGAGTTTTGCTCCAAGCTCTTAGTCTTTTTATAGTGGCAGCCAATTTTTTACTTAGAAGGAGAATAGGGTCTTGGCCATGTGTTGGTTTCGATCATGCTTGTTTGACCACATCAAGGAATTGAGGGAGCCAGATCCATAAGTTTTTGAAGCGGAAGCATTTAGGCAGGCATGGTCCGCCGGTATCTGAGAGGAGAAGGGAGGCAGTGTTCTAATATGGAGGTGGACAAGGCATGTAAGATATGGCAGTTGAAGGTGGTGTTCCAAGCATTATTGCAAAAGAATCTATCCAAGCAAACTAGCATTGGGTTTTCCCTTTCATTACTCCAGGTGAATATTCTATTCTATAGGTGGATCTCTTTAATCTTGCAAGCATCATCAGGCCTGATCAATATGGCTTCAGCTTCTGGCTTCAGCTTATTTTTGCACTATTCATAAATTTCGTCTTTTTCTGAACTTTTGGCTTTTTTTTGAGTTTTTTTACCGGTTCTTTTTTTCCTCGTATTTGTTTACATTATACGTGATGGGCTAATATGTTTTTTTCTATTTTTAAATTTTTTTAAATTTAATTATGGTAAATAAGCCTCTGTCAGCTACAGTGTTTTTTTCAGCCAGCTACAGTGTTTTCAGCCATAAGCCATGAGGCTTTCAGCCGAACCGATCACCACCTCAAGCACATTGCGGAATTGGTTCATGAGTCACCGGTTGAGGTTGTGATTGTTTTTGTCGCTTGCTTTGTATATAAGTTTGAATTCCCCTAGCAGCAATTGCAAGAGCTCGAGCCGACCGCAGTAGAGAAGGAGGGGCCATGGTCTGAAGCAGTGTGAGGGGCGGGGGTCCGGAGAGTGAGCGATATGATAACAATGCAGCTGAAATGCAGATAGCATTAGTAGAAACTGGTAGCATTGTCCACAACAGGGGTGCAGTCCACGAAGGGGAGCTGCGACAGTCGCAAGGTCCACAAAAGCTTAGACGGTCGCGCGTTACATAGCCGAGCTGAACAGCAGGGCAAAAGCAAAAGTAGTAGTGGCCACGCCTGAGAGTTGAAGTGAAGAAGGCTTCAGCTGCTGGGCTAGCCTTCGAGAAGCCATGTCACCTTACATGGAGGCGACACGTTGCTACAGAGCTGGTGCATTTGTAGCCTCAAGGCGGACCGCCTCCCCCTGTAACGCAAGGACATCGTCAACGTGGACCGCTTGCTCAGAATTAAAACTGAACAAGGCAGAGAGGGCTTGGATTGCTTCCTGTGGTAGCGGGCCTGTGAACGAAGACATGTAGCGGTTAAACGCCTCGTCGGTCATGGACTGCTCCTCATCCAGGACCCCAAGTCTACGGGTGAGTGCTCTTGGGCATGTCTTAGAAAGTGGAGTAGCTTATAGCTTTTAGCTATGGATTTTTAAACTAATAAATAGTAATTGCTGAAAGAAGTTGAAGCTAAAAGCTAGCTGAAAAGCCGAAAAGAATGGACTAGCTAGTAAATGCACATTTCTAAACGTAGTTTTATTACCACGTAGGATCCAGAGCGAGAAGATACCCAAAATTAAGCATTACCTCTTGAATAAATATTGCTGCCTGAATGTGCTCTTGTCAATTTGTGGGAACGTGTGGCCACTTATAAGAAGATGTGATTGTATAGTTGACCGGTACGGTTCGGTATTTTCGGTACAGATTGTTCGATTCGGTATAAAAATGAATAGCCCTATTGCTAGCTCTCACTCTACTAGGCACCTTTCTTAACACTTCTTGCATTGGAGGAGTGCTATTGCAAATTTGTGGCTACCATCACTCTGCTCAAGGTGTACAATCTGAATTGCATGTGTAGATGTTCTGCATGCATGTTTGATCACTCTACTATGAAACACGATATGTTTCTATCCGGACGATCGACACGAAGATCTATGTCATGTCGTTGAGGCGCTCCATATGTGTGGCGTATTCTCCATTTTAAGAGTTTGGCTGTGGCATGCTGTAATTAATAGTGGCTTTTAAGAAAATACATAAAGTTATATATCTATAAAGCCTTAATTACCAACTTGTATTTGTCAATACATACTTGTTAACGTGATGTCCCTTGATATAGTTTGTTAAAAGGCTTGGAGCTAGCTACTTTTTTCTAACTATAATATCTGCCACACAGGCCTAGCTAGCTACATCTTTCTCTTGCCAGCCTTTTCCTTTCTTTACTATGATTATGCCCCCTAGCTAGCTTGCGCCAGTTCTAGAGAGAATGATTAATGGAACAAGATGATCAAACCCCCATGCATCCATGCATGCATGAAAACCCTTCAATTGAGGCACTTCACCTGATCCCATTCTACTTTTTTTTGTAGGCCAAAGCTAGAATGATTAATGGAACAAGATGATCAAACGCCCATGCATCCATGCATCCATGAAAACCCTTCAATTGAGGCACTTTATCTGATCCCATTCTACTTTTTTTTGTAGGCCAAATCTACTAGCTCCTTAACCACTACTTAGAGTATATTAAAAAACCCCATTTGGCCCTAAACTAGGAGAAGCTGTCCGTTTGTCCCTGCAGGCTGGCCTTCCAAGAGAGAACAAGACTGCTTTTTGCCCTAAAAAAAGAGCCTCCTTGCTCTCAGGGCATCTCCAATGGTCTGAGTCAGCTAGCTATATGCATGTACACATCAGCATATATCCTATGTGGAGGAAATAGAGTATGCAAAAAAAAATCGAGCCAGCTCTTCCTTAAGCACTAGTCTATAACGCCAAACGAAGCAGCCTCTATAAATTCTGTGTGTGCATGTAAGCATCAAATAGCTATCCTTATAGATGGTTCTTTAGAATACTAGCTTTAGTGTGTACTATATAAATGATGTAGAAGTCTTATAGTTAGTTACTAGCTATAACCATTGGAGATGCCCTCAGTCTCAAACACCATGGTTTCTTGGCTCCTAGCTTCTCTCGAATGTGAAGGGATCAAGCATAGGCACTACCTAGGGCACAGCATGATGTGGTGGGGCCCACTGGAGCATGAGAGCATCTCCAATAGTGACTTATGAGCTAGCTCTAAGCATATTATTTTATATTTTAATAGAAGAGAGAGAAAAGCTATCTCTTGATCAAGAGCTAGTCTCATACACACATTCCAAGATTATGTGAGAGTGTCATACGAGGCTATTTATGTTATGAGGTATATGCTAAAAGTTAGTACTATTGGAGAAGTTATCTTAGAGTTAGTAACTAGCTCATACTGTTGGTGATGTCATAGGCAGGCACACCACTGTGTGTTGATTTGGTTTGGTACTCCGATCTCCTATCATGCTCGTATGATTATGTGTGAGTGTAGCCGTTGTTTAGGCTTTGTGCTGCTTGTTTTTGTTCGCCTCAGTGACTTACCGGGTATTTTTGGTATATGGGTTATGATTTTTGGTTTATATTACAGTAAGTAGCTTTTAAACAGTGTCTTTTTAAGGCGGTATTTATAAATTAAATGTAGTAGATACTGTACCGAATTTATCTATATCAGTCAAAATCACATGTGAATATCTCTCTATAATCTCTTGTGAATAGCCAAAATTCAAAAATTAAAGCCAAAAACGATGTCCAAAAGAATTACAGTAGACAATTGTAAACATTGTAAACATTGCATAGAACTACAGTAGCGTGTGGAAGAAACTGTTTGGTTGATTGCCTCAGGTACATCCACGCACACTAGTTTTTAATTATCCACGCACAATAGTCTTTAATTAGTCCATCCGTTTCCAAATAAATGTTGTTTTAGAACGTTGATATATATATGCAACAACGGTCCTCCTTTTTTAGATTCTAAAAACTGTTTTTTTGTTTTTTTTCAGTAACTAGCTTTTAAATTACATGGCGTGTGTGAAGAATACAGAATAAAGAGAAAATTACCCCATCTGCTCTAACTGCTTCTCAGACTTCCACCTCTCACGTGAGTTAAAAACCACGGTGTTTGTTTAGCGACCAAGGGCCTGATCCAACAGGCAGCCATTATCTCGCCCACATTACCTGTCTCGGAGATATAATTTTGGACAGTACTCATGCATGGGAAACTACTTCGACAGTTGGTGACAGTTAGTAAAGAAGATATAGTAGTAACACTACATGGCAGCTTTGCATAAACAATAGCGTCAACTAGCGTTCAAACTTTTGTTTTCCAGCTTAATCGATAAGAGTACATGGTCCAGGCACACTCACAGAGAGAGAGAGAGGGGGAGTCCAAGATTTGATGGAGAGAGAGAGGGGGAGGGAAGGGACTTCTCTGGGGACTGACCTCATATGCTCTCAGTGGGGTCACGGTCGGATAGCCGACACGTGGCCGCACCAATCTCTGCGCGCGCGATCTCCCGTCTCGCTTCCTCTTTTCGCTTTCCTCCACCGGCACCATCGGCCGCTGCCGCTACGCCTTCAACATCTTCTCCCTCCCGCTCTCCCTCTCCCCCGCCGCCGCCGCCTCCGAGCTCCGCCTCACTGACAGTCCGTCGTCCGTGACGGAAATCTTGGCGCGGTACACGCCGTACCAGCCGTCGCTGTCCCGGCGGTGGAAGAAGATGGTGGTCTCGTCGGCCCAGCTCGGCCAGCCGCCGTCGTGGATGGCCAGCGTCCGCCGGGACCTGTCGGAGGTCATGAAGACGTAGATGTAGTACAAGAAATGTGTCATTTATTGACATTTTATTTTTGTCATAATATATGGAATTCATGTCACAATTCAAGATTTGTGACATTCGGTTGACGAAAATCCTAATGTCAAAAAACACGCGTCACAAATTTATTATGTGACGTCTGTATAGTTCATGTCACAAATCTATGACATTGGCTTTTAGTGTCACAGAGGTTTATGACATTCATTTGTTGTCACAAAATCCTAGGCCTTGCCATATGGGCAAATGCCACGTAAGATCAAAAACTGGCGTGGCGCTGACATGGCAGAATATAAAAATGTCATAAAATGAATTTTGGCCTGTTAAAGCCCACGTAGCAGGCAGCCTCTTCATGGGTCACAACCATTATTTGGGCTGTTTCTTCCTGGCCCATTATTTGGTTTTAGATTTTTTTGGCCCATACAATTTTTTTATGATTGCAGCCCATATAGTTTTTTTCAGCCCGCACAATTCAGCCCATATATTTTTTCAGCACACACAATTCAGCCCATATAATTTCTTTCAGCCCATACAAAAATCAGATTCAAATCAACCAACAGCATATGGAAATATGATTGCATATCATAACCAGTCCACAAGTGTTAAATTAACTATCAAATATCATTACATCCATCACCCAATTCAGCACACATCCAGACCAAGTCTCAAAGTCTCAAATTTCAGGTTGCTGTTGGAGCTTGCCAAATTCACCACACATGGCATCTACAACCTCAATCACAGATGACCATATCAAAAAAGCATCTACATTCACACTAGGTTTCTGTTGGAAGTTAAAGTCGATCACCAAAATAGCATCCACAGCCTCACAGTCACAGATGTCACCAAAATACCATCTAGAGCCTAATTGAGTTTGAGAGCTTACTGCTGAGCATCAGGTTATGCATACTTGCTGCCAAACAATGAATGAAGGAAGCCTTGGATCTCACTTCCTTGCTGCTTCAGCTTCTCAGTTTCTTCTTCATGCTTCTTTGCTGCATCTTTCTGATCCTCTACTTGCTTCTGCAGATTCTCCAACTGTGATCGAAGTTCTGATGCTCCTAACTTCTCAGCATGCAATTCACTCTCAAGCTCATGTACACGATCATTCATTGCAGCAGCTTTGGTATTTCTCTTCATTGCTGCGGACTGCATGCCAACATTGCGAAGAAAAGTTGATTTTGGCAGAACATGAGCTACAGCTTGAATAGGAGTCTTCGGATCATGCCCTTCTTGTGTTGGTTGAGCAACATAGGCCTCCATTTGAGCCTAGCAGCAATAGCACAAAAAAATTCAGGTTTCTATCCCTACTGTTGTTCATCATAGTACCAGAGAAGATAGGGAAAGGTACTCACAATGGCATCCTTCGCATTCTCACTATAACCTGACTTGCTGCTGCAGTGGGTGTCCTTGAAAAGATCAATCGCAGTTGGTGGCGCATCCTTATATTTGGTTTGCTTCTGAAATTACATACAAACAGAAAATTAAATAACTAAAAGCATGTGAAGAGTTATTTGCAAATGAATAGCATTTTAGTACAGCAAAGTGGCAGCAAACAAATGCAAGACACCATATTCAGATTTTAGTACAGCAAAGTAGCAGCTAAAAAATACAACTATTGAACAAGGAATGTGGCAGAGGATCAATGTAAAGACATACTAGTAGATTTTATAGTAGCAACAGCCATGTGAAGAGTTATTTGCAAATGAATAGCATTTTAGTACAGCAAAGTGGCAGCAAACAAATGCAAGACACCATATTCAGATTTTAGTACAACAAAGTAGCAGCTAAAAAATACAACTATTGAACAAGGAATGTGGCAGAGGATCAATGCAAAGACATACTTTGTTCTGCATTATTTCGTTTGGTATTACTTGCATCTTATTCACCTTGTAAAATCTCACATCCATAACTTTTGCAGATTTTCGGAAGAAATCTATTCTGGTATACTATTGTTTTTGGAACAATAGCAGCAATAAGTCAAAAAGTAGTGGCTAATGAACTTCAAGTAATTGACCCAGAAGGGGCCATGTGCCTCGTTGTCCAGCAAACACATTACATGCCTGAGAAGTGGCGTGGTAAAGAGAGCAGTGAACTGGTGAGAAGTGAATCTGAAACACCATTTCAGGTAATTTAGTTTAGCTTTAGTGTCATTTTGTTTTAGAAAATAGATTTGAATGAGAGAATTGTATATGCTATATTTAACCAAGTAGCCGAGGTATTCAGATGTTCTGTATGCTGTACCATTTGGCTTTAGAATGTCACCATCATTCATTTTGTCGGCATCTATCACCTTTTGTTTTTGTGATTCCCCAAGTCACTGCATTATTGAAAAAAACAAATCCTCCTTACGGCATTTAAACTTTTTTTGATCATGAGACATGTAAATTACGAGGAGAATCCAAATGTAGAGAAATAATATTATATCATTTGCCTATATAATGCTTATGACAATGCTGATATTTTCTAGCTGTTTTCATCTCTTTCAGTAGTGCTGTAAAAAAAATGAAAAGTTAGTTTTGGGCGTGTAGATTAACAGGACTGCTAAGTTCTCTGCTGTGTAGAACTCTAGATATGTAACTTGCATTTAGATCTCGGTTGTTTTACTTATATGGCTTATGTTTAAGACCCAGGACATAATCGTATTGGATGTGGTTTGCTTTTTCAATTTTTGCTCTGAGAATTGATTTGATAAATTGTGCATGCAGTATACCATAGTAATGCTATTAGAAGAGATGGCCTCCATTTTCATCACTCCTTACTTGCTCATTTTTGAGGTACCACGGGTAATGTTTTGAACTAACTCAACAAAAAGATTAAGGCACACCTTTAGTACTAGCAATAAACACCAGTATCAACTAAAAATCACAAAAGTATCTAAAGATGCAGCGATTATTCTTACCGTGACATAGCATTGAGAAACATAGCACCGAGATCCTGTCATCTGGTGGTACTGAACTAGCTCACGACTATCTTTGTTTTTCAGACATTTTTTCCTATAGAAAGGCAAACATTAGTGGACAGATGATCCATTTTCTGTAAGGCAACATTTGTGATAGATATTAAGGAAGGATACATTGTGCTTTGGGGTAGACCACATGTCCACGAGTTGTTTCCACTGCATGTCAGTCATAGTGCTCAATGGTGAAGTTGTTCTCACTTGGTTTGCTGGTATGCCATTGAAGTATTGCTTCTTCAGCTTGTATCTCATCTGCCGCTGTCCTTTTTTGAGCAAATCAGAAAATGCATCTTTCATTGGCTCAGCATTTATGTCAATTCTGAATTGACTCTGGACAAAAGCATGAACATATCGTTACACGACATTCAAATGATGTTCTGGGAGTGTGCGGCAGCAGCGAGCAACAAGCAGTATAAACAACTGTCAACTCTAGATTATGCACACTATATTAAGAAAGAATTTGAATATACAGATAGACCAAGTGTATGAGTGAAGATAGGTAACAGCAAGAACAAAGGTCACTATTAGTAACCCATAAACCTAATGAAGACAAAGGTTACTTACACCAACTTTTTCTTTGTAGTTCTGAACAACACCTAGGGCATCTTTCTCCTTATAATGCTTCCAGTGAGTGAAGATTGGGACATGGTTCCGTAGAATAATACCAGCCTCTGATGCTAGTTTTGCAGCTTGCAAAGGCTCCTCTGGCCGCAGGTTTCCTTTAGCGATGTGCACTTGGATCTTGTCACTTAACCCTCTTGAAATCCTATCCAAATGTCTACCTACGTGTCTTTTGCTGATACATTGACCTATCATGGAATTCGGAAATCAATTAGAGGAAATCATAGACCCATTAATGCAAATATATAAATCATTAATAGTGGAGAGGGGGTACAATCACTTGCCTTCAATAGACAGCTCATTCTGGTTGTTGGATTGGGTATTAGCATTGGCAGCCATCAACGCATCTTCTGTGGAACCGTCTTGTGGGTCTGTTGTTGGAACTTCATGAGCTGAGGATAGTTCCCTTGTCCTCTGCCTAGTAATTCTTGCTGGTTGGTCTTGCTCCTGAAGTGCCACTGCCATCACTCTCTTTGATGTTATGGATCCTCCGACAGGGATGGAGACGTTCTATGCTGAACTCTTGCTAACTTCAGGTTCCAAGTCCTGCATGGCCTCCTACATGATACAAGAAATTACAACAAAATGAATAATTCTGCATATTTAACACAAATGTGTGAGCTTTGCTCTTGTGTTGTTCATAATTGAAGCTGCCAGGTTGATACACAAATGAATGTTGATACAAAATGAATGTTGATATAATGTGCTGTTCAAAATGAATGTTGGGTTTTCATGAAGGTACCTTATAAAATACTCCTTGTTCGACATCTTTATCGGCGCCAGGTTGATACAATGAGCCAGAGTCTTCACGAGTAGCAACAATGGCCTTTGGTCTTGTGCTGTTCAGAATTGAAGCTGCCTATTCTATTCCAAGACTGCGGAACACCCGACTGTTCCGCATCAAGTTTTCCAACTTCATCCTCTCATATTCAGTCATTGGAGCCTCTGTACTCGCACGAGAAAATGAAGAAAAATAATGAGAAAATTATATGATCAATGCACTTAGAGGAACACAGCAGTACTGGATAACAAATATCAGCTATGCAATACTGTACTGAGGAAACACATACCATGTAGGCAGTTTTCCTCAATCTCTAATTAGTAATTCATACAGACCAGCAACTTCCAAAAGTTTAGATATTGGCTTGTGTCAAATTCACAGCGTAAGATACAGAAAGAGATTCTATCGAGATCCAGATATAGCTACTAATATTCGGTGCTAATATTAAATTAGCAAGGAGGGCAGCTCAGGTTCTCGACTATAAAAATGAAAGAAAGGACTAGAAAATTCATCACACAATTGCACATATCATGTAATCATGCCATATCTGGATCCGTTTTCTACTACGCATCAACATGCATGTTGCAGACCAGCTGTAGTCCTGCAGTCCAGGCGTAGATAAGGTCCAGACCAACTGTAATCACTAACCCTAAGCAAAATAGAGATTGCATACCAAATCAAGAGATCATGTTCCCCACCATATGGATTGCAAAGTAAGAGGGGGCAGTCGACAAGTTACCTTCTGGTTGACGCCTGGTTGAGGGCCGGTTCGCCCCTTTCCGACCAGGAGCCATCTTCACGAGTTCAGGAAGCCGGGGGCGGAGTGCGGAGGGCGTTGTCGGGGGCAGAGCGCGGAGGGTGTCGTCGGGGGCAGAGCGCGGAGGGTGTCATCGGGGGCGGAGCGCGGAGGGCGTCGCCGGGGGCGGAGCGCGTCGTCGGGGCGGAGCGGAGGGCGGAGGGCGTCGCCGGGGGCGGAGCGCGGAGGGCGTCGTCGGGGGCGGAGTGCGGAGGGCGGAGCGGAGGGCGGAGGGCGTCGTTGGGGGCGGAGCGCGGAGGGCGTCGTCGGGGGCGGAGGGCCTCTTCGGCGGCGGACCCTTTTCCCAGGTTGCAGCCGATGGGGGCAACCAAGTGGCGGCTGCTGAGAGGAGTGAATTGGATTGTTTAGGGTTTGGGGGAGCAGTGACCTGAATAGGTCACGGCATGGGGCAATTTTACTGTACCACCCTTGTCCAAACGATACCTTTTGTAGTATATGTCTGGATAGAAATGACATTTTGGCTCTGAAATTTTTGGTGTGGCGGGGAGACATCGCGCCACTGCGCCAGGCATCCAATCTTTGGCGCACACCCTGCTTAATATTGTTGCTTCACGCAATTTTGTATTTGAATAAAATTAGACATAGTTGTCTTGGTAGATGGGCAGGATATATATAGAACTAGCTATTTGTAAAGTCCAGGGAAAAAAATAAGAGTACTACTCAGAAAAGAATCGCGACGTGTCCGATCGCAGAGTAGTACTACTTAGAAAAGAACCATTTTGTTCTGCTGCCGGTGGACGATTTCGTTCTGCTGGTGGACGATTCCTCTGTAGTCTTTTTAGGTGTAGAGATTAGCTTATAAATCTTTATCAATTTTGAAGCATTTTGCTTGTGTCTTGGTAGATTTCACTTAAACCCCTTTAGATAGATTACTATAGAGAGGATTGACAATTATTCCGTCGGTCGTCCCCCTTACTCGGCTGAGATATTATGCGAAAAAATAAAAGAAAAAAATGGTATATGGGCCCACCCGACCACGTGGCAATAGGGCATGCCAACATGGATAAGAATATTTAAAATAATTCAATAAAATAATTTGTGACACACAACCTCTGTCATAGATTTATGACATTCATAAATTAGTCCTTATGACATAGCAAATACCGTCACTGGATGGAATTGGACTAGTTGTATGACATTTTTTGTGACATACAATTTTTTATTGTCACTAAGTCGAAATGCCTAAAACATAATGTCATAAACCGGATGATATAATGACATTATGACCTGTTGTCATGCTAAATACGTAAAAAAATGACACATTTCTTGTAGTGGAGGTCCTCCACCTCGCCGGTCCACCCGGCGGGGCCGGACGACGCGGCAGCGGTCCACTCGCCGGAGGGCGACACGGCGGGGCTGAAGTCGGCGATGTCGGGCGGGGTGAGCCGGCGCTTGCGGCTGGAGGGGAGATGGGTGGAGTAGACAGCCGGCCAGCTCCTGCGCGGGGAGGCAGCGGGGAGGGCGGTGGAGACGTAGACTAGGTGGGAGCCGTCGGGGGTGAGGGACGGGCGGTCCTTGAGGGCGATGGGGTCCCAGGGGAGGAGCGGGGAGAGTGGCGCCACCTCAAGCACCTCGCGGCGGGAGGCGGCAGCGGTGGGGACGGGGGTGAGGTAGAGGTTGAGGGTGCCGTTGCGCTTGGGGACGAAGAGGAGGGAGTCGGAGGTGGGGGCGAAGTTGCCGTTGTAGTTGACGGGCTGTCGGTGAGGCGGAGCTCGGAGGCGGCGGTGGCGGGGGAGAGGGAGAGCGGGAGGGAGAAGATGTCGAAGGCGTAGCGGCAGCGGCCGATGGTGCCGGTGGAGGAAAGCGAAAAGAGGAAGCGAGACGGGAGATCGCGCGCGCGCAGAGATTGTGCGGCTACGTGTCGGCCATCCGACCGTGACCTCACTGAGAGCATATGGGGTCAGTCCCCAGAGAAGTCCCTTCCGACAGAGAGAGAGAGAGAAGGGGGGTCCAAGATTTGATGGGCTCATGAAATCGCCGCATTCTGTATTTTCTGTTGGAACTCTGATCTCACCTTTCAATTGAAACACGGAACTCGTCTCATATATGTTGTTAATTCTTTGGCGTCAACATGCTAGCAAGCTTATTAGGCGCTACGTAGAGATGGTATCTGATCATCACCCACTTTTTTGCATAATGCATGATGAGCCAGGTGGATGTTAATTGGGTATATATATGCACATTACAGAAAAAAAAAACCCTTTTTCTCTAACAGATGAAGTAACTCGGACTTTATTCCAACTCAACTACGGCAAAACGATGTTCAAAACGTTTGAATGACGAAGCAAAAGCTGAAAGCCGGCCTGAGACCTGTAGTGGAAGCAAAAGCCGGTCTTTTCTCTCACCATCAAATCCTTGGACATTTTTTCAGTAATGCTAGCTTCTCCTTTGAATAGATAAACAGGAAAAGGCTGTGCCCAAAAAAGAAGTCCTGCGTGTGCAGAAGCATGCACGGCCGGCAGGGGAGACAAAAGAACATCACCGTGATGTAACACACTTGAGGTGTTCGAGCGATGCCATCAAAAGTACACTCACTTCTTGCAGATATATATTTATCTCAAAACGTAGCAACATGAACATGTAGATATTTTCTAGATATATCAGGGTGTTGTTCAGTTGAAAAATATGTTAGAAATTTGATTCAGAACCCCTACAGAATTCTGCGTACCCTTGTTCAAGGCAGGGGGCATGCATACACATAAACTATTATTAATGGGTCTGTTCTTAACGGCTTCTAACACTACAACAAAACATCTGTGGGGAGACATCATATTTGAAAGTTAGAGACGTTTTATTTCGTCTCCCACAGACAACTGAGACGCTTTTATAAAGTGTCATAGAAACGTCTCTACATGAACCGTCTCAAAAATATAGAGACGCTCTCTAAGGCGTGTCTATATTATTTGAGACGTTCATTAGAGACATCTGCACTGTATCCCTATAAAGTTAGAGACGCTTTTATAAAAACGGCTGCACCATGTCTCAATTAATATAGGCACGTGCATTGAAACGTTATGTGCCGTCTCAAGATGTCCTATGTAGTATGCATTTTTATTTTGATTGGTATATATTTTCTTCTATACACAAATACGTATCCGTATGAGAATATAGTATTCCATATATTTATTATATATACATGTATATATAATAATTTTATAGGCAGCACCATAATATTGAGTACATATTTTATAAAATATAAGGAATGGGCGTAGCACAACAGATATACTGTTATAAGAAAAGCAAACCAACTACAACTGGAACCAAGCCACACCCCGGGCAAACCATTGGCAATTGACAAATTCGTCACCATTGCACCCTCCAAACCCCAAAGAAGTTTACATAAGAGAGGTTTACAAATAATTATAGCATCCATTTAAATCAACAGAGTTCACAACTAAATAAAAATCTAATATGCGATAAACACATGTCGGTAAAACATCCTCCAATTTGACACACATCTTTTTTTAAACTGCTATAATAAATCATCAGGTCTATTTCTTCAATCAGAAAATTGTGCATCAGGTCTTCCACTCTGCATTTCTTTTCATAGTCCTCCATATCCTGCAAACATAGCAATATTAACAACAAAATATCATATATGAGCAATCATGAAAAATCTTACGGTACAAGTATTTTCTGAAAAATCAGATAGTGTGGAAATTTATCGTCTTCACTGCATCGTTACTGCAATGGCCAATGGGAAGTATTTTCTGACTCAATGATGAAAAGTACTTGGAAGTGGAGGTGATTGATTGTGGCAAAGGCACACAAGCTGTTGTAACCAAGCCTAAAGTACGGACATGCAGCCTCAGCCGCAATGTGCAGTGCAAGCAGGAAGCTTTCAGGATCAATTCGCTGAGGCAGGCGGTCAAATAAAACTATAGAAGGGAGAAAGCCATGTCTTTTCTTAGACATGTTTTCTACAAATTTTCCATGGAAAAATTTTGTTAGCTTTGAACGAATGGCACAAATAAAAGTATCAAGTTCAAAGGCAGTCCTAAATACAGCACTCAATCCTGACAAATGTCCTTTTTGCCTGTTTTCTTACCAAGAATTGACATAATTATAAGAAACCATACTGGACTACAATGTTTTTTTTACTGAAAGGACTACAATGTTTTGACAAAGATAAAAACAAAAACACTAAATTGAAATTTCATGCTTCTAAATTATGACAAGTTTTATATTTACCCACAAATTCAAGTTGATACACTAAAATCAGTGTTTCTACTTCCTTCTAAAGAGATTGGTAATCAAGCTAAAAGTCCATAATTCTTATAAAATAGGATGAGCCAAATACTATACCAAATTGAGGTATTTAACTACCTATGTCCAATATAGCAAGCCGCAAATTAAGACACCTACCAAATTATGCCTATGCCCAAAATACAATTAAGCTATTTTAACTACCTAGGATCTTTTAGTATGTTCATCATAACCATGTACGAGAATCAACTCTAGTCCTATCATTACAGTTACAGCAGAAAGTTATAACAAACTTCTTTGATCTTCACAGGAAAGAAACATGAACCAAAAAATCTATCCTAGTACTACTTCTAGCAGTAGAACTGTAAAGTGTGCGAATTCTTACATCAACATGACCTTTGTTAAGACTAAATATGCCGAGTTTGGCTGGTATTTTCCTTACCTGGCCGAGGAGGAGAGAGTTGAGGAAGAACTCGGCAGGGAGCCCATCCTCCTGTGCAGGCTTCTTTGGGTTGGCCTTGAAAGCATAGAGGGGAAGCTTGGAAGCTGCAAGTGGTAATGCAAACAAATGACTAATTAATCAAAGATGCTTAAACCTGCAACTTTGTGGCAACAAAACCAAAGGTTCAGAACTTTGTTTTATCTAAAAAAGAAAGACTTTGATTATATTCCCGAGACAACAAAATTCATCCCAAAAATAGATCAATGGAGCAGAAGAAGCGTCTATTCTCATTCTGCAGAAATGGTACCAAATAACGTAAAAGACGGGTATAATCGTTTAAGAATGGGCCGTCCGACAAGATGGCATGAATCAATTAGACGCATAATATGATCGAGTAGAGTAGACTCCAAACCTTGTTACTTGTTTTTAGAATCCAATTTTGATGGTAGTAAGATAAAAAGAAGAAATTTCGCCACAAGGAAATAAGAGAGGTTTACAAATAATTATAGCATCCATTTAAATCAACAGAGTTCACAACTAAATAAAAATCTAATATGCGATAAACACATGTCGGTAAAACATCCTCCAATTTGACACACATCTTTTTTTAAACTGCTATAATAAATCATCAGGTCTATTTCTTCAATCAGAAAATTGTGCATCAGGTCTTCCACTCTGCATTTCTTTTCATAGTCCTCCATATCCTGCAAACATAGCAATATTAACAACAAAATATCTGATATGAGCAATTCATATGTTTGGCACCAACAACTAACAAAAGAGATTCAATCAATTATGAGCAATTCATATGTTTGACACCAACAACTAACAAAAGAGAATCAATCAATTATGAGCAATTCATATGTTTGGCACCAACAACTAACAAAAAGGGAATCAATCAATTATCACATCTCAGTATTTCACAATTCACATCCTTTACCACAATTAAAGGTTTACGAATGACTGAAGAGTGAAGCCTCAAGCCTCGGACTCTGGCCTCTGGGAGACTGCCAGACTGGGACTCTGGCCTCTGGAAGATGGCCGAGGATGCCTTGGATGCTGAGTAGGGAACCTCACCGTCGTTGATGGGGGGCTGCGATGGAAGAGTTGCCAGTGATGTCGGTGCGGTGGTGGCCGTAGAGCGGCGGCACACGGGAGGAGGAGGAGAGCTCGCCGGTGGTGGGGAGGAAAGAGCAGTGGCGCGCCGGCATATATGGTGGAGGAGAGGCGAAGCAGCCGTGATGCGGTGGCGTGCAGCGAGGGATCGATTTGGGAGAGCAGCAGAGGGGGCCAGGGGAGAGAAGCAAAAGGGGCTAGGGGAGAGTGCTTGCGGCGGCCGGAGAGTAGGGAGAGGCGGCGGTGCTGTGAAGGTGGCGGCGGTGGACTCGGTGAGCTGGGTGGAGAAGGCGACGGGGCTGAGAAGATGCGGTGGAGGAGAAGGAAGGCACGGTGGCGACTGGTGAAGGGAGGCGCAGATGCAGAGCGGTGGCGCAGAGGATGCGGCCGGGCTAATGGAGATGGGGGGATGGCGGACGCCGGTGGAGATGGTGGCGGTGGGATGCTTGGTGGAGCGATGGCGAGCCGGCCTGGCCTCGCCGCCGGCCGGAGCTAGAGAAAGGAGGAGGGAAGCAAACGGGGTTGGGGAAGAAAGAAGTGACAGGCTCGGTTCCTTCCACAGGCGGCGGCGCTGGTTTTGGTGAGATTGGGGATTTGGAATTTTGTGATTGAGCCCTCGAGAAATCTAGGATTTACAATTAGGTCCTTTCCCCATTTGATTTCTTCTGTTCTGGCCCTCTGGAAGTCCGATTTCATCGCGGTTTGATCCTACGCATCCGTGACGACGCGTACTTCTGTATGGAGCAGTCTAAATTTGTCGTTTACGCGCCTAGATCGTGTTGGCCTGCGGAAAAGCACAAAAATGTAAAATGATCCAAATTGAGCAATTAATTATAGAAAAACGTGTAAATGGTCCCAAAATATGAAGAATATGAGGGTAAAATGACGGGTAAATATATATAAAAAATGACGCATGTCAGCAGTAAAATACGTTACGGACCTGGGCAGAATCTTGCCAATATTACCCCGAGCTGGACTCACATTACCTGGGTTATATACTACATACATTTTTATACCCTGGAGTAAAGCCCACCTTCCCAGGGGCCCAATTCAGCCCCTGTTAATGCGTGAACATTCTAAACCTTAGGTTGAGAGTTCGAACCCTGGGATTGATATTTTTTTATGTTTCAGCCACTGGACAAAAGCGAAAGAAAAGTCCCAGGTTGTGAGTTCGAACTTTGAGATTGATATTTTTTTTATGTTTTATATATATACCGTTACTAACACCATTTTGTTTTTTTAATATTCTTATATGGAGATAATAGATAAGACGTCTCAAATGATAAATAAGACATCTAAAATTTCGTCTCTATACATGAGATGTACTCCAAAACGTCTCAGCAGCCGTTTTAATAGAATTTAATAGCGTGCAACCCTTTAGAGCGTCCCAAACTGCGTCTCTATTTCAATTGTGGTTCTAAAAGGAGAGATATGATTCAAAGCGTCTTAAACAAAACGTCTTAATATGTTCATTTTGTTGTAGTGTAAAAGCGGCTTTTGGCTTTTGCTACAGTATCTAACTTTTAAACGGAGTATTTTCTCAAGATGGGGTCTACAAGTTAATTGTAGTACACGTTAAAAGCCTAACATATGTATCAACCAAAATTGCAAGCAAGTATATCTCTTTCCGTAATCTCTATCGCAAACAGCAAAAATTCAAAAATTTCAGCCAAAAGCCGCAGCCGTATCAAACAGGCCCAATGTAGGGCGCATTTGACGCCATGCATGTCAGCACGTGCACTGACGCAGTCATTCAAATGGATCGCATTTCTGAGAGTTGAGATGATGCTAGAAAAATTAATTTCAAAGGGGTGTCTATACATCGGCGGCTAATTTTATTT